>ML677373.1:6531708-6647294 GCA_007922305.1 Dermatemys mawii
TGTGTCACTGAACCCCCCCCCAGAGCCTGCGCCCCTTGTCACTGACCCCCATCCCCAGCACCCGTGTGTCACTGACCCCGCAGTGACCTGCCCCTTGTCACTGACCGCACCCGTGTGTCACTGACCCCTCCAGTGCCTGCGCTCCTTGTCACTGACCCCCCACCTTGTCCCATGTGTCACTGACCCCCTCCCCCTTAGCGCCCTGCACCCCAGACCCTGCGTGTCACTGGCTGGTGGACCCCACACACCGTGGGACTGACCCAGTGCTCCGTGTCCCATGGCGCACTGACCCCAGTGCACAGGGTGTATGAACGCTCCCATTGGTGATTTACACCCTATGGGCACTGGGTTGAATGACACCTCGAGAGTCAGGGCCAAGGAGACCCCCGCACATCCCAGGGCCTTGCACCCTGGCTGGCGCTTGCCTGAGCACAGGGTGGCTAATCCAGTGGCTGGCTGGAAAAGGGCCTGAGGATGAGTCATTGATGGTGCCCCAGCCCACTGGGGGGGGCCCCTATCTGAGGTGCTGCCAGAGGGTTGGCAGGCTACACCGTGCCCCAAGCGGAGCCCCATTCAGTTCGGGAGGCTCTGGGAGGAGGAAGGGCAGCAGACTGGTAGTCTCAGGCCCACAGTGACGGGTATGGGCGCTTTGCTGGGGTGACACTTTGTGCCCCAAGCCGAATGCCAGCCCCTGCCAAGAACTCTGGCATCACCCGCTCTGCTCTCCATCTGGTTCCAGCTTCGCCCATCAGTCCAGAGGGCTGCTGCAGCAGCTCTCCACCCTGCTGCGGGGGTCTCACCACTTTAGCAGGGCCTAGCGCTGCGGTTCCAGCCCCCACGTCCATTTCCAGGAAAGGCCTGAGAAGAGGGAAGACAAACAGTCCTGCTCCCCACTCCCGGGCTGCCCCAGCTCTATTGGGACCAGCGACTGGAGCGGGGGGGGGGGGGGAGGGAAGGGGCTGACTAATGGGCTAGCTGAGTGGCCAGACAGAGGGTGACCCTGGTTCAACCAGCGCAGCACTGCCCTCGTATGGGTCAGGGACCAATGGGGCTGGATGGTTGTGGGGCTCAGGGCGCAATGAGGGTTGGAATGACTGGGGGAGGGGCTCAAGCAGTGATTAGGGGACTGGAGGGCAGGCAGAGGATGAATGGGGACCTCAGAGAGTGATGGGGGTGGATGGTGGTAGGCAGGGATGGCTTGGGCCGGCTCCGGGAGTGATGGAGGTGAGGGCAAGCAGGGGGAGGTGAGGGCAAGCAGGGGCTGGATGGGCGGGGGTCAGGGGGCGATGGAGAGTTGGATGGGGCAGGCAAGGGGGTGGCCATGCAGGACTCAGGGAGGTTTGGGGTGGGGACAGGTAAGAGATGGATGAGGGGGCTCAGGGAGCGATGGGGTATGGCGGGTGCGGGCAGGCAGGGGCTGGATGCAGTGGGCCAGCGTTGGGGATAGGTGGGTGACGGATCGGGGCTTACGGAGCAGTACGAGGCTGAGTGGGGACAGTCAGGCCATGAGTGGGCGGGGACTCGGAGCGATTTGAGGGTGAGGGCAAGCAGGGGATGGATGCAGGGGCTCAGGGAGTGGCGCAGCATTGGGGCTCAGGTAGGTGCTGGATGGGGGCGCCGGGAGCGATTTGGGGGTGGGGGGGCAGGCAGGGGCTGGATGCAGGGGCTCAGGGAGGCAGCATTGAGGGAATACATGTCGGATAGGGGCTCAGGGAGCAATGTGGGAGTGGATGGGGCAGTCAGGACATGAATGGGCGGAGGTCAGGGAGTGAGATGGGCGGTTTGGGGCCAGGCGGGGATTGTGACAAGTTTAGCCCTGTTTCGCATTCCGGGTGTTTAGCTGACAGTAAGGGAAGTAGCTGCCCAGCGTGTGAGGCCATCCTGGCCGAGGCTGTGGGTGGGAGAGCTGCTGGCGTCCCTCAGATGCTGCGTCTCAGCATGTCCCTTGGAGGACTATGTGTTCCGGGCAGGGCGGTGGGCTGGACGCCTTTGGCCACATTGCTCTTTATGGCGGAGAGGTACCCCTGGCACTTGGTGGGGCGGTTTGGGCTGGGCCCTAGTTCCTAGGCCAGTTTCAGCCACAGCCTTGGGCTGGCCTCTGGGACACTCCCACCTGGCTAAGCTTGTGCCCTGTGGACGAGGTGCCTGGGGAATGGTGATGTCACCCACAAACATCAGGCTGGAGCTCTGCCATACTGGGACGAGGGCTCTGAGCACCAGGAAAGTACTAACTGAGACCCTGCATTTCTCAGGCGGGGATGGACATGGGGACAGGCCTGCAGCAGCCTTGGGTGGCGGGGAGGGCTGATAATGGCACCCAGCTCTGCTGGACTCTAGGGTGGTCAGTTTGAGGCCAGTGCAGGGCAGCCGTGACTAAAAGCCATAACTAGCTGCAGGCTGCTTGTGGTGCAGTGAACACGGGCTCTTAGCCCCTCTTTACTGCCGCATCGACTGTGTACAGCCCTCCCATATGTGTTGCCACCCAGCGCCGTCAGCTAGTGCAATACAATCCCTATTGTGCAGGCAGGAGACACAGATAAATGACTTCCCCAAGACCCTAGGGCCAATCTGTGATGGAGCCAGAAACCGACCCCAGTTTTGCTCCAGTCCTGTTAGCTCTCTAATCCCTGGGCCAGGCTGGCTGGGCAGAGAGGCCAAGGTTCCCATGGGTGCTGAAGCCTGATCTAACCCTAGTAGTGAGCAGGGTAGGGATCCTGCCTGGGCTCTACCCCAGCTGTGCAATGGATAGGTGGCTCGTCAGGGTCATCAGCCAGACACAATGTTTCCTTTACACTAAAATGCCTCATGCACTGCACTCTGACCATCCCCCGCCCCCCTTGGACAGGGTCCCCTGGACGGCCGTGGGCTCTGGCTCAGGCCCCCGCGGGTCCTGTGCCCTGCGTTCCCCTTCGAACAGCGAGCCATGCACAGCAGCAGAGGCGCGGTGCCAGCGGGCTGTAGTGGGTGGGCCCTTGGCAAAGCTCCCCAGGTCTCCTTTGTTATCATGACACAGTCACTAAGCAACAGCTGCAGGTTGCAGCCATGGCATCCAGGACAAAGCGAGCCCCCAGCGTCCAGTACGAGCAGGAGGAGTTTGCTTTCAAGGCTAGGAGCTCAGTGTATGGGCTGGCACAGGAGCAGGAGAAGGCGAGCAGAAAGGTTTGTGTGGAGCCGAGCAGGTGGCGGGGGAAGGGTGGGAGGAGGGATTCATCACTGGGGCTGAGCCATCCCTGACCCTCGGCTCAGCTCCACCGCACCCTCAGCCCAGGACCTGCCTCTGCTTTATTGGGAGGGGCGGGCAGGCAAACAGGATGGGTCTGGCCTGCATGGAAGGCTGTGATGGGACACACACTCTCTCTCTCTCTCTCTCTGCTGTATTGTACTGGGACGAGTCCCCCCATGTTCCCAGGGCAGTGACCAAATGCTGTAGGTCTGCTCTCATGCCAGGGAGCAGGCCGGTTGCCAGGCCCTGCACACCTCAATGGCACCACCAAAGGCTGGGCTGTTAATTCGGAATAGGACAGGTTGAAGAAAAAGATATTGTTAACCAATCACATTAAAGTATGCAGATAAATGGTGGTGAGAGAAGGTAGGCAGTGATTGGCTAATGTGCCTCTGATGTCACATTCCAGTGGGAAGGGAGCAGGCAGAGGAAAGGGTGATTGGCCTACTCGCCTCTGACATCATATCACAGTCCAATAGGAAGTGGGAAGGGTGATGATTGGTTGATTTACCGTGTGACAAAACCACCCCAATAACTGACAATAAACTTTTCATAGGGTGGGAACAAAGGGGCCAGAGACTGAAGGAATGGGAAAGCAACATGGGTCATGTCCAGCCAGGAGCGCAGGTTGATCACAGAGCAGAGCCCATGTGCTCGAGATGGGGGAATCCAACCAGCTTGCAGAGGCTGAAAGAAGGCAGCTGAGAAGGCTGTTGGCATGGAGAAAGTAAATAAGGCGGTGTTCTTTATTCCTTCACATAACACAGGAATCAGGATCATCTAATGACATTAATAGAGTGCAGGTTTAAAGCAAACAAAAGGAAGTATTTCTTCACACAACACATAGTCAACCTGTGGAACTCATTGCCAGGGGATGTTATGAAGACCAACACTATGCCAAGGATTCAAAAAAGAACTAGATAAGTTCTTGGAGGATAAGTCCAGCAATGGCTATTAGCCAGGGTGGGCAGGGACCCAACCCCATTTCTGGGGGTCTCTAATCCTCTGCCAGAAGTTGGGACTGGACAACAGGGGATGGATCGCTCAATAATTACCCTGTTCTGGTCATTACCTCAGAACGTGGCTACTGTTGGAAGACAGGATACTGAGCTAGTTGGACTCTTGGTCTGGTCCGGCATGGCTGCTCTTATGAGGAACTGGGCCTTTCAGCAGGCGAGTGGGCTTGTGGGGAGGCCATCGAGGAACACTGAACATAGGAGGGCAGAGCGCCAGACAAGCCCCACGTGTCTGAGAGCAGGACAATGGGGTCACTGAAGGGGCAGGGCAGTTTGTAAGGGGTTTTCTGTAGGCCATGCTGGCAGGCAGCATCAAAGAAATCAATGCAATCAAACCCAGCAAATCCCACCATTCTGCCCATAAGCCAGGCCTTGTGACTTCAGGACCAGGTGCCAAACAGGCCACATGCAGGGCAACGTTTGGGGTCACCCCCAGGCCTAGTTTCCCCATAGTCCCTTTACTAAGTATTAACTATCTCGTGTGTCCACGGCCAGTGTCTGCTCAGGATCCCCCCACTGGGAGTTTGCTCTGTCCCCAGTCCTTTGCCCCCCCAGCCCGGGCTTGCGGAGGTTGGGTGCAGAGCTCTGGAGACAGGGAAGCTCCTTTGGTAAGCAGAGGCTGCACTAACTTTCCTGCCCACCCCTTCCTCCAGCACGGAGCCCCATAGACAGGGTGCTGGGGCAGTGGTGTGGTAAAAAGAGAGGCAGTTAAACTGCTGCCTGCCAAACTCCACCCTCCACAGCCGCAGAACAGGCAGCCTCGGGTTACCCTGGGCGACTCCACTGTGCTGAGGCAGCCCACGCCAGGGGAGTCGCTGGCAGTGAGCCCTGGCCCAGGAGGCATCACTGGGCAGCTGAAGCCATGGCAGAGGCCCAGGGACTCTGCTAAGGTGGCTGCAGGGGGAGTTTGAGGGCCAAACCTTTGGCTTCTTCCCTGGTGGTGGAAGGATCAAACCCCCTCCCCTCGGAGTGAAGACTTCGGAGGAAGCCTCCCCTGGGGATCTGCGTAGAGCTCCCATCATGGGGGGCCCCTCTGCGAGGAAACACTTGGAGGCCAAGGGCCTGGGGGGCAGGGCCAAGGACTGCAGGGACAAAGCATCTCCCTTTAGGGACCGTGCTGCAGCCTGAGGGACCCCAAGAGCTTCGCAGCGCAGGGAGTGAGAGAGGCCACGTTTCACAGCCTGTGGGGTCTGGAATACAACGCAGCGGCCAGTGCGTAGCATGCGGCCCAGCGCCACAGAGCCTATGGGACAGCCCTGGCTCAGCAGGTCTGTACGAGCGCTTGCTGCACAGCAAGCTGGAGTGTGAGCCTACAGCTCTGCAGCCTGCCGGGGTGGGCCCTGCTCCTGCACGCTCAGCGCTCCCGGCGCACGCTGACGTCCTGCGGTTTGACTCAGCGGGAGCTCCGTGTCATACTGATGAACTCAGGCAGCCCTAATGTAGCCCCAAAGGCAGGGACCCTTCCTTCCCCCCCAACCCTCCCCTGCCCTTCCGACGCCTGAGCCGGCCGCTCGAAAGGGAAATTTGCAACCTGTGCTCAATGAGGAGCCAGCGCTAGCTCCTGTAACTCACCAGGGCTGCCCAGGCTGGGCGATCTGCCACTGCTCACCCCCCCACCCCGCCCCCCCCCCCCCTCGTCTGGAGAGGAAAAGCAAAGGGGGCGCGCGGGCGCGGGGGGGAGAGGGGCTAGTGAACAGAACTAGGTGTGGCCACACCTCCTGCTGTGTCCTGCCCCTTGCCCGGCGGGAGGCTCAGATAACAGCCCAGCTGTCACAAAGCCCTTGCCAGCCCAGAACCTTTCAAAGGCTTCAGCAGAGAAAGGAGCTCTCCGTGCCACGTGTTGCCTGAGCAACCGCTGCCCCCCTGCCAGCTAACGCGCCAACGGAAAATGTCAGCAAACAAAAGGGATAAACGTAAAGGCCCAGGCTCTGCTGCTAAGACACCAGAGACCTTTTGGCAACTTGCAGCTGCTGCCTGGCCAAAGTCTTGCCTCGCTCCCAGCCAGCGTGGCTGGGACTCCAGGCTGGGGTCCTTGGTCAGCGCCTGCCTCTCTCTGCACAGTGACTTCCAGGCAGCAACATCTGGTTTCTAAGAGGCCAAGCGGCAATTCTGGGTTTGCCTGGAGGGCTGTTAGTGCCTTTTCTGTGCAGCCAGAGGACGGCAGCGCCGGGGGGGCATGGCTGGTCGGGAGAAACTGGGAAGGACAAAACCGAAGGAGTCGCCACAGGAGACGGTCCGGACAAATCTCCTTCAGCACATACTCAGCAGGCGGCACCCCCATGCCAAGGAGGGTACGGTCAGTGTCTCCTGCTCCCAGCTCCCCCTGGAGCGCACGGTGTGGGGACGGACTGGGATACGGGCAGAGCTAGGTTGGGAGACGGCCCACACAGCTGTGGGGAGGTTGGCGCAATGCGGTCTCAGTAAACTCCCCACATCAGGGCTTCCGTCTTCCTTTTACTGGTACGTGTGGGGCTGGCTGAGCCTGACAGCAGCAGAGGGCTGGGGGCTTCCTACACTGCACAGGAAGGTGTTAGAGCTCAGAGCTGCTGCAGGCTGTAGATCCTAGAGGGTTTCAACCCACTCACAGGGACATGGCTAGAGCCCGTCAGCCCTGATCCTGTCCCCATGCGGTAACTGGGCGGGGAGAGGCCCATGCTTGTGTAACCCACTAACCTCCTGGGTGTGGTGTTCTGTCCCCTCTAGTGGCACTGAGCCCACTTGGAGAGAGGGATAACATGAGTCTGCTCTACAGCCTGCACTAACAGCAAGCTGACTTTTAGCTCATGCAGTAAAGGCTCATGCACTAAGCTTCCTAGACCCCTGGTTCAATCCTGCCTGCCAATGACCTCAGTCTGTCAGTGCTACACTGTCACCGAGCCCCTGACTTGAGCGACATTGCTATGTCAGTAGGACTTTGGAGTTTCTTCACTCAGTCATGCCCAAAGGTATTCAGGCTCCTACTGTCCTTTGATTTCATCAAGAGAACCCATATCTAGAACAGTGGCTCCCAAACTTTAACAACCTGTGAACCCCTTTCACTAAAATTACAAGTCTCCCGAACCTGCTTTCTAAAAATGAATATTTTCAGGGATTTTCTCCTTTAATGGCGTATAAGCCATAAAAGCAGTGATCTTGGAAATACAAAATTAGTTTTTATGACACGCTTACTACACACTAATTATCCTTATAGTATTTTTATTACATTATGCAAATGGCAACACTCTTCCAAGATCTCACTTTCATAGCTTGTATCACTTTGAATTGTTATAAGACCAGACTCCTATGTTTCATCAAAGAGTATCAAATGCGAAACAGCAGGAAGGTATTTAAGAAGCTGACTCAAAGAGTTCCTCCTACACAAGTATTCAAGTCTTAAGCAGGCCAGGCAAACAACGCACGTTACAACAAAGCTTAAACTTGTTCTTCAAAATAATTTTACAAACAATACTCGCTGCCTATTTAATTTTAAAAACAGCAAAAAATAGCCACCTCTTTTTCCATTTCTTATAAGGAGTCGTGAAGTTGAAATCTCCTCAGTGTGATAGATATGCTCGCTTTGATTTGCTTAGCTCTTGGAAGTCCAGGGGCTCTGGGCTGCTGGCCCCGGGCTGCTCTGGGTCCCTAGGGACAGCTCTTTCGGCCATTAGGGATTTTTTTTCCCAAGAACCCCCTGTAACATTTTGCGAACCCCAATGGGTTCACATACCCCAGTTTGGGAACTACTGGTCTAGAAACTTTGAATTCTCCAGGCCTCAAACTCTGCAGCTCCTTTCAGTTCTTGCACCTAAAGCCTGTAACTGTACAGACCAGCTTCTGACGCTCTTCCTCATACTCTGTAGTAGTTGCACTGAAGTCAATGAGCTACTCGGGGAGTAAGGGGGCAGAGGAGTAACAGCAGAACCCGACCTCTGCAAAAACCAGGTTATTTGCGGCTACATTAGGGCTGCCTGGATAGTAACTCTGGGAGCTTTTCTGCTTGGCATCTAAACAAGCCTCTTTCAAATCCCCTTTCCCAGTTCATGCTGTGCTTGTCACCTCCCAAAGGGTGCAGAAAATGTTTGGTAGCTCAGAGAAGCTTCAGTTGTACAGGCCTTTAAATAGGCAGGGAAATTGCCACCCCCTTTAGGTCACCTGACCATTGCTAAGGGCGAGATGGCAAATCAAAGTCAGCCATTCCAAAACGGACTTTTTTCACTTCCCCAGTGCAAAGCAACTGCACAGTGCTGTCCGGATACAACAAGGGGTGCATAGGAACATAAAGCATTGGACAGGAAATCCATTAGTCCAGGGGCGGCCAGTTCAGGTCTCCGGAGGCACATGCGGCTTTTCAGAAGTTCATATGCAACTCCTTGTACAGGCACCGACTCCAGGGCTGGAGCTACAGGAGCCAACTTTCCAATGTGCCAAGGGGTGCTCACTGCTCAACCCCTGGCTCTGCCACAGACCCTGCCCCCATTCCACCCCACCCTCCCCTGAGCCTGCCGTGCCTTCACTCCTCTCCCTCCCTCTCCGAGCCGCGCGCACACCACGAAACAGCTGATCGGGAGGTATGGGGACTGATTGGCGGGGCTGCCAGTGAGCAGCAGGCGCTGGGAGTGACAGAGGCAGCGGGCGGTGGGGGGCTGCTGGCATATTACTGTGGTTCTTTGGCATTTTACATTGGTAAATTCTGGCTCCTTCTCAGGCTCAGGTTGGCCACCCCTGTGTTAGTCCATCATCACTAACTGCCTGCTACATCTTGTCAAGGCAACAACCCAGCACAGCATGTGTGAGACCAGGTCTCTTGGGAAGAAAGTTACTAAGAGCTGCTGCTGGACTGGGATGTAGGACATCTGGGTTCAACTCCTGGCTCTGCCACTGACTCCCTGGGCGAGCCTTTGGCACGTTACTTAGGCTGAGATTTTCCGAGCTGACTGGGGACCAGACACCTCTGGGGTTACCCCTCGTTCAGTGGCTCAATCCCTGAGTCATGGCTGAGCAACTCAACCTCAGTCGCTCTGTGCTTCAGTTCCCCATCTGTAGAACAGGAATAGCGCCACTTCCTGGGTCTGTGTGTGTGGTTAGACTGTAAACTCGGTGGGGCAGGGGATGTCTCTCACTGTGGGTATATGCAGCCCCTAGCATCAGGGGACCCCTCCCTCCCCGGTCAGGGGTCTCCAAGCACCACTGTAATGCAATGAGCACTATTCTTGCTCATCTCACAGCAGCTCTGGTTCAATTCAGCCATTCCAAAAGGAATCAACCAAAACTTACCTTTTCCGTAATTTTCATTGTATGCAAGTCAATCCCATTCACCGCCAAGTCACCTTCCCCGGACGGGGGAACTTTTAATGTTCTGAGACAGATGCATCCAGCCACGAGCTTCCCCAGGCTCCAAATGCTCCCCGAGTCCTTTCCATTCCTGCCTGTCTCCCTCCCCAGGAGAAGGCGCTTGCTAGAAATATCAGCAGAAGCCCTCCGCAGTAGGTTTGTTGCAGACTCTCTGCTCTTTGCAGACACAGGAGGAATGGCCAGTTTTGTCAGACACTGCTCAGTGCCCCACTGCTCCCACCAGGAGCCTGAACCTGAGGATCCTCATGGATTAGTTATAAAATATTTAAACTCAGTGATCCTAGCCATACATCCCTCTGCACACAGACAAAGGTGCAGTTCAGCCGATGGCACCTCTGTGCTCTGCTGGGGAAATACACTGATGCAGTGCTGAATGCCCCTTGCCCAGGGTCCTACTGCATGAGTTCAGTGTTGGGGAAAGGTGCCGGCCCATTTGATCCCTGTGAGACGGAAATCTCACAGGAGAGGACCAGGGCAACCTTCCCTCCCTCAGTGCCAGCGGCTCCCCGCCCATGCATCCCAGCCTGGCTCAGGGCTCCACCCCCTGGGATGAAGGGCGTGTGCTGCTCCTTCCCCGCGACCGTTGCCCTGGTTGGGCATGTGTCTGGGTGCACGTGTCCCAGAGAAGAGGGGCACAGAGTGGCCAGCTTTAGGACCAGAAGGGGGGTCTTAGCTCCTTGAGTCCATCCCCTGCTACTACACGTCTCCAGGCGCAAGCACCCATGCCATTTACAAGATGCCATTTACAGTCGAACAGGCACATGTGGCTCTAAAACACCAGCCTAGGATGGCGCATTGCAATGTGAAGAACCAAGTGGGTGGCACAAAGTCCAGCCCCCACCAGATTCAGCACCAAAGCCCTCCAAAGGGCATAGTACCTCCCATTCCCCTCTCTTTTCTCCTTCTCAGCGCCTCATGCTAATAGCCCTTCCCTTCCGCCTAGCTCTGGCAGCAACTGCCCTTCACAGGGCCTGAATTACAGCTGGGCTCTCTCTTCCCCTCTAGAAATCACTGCTGCACAGGCTGGTATTTCTGGCTAAGATCTCCCTGGAGCTGGCCGACAAACAGGATTTAGCAGGTAAGCGCCTCAGCCTGTTCCTTCAATAGCCACAGCTGTGGAGGGCAGAAGGGCTTGAAATGGACCAAGAGCCGTGCACGCACTAGCTCCCGACCACACACCGACTGCAGTGTCTGGCCAGCGCTGCTTACGATCAGATGGCCATGTGATACGCTGTGTTTGAGACACCGTTGTGTGGGCCAGCTGCTGGGCTGGTGCTCTCCCCAGAGCACCACTCGCTTTCTCCATGGGGTTGGGAAGCTGTGCCGGAAAAGGGAGGACGTGGCCCTCCTACCCACCCTTCTGTGTATGACCCCCGCCCAGCACAGCCATAGAGGCGTGACAGCGCTGAGGGCTCCCCATGTGCAGCGTTATCTGCTGAGGTGCTGTTGCTGGGATGGGATTCCCCAGAGCAGCCGGTGTCAGAGTTAACACCCCATTGAGATGCATGGGACACCCTTAGCATCTCAGGCTCAAGCAGCTGCCCTCCACAGTTAGGTCACATTTGTGAGCTAGAAACAAGATCATTTCTCTTTAAAGGCCAGGTGGGAGTCTAACAGCAGCCCATGCGGGTGGGGGAAGGCCCTGGGCTCAGGCCCATCACACCCCTGCCTCACGCTGGCCCTGCCAGAGGGCAGTGTGCATGGCGAGCCCAGGCTGGGCGCTCAGGTACCCAGGGAAGGATGGCTTGGGCCACACTGCAGACATGGCTGCTGCTGTGCAGGCTGGTGGGACTCTGGCTGGGAGATCCGATTCCAGGCCCCCAGTGAGAGGAAGGCAACATGCAGCCTCCAGCGGGAACACGGAGATGCCAACATCCATGATGCTGATTTACAACCAGCCCCAGGCAGCTCAGGAGTTCCCATTCTGGCTGCTAGAGGCTGCTATGCCATGGGTGTTCTAAGTAGGGTGGTGCCCTGGGGCCGTGCCACACAGGGGTCCCTTCCCCCACCCCCTTACAGTGCACTTGGCAGGGGCGTGGGGGGCAAGGGCAGGAGGGTTCCTGCAGCCTGGAGGAGGAGGCAGCTGCAGGAGCCTGGGGCTGGCCACACTCTTCTGTGGGGGCGGGTGGCATCAGCCAGAAAATGCTCTGGGTTCTCCACAGGGTATTGGCAGCGCCTCTTCCTGAGTCTGCAGCGCTACTACCAGGGCGAGGGGGTCACAGGCCTCCTGCTGCTCTACCCCACCTACGTGGTGCACACCCTGGAGGTATGGGGGCACGGTGGGTGTGGGGCCAGCTTGGGAACATCAACAAAAGGGACTGGAAACCAGGGGAGCCCCGGAGGGGTTGCGAGACAGCTTGGGATTGCCCTTCACAGGCTGCACCCAGCTCTGCTCCTCAGCCCCGTCACCCTATATGAAACACCCTGCACCCCGTCTCTCTGTCCCTCCCTCCAAACCAGTTCCCCTGCACTCAGCCTGGCTGAGGGGGGAGTGTAGTAACAGGACAGAGAACAGCTGTGGAGTGCGGGAAGTAAGAGCTAGAAACTCCAAACCTCACTGGAAAACCACTGCCCTTGCTGCCGCTCCAGACCCTAATCCTCCCCAGGAGCTAAGGACCCATGCCCCTCTCTGGCCTCGCTCCTCATCTCCTCCAGTCCTCTAATCAAAGGACCTCATTCCCATCCCAGGCCTCACCCCCCAACACCAGAATTTAAGGGTGTATCCTCCCACCCCTTCACCCCCACAATGTGAGGGCCCAACCCCACAATGTGAGGGCCCATCCCCCACCCCTCCCAGCGCCACAAAGTGAGGGCCCATCCTTCACCCTCACTCCTCCCAACCCCACAATGTGAGGGCCCATCCCCTACCCCCACTCCTCCCAACCCCACTCCTCCCAACCCCACAATGTGAGGGCCCATCCCTCACCCCTCCCAACGCCACAATGTGAAGGCCCATCCCCCACCCCCACTCCTCCCACCCCCACAATGTGAGGGTCCATTCCTCAGGCTTTCGCACTAACCCCACAGTCTAAGGGCCTCAACCTTAGCCCACCCACCTCACATGTAAGAACCGCAGGCCTGACTCCCCGATGCCAGAATCCAAGTGTCCTGTGCCCCCACCCCCACACTTTTAGCAGCTCACTGCACTGCGTTGCCCTGAATTCTTCCTGCCCCAGGCCTGGCAGCTGCAGCTGGCGCGTTCGGGCCGAGCTGGGCTAGCAGCCTGGGCAGATTCACTCGCGTCCTCTCACACTTGCGCCAGTGGGGGCTCCATCCCACCAGCCAGGGTGCAGCCCCGGGCGTCTGTTGCGATATGACCGGGGAGGGGAGAGGGGGTGTTGCACAGCTAATGAGGTTGCTCTTTTTTCAGGCCTCCAGCGAGGTGCTTTACTCCATCCTGAGGGACCTGCGAGACATGCAGCCCCAGCAGCACAGGTGAGGGCTGGCCAGCCAGGGGCTGGAGGGTTTTCAGCTGCCGCAGTTCAGTGTCTTTCACCAAACCCCAGCGTGCACATGAGCCAGGATGGTGACGGCTGGGCTGCGTGTGGGGAATCGAACCTGGGAACCTAAGAGCATGCACCTCTGCTGCGATTGGCTGGGAGGCAGTAGCTGACTAATCCCCTATAACAAAAGCCAGGGGCTGGAAATCAAAGCTAGGAACATTTAGGTTGGGAATAAGGAATCAGTTTTTAACAGGGAGAGTCATTAACCACTGGGACAATGTACCAAGGGCCATGGTAAATTGATTTCAAACCAAGAGTGGATGTTTTCCTTGAAGATCTGCTCTGGGAATTTGGGGTAGGGGTGGGGGGATGGAGGGCATTTCTCTAGCCTGTGTCATACAGGTGGCCAGGCTAGATCACCGCCATGGTCCCGTTCGGCCTTGGAATCTATGAATCTCTGCATAGCTTTACCAGGTGCAGCCAGAAGAGGGAGCCAGCTTCGGGGAGGGGAAGACACGAACCCCACAGCTCAGACAGTGGCTGGGAACAGACACTCCTGGCGGCCTCTACAGGGGAAAGGGGAAATTGGCAGGTCTGCGCCAATCCTCCACCAGGTTCATTTTCATATTGAGCTCTCTGGCTCTCCCTGCAGATGAAAAGGGGCAACAGAGGGGTTCCTACTTGCCCCCACATGTTTGCTTTACAGCTGATTGGAAAAAGGTTTTGTAGCTGTGGAAAATTTAGACAAAAAGGTAAAAAACAAAAAGTCAACTTTTTGCTGAAACAACAAAAACTTTGACTGTGCCTGGCTTTCAGTCAAACTGCAGGGGAACAGCTGTGCTGGTGTGAGCCTGTCTGCACCAGGGGGTGGTACTGATTTAGCAATGCCAGTCTAATGTGGCACCATCTTTGCATGTAACACAGCCTCAGTAGGCAGGTAGCAACCCTCCTGCTAACCCCCGGGGGTGACAGGCCCCCCTCTTGCTGTGAGAGTGAACTGATCCGCTGCCCTGGCCTGTCCCAGCGCCCTCGTTCTGGAGCCCAAGATCCTGGTGCTGTCCCACAACATCACCTCCCGGCTCTTCCAGCAGTGGAGCTACAAGGTGCTGGCTTTGCCCAGCAGGCACCTGAGCTATGACACCTCACGCGAGGAGCCACTTGAGACCATCGCTGGCGAGAGCCTGGCGATGCTCCTGAAACTGGGGATGCACCTGCTGAAATACCCCAAGGTAAGGGCCTGGAGGCACTGCTAGCACCCCTGAATGGGTGGGCAGCTTGGGGGTGGGAGGAGACATCTGTTGGGTCCCATCTCTAGTCAAGTCTTTGGGATGCCTCCACCTACAGGGTGGTGCTGTCTTTGGAATGATAGGCTCTCGCTGATCTGTGCAGCCACTTTCAATTCCATCGTCTGCGGCAAGAGCGGCCTCCTCGCAGCGGATGGGCACGCTTGGTGGGCGGCAGAATGGGCAGGCGAGTTCTCCCGATGGCTGTGGGAGGCGTGATTTTCCTCAGGCGTTGAGTGGCTGAGGGCTTTCTTGCCTCTTCTGATTTCCAGAGCCCCCCAAACCTCCCTGATGCCGTTCTGGAGAAGGTCCCCCACTTAATTATTCCCCAGGACACGATCTGCCACCTCCTGGAGCGTCCGGAGCTCCTGAGCCCTGCGCAGTTCCTGCAGGCCTACGATTCCCCCTTGAACATCGTCATGGTCTCAGGTACGTTCCTGCCTGCCGTGGGCTGCGTGAACGGTGCAGGGATGCACGTGACGTGTCCAAGGGCTCAACACTTGTTCACTGCCAGGGGCGTTGTGACTGAACTGTCCCCTGCCTGACTCTGCGCCGGGCCCACATGGCCCCTTCCACGGGGGCTGCAGCATCTTAGCCGGTGGTCTTCATATTTTCCGCTCTGAGGGTGAATTCCTTGGATCGCCTGCAGGGGTGAGCACTGGTGAGCTGAGGGTCAGGGGCAGCAGTGCTGGTCCTGGCCAGTGAGCAGTGGGCATCGTCAGGTGGTTATGGACATGACAACGCAGGTGGCCTGGCCACTCACTGCCATAGTGCAAACCCAAAGCATTGCCCAAGCGGATGCGCTGAGCCCAGGGATGGAGCTGGGATTTCTTCCGGGCAGGGGGATCAGCGGCATGGAGCTAGCTCTAATGCTGGTCAGGGTGGGAACTGGCTCTCACCACGTGTCTGTCCAGCACAGGGGGGTGCGGGGCAACTCACCTCATTGCATTTTGGACAGCAGATCTCTGGCACCAGCTGACAAGTCAGAACTTCCCAAGCCCCGCCCTCCAGTGTGTTTCCTGGTGATTCCACAAGAGGGGGTCAGCTGCCAAGGTTTCAGTGGGAGCTGGCGTGGGGACCCAGGGCTGATCACACTCTGCATGCAGATTCTGCTCTTGATCCGGGAGAGAGCCCTTTTCTGAGGCAACTGCTTTGGAGCACAGCAGCCAAGCAGGCCTGAGCCACGGGCTCTCCCCCGGGGAGTGCCGCGTGCACAGTTTGGACTGGAACATTCCCATCGGCTGGGGCATCAGACCAGATCCTGCTCACATACACTGGTGTAAACCAGGAGTCCTGTCATGTCAGTGCTGTTCCCATGTCACGCACTGGAAGGCAGAGGAGCAGCTGGGCCAGAAGGAACCAGTGTGAGTCTCCAGTCTGATTCCCTGAGTAGCACAGGCCAGAGAACCCCCCTGAATTAATTCCTGTTTGAACTAGAGCAGAGCTTTTAGAAAGACAGCCGAGCCTGATTTAAACATGGTCAAAGACTGAGAATCCACCACCCCCCGTGGGAAATTGTCCCAGTGCTTAATTACCCTCATTGGTGAAACTTTACACCTTATTTCCAGCTTGACTTTGGCTAGCTTCAACTTCCAGCCATTGGCTTGTGAAAGATCTTTCTCTACTAGCTTGAAGAGCCCAGTAGCAAATACTTGCTACCCCTGCAGCTATTTATAGACTGTGATCAACTCACCCCTTAGCCTTGTCTGTGTTTATTTAAATAGATTGAGCTCCTTGAGTGTGTCACCCCAAGGCAGGTTTTCTGATCCTTTAATCATTCTCGTGGCTCTTCTCTGAGCCCTCACCAGTTTAACAACATCCCTCTTGAATTGTGGGCACCAGACCTGGACACAGGGCTCCAGCTGTGGTTGCACCAGAGCTTATAGCTCAGAGACAAATGTTCTGGTCCTGGGTCTGGGAGCAGCAGGGAAGGAACATGGGACTGATGGGAAATAATGTGTTGTTCCCTCAAAACTGAAGGGGCACTGCTGTGAGGAAGATCACAGCAGTTCATGTTCCAAAAAGAGGTGAGTTTTCTGCTTCCATAACCAGCACGTGATTGTCAAGGAGAAACCCAGAATGGGAGAGGGGGAGTCTGGAAAGCAGAGTCCAAAGCGGGATTACATCTAGTTCCTTTTGCTTCAAGGGCACGTGTTTGGAAGTGACAACCCATATGCTGTGTAAATTTCTTGGCAACCCAAAGGTACAGTAAGCTGTTCATTGGGACAGGCACGTTGGGCTTTGCATGATGCTTTCCAGTGCACGCTCATGCAGAGTCCCAGGCTGCTCTCCCCTGTAGCTGTTGATAGACCCTCGGCTGAACTAAAAACCATCTTGCCTAACCAATGCTGTAGACACCCCGTCCCCTTTCGGTCACGCTAACAGCTCATCTCACCCAGCTGTGAGTTCCACGTCACACAGTCCATCTCCTGCCCCGCCAATGGCGGTTTAAATGCTGGCTGCCTCCAGGTCTTCTGCAGCAATCAAAGGGTCGTGGGAATGTGCGGTCACGTGCCTCAGAGCAAAAACAAGGGTTTTTTATTTCTTGTATCAAGCAGTGTCTGAAACGCACCATTAACACAGCTTGGTGTCTGCAGCGCACTCTCCTGAGATGCAGCAATTCTGTTTTAGAGAGGCCCGGAAGGAGTCTGGTGGTGTTATTTAGCAAGTTGCAAGTGGCTAATCACAATAGTTAGCTCCATGTTTGTTTAATTACCTTTTTTGCACTAGCAAGAAATGAAGAAGAAATCATGAACATCCTAATCATTACTGGTGCGGCCGGGAGCTGCTGAAGGTGGGAGTCTGGAATACGGTTATTGTTCCTGACTCATGTTCCATAAGATCCATTTTTTAAATATTTCAGTGCAAAATTCATGGGATCATGAATTCTTCACACGAACTGCTAACCCCTAGTTAGATTTCATGGTTTTCAAATGGGCCCATGGGCTTTAGGCACTGAGATTCAACTGGATTGCCATGGGAGGTGAGCACCTAACTCCACTGAGCTTGTTGGAGCAGAGAATTGTCTCTTATTGTGTGCATATGCAGCACATAGCCCAACGGGCAGTGCCGAAGTAGGCAGTACCCCCATATAAACCAGAGAATCATGGCCCGGGAGTGAAGGAAGAAATCAGCAATTACTGACACTGAGTGGAGCACTCAACCCTTCAACACTTATTTCCAGAGCATCTTACAAACACTAATCAATCCTCCCTATCACTCCCATTGTATACATGGGGAAACTGAGGCACAAAGCAGGTAACTGACATGCCCAGGTCCCCCATAGAACCAGTGCCATGGCTGGGGGAAAGAACCCAGGTCCCTGAGCCAGGTCCATGGCTCTAACAACCAGACTCTCCTGCCAGCCCACTAGTGAGGGGGCAGCTACAACCCGTCATGGTTTATACAAATTACGGGCCTGATCCAAAACTCACTGGAGCCAAGTGCATCCTTGGGCCCTGTCCTGTCTCCACGGCTCCAGCAACCCCCAGCCTACCCATGGCTGGGGAAAGGGGTGTTTGCACCCTCCCCCGATGAAGTCTGGCTCCCGAGTCAGTAGACGCGAATGGAGACCAGCCTAGAGGGTGTCTGCCCCCAAGCGATCCCGAGAGATGGGGGTGGGTGTCAGAGACTCTGGCTCAGGTATGGGGAAAGCTGCTGCCATCTGGTAGGTGCAATGGGCCAGGGGATCTCTGCCCCGTCCCTAGCGCATGAATAGCTAATGTACAATAGCCTGGGGCTGCAGTCTCAGTGCGGCCCCAAGTACTGGCTGGGCCATGGAGCTTGAATCTCCCGCTTGTCCCTAGAAGCAGAGTAAGATTCACAGAGGCATGGGTCACAAAGAACATTTAGGCTCCCCACAGCCAGGGCCCCCCAAATTGGCTGGGGCCCCAGGGGCCGCTGCCTAGAGGCAATGCCTCCAAACCAGGAGAGACAAGAGGGGATGGTACGTGGGGTGATGCTGCTCCCATTTTGTGGGCAGAGTGGCCAGCCGTCCCCCAGCCCCTTTCATGGAAACCAAGCAGAGCCATCAATCCCTGCAATGGGCTCTCCTGTTCCTTACTAGGATTGCCTTGTTCCTAACCTCCACAATGCCCGAGAGCTACGGAGAACGTCTGCCCAGCGAGGTCCTTCCATGGCTCCCCTCACTTGGTGCCTGAGGCCCTCGCAGGCACTAAGGAGTGTGAGGCAGGGCAGGGCAGGATGGTCCTGCCCTGGGTGGATGGGCAGCTAAGGCACAGACCAGGATTTCGGCCCCATGCTCCCATTGATTTCAGTTAGAGATAGCGGTGCCCAAGACCTTTGGGGAGCCAGGCCTATGTGACTCACCCAGAGGTCTATGGCAGAGCCAGGAACTGAGTCTGGCTCTCCCGTGGCCCAGCTCATGGCCTCCACCACTCGGCCTGCCCTTCTTTTCCATGCACAAAAAGTGAAGCCAGCAGCAGTTCCCCAGTCAACTCTCCGGAGTGTTCTTATGGTCTTTCCCCTCTCCCTTTCCAGAGCGCGTGTGGCCACTGCCTGAGAAGGTGAAGCTGGACACCGTGAGCTCATGAATGGAAAGGAATCGGGTCCTGTCATAAGTATAAAGTAGCCTAGAATTCCTGCTTACCTGTAAGGGGTTAAGAAGTTAAAAGAAACCTGGTTGGCACCTGACCAAAAGAACCAATGGGGACTGAAGATGCTTTCAAACCTGGGAGGAGAGAAAGTCCTTTGTCTGTTTATTTCATTCACACTGGGCTTTCAGTTTTCTTCTCTCCATCCATCTATAACCTTTCTAAATAGCAACAGTAAGTTTAGCCAGGCAAGGCTATAGCTTATATTTGGGTTTTTTTCATTTGTGAATTTCTCAGGTTTTTGGGGGATATCCCTGTGTTTCTCTGTACTATGAAACTCAGCAGAGGGGGGCAGGAATTCCTCTGTGGTGTGGGTATTCCTTTGATTCTTTTTGTGATTGTAAAGTGCTTTCCCACTGATTTTAATAAGGGATTTGTTCTCTCTTTTTTCCTTTAATTAAAATCTTTCTTTTAAGAATTTGACTGCTTTGTTTTCCATAGTGTAAGATTCAGGCTTTTGGATCAGGCACCTAGCAGGATTGGTGAGGGGTTTTTCTCAAGCCTTTCCCAGGGAGGGAGGTACAGGCTTGGGGGGATTTTTTGGAAAGAGAGGGGGCTTCAAGTGGCCCTGCCCCTAGTTCTTGAGGTATCACTTGATGGTGGCAGCATACTGTTCCAGACACAGGAGAAACTTATATCATGGGGAAATTTTAACCTAAGCTGGTAAAATAAGCTTGGGGGTGTATTTCTTTTTTCATTTGGGTCCCCACATCTGTACTCGAGTACAGAGTGGGGAGGCAAATCCTGACAGGGCCCATGGACGCATGAGGCGTGGCTGAGGTTGGAGGGTTGCGAGCAGTAGCCCAGGCACTGCTCTGGCCTACAGCTGGTGATGCAGGGATCAGGGTGCAACTGATCTCTGCCCGTGATAGTGGGAAACATCCAAGAGCAGTATGGGAGAGTGGCCAGAGGAGACTGCATCTCACCAGCGGAATTATGGGTTCAGATGGAAAATGGGTTTAACTGTAATTATATGGGGATTAACTGGCCGCTACTTACCTGTCTGTGCAAAGACATGCACCACATCTGGGGGCGGGGGCAGAGGGGGAAGGGGAGTGTTTCTCTAGAATCGTACTTGAAGTGGAACAGCCTCATGGATGTCATGTTTCTTTTCTGTAAGCGTTTGCTCAGACTCCACTCTGGCCTCACCAATGTTCTTGTGAGAACTGGCCCTCCAAAGACACCCAGCTGAGCCACCAACACAAGCCGGGGTGTCCTCCTGAGGAGTGCCGGAGACCCCATGAATTCCACGACAGACTTTGCTATCACAATCGATTTTACAGAGAAGACGTCCAGATACCATGATGATGGGCTGCAGCATAAACCCCTGAGAATGGCAAGATCTTTTCACTGATGAACCTTCCCCCTCAATCCCCTGCATCCCGCCCCCTCGGCAAAACAGACTGCTAAAGGCACAACGAGACCTGCATTGGAGGCTACATAAAAGGGTTCAGCAGACAACAGCCGTTGATTCTATTTCAATGAGAACACCCTTCGGGGAGAGTCTGGGTCAGGGTGGCATGGGGAGCCAAGGGTGTGGTTTCTTTCAAGAAGCTGCTCGGGGTGTTGATATGTCACGACAAAGTGTGAGAGACAAACCTGAAGTCCTTCTGGAGGACCTGCTGCAAATACAAGAAGTTGACTGTGTCCGAGGAGAAGAACCCCAGTTTTACCAACAGTTTTGACAGCAATTTGCACATTTATTTCAGGTGATTTTGCACTACACCCCCGGCCCCTCCCCATGTCCCCATTACAGTTTGGGTGATGAGTTGCACTTACGACCTGTGCAAAAAGCTGTAACATCCTAACTTGCAAATAAGGCTGTGAGAGAATATTTCTTTATACATTTATACTGGATCCGGGGAGGCTAAGCATTTCAATTTACATTGTACATTGGTACACCAGTTCAGATGGAATGGCTCAAATAAAACAAATATATATATATAGATCTATTTTATATATACAAATATATAATATATATATATATATCTATGCAGACAGATAGATATATATACCTTTCAAAAGGATAAAAGGTTAAATTTCTCTTTGCATGCACCACCAAAACCTCTGCTCCACACCACCCAAAAAAAAGAGTTAACTAAGGCCCAGCGCTGAGTAAACTGTGATCAGGTCCCCAGTAACATGTCCCTGTTGTCAGTTTCAGCCTCCCCTCCCCTAGCAGACACTGAGGCAGGAATATGTGACACAGGGTGGGGGGCGAGGGGGAGATGAGGAAGCTGCGCTGGTGAACAGTGAGCTGGAAAGGCAAGGTTACCAGGGCCACAACTCACCTTCTAAAGCACGGTTAGGGGGACTCAACAGGAGCACGTTATTGCTATTCAAAGCATGGCCTTGCTCTCCAGCACACAGTGGCGCCATTCACGCCAACGGGGCCCGCACCTCCCTTGCCAACGGCAGGTGTGTCCCTGCAATTCCCAGCTGCCTGCCGCAGTCCCAAGAGGAAGAATCGCACCCGGTTCCTTGCCAAATCCCCGGCTGCGGCTCAGACAGGGAGTCGTTTCCGGCCAACGATAAGGAGTCAAGCCAATGAAGAAACAACGGAAGGAAAAAAAAAAGCCAGGGTGAGGTATTTGGGAACGATGAGACATTGTTCAGATCCCACTGGGGCAAACACCTTGCAGGTGTCATCCTAAAGCGGTCACTTTGGCAGTCTGGAAAACAGGCTTTTCAGGGTTAAAGAGGACATCTCTCCCATGGCAGCCTTTCTGCAGGGGACAGAGACAGTACGGGCATTGACAGCAGAGCAGTGCAGCTGGAAAAGCAGTGGGCCACCGGGTGAGGATTTCACCAGCTACTGGGCAAGAGAACGCTGGTGGAATCCACTGGGCACAATTACTTCAGTGACCACCCTGCTTCCCTCACCAAAGCCAAAGAGCCATGGAGAATGTGTGTTTGGGGGGGCCGGGGAAGGAGGACTGGGGGTTTTTCTGGAACAGGGCTGAAAGCCTGAAAGGGGGATACTTAGGCACCAAGTCAAAGGGCAAAGTTTGGATAAGGCGAAACAAACCGATGGAAATAAATAACTGAAACTGCCCCAGAAATGCATTTTGCCATGGAGACAGGCTGTCCCCGTTTGCTGCAAGTCACACGTCTGTCCTGCCAGCTCACGCCAGTAGCTGGCGAATGGAGCCCCGCCTGAGAGCCAGCCCCACCTTGGCAAGGTCTCCGGACCCTAGTGGTTATGGGATCACATGTATGTAGAAGAGAGTCAATGGGGGAAGGGGACGCTATGTCATAGGGCAGTGCTTTCCGATTCTTCCTCTTCCGAATCGACTTTCCCTGCCATGGAATGTCTCTGGGTCTGTTCCAGCGGATCCCGGGGGAGCGCAGGATCAACCTCCACGTGTATAGAAGGAACGTCAAAGTGGACGAGATCTGCAATCGGGCACAGAAAGGCAGAAGTAAGAGGCTGCTCTGGGTGAACCCGTGCTGGGACAGACAGAGACGGGATCAGCAAAAAGTAGCTTGCGGGGGGCGTTACATTTTCTTAGCGGCAAAAACATTTCTCAGGCTAGTTCGCTGTTAATGTCAGAGCACAGGGATGTCATAATAAAGTCTTGGTTTGCACCTTCTAGCGTTTTCACTTCCTCTCCTGACGCTTGGGCGTCTCCGCTGCAGCTCCCAGCTGCTCTCTCATTCGTGTCACTAGCACCAGGGGCCTACTAGGACTCAGCACAAGGGCCGAGCCCAGCGGCTTTTCAAAACATGGGGCAGAAACGGGCCCCTTCTGCTGCCCTCTTGCTTTTGTTTCAGGCCCTTCCTCTCCGCAGCCTCGTCTTAGCCCCTTTCAATCCCTCCCCATTGGAGACATTAGAGTGGAAAAGGCTACGGAGCCATCTAGTCTCCCCCTTCCCCCCATGGGAATACAGGACTGGTCCCAAGAGGACTCTCCATTGCTTAGTACAGTTGTGACTGTCTCCAGGGCAGGGCTTTCGATGGTAGATCTCAAACCCAAGAAGTTATTACCTCTCATGCACTGAACCCCACCCCATCTTCCCTTTCAAACTTGCCAGTATTCAGCCCCTTCCAGCTTTCCTCCTAGGGCAGGAGAGATTGCTTGGGGGAGCGGAGGGAAGACATGAAAGGATATTAAACTCACTCTCCCAAATATGCACCCACCTCATTAGCTGGGCCCTTTCCAGCTGCCAAATGCAAATGCCCCAATGACCACACTAGCCAGCTGTGACAAGCAGGGAGACATGATCTCAAAAGTTTCACTGGAGGTGGGAGGCTTTTCTGAAGGGAGATACCTGGAGCTGTAACCTGAGATAAGAAGGGGGAGGGGAGATGACACCTAGAGCCCGGGGAAGTGAACAAAGGAAGGAGGAGACGGCTGCAGGGTTTTGAGGGGATAAAAGCTGGTTGGGAAAGAGGAGGGAGCCCGGATTTGGGGTCTCATCTCCCTGCCCCCAAGAAGGGTCTGACTAAGGGGTCCTGTTTGTACTGACAAGCTCTGAGTTGGATTGTGTTCCTGACATCTCATATAAACCTTCTGATCCATTGGCTGGCTAAGAATCACTGTGAATTCCAGGAAGTGCGGGGTGTGGGAACTGGACTCCCCCCACCCCCTGTGACACCAGCGTTGCTAGGTTTCTAATTAGCCACCAAGGTCAGCCCCACACCATGCATTCTCCCTTTGCCTATCTCATAGGGAAATGAGTGACACACGAGGCCCCGTCTGAGGGAGGGGCGTGCGTAAGCCTGTGGCCAGACAGATACGTGGACTGCTCACAGTGTGCAGGGCTGGACTGGCCTTTGGGGAAGGGCCAAGGGGCCTTCAATGCAGGTTTCAAATACAGTAAGTTACTCTGCTTTGTGGCGGGTTTTCTGGGACTTCCCCCTCCCCATTTTCTCCCTTTGCCTCCGTCAAGCAGCCTGTGTTGAGCCAATCTGCTTTTCTGGCTGCACCGATGGGAGGAATGCCTAGGGAGATAAAGGCGCAGAGGGTGCTGCGTCCATAGCAGGGCAGCTCCTTGCTCTCAAGCCACATGGATTTCCATAGACCAGCAGCAGGCCCAGGGCCCACTGGGGGCTAGCTCCACACACTTGTATGGAGGTTGTGTGTGTGTCTCTCTCTCTCTCACACACACAGTCTCTCTCTCACAGTCTTTCACACTCACCTCCCTACTTCTTGTTGTTACTTCTTGAAGCTTCTTTCACCGTGTGTAATTTTAGCCTTTTGACTGGTCTGTGCACTTCATCGTTTATATTTCTCTCTTGCACTTGAATTTAATTATTTGAGTGGTGAGTTCTCAAACCCTCAACCTGGCCTGGCTGGAGTATTTATCCCTATGGTAACTTTTTAAATAGACACCTTAGATCTATGTTTTTTGTTTCTTCTGGTGGCGCACATACCTCGATGTTGGTGCACATAACAAAATTCAGGCTGCACATGGACGGAAAGAATTAGAAGGAACATTGCCAGTAACCCTTTGAAGGCTGGCCAGGTGGGCGGCACTTCATGCCTTCAGGGAAGAGGGGGTGGGGGCTGTGACCAGAGGAAGACAGAGCTGGACAGGAGCCTCCTGGGTAGAGTCAGTCCTGGTCCAACGTGTCGCTCCCTGCCTGGCAACTCTTCCCTTGCCCCCGGGCTCTGTGCTGCTCTTCACACCACAAGGAAGGGAAGGTGGGTCACCTCGATGGAAACAGCCAGGGACAGGCCCAGCCTGCCATGGAGCCAGACCATGGCTCTGGGCGGAAGGTGAATCAGGCAGGCGAACGGGGGGCAGGCAGCTCTTCACCTGTGCATGGGAGGGACGCTTTTGGACCTATGGGCACTAGTGGGAAGGGTCACACTGAGCATGGGTCCAGAGGCGGCTGGGGCATGGGGGTTGGGAAAGATCAGAGAAACAGGCGCCAGATTATCTGAGCTCCTCCCCCTAAGCCTGAAGCCAACTCAGTCCCGGAGTTAAAGAGTCAAAGAGAAACCCCTAAGCAATACCTAGGCCTGGGTGGGGTTGGAGATCAGCTGGAGAGAGCACTCCAAGCTCGCAAGCACCTGCCCCGTGGAGAGCAGAGGAGCGCAGCGGAGATCTGCTGTGTGGGCCTGGGAGCAGAGTTTGGCCCACCGGGGGTATGACTGGCAGACGCCACAGGCACAGATTGTGCTCTCACACCCCTACCATTTACGCTCATTTTACACCGGGGCCAAACTCTGCTCTTGCCTACACCAGAGCAACCCTGCTGACGTCCCTCAGCTTGCACCACCAGAAACTTGCCCCCAGATTTTTATATTCCTTTTCCACCATCGCAGCTCCATTGCTCCTAATGGCTGCACAAGCGCCCCTTGCCAGCGGGAATACAGCTTGCCTAGCCCAGCCTTAAACATGGGAGTGGGCCCACGTTTTCAGGAACGCAGCTAACGCTTCTTGGGGGCCCCAGCATTGTCCAGAGCCTACCGCATGGATGTGTAAACTGGGTAGGCGTGTCTAGAGCCACAGAGCTGTAGGGCTAGCAGGCACCTCGAGAGGTCACCTGGCCAGCACCCGGAGCTAAGGCCAGGCCATTTGCCCATGGGTGTCTGAGATGATCTCTTCCCTGATGCCAAATGAGCAGCTGCAGATATTGGACGAACTGACGGGACACCAAACGTTTGGTTACTGCAGGGGGGGAGGAGAGGGGAAGGCGCTGGGTCATCAATCTGCGCCAGCCCCTGCTCGGCCGGGGCTGCCTCATACCAGCATCTCTTGGGCAGGCTCTGCATCAGGTTGCAGCTCCCGTTCCAGCCCCAGAGTAGCGCGCGCCCCCCCCCGCGCGGCGCCCCCGCCGCCGGGGGGGGGGGCGGGGGGCAGGGAAGGTGGAGAGGATTGCAACGGGAGGAGAGGGAGGAGAGTGAGTGGGGGCGGGGAGTCAAGGGAAGAGATGGAGCAAGTGTGGGGCCCGGGAGAAAGGGTGGAGCAGGGGCAGGAGATTGGGGGGCAGGGCCTCCGGGAGCAGGGCAGGGGGCTCTAGTCTTCAGACATTCAGCAGTTTTAGTTTTTGAAATAAAGAGGCTGAATAGTCCCGTGTCTTTGAAATAAGCTCACTGCTAACCAGCATTGTGAGACTGTTTCCATCAGACTAAGGTTCTGCAGCATGTAATGGGAAGACATTGAGGAAACCCCCGCTGGAAAAATAAAGGGGAAGATCAGAGCAAACCAGGCTGTGCTGTCATGACTACAGTCATTGAAGTGGCTATTTAGGGTTTGTCTAGACTAGAGTTTTTGTGCCCGTTTCCATTTAAGTGAGCTAACAGCTATGCAAATGTTAGTCTAGATGCTCCAGCAATGCTTGGGCTTGACCAAGGCTGGACCCCGGGTTAACCACTAATATCTGAGCCCTAGGACAAGCGTTTGTGGAGGGACCAGACTAGTATTTACAAACATGAGAGCTAGTTTGAGCTAAATGAAATGAGGAATACTTGTGGCACCTTAGAAACTAACCAATTTAGGTTAGTCTCTAAGGTGCCACAAATATTCCTCATTTTGTTTACGGATACAGACGAACATGGCTGCTAATCTTAAACTTGAGCTAAACGGTAATCAGTTTACTCATGTGGAGCCAGGAGCAAAAATTCTAGCCTCGACAGCCCCTTAGGGCTTGTCTTCAGAGCAGTGTTAGCTCAAGTTAGCTATAATCGAGGGAGAGCAGCCACACCTTAGAGCTGCCCGGGGTGGCTGGATTAGCAGCACAGAATAGCTTTGCTCCCACTGCGTTACTAGCTCAAGCATCTATGCATCCGCCGACAGGCTGGCTAGCTTGAGTTCAAAGCACGCCTAGGTGGAGCGAGAGATTTTTGGCCGGTTTGATTTAACGCTCAAGTTATAGTTGGCGCTAACAGCCAGTTCACATGCCCTCAGAACATGTAGTGCATCTGTTGGTGCACTGGGGAGGCCCACTGACGTGCTGATCCTGTGCGTGCAGGTGGAGTTATACTGGGTGGGACACTGCAGTGACTTACGGTGCCTTTTTTATCAACCAGGCGGCTCAGCCTAACAGTCCCATACCACGTGCCTAGCATACAAGCCTCATTCATCACCTGCGACACTAGGCTCTTAAAGCTACAGTACATTTGCATGTTGTTTTATCGGCGCGCCTTTCCAGAGTGCTCCTGGCCAGAGTAAATAAGCACCACCTAGTGATGCTAAAGATCCCCAGGAAACATACCATTGGCATCAATACCCAATCAAGGCAATTAAGAACAGCAATATCATGACATCCCTTCTGAAAAACAATACATGAAATGGAAGAGGGAGAAATTATTCATACAGGTCAGTTCTAAGCCATGGTTGGGAGGGGAATAGAGGGAAGGGGAAAGTTAGGAGCTGGTCATGGGATTGTTTTCATTTACTGATTTCACTATATCAAGGGGGTGGGAACAAAGGCCAGCGGTTCCAGGAAGCAAAAGAAACAAGTTTACTAATAAGGTCATTATTGGTGAACTTGTGATACGGTCACAGTCCCAAGAAGCCATGCAATTCCGGTTCAGCGAGCCCCATGCAAAGGCCAAAGAGAGTGAGATGGAATTAGTGGTGAATCTGACGCAACAGCCAGCCCCTGGAGGTCAGTCTAGGGGGTTAGCTTTTCAAGTGCCAGAGAGGGGAGGTTTGCACAGGAACTCCAGCTTACCCTGAGACTCCCCCTCACACCTATCCAATATTGCATCACTCGCCTCAAACAGCTGCAAGGACACAATCATAGCATTGGGAGAAAGGAAACAAAAATAAGCAGCAACAAGGAGACAAGAACACAACAGAAACACGGTTCAGAGAATTGTGGTGGTCAAGTCATAAAACAGAACACAGCATACATTACAGTGTAAAGAGACTAGCTTCCGAAACCTGCATGGAGAGAACTCAGAGACAAACCGGTCCGCCATTCCTATTTACCATGGCCTGCTCTGCAATTCTGGAGTACTAGGGGGGCATTTGTATCATTTCCCTTGTGAATCCTTTGAGCACAACTGGACTGGCTGGGCCGCAGATGTTTTTCTACAAGTAAAGGAGTCAGTAGACATGCAAGAGTATAACTGAAATAATATCTATCCCATGAACTGTCAAGAGTAGAAAGATCCACTATTCATCAATGGAAAGCCAGGATTCCCAGGTTTCCAACCATGTAGAACATGTGTTTCTAGTCATCATGGGCCATGAGGTATACCTCAGAACAATGACCAGTCCCTCAGAGCAGGCAAAAGGACACCAGATAGGCCTACATGCTGTCAGCATCCTAAGGTCACTGGGCCAGTTTGCCTTCCACTATATGCTGTACTTTTATATCAACATTCCCACCTACCTGGAGGTCCCAGGGGATGCCTCAAAACACCCGCAAGAGGTGTGTGTGTGTGTGTGTGTGTGTGGAGGACAGCTCTAAAAAACCAAGGGAGCCAATTGTAAGACTTACCAAAGGCTGTTGCAAGGGCTCAACCTGCAGTATGGAGAAGATCCCACCAGATGGGTTACAACAAAAGCCCGTGTGGCTTTGAAATCTATGCTGCAGCCTCAGGGTACAGAACGCCCGAGCCAGCTTTGCAGGCCAGCTAACACAAGTCCTGTCTGTTGCACTCTAGCGCTTGAGGGTGGCACCAAGGGTTCACTAGGGAACCTCAGCTGGTGGAGTGGCTGCCCACACAGCACATGGCAGAAGAGAGCTGTGTTTTCACACACAGGTGTTGGATTGTTTTAATTCTGCCTCATTGCCAGGGCAGGTTTTACCCTCCGGTATTTGCTCTCTAAGCGATCACCCCCCTAAGGAAGCCCAGATTCAAAGGGGGATGCAGAGATCTAAGAGTTAAAATTTGTCCCCACCCCCGCTTAAAAAAAAAAGCATCTTAAAGTTCCGGCATCTCGGCCCTGCATCCAAACACCCAGGAGCACGTTTCCGTTTGCCCAGCAGCGTCGGATTTTGCACCGACTCCCTTTGTGGTGCATGCAGCCCAGGGGACTCTGGCATCCCCATGCTCATCCCCTCAGCCCGCGATAACACCGACTCATCGGATAACTGATTCCACTGAGACTCGTCGGCATGGCGACAAACTAGCTGACCGCGATCGCCTCTCCCCTCGCTGTACCCTGCCAGGGATCCGATCAAAGCTCTAGGGAGTGAGCGGCTCGGTTACCTGTGGACATGCTTTCCCCGGGGGACATGTCATCTAGCAGGGTGTGGTCCATGGACTGCGGGCTAGCGCCGGTCAGGCTTGCTGTGGGAGGCTGTGGCGGTGGCAGCGTGGGCCTCTGCCTTGGCTTAGGGGTGGGTCGAGACTTGGTTAAAGTGCTTGTCAGGGAAGGAGGAGAAGACAGGGAAGGAGGAGGAGCTGCAGCTGGGGAGAGCTGGCCTGAGGCCAGTGAGTAGCCGTGTGGGTAATTCAGTCCATAGGGTGAAGGGGTGCTCGGAGGGGTGGGAGACAGGCTGACGGGGGATGGCTGTCCCGTGGACTGGTCGGACATACCGCCTGACTGGCCGTAGGGCACCTTGGGTGTGATTGGAGCCAGCTTCTTTGAAACTGTGGAAGACAAAGAGAGACAGAGAGACCATTAAGTGAAGCACAGGTTTAGAGGGTCCTTGGCACTTCTTATACCTATCTGACGTTACAACTCTTGCATGTGAGAAGCTCGGCTCTCTCGCTCTGGTGCTGCGATATACCCAGGAGCTGATTACTCTGCAAATCACATACATAGGGAACCTGGACTGGAACCCTTATCCTACAGCTCCAACCCCTCTGACTGCTTCTAGTTAGCGCCATTAGCTGGCAGCAGTAGCAGATCCCTTATCTTCTCCGCGAACCAGATTGTAGAACCCCTCCTTATTCACACACACAAAGACAGCCTGTTACACTAGAGAAAGATCTCCAAGGGCCAGGCTGGACGTCAATTACAGAGAACCGTATCCGCCACAGGTTGCAGCTGCGCGTGCAAAACAGTACCTTACATGTGCAAATGCACCTGTCCTCCCACAGGCACTCTCAGGACAACAACATCCTTGCTATGTGCACTAGGGATCCGAGTGGAGAGCTTTGCCTTTCACGTCTACTGAGATTTGTGGCTGTCAGAATATTCTTGATCATTTCAAGATGGCACCTGCCTCACGCATATGGGAAGAGCATAAGGGGTTTGTGCTTAAACAGCCCCTGTGAGATGAGAACCAGCATGTAATAGGGACTGTGGCGGATGTGCCAAACAAGGGATCTCATACAGCCCCAGTAGGTTTGGATACTCATGAATGTTGAATTAAAGCCAACCCAGGAGCAAAGGGATGCGAACTCCAGCCTGTCTCCCATGCCCCACAGCTCCATTTCCCAGCAAAATGACTTTGTGCGGCAGGCCTTGCAAGTGTCCTGCAGGGAGGGCTCACTTAATCGAGCAGGTGACATTAGCGGCTCCTAACCACGAACAAACTCCTTGGGTCTCTCTCCAGTGAGAACTATGCGTCCGTGGGCTCACTCCTGCCCTCCAGTCAGCTAGGAGCTTTCCGCGCGAGTGTGCAGCCTCGTCAGCAGGTTTCTGAGGTCTGCGGAGACGTATTTTAGAAGACAGAGAGAGGTGAGATATTCACATGGCAGAACTGAGTGTGTTTTCACATGAGGCCACTCCGCCTCTGGGTGGCAACGGATGACGGGGAGGGAGGGCAGAACTCCAGGTGCTGAAAGCTCCATTGACCATCATACTGAAGGTGCTTTCGTTAAGACATATTGGGCAAAATTTTCAGAAGTGCCTAAGTGACTTAGAAGTCTAAAAATCCCATGTTCAAAAGTGATTTCGGCACTTAGGAGCCTGAGTCTCACTGGAAGACTTGTCAATACCCGAGTCCACTTGGAATATCCCACCAGGCACTTAGCTACATCTTTAAGCAGCTAAATACCTTTTAAAATCTTGCCCTCGGGTGCTTTTGAAAACTTTATCCATTGTCTAATAATCAACCTCCAAAGGTTCAGAGGGATGGTTTGCATGCAGATGTTTAGAGGCTCCTCTGACCCACACTGCAATTATCCCAGTGTCTGGGGTCTGCCCAGACAGGGCAGGTTGGGGATTTGATGAGAACTGGTGAGATGACCAGTAATTCCTGCTTCTGGGTGGGAATTCTCAGCAGCTCCTGAGGAGTGTCTGTAGCTTTTGTTGGAGCAAACAAATAAAGAAGTCTGTGGTTGCAATGAGAACCTTCCACATACCAAGCAAGTGTAATCACACCTTCATCAGCTCCAGCAGTCAGTGGCCAGCTCATTCCCCTCACATAAAGATGGGGATGATGGGAGATCTCTACAGCATGTAATTTAACAAAGGCCTTCATCAAATAAAGACCCAACATAGTTTTCATATGAGTCTTATCACGGGCCAGATCCTCAGCTGGCGTAACAGAGCTAAACTGATTCACACCAGCTCAGGATCCAACCCAGACCAAATTGTAATTGTCCTTCTGACAGGAGTCTTTGGCCTAGCCTACACACAAACTTCACTGGCACAGCTGTCAGCTGAGGCATGAGGTGTGCATTCCCTGACCAACTGAGCTGTGCCACACAGCTGCACCAACACAACTGCACTTTTACCCGCAAAGCATGCATGTCTGTGTGTGTGTGTGCATGTTACAATGTATCCACACTCGGAGCGCTTTGCCTGTATAGATACACCGGCAAAGGGCTTTTACTGGAGATCTGGCCTTCCTCACCTCCATGCAGGGCTGTTGCTTGAAGAAATCCAGCATGAGGCAAGCAGGGGGCGTGAAAATGCCAGACGGCCATATCATTTGTCCTTCAATGAGCTGGCCAGTGTGGAGATCCAGGCACATGAAAGCCCACCTCCCTTAAGCACTATGAAAACATACCTTCAAATCCCTGAGCCGGTAATGGCCCCGGAGGACAATCTGCACCCACGCACACTCAGACTGCCGTGCTAGAGAGACGACCCACGCCTGGCTGAGTGTGCACGAAGCGTACTACTTTATAACACTCATCGCATTGCACCGGTTACATTAGCCTGCCCTGGGAAGGCAGCAAATACCTTTGCGCAGTGCATGAGGGCTTTGCTCCGTGGACAGCTGCTGAGTGGGACTGGCCACGGGCTGCATGCTCCCACATGGGGCCACGTGACCGGAGCTTGGGCTGCCTTTCTGCCCAGACACGGGCGACAGCTCCTTGGTTTTTAAAGTACTGCAAAGAAACAAACAGGAACAAGGAGGAAAACCTGTAAGTCCCTTTGTTTTGAAGCCAGCCGTGGCCCTCCCTCTGCCCCACAGCCCTGGGTCACTTGGCTCACGCCCCTTGCACTCTGGCCTGTTCTCCTGCACGCTGGCCTTGCTAAGAGCTGCCATTCGTGCTGCAAAGCCAACCCCACTTCTGATTCTTTGCCCCACCGAAGTGGCTTCTGGAGACGCGCTACACACTGGACTCAAGACGTGCGCACGTCTGTTCAAGCAGGCGGAGCACAATGAGCGCATGAAGCGATGCTGCAGCCTGCATGGCGTACGGCAGAGACAGAGCAGAACCCCCTTCCCTGCCTCCCAAATGGCTGCTCCCCCAGAGGGAGCTCTAGGAATTAGCCCTTGCTAAGAAGGGCTCTAGGAATTATGTGGGGCAGTTCTATGGGATCCAGGAGGCCAGAGTAGCTGGGCCCAAGGGATTCTGCTGGTCATGGAGTTAATGCATCTAAGAACTTGTTGTGGGGACTGGTTTGGGTTTTTTTTCTAAAAGCTTCCTCTCTGAGTCCATTTCTTAATCCCCAGCTACGGTGCTCGCTTGCAATGGCCAAGAAATGGATAGAAGGGACCAGGCCACCCAACAGCAAAGAGCCTTTGAACCAGGCAGCATAGCAAGCGATGTAATGGCTCATCAGGATTCCTTGGGTGAGCAACCGTGAGCTGGCCAGGCCAGGCAGCAGCCATTCCCAGCCTGCACTGCAAAGGCGTCTAACCTCACCGGCTCACGAGGGCACCGCTGGTTCAAGGAAGCTGTCGTGGATCAACAGCGGTGCCAGCTGGCCTGCGATGCTCATTTTACTCTGATTCCTTGCTTCATGGCTCTCTCACAAGTGGGGGAAAGGTTGGCCCTGTGCCCCTACTCTGGAGCGGGTGGGGGGAACAGGTTGAGATACAATGGGAAGGTGATAGCGCCTGAGAGAGCGCTCCGTCCACCCCCTCCACGAGCTGCCCAGCGCCGACCCATGCAACGGCAGCTTCTGGGGGCGAGAAGGCTTGGCCTGGGCCATGGGGCCTGTCACCGCGGTGCACAGCGAGCCGGCAGCTCTCAACCCTTTGCCGCGCACATGGCCCTTTCATCCTCAAACACACAGGTATTTACCTAGTCAGGCCGGTTCCTCTGTCGCTGGCGCAGCCGACCCAGGGGGGAGAGGCTGACATAAGGGAGGGGTAGGGAGTGCCAGGTGGGTCCGGTTTGGCTGAGACAAGTGGGGGTTTGATGGAGGAGGTGGAGAGATTAGTTTCGAGAGCGTGCGATTCGGTGAGGGAGCTCTGCTTGGGGAGGTGCAGGAAGCACGGCTTTGGGTTCAAGTTAATGTCAAGCGGCTGAGGGCTGGGAGAGGAGGAAGAGGAGGAGGAGGAGCGGGGAGGCAGAGTTTGGCTGTACCCTGACCACCGGTAGGGTGGAGAGGCGGCCTCAGGCCGAGCCTGGGGGTGGTAATGGCGGAGGTGCTGATAGCAGGGGTAAGGGGGGGGCCTGTCATCCTCAGGGGAAGGATAGTGGTAACAGGAGTCCAACCAACTAGACGACACATCATCCGTGCTGCAAAATGTCCAAACAGACAGACAGACAAAAACAAGAGCAGAAGTGTTGGTACGGGGAGGAACCCACCCGGAACGGCGAGGCTGGCAGAGAAGCAAAGAGGAGAAACAACAACGACAAGGACCGCTACGAGAAACACTGAGCCCAGAGCCTGCCGCGGGGAGGGTGTGGCACCGGCGGCGGGGGGAGGGGGGGGACAGAGCAGTGGGTCCCAGCCTCCTGGGGTGACGGCACTGGGGCCGGGGTCTGAGTTTCCTTACACAGGTCAATGGACTCATCGTGCCACAGAAACCCACAGAGTCTCTGGCTTTACTCTGGGGAAGCGGAAACCAGAGCCTGGGCTCGCGGTTGCCCTCCTGTGGCCCTGGGAGGCTCGAACCTGAGCAAGACCTGGGGCTACCCTGCCTCTGGCTTTACAACTGCACAAGCCACCCAAGGGCCACAGAAGGCCAGGGTGCTTACAGCTGAATGGGTGGTGGGCCAAGGCTTTTCACTAGGGCCTAGCATAGCGGGGTGTCGTAACAGGAGGGCGAGGTGGCCCAGGGTACCAGTCACAAAGCCTGAAGCACCCAGGGCATTGCCTGGGGCTGGGAGCCACTGATCTAGAGACCGGCAAGACAGGAGTGGCAGAGAGAGAGCCCAAGCCAGGGAGTACAGGCAGAATAGCAGGGCACTGGGCTGAAACGCAAGGCCAGGCAAATGTCAAAGGAACTGCAGTGGGTGACGACCTGAAGGTTGACACCTAAATACCCTTTCCAAACTCCTGGACATGCATTCGCCGGGTGAGGGAGAGCCTTCCGCTGGGGAGTGGGGGACAGGGCGGGGCTGGGAAGCATGGAACGCATGTCTTTCATGTCATAGGGGTCTGCTTCTCGGCCCTGCTCCTCTCCCTCCGCCTGGCCCCTGGAGCCGTATCCACCCCATTTGATCTCCGTTTAGCACAACGCCAAGCCTATAAAGAAAGGGCGTCAGGAGGGAGGCAGGACATGGTAGAGATGGGAAGAGAGCACACGGCAAGATCTCCCACCCGCTGCGATGGAAGTGCAGAGGCTGGCTCTCAGGGAGGGAAGTGGACCAGACTTCCATAGTCCTGGGAATCAAGGCTAATGCTGTAACGTCTGCATAAAGTCAGGCAGAAAGGACACTGATGTGTGAGAAAGGTGTCTAAGCAGGGTCAGGGAACAAGAAAATGAACACATTTAGATTATGACAGGATCAGGTGCAACATACCAGCTGGGAGATACACTGTGACTAAAGACAGGTGAACGCAGACAGTGGAACTAGGGGACATGGGACTTGTGGGTGGTGGCTATTCAACACAACGATAGAAGGTCACGAGCGAGTGAGCTGTGGCAGGCTCTGGTCTCTGTTACAGCAGAGTAATTCCACTGCAATGAACAAGGTCTGCTCCAGATTTACATCAGTGTAACAGAGACCAGGCTCTGGCCCTTCATGTGCAAGTGTTTAATAATTTACCAAATAACTGATTGGAGAGAAATGCTGTCAACAGGGGCACAGAAATCAGAGCAAAATCCAGGCCCAGAGCAGATGAGCATCTGCACAAGGCTAGTTGATTTTTTTTTTTTTTTTGGTGCTTTCCACCACTGAGTCAAGCTAGCTCATGTTAAAGGATGGGGTCTGTGTGAGCTCTCTACTTGATAGCCAGGGCTCATCACAAATCTCTCTGGCACATATGCTGAGCTGGCTGGGATCTGGGAAGCCCTCTGACATGCAGCACATTAGAAGCTAACATCCACACTTGCAGGAAGCACTGCTGCGACGGATGCACAGATTGGAAGCACGAAGGAGTCACGTCGGCCCCACTCCCTGCACATGCGGGTCACTGCACCTGACAGCCTCGCTTGTTTTCTGGCTGCCCGCCACGAAGCAGTGTGTGAATCCACCAACACAAAATAAATCCGTGGCCTTCTGAGAGGGGCACGGGAAGTGAACGTTCCCTCACCGTGGAAGGATGTTCTAGTAAGGAATGGGCTCGGGGAATGACATTTCAGGGCTAAGCACACTTGCAAAGGAGGTTCCAAAACTGGCTGCAAAATTTGCTCACGCACCATTACCCAGCTTTTTTCCAGGTGTACAATCTGCACCCATGCACCCAAGTGTGCAAGGGGAGGGAGAGGGCAAATGGCTAGACGAGCACAAGTTGCTGGTGTGATTTGAAGTGGGCTTGTGCTTGGCACACACAGTCTAACAGACCCCAAAAGGGATGCCTCCATCATTTTCCTTCCTGCCAGCGCAATGGGGTGACGTGGGAGAGTGATCTGGCCAAGGAGCGCCTATTTGTGGGAGACCAGCAGGAATGGCAGGAAGGACTGAGAAAAATGAAAGGCAGGGCCTATGAAGCAGCCAGCTAGGTAACCCCAGAGGTTCTCACTATCACATGACAGCCTGGAGCCTGTCTCCTGCTCTCCCTGCCACAGGAGTGCTCCATAGGGGACTCCTAGCATCTCTGAACAGCGCCCTCTGTGGGTGAGGTGCATGCACTGGGAGCGCAGAAACTCCATCTGATTTGCGGCATGGATAAGGGAGATTTTGCCCTGAGCTTCCAGTCTCTGCTTCTGCAGAAACGTCTGTCTTTCCAGCCAGCCCGGAGATGGCGTTTTCCAGCACCTCTTCCCCCAAGGCTGCTCGGGGATTTCTCTGTTTGCTGGATGGTCACCATTTGAGATTATTTTGTGCCTGGATTCACACACACCAGACAGCAGAAGCGTGAAATTAAAAGGGCACATGCAGGTGCGCGGGAGCGAGGCATGTTTACAAAGGCCACATAAAGTAGCAGCGGCAGCACCAGTCGCTGCTGCCCGGACTTACCTTGTCCGTTCGGCTCCTGGCTGGAAGCCGAAGCTAGTTGGAGTAGGGGAGGGAGTAGCTGAAATATCAAGAGATTGCTCAGGAATTGGTGACTGAGGAGTAGCAGCGAGATCGGAAGGCGGTGCAGGGGCCTGCATGGCAGGCGGGGTGGAGGACGCTTTTCGAGCTACGGTGGTGCCTCTGCGGGCCACCCAAGATGTGTCCATCACCCTGACGCCCATGCTGGGGGAGGACACAAAGACATTCCCTTACCATCTCAGAAGTAAGGTTCAGAGCAAAGTAATTGCACGAACTGCACGAATTGCGGCAAGGAGGGAGAAAAAACATTTAACTACATCCAGTTAAGTAAAGCTTGTTCAGACCCTGGCAGCCTTCCTTCCAGAGAGTGCCAGTGCAGCCTGAGGGCTCCTCGTGAAACACTGGGACACAAGAGCGTGAAACACTGGGACACAAGACCGGTGCAGAACCCTCAGTGGAGGACTGGCCTAACCCGTTTCGGATGAGATCCAGTTCTGGCCCTTTAAAAACTCCTCTTCCACTGAAGAGCAGTGAGTTCTCCAGTGTAATTCAACCTGCAGGGCAGCAGGGGTTGTAGAGGGTCAGAACTGGAAAAACTTTGTAGGTAGTCTCCAAACATGCCTTCATTGTCAGTGGCTTTGCCCGGTGGCTCCATCGGTTGGGATCAAAGTTAGGGCTTGGCTGTTGGCTCAGGGCCCCCTCCCAACCCCGCAGAGAGCAACAGTGTCACCAGAGGAGAGATTGCTACCAAAGTCACAACGCACCTTAGAGTTTGTTTGTTTTGCTCAGAAGCTGCTGTGGCCCATCTCAACCTTTGGAAAGGTGAGATAGCTGTGCAAGCAGCACTGTTGTAGGGTGTGGCAAAAGTTTTCACCTCCAAAGGTGGCAGCGGGAGATGGCTGCCCTGCTGTGAGGTCTTCCCAAATAGCCAGAAACTTGAGTGAGTCATCAGAAGCCAAAATGAATGGGACAGCAATCCAGGTAGTGACACTGTTGTATTCCTCTCAGCTGGAGAAGCTTCCTGTTCAATCACTCCAAAAGAGGAAGTGAGCCCTTATTCTTTTTCCCAGTTATGAAAGTGCAATGGTCTTTTAAGGCAATTGCACTAATTGGACCACACTGGGCATGGGCTTATGCCCCATGAAATCGATCCACCAGGGGAGAAACCAGCTCAGAATTTGCCTCCTGACATCACTAAATGTAGAGCAGCAGCATTTTGGCTTGCTCAGCAGCGAAGGCTCTAAGCTCACTGCCTACTGGAACAGCTCTGGCTTGGTGTTCAGAACACAGGTGGCCTGAAAAGAGTCCAGTGGCTACTAGAGATACCGTACCTTTGGATTTTCCTAAGGCTGCATGGACAGAAACATACAAGTGTTAGTGTAAAAGAAACTAAGGCTAAAAGCTTCCATTGTGTAAAGCAACTGTTTGGAAAGGAGTTTAGAAGGCCAAGGTAATACTGCAAGGAGGACAGCTCTTTGAATCCAGGTTACGGCAGGAGGACGAGAAGTAGATTGTTGAATAAAAAAGGTGGCATTGGAAGAAACTTCAGAGGATTCTGCAAACACAAGACGATTTTGCTCAGTGGATGGGAACTTTTGGTAAGTGCAATGTGTGCGGGAGGGAGATGGGGCTGGGTGCAAATGAGGAGGGAGGGAGGGGAGTTGTTCTTTACACATTTCAGGTTTGATTTTTGTCTCTGGTGGGCAAAACCCTGTATGCTCGGGGGCCTGGAGAGCTGAGATTCAGGGATCCCAGACTGCCTGTGGCGGTGGAGAATCCCGACCCGTAGGCTGCTGTCATTCAGGCAGGCAGAAGCCTGGCTCTCTGGTATGGCTGCTGCTAACTCACAACTCCGCCGGGCAGTCCCTTGTGCACCTTCACCCATGTCCGTCCCGCTTCTTGGGGGTTCGGGGCCTGATTCCCAATCTGCTCCAATTCCACCCGCTCTCCTGGGCTTGCGCTGCACCGTGGGCCCAGGGAAATGCAAATGTTGCCGAGAGATTTGCAGAGGAACTGGGGTGCATGCCCACGGAACTGGCCTATTCAGCTGTCACACAGCTGGGCTGTTTTCCTCGCCAGATATGCTAAAGCTGGGTTTGTGGCTTGCTAGTGGCTAGACTGAGAGATTCGGGGGAGGAGTTGGGACTCCTGGGATCTCTTCCCAGCTCTGTCGCTGACTTGACATGTGACCATGGCCCAAATGATTTCATGTCATTCATCCTTCTGTGAGGAGTAGGAGGGGGAGTAAAACACTTGCCCATCCTCAGTGGGAAATGTAAGAATTAATTGTTAGGAAGTACTTAGATATGATCAAGTGCAAAGAATCCCCATCATGGGACATTCACACTGCGGTAGCCCTTGGATACCGACCAGGGCAGCTCCATGTACAGACCCATAGCTTTTGGGGGGACATTTACTTAGTATTCACTATTCCCTCACTCCCAGGGGCAATGCCCATCTCCTTCCCAAACCGGAGCCTGCAGTGATTCTCTCAGGCCAGACACACGGTCTCAGTGTCACTGGGACGGCCTGCGGGGGGCTAGGTGCCCTTTGAGGGATGGACTCTGTTTCTCTAGGGTTTGCACATCGGCGCATAGGAGCTCATAACAACCAGCAAAGGAAGGACAACGGCTCTGCTGAGCTGGCTGGGGATCCCTGGTCTTGGCTGAGCTAGACCCAAACACCTGGCTTGCGCCCCTCACACCCCAGTGATCACAACTCATCCTAACAATTCATGGCAGACCCGCTCCCCTCTGAACACCTTCTGCTCCCACTCTGGCACCTCCAAGCCACGTCCTTGCAGGGCTAGGTAGCATTGCCCATTTAGCTGGCTCTCCAGAGACTCCTTCCCCAACCCTTCATCTGTGAGTGGAGCTTTAGTGTCAAATGCGACTTACCTCAGGCCTGGAGGGTGGGGGAGAATGTAGGGGAGGGGAAATGGTTCTTCTCCCATAGTAAATGGCTCAAAGGCAGCTGATCAGTCAGGGCGGAGGAGTCAGGAGCAGGGGAGGGGGATAGTGACAAGGCAGCGAGGCATCTGAGCTCACCAGTGCAGAGGCTACAGGATACAATGCCCATGGTCCCCTGTCCCAAGCCGATCTCCAAGCCAAGGCTATGCCAGGCACGGCCTCTTCTGGCTCACACAACTATAATGGACTTACACCAAAACCAAACCCCGGCAACGAAGCGAAGAAGCCCTACCCATCCTTTTTGTAAAACTCCAGCATCATGTTGTCCGTGGCCACGCTAAGGGGGCGCCGGGCCTGGTCATGCTGCTTGCGGTCCAAGTGGTCCATGTCGGGGGAGGGCATGGAGCTGTAGTTGGCATTGTGGTTGACGTGCATGGGGCTGCCGTAGTTCCCAGTCACGTTGAATTCAATGTCTGATCGGGGAAGCAAGAGGGGACAGTGTTGTGCAGGGGCATCTCCTCGCAGCCAGACAAGGCAGAGGGCTCTGGGCAGCGAGGGGTTATTGCTGTTTTCTCTAGTCTGCATTGCACCTAGGTGCACAGCCAGGGGCCAAGACCCACTGTGCCAGGCTCCGTACTGACACAGAACCCTTCCCACTGCCAGCGGCGCGAGGGAGCCTGCTGATGGGGTAGGAGGAGTGACCGGGAACATGGATGAGCCTTGCGGGCAGCCAGTCACTGACTCCATGAGGAACAGGGACTATAAGTCATCAGGTAAAGGGCTGGTGGAGCAGTGAGGGTCCCTCTTGAACTCCATGGACGTGTCTCACTGGGGGCGGGGCTGGGCTGGAGTGAAGCCGCATTGTGCTCCATCCTGGATTCTGTCTGAGGTAACTTGGCCCTCTGGGGCCATGGAGCACAGGGGGCTTGTGGGGCCAAGCAGGGAGAGCTTTCTCCTCAGCCATCAGAGCCGTGGAGTTGGAGGCCGGAGCAGGGGCAGGCCTAGTGGCCCCGCAGCCTGAATCACAGAGCGGACCAGGCACAGTGACAGTGCACAGCTCTCTACAAGGCCTCCGCACTACCCTGGGGCTATCTTGGGGTTTCTGGTTCCTTTGCCCAGCAGGGCCAGTGGCCACAGCGGGTTTTGTGGCGTCAGTGCCCGGTCATCAGGAAGTAGATGGAGCCCATCCAGGCCTTTTCCCATTCGCTGGCCTCCAAGCTGGTTTGTGGAAGGGACACTTGTGTCCCCGGCTCCCACGCCCCTCAGGCTCAGCACTGGCGGGTCAGCTCCATTGTGCTCTCTCTCAACACTGACACCTGCGCAAGCATGCAGTGCCCGGCGGGAGACGCAAGGCCTACCTCCAGGGAAGAACCAGTCGGCGTGCTGGATGAGGGGCTCGATAATCCCCACGATCTGTAGAGAGACCGTCGTCATCATCTCCGTGATGTTTCTGCAACACATGGGGGGAAGCAGCTCAGCACCGGCGATGGCTGGGGCTCACAGACCCGATGGTTAACAGCACTGGCCGAAGTCAACACGTGCCAGGTCTGAGGTGGTCCCAGCTTTGCGAGTGCACCACAGTCCTGACTGGCAATTCCTTTGCTAGTCCAGTGGGACCCTCCAGCCAGCCTGGTACTACAGCCCTGTGCCCACCCACAGCTCTGCCGATGCCCCTCAGTCCTGCCCGGCAGCCACCAGCTGTTCTAGCCATGGGCTCACACACAGCCCTGCTGATACCCCTCAATTCTGCCCTGCAGCTCCCCCACTCTCCTCCAAGCTTTTCCAGTTCTCAGCAGAGAACGATAATGGTGATGAATGTCAGGTGTGCAAATGCCCAGAGGGGCAGCTCTGGGAATGCACTATCCCATTGCCTCCCTTCTCTCGTCTCGATCCCCTCTCTTTGCCTTGCTAATACAAAGCGCTTCTCACAGGCGCTAGATGCTTTTAAATGAACACATCACGTCTGAAGTGCTTTCTAATGACCGTGATGTTTCTGGGATGGATCCTCAGCGGGCGTAGATCTGCAGAGCTCCACTGTATTGTTGCTGCTCCCAGCTGAGAACTTGGCCCATCATTCCCTTCTAGTTTCCTTCATTTTTACCCACATGACTCTTTGAATGACCATGGGGTAATTCTATACAGCAGGACATTAACTAGAGTGTAGGGACATCGCCATCATGGCAAGAACTGTGGTCAGCTTATGGATCATATTATTAAAGGAGCCTGAACCCAACTGCGTGTTTCTTTATGGCTTCATTTCCTTTTTTTGTGGGCACCATTAGCTCCAAATCTGCAAGGCCATTCTCCGGGAGCAGTCGAGCATGCGGCAGGCAGGGATACGGGCTCAAGTGGTTCTACTACGATCAGGGCATCTCCAAGAACAGATTGCACAGCAGTTTCCCCAACCTGCTGCTCTTGGAAGCAGAGACTGTCATTAAGCCTCCGGTGTCTTGATTTAACCATAAAGAAGGATGTAGGCCAACACAGAAGAAGGGGTGGTTGGATGCTTGCCTGACCCCATGGTTTCTGGGCTGCTGTTGTTTATTAGCCTTCCGCTGACCTCTGATGTCAGGGAGCCATGGCCCGTTTGCCAGCTCTGCTGCTGCCTTTTACCCAGATGTGCCTGCCAGGTTTGACAACTCCACAGCAGCTGGGCTCCAGCAGGGAGCCCACAGCTGCATTCTGGGGACCTGAATGTGCCACGCGTGCTCTGTTTAGCAGCACAGCAGTTGCTTTCTACCCTGGGTGCACCCCACCACTCTTACCACACCCCAGAAAGGCATGCTGGGAAATGTTCCCAATAATGCCCAGCCAGCTGGTCATTTTCACTTCCAGGCTGGAAAGAGACCCTTCGGAATTGATACTGAGCCCTGGCCTACTCTTAAAACGTGGATCGACCTGGCTACACTGCACAGGGCTGCAAAAATGTCACACCATGAGCGCCGTGGTTGAGCTGACCTAACCCAGGCGCAGACGTGGCTTGATCGACGGAGGAATTGCCACTTGGGGAGGTGGATTAACTACATGGATGGAAAAAGCCTTTTTGTTGCTGTAGGAAGCAGCGACACTCTGGCGCTGGAGAGCAGCACAGCTGCAGAGCTGCAATGGTCCTGCTGGAGCGTCCGTAGGGCAGACTTGCCCGATGTCAGATAGTAAATAGGGTAACACCAGGCACATCAGCCAGGTAGCTAATGGTTAGAAAATTAACCCAGTCCGGTGAGAAGTCGAGGCCCTAACACACCCGTTATGACGATGTTCTCACATCTATAGCACCTTCCACCTCAAAGGAGCTGGAAGAACTTTCAGGGATTGATTCCCACCGGAATCACAGTGATTCTGCTCCTTCCAGTTCTCTCCTTTCACCTCCCTACTTCTGCCTCCGTCCATGCTGCCCTCGACACAAGGGGCAGTCTGCTTGTCCTCTCAGGTCCAGAACCCCCTCCTCTCCTCACCCCTTGAAACTCACCTCTTCATCCAACCCACGCTTCCTTCCTTCTCAGATTCAACTCTCCCTCTTCACCCTCCCTCTAATGGAACAACCTCTTATGCCTCATGTTAGACTGTCAAGCTCTGTGGGGCAGGGGATGTGCTTTCATCTGTGGTCCTAGGGAATGGATTTGAAAAACACATCATACCTAAGTGGCCTGATTTCCAGAGGTGCTGAGTGCCCACAGCTCCCACTGACGTCAGCAGGAATTGTGGATCATAGAATCATAGAATCTCAGGGTTGGAAGGGACCTCAGGAGATCATCTAGTCCGACCCCCTGCTCAAAGCAGGACCAAAGCCTGATGCTCAGCTAACGAGCCAATGGGGCTGAAGGAGAACAGCAACAGAAGCAGCAACCACCAGTTCACCCATCTCGTCCACCCCTGGGAGCTGCTCTGTCCTGCTTTTCCCAGTACTTGTGTGACAACCGTCATCTCAGCCAACATACTGAGGACTGAACTGGAGACCTCCTGAGCTGCTACAGCTTGAGCTAAAATGTCAAGGGTCCCTAGCACAGGCACATATCCCCTGTGGATTGGGCACTGGGGGACCTGGTTACCTACACGCGTGCACCAGTGGATTCCGCTTACCCTTCCGCTTGAGGCCAGAGGAGGTTGGGGCCCAGCACTATCGCCACGTTGCTCGGTGTCATTTTGTTAGCGTCCTGGTATTCCGTTAGCTTTGCTAGGAATTTGATCAGGTACCTGGCAGAAGCAATCAAGAGGTAGAGGGTGAGGCTGGAGTGTCACTTTGGTCCTGTGGGCCGCAGCGCACGTTCCCCACAACTGTCTTCCTGTACACCCGACATTCACAGTGAAACCACGCACCGAATGCAGGTTATTCCCTGAGCCCCAGGCATCTCGGCCTCTCTCTTTCAAGGCAGCTTCCAGGTCAATACTTGTGAGTGCCGCACACCACCCTGAGATCAACATCCTTGCACTGCCTACCATCCAGCACCCTTCCTCTGAGAGCCTCAAAGTGGCTCTCAAACATGAAGGAAGCTTCACAACCCTGTTCTGACTTGTCCCAGGTCATCCCATGAGTATGGGGCAGAGCTGGGGCCCCAGTTCCCAGCCTCCCTCTCTAAACACCACCAGATCCCTTCTGTAAGGCTGGGAGATAGTGCTGTGGCTAGCCACACAGCCTGATTGATTTTCATTGCTAAGAATGTTAAGACTGACAATCAGATCACACCTGGGGTCTCAGCGCTCGGTAACACAAACGAAACCCAGCAGGAAATCCTATCCTATTTAGGGGCTAATTGCTGAATCCTAGCATTCGACAACCTGCCCTGCCCAGACAGCAAGCCTGTGAAGTGCCCTTCTTGCAAAGCCAGGGCAACTAGCACAGTGTAGCATGCCCCAAAGGTTGGTAAATTCAGAGGATGGTGGCTTACAGGGGGGAAAGCAAATTCCTGTGTCGAGGGCATGGACATCTCTACAGTTAACAGCCACCTGGTTCTGATCTAGGGGGAATGGCCCAACAACAGCCTGGAGCTCCAGTTTACAGGGTTTTCCTCATTCATCACTGCATCCCTTAGTGTACAGTAAGGTGGGGATTCTCAAAGAGGCCTAAGGGAGTTAGGCACCCAAATCCTATTGAAATCCAATGGGAGTTGGGTGCCACACTCCCTGGAAAATCCCCGGTGAAATATCTTACAACACAAGAGAGAAGGGGCCTCTCTCACTTTGTGGCAGGTGTCCCCAGTCCTGGTGCCCCTGGGACCTGCGAAGGGCTGCTTGGGCTTGCAGTGCTGGCCAGACCCCCTCTACGTGCTGCTAGCCCCATGGATACTAGGTGAGGGGGGTTCGACTCGTATTAGAGGGCAAGTGGCCTAAAGCACAGGATCTGCGGCCAGTGCAGGAGAACATGGGGAGGGAGGCCCTGGCATTACAATCCTGGGCGGACTGAGAGCTTGGGCTCCACTGCCCATCCCCACTTCTCCCACAGGCCAGGAAAGGTGAGAGGACACAGGTGGGAGCTAGGTCCCTCCCGGCGATCTGCCTGCCACCCTCCCATGGGAAGTGGGTTTGGTGCTTTTCCACCATGGCTGAGATCAGTTCACAAGCAGGCTGGATGAGGGGGCCAGGGCGAAGAGGCAAACCTACCATCCTCCTCCATCACAGACCTTTGTGCTCATTACTGGGATGTGGCGGGACATGAGCCCTAGGCCCACTCCAGGAGCATTCAGGCTCTGACCTACGTGGGTAACTTTACTTGAGCCCCACTCCCAACAAGGTAGAGCTCCCCACTCCCTCAGCATCTGAGAGCGCAGGGACCAGAGAGAACCCTTGGGGATCAGACAGCCTCCCTGCTTGCTGCAGCCGCACTCACTGGGGAAGTGCTGAACGCCCCAACATCCAGGGGAGCTGAGAACTCAGTCGCCTGCAGGGTCAGGCCTGTATCGCTAAGCATGCAGAGATCTCATTGACACTAATGGCAGGCGCCTGAGGAGGGAAAAGCCCCCACCCTCCCATGACAGCCTTGTCTACACAAAAAAGTGGCACCAGTTTAATGGACGTTGGTTTTCACACCAATTAGCTACAAGAGTGCAAACGGTGAGGTGGATGGGCCTGCATCCCGTGGAGTGAGCTGGTGACCTCCAGAGCTAAAAGCACAAGCTGCCACAGGCTGAGCTAAAGCTCCCTTTCTGGGGTTGTAATGGACTTCTACTCTCTGAGGGCTGGGCACAGAGGGGGACCCAAAACACAAGCTCGCCAGTGGGCATGGGATGCTGTTATTGACTGACTTCACTAAAACCCAAATAAGGCTGATTTAAACCGCACCGTGAGAGTCTCCACACAGCCTTTAGCACCAGTTTAATGAAACTGGTTTAAAAATTACATCGGAATTGAAATCACTGGCAACTCTGCATGTAGACACAGCCCTCTCCCCCGCACACTCACCTGATGTTGTCGTAGTTGGCCTTCGGCAGCTTTTCGCAGGCATTCCACAGAGCCTGCAGCCTCTTGTCCTGGTCCTGGATGCTAGGAAGGAAGCATAGTTTGGGATTAGTTGCTCAGTTCATCACATGTCTGGGCTGCTCGCTTTGCTGAGTGCTTAGCCGTTGAGAAGGGATCAGGCCCCAGATCTGAACACCCTGAGAACTGGGGCTCATCTGAATTCTGAACCGGGATCCCGAGTTTGCAAGCGGTTCTTGTCTTTGTAACAGTCCGAGCCAGCCCTCCAGATTCGAACGCTCCCAGCCTGAGGGCGTCCAGTGCAGAGTGGGAGTGTTGGTGCCTGAGCCCAGCCTTGCTTTCATGATTTATTTCGGGCGCTTAGAGAGAAACTCCAGGCCTGCATGGTACCATTAGAGACTGAGAGTGTAGCTGGAAGGAGGCCTCCTGCCCACCCACTCAGCCAGGCCCCTGCCTTCCTCAGGAGGGAATATATGAATACAGAGGCTGGCTGGTCAGATCCCCAAGTCTGATGCATTTCGGTATTTGCTGCGAATACAGAGATGCCCCTTTCAGACGGGGAAGGAGAGAGCAGCCCAAAGACGAATGTAAGTCCTGACCATCCACCACAGTCCAGCCCTGTCTCTGGTGGAGACACCAAATTTGTGAGCACGTTTGCTGAGTGTGAGCGAGTCCTTCAGAGAGGCAATGGTGCTACCACGCAGGACCAGGGCCCTCGTTCTGAGATGTTCCAATTCAAGCAGGGGGAGGCCAGATTTTCCCAGTGCCACAGGTACCAGCACAGTCTCAACAAGGGGGAACGAACCCCTTCTCCCTATGCCCAGAGAGTTTCTATGACTAGGGCAATCTGCTTTCAGTTCAGACCTGCTTTCCATCCCCTACACAAAGGACATAGGTCGGCTGCATGGCAATCCCAAGACAGGACTGCAGAGTCTGTGTACAGGTGGAGACTGATGCGGCTGGAGGGAAAGTATATAGAGATACCTCTATTGATCTGAGCCTGATTTATCCTTAATCCATCTCTGATCCATACACATCACCCCAGTTATGTGGACACGTCACGGGGAGGGTCTAGCTAGCTACCTCTGGGCTTGTCCGCATGGCAGGTTACTGTGTGGCAAGGTAGGGGGTCAATCTCCAGTGCGCCAGCCTGCCACGCAGTAACATCCCATGTGGATGCAGCGAGGGTGCAGTGCGAAACCTGGCGGGGGGGAGGGGGCAGCTTGCTGTACTGCACTCTTGAGTAGCAGCAAACAGAAGGTTGCAATGTAGACAAGTGCCTGGGTGCTTAGCCGGTCACCATTACTGAACTGAGCGCCTCACAAACTTTGATGTATTCTTCTCCGAGTCCCACTCTGAGGCAGAAGAGTGCTGTCATCTCCATCTCCATCTCATAGATGGGAATTGACTACAAAGAGGCTAAGTGACTGGCCCAGGGTCATACAGGAAATCTGTGGTAGAGCAGGAGAGACCTGAGTTCAGTTCCAGCCTTAGGCTGGCACCGGCCACTCCTCCGGAAGTTTCACATCCCTTAGTCACACTGGTACCAGCTCTATAGCCATGAACACCTCATCCATATTTTCACATCCATCCCCCTGCAGAGCTAGATTACCATTAGCCCCACTACACAGCAGTCAGAGGGAGTCCAAATAAGCCTCTAAAGAACAACTCTTCACTACCGAAAAATTCCACGACTTTAAGCGCTGACATCTGGCCCCTCCGGAGCTAGACACGCACGCTGCCTCTCCCAGCAGGAACCTCACCTTCCGAATGGGCGAAAGCCCCCGTTTCTAGCCCTTCAGGGACACTGAATGCCAAGCTCTAAAGCTCTGACACTTTAAGCCGCTGCAGGACTCCATCTTGCCTGTCTTCATCCTTGAGCTGGGGCAATTTTGGGAAAAGTTCCAACATTTGGGGGGCAAAGGTGAAAACATCAGCAGTGATCTGAAGCTACTGAGGCATCTGGGATGTGAGAGGAAGCTCAGGGCTGCTTTAGCTAAGGGCTGATTTTTGGGAGAAGCTACACGGCTCGACAGACTGGTCTACAGGGGTATGAACTGCACTGAGCTAGAACGTGAAGCGCTCTAACTGACCTCCACAGACCCTGCTGGCAGGGCCATCCCTAACCATTTTGGTGCTCTCTCTGCAGTCCCTACGCGGGGGGAGTAGGGGGAGCAGCTGTGTGGGGCCCGAGGGCTCCACGGAGGGGGAACGGAGCTGGACACTTCTTACAGAAAAAGTGGAGTAACCCATTCTCAGCCTGCTCCGCTTCCCTGGCTCCCAGGCTTGGGGGGCAGGCAGAGGGGAACTGCCCCCCAGCACTCATTGGCAATGTGGCTGGAAGCCAGGGGAGTGGACCAGGCTGGGGCCGGGTTGCTCTACTTACCGCTGCCGGTGAGTGCAGGGAGCCCAACCCCTGCAGCAGTCTTCAGGGGAAGAGCTGGCTGGAGTAGGGTGGGGCTGGGGCTTTGGGAAAGTGGTGGAGTGGGGGTGGGGCTGGGGCAGAGCAAGGGTGGGAAGAGGGGGTGCTGGGGTGGGGGTCATATGGAAGAGGTGCAGCAGGGGTTGGAGCAGCACGCAGCTGCTTAGAGCACCAGGGACGGCCCTGCCTGCTGGTACAAGCTAAAAGGTGTCTAGTTCATGCTGACGTAGTCCTTTCAGTTTGCACCAGGAGGCTCTACACGGGGCAGTTAGAGTGCTACAGGTTAGACTGCTCTGCAACTCACACTCCCGTAGCCTGGTCTGTGACATCAATGGGGGCAGCACATTGACGTTTTGCCCTGGGCTTCAGACTGTCTTGAGCAGCCGCTGGATGAACCCTGGGGAGCTGGATTAGCAGAGGTGAAAGACAGGTGAGAGTTGAAGGTGCATGGCAAAATCATTCAGCAGGCAGCTCTGCAATTCCCAACGTGGAAGATGCCTCTCCATATGGGCTGTATATAGAAGGTATTTCAGCCCCTCTTACTCCAGTGCTTTTGATTGTTCATTGTGGGCAGTGAGGAAGAAGATGAGGCCAAGGACAAAGGAAAGTGCGTTTGGGACTCACTTGGAAGCTTGAATCCATTCGTCGTAGAGTTCAAAGGTCATGAGAGGCTCTGGAAGCTCCCGGAGATAGGACTTCAGCGCCCCTAGGAGACAGAAGGGAACACAGGCCAGTCAGTACCAAAGCAGGATGCTTTCCTGGGTTGAGTGTAAGGATCTTGGCTGGTTCCTGGGCATGGGACCTTAGCCCCTTCAGTGAAGCACAAAGGCCAGGCTGTGTGTTCTGCCCAGCAGCCTCATTAATGTGATTTCAGCCAAACCCAGGAAAACCGATTAACATCTTAATAATCTAGTCAAACATTTGCCATTTCTGCTGTTCTCGTTGCTTTCTCTGTGGGCCCCGCCCCGCGACACTGGACCGAGCAGCATCCCTGACTTCCATGGGAGCAAGATCAGACCCTCATTTCATGGCGGAACAAATCCTGCAAAGCACTGAGCAGCCTCCCTTGCGACTGCCATTACTGCTGCCCAGGTGCTCAGCATCTCCCACGGTCAGGTCTGGAAAGAGAAGGGAAACCGGCTTGGATCCAGAAAGGAACATCATCTTAATGCTGTGGAAGGGTGCAACGGTCCCAACACCTCCCGGTGCCTCACCATACGGACCTAGGGCATTTTCAAAAGCGGCAAATGGAATGCGAGTGCCCAGGTCTCCTTAAAACTGATGGGGATCTGGAGTCCAAATCATCCAGGTGTCTTTGAAACACTTGGCCTCAAAGCCCAAGAGGGACACAAATACAAAACGTTTTACCCAAATCAAATCAATAGTTAGCAGGCCAGTAGGAGGGGGCCTCATTCAGAAACTCTCTTGTTCACAGAATTTGTAACAACTAGGTTGGAAACTCAGTTACAAAAGAATAAAAAACTAATTATCAATCCACCCATCCCACACTCATCGCCATGTTTTCAGAGTGTCTCATGGTTATTACAATTGTATTTGGGTTGCTTCAGCATGACCGGTAAATTGGCTAAACAGAATAAGCACAATGTGTGTCTTAACATTTAGATTTATTTTTTTAAATGTAACATTTACTGGCAAATCTGTTTATCACAATAAACCAGGGAAAGTCTGAACCCTGGGGTTTATCAATGATACTTATCAAAACAATTTTTTTGTCCTCTACTACAACGAACACGACTGTAGACAAGCACAGAAAATAGAGATGCTAAAATAGTTTCACGAATGTCACCAGGGAAACTAAAAATTTAGAAGCACTGATGTTATTAGGTACAATTTATATATATATTTAGTGTTTAGGGAGAGAACAAATTTTATTTCCAAACCGGCATCAAACAAATCCACAAATGTTCCCATCCCTCCTTAATGCCCAATGTTGTTACATTTATACTTCTGTGTTTGTTTTTCATATATTTGCTATATTTTTAAAGTTAAGAGATAACGAACCAAAGTTGTTCCTGCATTGTTGTAAATTGGATGCAACTCCAGAATAGTTATTCCAGAATTTATAGTAGCATAAGAGCACAATTTGGTCCATTCCTTCAGTTAAAGCACAACACAATTGTTTTATACTAACTATGTCTAGAGGTAAATCAGTATTTGATGTTAACAGATTGATAAAGCTCCTCAATGGTTCTAATTTTCTCCTGAAGCTTAGAAATGAACAGGGAAACAGAATTCAGACTCTTCGTTAACAACTTTCTTCTAGTGAATAGATCACTCAAAAAACTATATAACAAAACACCAAAAGAAGCCGTTTATGACTCCTCTCTAGCAGACTGAGTTTTAACTCTCATGGGAGGCCCCTATAGAAGGGCTCTGACTCTTTACTTTTTGTCCAGAAATGACAGCAGCAAATCGCAAATGCATAGTTGCATGGGACAGTAATACAGCTTCTGCAGTGATTCTCAAACTTTGATACTGGTGACCCCTTTCACATAGCAAGCCTCTGAGTGTGACCCCCCTTATAAATTAAAAACACTTTTTTATATATTTAACACCATTATAAATGCTGGATGCAAAGCGGGGCTTGGTGCAGAGGCTGAGAGCTCATGACCACCTGTCTAATAACCTCATGACCCCCTGAGGGGTCCCAACCTCCAGTCTGAGAACCCCTGAGCTTGTGGGAAAATGGCTTTTCCATTTCAGGAGTACTTCTCCCATTTCAAACATTTTTCCATTCTGAAATGGGATAATTCCCTTCCCCCAAATTTCCAAGTTTTCCTATGAACAAAATTCTGAAAATAAAATTGTTTCAGATCAAAATGTTTCATTTTGGTCAAACTGAAATTGTTCCAATTTCGGCTTTTTAACAGTTATATCATTTTTTAAAAAACGGAAACAAAGTCATTTCAAAATGGCCAAAGAGCTGCATCCTGACCATGTCAGAAAGCTCTGCTCTGCCTCTTCTCCTAAACAAAATGTCATCAGAAGAGACACAATTCCACAAACCATGTTGCTTTTGATGACTCAGCACTTTTGGATGGTGTAATTATTCTGCTGGAAAATGTCCCACCAGGTTCGGGAACCAGGACTTCCCAGTGCACAGGCTGAGTCCAGTACAGGCTGCACAGTGCTTGGAAATCCTCTTCTGGAAGAGGAGCATCTACAGTAGCGCATAATCTTGTTACCAAAGCCTAGCGGGCAACGCCCTTTACCTGCAATGGCATGGGGGTCTGCTGAATACTCCTGCACGTCCACCACACAGCAGTCAAGAGCCGCCTTGAGCTTCTTTAACTTGGATGCAGAAGGAGCCACCCTGAAGAGACCCTTCGGGCAAAGGAGACAGGAGAGACGTCAGCCCCAGCAGGAAACCCCTAAAATCATGGCAACTGCAGAACACAGCGCCCCGATGGCATGGGCCCCAGAGTGACCCAGGTGCCAGCTTAATACCCAGCCTAGGGGCCATGCTCTGACCTAGCAGTGTCACATTGGATGTGGGTAAGTGGGAAATCCCTTCCCTGTGGCTCACCTGACTTACACACAGAACTGAAGTGGAGTTGTAGGATCAGACCCTCAGCTGGTGTTAATCAGTATCTATGGAGCAATTCCAGCTGGGGGCCGGCTCATGGGGCCTAGAAACTATGGCACTGGGCAGACTAGACATGGTGCGAGGAGTGACGTTGTGGAACAGCTCTTTGTTACTCCACGGATCTGTGCCCTGGACCGCTTCAAGTCACGCCTGCTCCCTTTGCCCACACAAACTCCCTTGTACTCTTGGTAGCCCCAGCAAGGCGATGTACCAGCTGCCATTTTGGTCAACACCAGGGATCCCCTGCACTAGGGTCTCTACACTGAGAGCCAGGGTCTCTAGCTGATAGCTGTAACAGACTCACATTCCCCCGGGATCAGGTGCAGATGAAGACCCGTTACACACACTGACCAGTGGTTACGCTGACAGCTATGGGGAAGCGAGGGGGAGCCGCACACTGACTCAGGAGCTCCCAAGTTGGTAACTTTGTCGATGAGGAGCGCAGCACCTGATCGAGGGGGCAGCATGAGGGAAAGCATGAAGGTCTGACTTTGACCCCCACCCCACACCTTTGAAGATCCATAGGTCCCACACGCACCTATCACAACAGGTAGTGTACCTCGTCCAGGGCACTAAGTGCCCCAATAACAGCTATGGGGTGAAATCAGACAATCACTATGCTCTCAAATAAACTCATGCAGAACCATGGTAAAAGACAAAAGCACCCTGTTACCTGAACACTTCTCCCCAAAGGCTCCCTCTATACCTGACCTCTCCGTCCTCATCCTCAAAGGAAACCTGCTCAATACCTTTAAAGACAAGCCTGGCAACTTAAATTCATACCTTTGCAAGACAGTAAAATCATGCTCTGAATAAAGACATTGGATTTATGGTTTATTACAGCAACCTGTAATTTGCCCACTCCCATTTTTGCCCTATGACTGCAGAGGGGTTAACGGGCCACCTCACCTTGAATGGTCTTTGTGAATATGAGTTAACAACTTGTGCTAAACAATCTGTTCCACCTTGTAGTTAACTGTGACACCTTTCCTAGATCGCTGTGTAGCATCTCTTTCACCTACAGAAGTTTGTCCAAGGAAGGATATTACCTTGCCCACCTTCTCTCTGACTTTGACTCTGTCATCTAGAGCAGGGGGTCCTGAACTGTGGTACACGCACCACTGGGGATATGTGAGACATCTCTGGGCAGTACACAGGAGAAACTGTGTAATGGTGGATTTTACTTATTATTTTATTTTCATAATAGGAAACTCAGAGGAAACTTTAAATCTCCATGGGAATTTGTTATATACAATATGGTAGTTAATTTACTTCAAGATGTACCAATGAGAACACAGAGACGGAAATGTACAGAGCCCTCATCTCCAAGCACTGGACAGTGTGGGTTCAGCTGCCCAGCAACTGTCCAGTCTTTCTTTGGTTGTATACGTTGCACTATAACTGTATCCATATGTAACAGTGAAATATGAACAGAGGGTTAAAGACAGGTAGTGTTAACAGGAACACACAAAGTATCAGTGCTGAGAAGAGCAGGGATATGTGAGCAACTGGTAGATCTGAAAAGGGGATATGCAATAAGAAAAGTATGGGAATCTCTGATCTATAATGATGGATGAAGTGGTCAAGAGAAAGGATGAAGCAACCCAAAGTTTTGCCCCGAAGTCAAACTGCCATGGAGATTACAAACAGGTTTGTCAATTCTTTTTTAAGTTTTTCAATATTTGTTTTTCAATATTTTCAAATATTTCAATATTTGTATGTCTATATTTTTATTTTTCAATATTTGTTTTTCAATATTTCAGGGCTGGTCTTCACGCTTCTCCCATCAGCGTAGTTAATCCGCCTCCCTGGAAGGCAGTAGATATGTTCACGGGAGACGCTCTCCTGCCGAAATAGCACTGTCTACACTGGTTGGTGTCTCACTCAGGTGTGTGGATTTTTCACACTCCTGAGTGACATAGTTATACCGACATAGGGCTGTAGTGTAGACTTAGCCCCAGTTGCCTTTCTCGATCATGGCAAGGCCTGGAAGCACCAAAACACAGAGCAAAGCTGCTTTTTGATTCTTTTCTTTTCCCCAGCTAGGATGGGAAGCATCAGAAAATGATAAGATGAGTGCGGTCTCAGGAGATTCCCAGCCCATCTTTATAGATCAAAGAGTCTGAGTATTTCCAACAAGGTCTGAAGAAACATCTGAGCTCTTTGTTGCTTCTTTGAACTTGTAGGAGGTTGTTCATCAATCATTATTTCCTGATATCTGCGTAATGAAGAGGGACAGTTATCTCCATATTTATAAGCTCTGCCTCTACCACGTGACTATAATAAAAAGGACTGCAACAGTTGACTGTGCACATGAGTCCCACAGAACATGCTTCAATCCCTGCAGTGTCTAAATCATCTTTCTTGCTTTTCTACTCTCATTTCAAGGCAAGGAAAAAGAAAAGGTTACTTTGCCAATGTGGTTCTGAATTGGAACACGCTTTCTTCGGGCAAGGAATTACTTAGGTCTCAAAGCCACTGATAAATAACTGAGACCGACTGCCCTGGGAGCCATACAAGACTGTGTTAACAGAGCGAGCTGGTCTGAGAGAGGCAGGTCAAAGAAAAGCAACAGACTCCAAACACAAACCAGGAGTTAGATGTGGAAGCAGCTCTGTTCAGCCAGCTGCTCTCCTTACGCTACTGGATGCGGCTGCACGGAGCAGCAGGAGGCGCCCTCACCTCCCCATGTCATCTGAAAGGCGCTTCTCTAGGTGGCAGGCTTCCAAGCAAATGAAACCTCAAACAGACAGGCTGGGCTCATACACTCATGAGCCCTGGTGTAGCTCAGGAGCGACACCACTGAATTCGGTGGACACCAACTGATCAAAGAGGAGGACTGGGTCCAAATAATTGTAAACTGCACCATGTTACTGCTTGCACGCCCTGCTACTTACATCACTCTAAACACTGCCTCTGAATTTGGACCACAGGCCTCCATGGCAACTGCACCTCTTTATAACAGATGGTCTTGACCTGTTTAGGGAAGCGTGATCTATTTTAGTAGCAGCCTCTCTCTATACCAAAGAAACCCAGCGACGAATCCAGGACCCAATTCTGCCAGTGTATCTCCAGGGACCTCAGTGGGACTGCTCCCAGTTTACACCAGGCATATCTAAGACCAGTCAAGCCAGGATCTGCTTTCCAAGGAGGTTCATTCACAGACTGGGAAGAGGCTGCAGTATTTGCTCTCCCAGCTGAACCAGAGGCTGGGCCCAAGAGCTGAAGGAGGGGGCTTGCCTTAAGATTTCCAGGGCCTGTCCCAGGATTTCGCGACGGGAGGGTTTGGAAATACCAGAGACCAGGGCAAGGTTTCAAAAGGGGAATAAAGGAGGGGGCTTTTCCCAGGGTCAGAGATTTTGAGGGAAGAGGGGATCATTACAACAGTTGTGCTCAGAGAGGAGTAAAGCTGGAGAGTATCTGTATCTGGAATGAAGCTGCCGAGCTGGGGGGCTCTCAACTCACCTCCTCCTGCATCCCACACTCCAGCAGCATGGTGACGCATGCCTCGATGGGGAAGGCGATCTCCCGTCCGCTGACCGCCAGGTGCTCCTCCAGGGGTTTCCCGAAGGAGGGCTTCTCGATCCAGGCTTCTGTTACACGGATCCGCAGAGCGGGCAGGAGGGAGAGGAACCGTGCCGGGTTAGGGGGGCATGGTCACCTGCTGCGGGAGGTTCCAGGCCCCCCCGCACCCGTGGCAGCCACGTCTCTGCCAGTTAGGGAGCTCTCTTGGCAGTTTTAGGGCTGCACATCCCCATGTCCCACGTTTCTGTACGTGCGCGTAGGGGACTAATGCACATCCGGGATGCGTCTATATCCGAGTCTAGGTGAGCCAGGGCGTGTGATCCCCTCAAAGTCCCCCCCTTGTATTGCTTCTTCATTGCCCCATGCTGATGCTTGACCCGCCTCCAGCACTGCTGCCGGGGCCATCCCGTGTGGGGTTGGCAATGGAGCCCTGGGCTAGCCCCTGCTCCTGGGTGCCAAACAGGCTGCCCCTGACCCCCTGCTGCCTCCAGGAGCGATGGCGTGGATCTCAACGCCGAGCCCCCATGTGGCCATCAGGTCAGACCACACCCAGCCTCACCCACCTGGTGCCTGCCTGAAAGCCGCCCTAATGAAACCATCACTGCAATTCCTCTGGACAGCGTGAGGTCTATGGACTGGCAGGGAGCACCGAGAGGAGCCGCACAAGGCACAGCAGGCGTGCATTGTACACGGTGTTGTCCCCCCCCCCCCGCCCCACCAGCACCCTTAATGCCCCTCAATCTTGCCCTGGAGCATCCCTGACTAATCCAGTCCTGGGCCTCCCTCGGCTGACCAGGTCTGCCAATCGCGCCAAGTGGTGGAGTGTGAGACCTGTCACACTCAATTCACTAGTGACTTGAGCTATTATTTTGATTTGAGCCTCCAGAGACAAGAGGGAAAAATGCACTGACTCACTGCATGGCTAAATTTCAAACCAGGCTTCTACTGTCCAGGGCTCCCGGAGCAGGAAATCCCCAGGGGACAAGATTACCATGGTGCGTTGGGGCTGCAATGTACCTTAATCCAAAGATGAGGGGTGGAGATTTAAGGGCTGGTGCAGCCCTTCGAGTGAGCAGCTCTGACTGGGACAGCGGCCCACCTGCTACTCTAACTCTTAGCTTTTGTGTATTCAATACACCAGGGGAGGCCAAACTGCAGCCTGTGGGAGCCCCCCAGGACTCCCCATTGTCCATCCACCAGACTGGGAGTTTCTGCCCTGCAGCCGGATGGTGGGGTTAGGGGCTTCTGCCTAGCAGGCAGGGGGTCTAGAGGCATCGGCCCCGCGGGAGACGCTTGGCAGGGCTCAAGGCTTCAGTCCCGCTCTTGCTGAAGCCCCATGCTCTGGTAAGTGCCTCCCGTAGAGCTGAAGCCCCAAGCCCCCGCACCCTGATGCAGGGCAGAAGCCCCAAGCCCTGGAAGGGGTACCCGGCTCTTGAACTCCTGAAGATTGTCATATGTGGGGCTTGGAGGGTCAGTACATTTGGCCACCCTGCAATATACTTATAGGGGGTGGCAGGAGTAATTTACCAGCAGCAGTTCCCCAAAAAGGGAAATAAAGCTGCAACTGCATGGGGTTGCTCCTGGGAATGAGAGCCCCACTAGAGTGGTTTGCATGGCCACTAGTGGGCTTTGGCCTGACAGCTATAGGACCGTTGCTTTAAAATGGGTGGGGAGGACCAATGCTGCTTTAAAAGGTGGCAGGTTCTCATGGCCCAGGAGATCCTGTGTATGCGGCCTGCGGTCATAAACAAAACATCCCACAGCTGCTTAGGACTGAGTGTTCTCGGGTTTGTTTTCTTTAGGAGAGAGAGAGAGAGAGAGAGCGACTTTCTTGTGTCCATATTTCTGGGCAGGCTGAGGAATTCCTTTCCATTGCCAATGGAGCAATCCTAGCCTGGGTGATCAGCCAGTCTCAAGGGTCTCCTGAATTCTCTCCTACTTAATGTCCAGAAGCACATGTGTGCGAGGGCATGAGTGTGTGTTTGTGTGTACATGCACATGCAGGGCAAAATGTATGTTTCCGACGCTGTGTGTGCGTCTGTTTGTGTGTGCGTCTGTTTGTGTGTGCACGCAAGGGGCTTTGCACGCCTGCATCTGAGTGTATGTAACTGTGCGTGGATGAATGCATCAGTGTCACTCAGTTTCCCCACTGGGGAATGGGGAGGGAAGAAATCCACCTCCTTTCGGGGAGGTCAGGAGTCTGCATGGTCCATGCACATGACACAAAGGAAAAGTTATTTCCCCCAAGGAAATCCAACACCAAGAAACTTCCCTCTTTAAACTCTAAAGAATGCTGAACATTGTGCCATGTGTTAACTGAAAGAATGAGGGGAAAGCCTAGTTTGATGGCCCAGTTAATTCAGCTTTCCTTCTGCTCCCTATGCCCTAGAGCCCAAGTTCCCCTTCATTCTGGCACAGTTTGATCTCAAGCCCGTGGGGCTGACGGACAGGCAGACCAGATCCAGTTGGCAGTGGGCGGAGGAGGAGATTGGGATGAGTGCGACCCGCCTAAAGGAGCAGGGACTCGGAAGAGTTTGCAAGCAGGAGAGACCTGGCAGGCCCAGGGTTAGAGAAGAGCTGAGCTCTGCGGAGGGAGATGTAATTGGCAATGGCTTGCAAGAGTGTGAGGAAGATGATCTGGGTTTCGGTGGGGGCACTCGATTCCCTGTGGGAGTGGGGGGGAGAGGTGAGTCACAACTTTGGGCGAGGGACCGTGGAGTTGTTGAAAAGCCATTGCTAGGTGAGCGGATTGAAGGCAGGGCAGTGCGCAGGCCAGAGTCGCTGCCGGAGGGGGGACCGTTGTGGCCACAGGGCATTGATTGTGTTTGCTGGGGCCAGGGGGATTGACTCAGAGGCTGGAGGAGGAACTGAAGTAGAACCAATTTTGACAGTTTAAAGGAAAGCGACCCTCGTCCAGGAGTGGGGTGATTTGGGAAGATGATGAGGAATCTTCCCCCCAGTAAATCAGCTCTGAGCAGGGTAGGTAGAACCGTTTCTGACTGGGAGAAGGGGCAACACTCTGAGATGGCCTTGCTACTGAGAACCCCTGCTCCACCCTATCCAGAATCCTGCCTCTGGTGGGAGCAAAAACTGATGATTCAGGGAACAGAGACAGACAGCACCAGTGGGTACAGTACAATGCTGGACATGGGGGTCTCTCTCATCATGCCCTCTGCTAATCAGCTGGGGCCCCAAGCTCCAGCCGTCTTAGTTTAGCATGCCGTCAATTAAGAAAACGTTGCACACTTACCCTGCTGTGCTTTTATCTGAGGCAACACGTTCTGTAAAAGTGCTAATGACTTCCTATGGTATTCCGCTTGCACTTCTATTAACTGGGGAAAAGACAAGGGAGAGATATTACAGCCTGCCATAGGAACCAGGGAGCACTTGGGTAGGGGTTGCAGGAAGGGTGTCTGGGCGAGAGACGGTCGTTAACACGGTGAGGCATCATGCACAAGGGAAGGACACAGAAAGAAAAGCCCAATCCCCACTGGCACTTACAGTTTGAAAGTAGTTTGCATAGTCTATTTCTTTGGCCACGAAATTGTACATGTCAGCCGAGAGCTGGTCCTGTGGAGGGCACAGAATTAGCAAGAAGTAACCACCCTGACCAGCAATTGCAATCGTTCACAGCAACTGCAACGGATCAGGCTCGAAAGCCGGCACACAGGGTCAGAGATGCTTGCAGGCACGCAGCTGGGATTGCACCACGCTTGCAGGGCCACCTGGAAATGGCACATTTATGGTGCATTTGATCCCGGTAGCTGGGAACATGGACAGCGAAACACAGACCCGGGGGAGGGACCTTATCCAGATCTGGCATTAGCAATGCTGCGTGGCTCAGCTTTCGTTACCTGTCCGAGGACAAGATGGAGAGGCCAGCGCTGCAGGATTTGCAGAACAGAAATAAAACACCTCAATCAGAGCATGAATCTCCCCCTTAGATCCATAAGGTGGATCTAGAATCCGATATTCTGCTCCACAGGGAACTCCACACACCTCCAGAGTGCAGGATGTAGTGGGAACTCCTCACATGTCAGGAGAGCAGGATATCAGAGCCTAGATGGATCTGAAAGGGATAACTGTGCTTTGAATGGCAATGCCTCAAAGATCTGAGATGCTGGAAACTTGGGAGGTTTTCCCCAGCCTTTGGTTTCAGAAAGAATCTTGCTATATAAAAGCAACCAACACACTGGCTCAAATTTAGACCCGATGTAAATGGCTATAACCCCACTGACTTCCATGGTCCGAGTTTGACTCGGGGTAGCAGACATGAGGACAATGAGGGACTGGCCCACCTAAACCCTGCTGATATCTCTGCTGGCTTTCCCTGATTTCTCAACAACTGATGGTCAAAATATGCCACGTTAGCATCCGCATGGCAACTACAGAGCCCTCAGTACCCACCACACCCCAGTCTGACTCTGCTCTCTGTAAATCTACACCAAGGGCTATGCTAAGTACTAGTCTATCCTAAGCACCAATGGGGCAGTCACTGTGTTTGTGTGGGCATTTTCCAACCCGAGACTTGGACGTACATACATCTGCACGCACAGCTGCACAATGAGCACACATCCAGGGGTAAATGCTTTGTAGGTTCTGTCCAGGACCTCTGCATTCAACAATGGTCCCACTGTTACTTTGCAAGGGTCCTGCCTGTGGAATTCCTGAAGCAGTTTTGTCCAGGAGGTTGTTCGCCACACAAGTACCATAGAGGGGGTTGAGCAGGGAGGAAGGAAAGCAGGGTTAGGTAGCACAGCATGTTAGGGCCAGCACCCCCTTTTTGCACATCTGGGTTCAAATCCTGCTGGTGTCACAAGTGAAATAGTTGGGTCTTTGCTGGGTCTCTGCACAATGAGCACAGCTGGCACACTCTGCTCACAAGAGACCCAGGACTGTGGGAACATCAGGCAGGGTGCATGTGGGTGTTTGCAGATCTAGTTGATGTGACACAGTTGCATTTGTCAGAAGCATGCACCATAGCTACTGGATCTATTGGCTCCTCATTTCCAGGGGCATATTCCTGCCCTCAATTTAATATTTCCCACCCCCAACCCTCCAACCTTCCCTCCCCCAAACTCCAGCAGTAAACAGAACATATGAGCCCAGGGACTGGAGACCCCCACCAAGGAGCTAAATGCTACCATCAGAAATATACCTTCAACAGCTCAGCATCTGAGCCTCTCCAATTGGCAATCTTAGGATGGTCAGTGATGCCCTGTGTGTGGCCCTTGTTGGTCTTGTGGGAAGAGGAAGAAGAGCAATTTGGTTGTTTTATTGTCACATGATGAATTTTGTTAAACACGAATGTCAAACAGTTGAAGTGCAAACGTAAGAGAGAAGTGTGGGGGATGTGCCCCTTTTGTTTCACTGGGACAGGAAAGGGTGATTTAAAAAAGGAGAAAACATCTGAAAGTTAACAAGGGGATATGGCAAAGGGGGGCTTTGTGCATATCCTTGTGAGTCAGCTCCATTGTTCTGAAGGAACACGTGAGGACAACAAAGGGGAATGGTCAGGACATGGGGAGATGGGTGCAGAGAGGGCATGGGGAGAGCAGAGGTGCTCCAGACCCAAACAAGGGGATGGAGAATTGAGGCATGGACCGCGCTGATGACAGTGAAGGTCGAAAAGGGGGTGGATGTACAAAGGGAGGAGGAGGTGAAGGTGGAGATAGAAACAGCCTTTTTTCTGAGAAAAACCCATTCACTTCTCCTACCTGCAGAACTGTGGATCCTGGGCCTTGTATCAGACTGGGGGGAAACACGGGGAAACTTCCTTAGCAAGGCCCACTAATTGTGACCAATGAGTCAGTGCCGTATAAAGAACAAGATTCTGAGGACCTGCAGTCGGTGCAGAATGGGATAACTCTTCACCTCTGAAGATCTGGGTTCAAACCCCACACTGATCATAGTTCACACATGGAGGTCTGCCTCCCTCTGTCCACATTATGAAGCCACTGCACAAACTGACATAGTTCAGCACAAATGCCAGTCTCCGCTCATGAGAGATCTTGGCACAGGTGTATTTGCAGAGGTCAAGGATAGTGAGGGGGGAAGTAGAGGTGCAGTGCACTAGCAGAGCTGTGAGAGAGCCCCTGGACTGGAATAGCAGAGGGGATGCAGGTCAGGATTCATGTGGGTGTGTGGGAAGCTTTAACAGCCACTGGCCAGACTATGCCAGGCTAGGACCAGTGGCATGATTTGCTCCCACTTATTTGTGCTCTATTTACTTACAAGTTTTAAAAAAGCAAGAAATTTCATGAGGTTTTATTGTCCCGATCTCAGGAATGGGGGTCACCACTAACCCTTTCCTGGACCCTACGCTCCATGCCATGTCAACAGGCAGCTATTGGCTTGTGATTCAGCTATAATGTATGGTTCTCCTTTTCACTACTTGCACCCTTTGCAGCATTATGGCTGATCCCGAATGGAGAAGGCCAATCAACTGGGTTGATTTCAGATATTGTGAAGAATCCTTTTTTAATAAGCTCTAGGTTAATTATGCAGCATAAGGAAATGACATTTAACCCCACCTATATTCATAATAAACATTTCCTGGATGGCTTTGCCCACGGACACTTGTGGCTAAGTGGCAATGCACCCAGCCTTCCAGCTACAGGTCAGACACACAAAAGTCCCCACTGAAAATAATGCAGACGTTCGGCCATAAACATGAGCTGGGGGTGGAAACAGGGCATGTGAGGGTATGCAAGGCTGTCAGGCTTTTACGGTTGTGTGTTAGGGGTAATCAGGAACAGCCCTCTTTGTCTTTACTTTGTCACTGCCGCTCCTCCCTGACTCAAACAAAGCTCAGCACATGGATGGACAGATTAGACAGACAGACAGAAAAGCATCATTCCACTATGGCAGACAAAGTATTGCAAAATTCATTGCTTTTGCATATTCATACATGTGCACCCTGATCCCGCCAATGTGCATGCGCTCAACTTTATAGCGGAAGTCTGCAGGATCGGGGCCACGGTCACACTAATGCAGAAAACCATGTTTAATTAACAACACTATTAATTCAGCTCCCCTACTGGTACAATTCTTAGGCTGAGAGAGGAGAAGCTGGTCACCGACTATTTCAAAGCCTTTCAAGAGACAAACTTCAGAATGAATCTAACCACACTCAAACACAACAAATTACAGTTAAGTGTTGAAAGGAGCATGAAAGTCTATGCCAATGTCAATTCTGATACTCAGCTCAAAAAACGGATTTTATATGGACTAAAATAAAGTTACTCTGCACAACAGGAGCTTTGAAGGAGAAGAAAAGAAGACAGGACTCAGGCACAAAAACCCTGGATGCAAAGCTGTAAACACACACACACACACTCCCCTCCCCCCACACCCCGGCCTTCCCTCTCTTTTGAGATTATGATTAGCCATCAGTCTGCAACAAACTGTTCCTAAGTAGGTTGGTTTGAAGCAGTGTTTAATTCAGGGGTGGGCAAATGACAGCCTGTGGGCCCCTCCTGCCTGGCCCCCTGAGCTCCTGGCCCAGGAGGCTCCCCCAGCCCCTCCCCACTGTTCTCCCTCCCGTGCAGCCTCACCTCGCCACGCCGGCACGAAACTCTGGGCAGTGGCGCTGTGAGCTCCTGAGGCAGCGCAGCTGCAGAGCCCAGCCTGACCCGGTGCTCTGTGCTGTACCGTGGCATGGCTGGCTCCAGGCAGCGTGGTAAGGGGGCAGGGAGGTTGGATAGAGGGCAGGAGAGTTCGGGGGGTGTTGGTCAGGGGATGGGAGTGTGGGTAGGGGTCGGGGCAGTCAGAGGGAAGGGAACAGGGGGGTTGAATGGGGTAGGGTTCTAGGGTGAAGTCAGGAAGGAAGTGGGGTTGGATGGGGCGGTGGGGGGGTTCTGGGGGGCAGTCAGGGGCAGGGGTGTGTGGATAGGGCAGGGGTTCTGGGTGGGGACACGTCAGGGAACAAAGGGGGTTGGACTGGGCAGGAATCCAGGGGTGGGGTGCATTAGGGGGCAAGAAGCAGGGGAGGGGAGTGCGGGGGCTGGACCTCCATACAATTTCCGAAACCCACTGTGGCCCTCAGGCCAAAAAGTTTGCCCACCCCTCGTCTAATTAGTCAAATGCCACATGTTCTCTAAGGGATGCATTGCACGTAACCTAAACGCTCTGTTTTTTACTCTCTCCGTTTGGCTATTCTTGTCTGAGTGGTTCATTAAATAGATACAGCCCATTATTGCTCTTACCAGTAATGGGCAGCAGGTTGTTCAGTAAAGTACCCCTATGCTGGAGCTGGAAAGTACAATTTCTAGCTCAAGCAGACATACCCGCCCTACCTCCGACTGAGCCAGGGCACGAAAAACAGAAGCGTTTCACGGCAGCACGAGGCGCTAGCCACCAGAGCAGGTACCAAGGGGTTCAGACAGGACTGTATTGGGGCAGCTATACCCTCCTGCCTGTCGTGCAGCTGCGGCTATATTTTATTTTTAGCACACCATCTTAATCAGAGGTTGTGTGGGTACGTCTCCTTGAGCTGGGAATTATACCTGCACCTCAAAGCACGGACATACCTTAAGATTCTTTCATAGTTTGTAATATGCAGTATTGTTGGTCCTAGGATATTAGACAAACAAGGTGGGGGAAGTAATATCTTTTATTGGACCAGCTTCCATTGGGGAGAGAGACAAGCTTTTGAGCTTACAGAGAGAGCTCTTCAAGTCATCTGCGTGAGCTCACAAAATTGTCTCTCTTTGCAACAGAAGTTGGTTCAATAAAAGATATTACCTCCCCCACCTTGTCTTTCATAGTTTGTAGCATTAGTACCAGAGCAAAATACACTGACACAATCTTCAGTGTTTCATTATGTAACTCAAGGGCTGGACAGACCAGGACAAAACCATTGGCTCATATTAAAAGACTATAACTATAAAGATATAGAGCTGTATGCATATTTAACTTGGGTGCATATTTCTCAATCTTTCATGTGTTTTCTACATATATTTTGGAGATGAGAGAAAAGAAGTCGTGACATTTCCTCCCCACACCTTTTTCATCAACGTTTGAAATTGATGACATTTCTCAAAAATGTTGAAAACATTTTGACCAGCTGTAGTATATTATATATCAAATTAAATATACACCTAGTGAGTCGCAAATTGCTTGTGTTCAGAAAGGATATTTTAGAATTGGAAAAGGTACAAAGAAGGGCAACAAATATGATTAGGGGTATGAACAGCTGTCATATGAAGAGAGATTAAAAAGACTGGGACTTTTCAGCTTGGAAAAGAGATGATTAAGGGGGGATATGATAATAGAACCATAGAACATTAGGTTTGGAAGAGACCTCAGGAGGTCGCCTAGTCCAACCCTCTGCTCAAAGCAGGACCAATCCCAGTTTAGGTAATCCCAGCCAAGGCTTTGTCAGCATGGGCTTTAAAAACCTCCAAGGATGGAGATTCCACCAACCCCCTAGGTAACCCATTCCAGTGCTTCATCACGCTTCAAAATAGATTCTTTGAGGACCTGCTTCTGAGGTGAGGCCGACTGGTCTGTAGTTCCCCGAATTCTCCTTCCTTTTTTTGAAAATGGGCACTATATTTGCCTTTCTCCAATTGCCTGGGATCACCCTTGATCGCCATGAGTTTTCAAGGTAATGGCCAAAGGCTCTGCAATCACATCAGCCAACTCCCTCAGCACCTTCAGATGCATTAGATCCGGACCCCCGGACTTGTGCATGTCCAGCTTTTCTAAACAGTCCTTAACCTGTTCTTTTGCCACTCAGGGCTGCTCACCTCTTCCCCATACTATGCTGCCCAGTGCAACAGTCTGGGAGCTGATCTTGTCTGTGAAGACCGCGGCAAAAAAAGCATTGAGTACTTCAGCTTTTTCCACATCATCTATCTCTAGGTTGCCTCCACCCATTCAGTAAGGGTCCCACACTTCCCCTGACCACCTTCTTTTTGCTAACATATCTGTAGAAACCCTTCTTGTTACCCTTCACATCTTGTGTTAGCTGCAATTCAAATTGTGCTTTCACCTTCCCTATTACACCCCGCATGCTTGAGCAACATCTTTATACTCCTCCCTAGTCATCTGTCCAAGTTTCCACTTCTTGTAAGCTTCCTTTTTGTGTTTATGATAGAGATCTATAAAATCATGACTGGTATGGAAAAAATGAAATGTTATTTACCACTTCACATCACATAAGAACCAGGGGTCATCCAATAAAATTAACTGGCAGCAGATTTAAAACACACAAAAGGAAATACTTCTTCCTATAATGCTTAGTCCACCTGTGGAACTTGTTGCCAGGGGATAATGTGAAGGCCAAAACTATAACTGGGTTCAAAGAAGAACTAGATAAGTTCATGGAGGATAGATCTATCAATGGTTATTAGCCAGGATGGTTAAGGATGCAATCCCATGCTCTTGGTGTGCCTAGCATCTGTGTGCCAGAACTGGGACTGGATGACAGGGGATGGATCACTTGATAATTTCCCTGTTCTGTTCATTCCTTCTAAAGCACCTGGCATCCTAACAGAAGATAGGATATTGGGCTAGATGGACCATTGATCTGACTCAGTATGGCCATTCTTACATAATAGTTTGTTAGACTGGTTTGGAATTCCTGAATACATACAGTCACATCCTATAAAACCACGTGAGTTAGTGCACAAACAGGTAGGGGATAGATTTTCAAGAGAGCTCAGTTTCCATTTAGGTACTTCAGTGGAACGGGAGGATTTTGGAAGCATTCACAAAATCTGACTCCAGCTGTGGGAGCTAAGCACTTTTTAAAATCTAGCTCAAAATATACATATTAATGCTTTGAAATCTTGAGCAGAAGGCAACAGAGAAGCACAAAGCAACTTACAGTAATAATAATGACACCTAGCTCTTACATAGCACTCTTAATCAGCAGATCACAAAGCAACTTACAAAGGAGGTCAGTCTCATTATCCCTGTTGTACAGATGGGGACACTGAGGCATAGAGAGGCAAAGTGACTTGTCCAAGGTCACCCAGCAGGCCCACAGCAGATCCAAGAATAGAATCCAGGTCTTCTGAGCTCCATTCTAGTGCTCTCCCACTAGGCAACACTATCTCCCCTCTTCACGAAAGAAGTGCCACATTATGCTGGGAGGCAAACAGTCATTTATTTCTATTTACTAGAAGATATTTGGGTATCAGGATCTGTATTTTACAGATGGGGAAACTGAAGCACAAAGCAGGGATGTGATTTGGCCAGTCGCTCACAACCAATATGCAGCAGAGCCCATGATCCAGATCTGCTAACTCTTGGTCCTATGCTCTAACCACTAGACCATGCCTCCTCTTGCACATCAGAATATTAGGGTTCAACATATTATCGGTGCTGAATTTTGCAACAGTCCCCTGCCATAGTCCCTTAGGATGGAGGATAACTGGAAGAGTTTGCTTTCCAGCCCCAAACACTGCCAGATGGAGCTTGGATGTGGGAGGGCAAAGGGAAGAGAGGACATCCTTCCTTCACAGTCATTGATTTTCATCCACACTGACTCTTATCAAATGAACAAACTCTGGTTACCTCTTGGGACTCAGGCACCGCCCACGCTATGCTACTGTGGCTTACAATTCAATATCATACCCTGGCACCTGCTAATAACCTGGGCATGACCCAGGAGGGCAGAAGCTGCTCACCAGCTCTGAGAGTTGTTAGATTAGAGTTCTCCTCAACCTGGGGGAGGAGAGAGACAGGGAGAGCCCGCCCCAAGCTGTGTGAGATCAAGGAAGAGAGGGTCAGGAAGCAGGTATACCCTTAAGCTGTATAGGAGGCAGGGGGAAGGTACTAGAGTGGCGGGGTGTCTCTCCCCAGGCTGCAAAGGGTAGGTCTAACCTGGTGTAGCAGGAGTGTGATTGAGGGGCTCTGAAGTGGTGAGAGACACAGATCTCCTCTCCCTGCACCAGCAACTGCTCCTGGCAAGGTTGTGGGAGGGAGCCTGAGTCAAGGGCTGCTGATGCTGACTGTTGGGTGGGCGGGGACTTTTGGGAACAGCAGGCCTCCACTGGCATCACTTTCCCACATCTGTGCCCTGCTTGCCAGCGTAGGCCTGCAACTCCAGCCCTGAATTTCCCAACCTATATAAAACTTTTCTCATTCCCTGGGTGAGATACCGGAGAGTTGAAAGGCTGCACAGCTGTGAGATAAGAGAGAGTGAGAGGTACCCTGCAAATCTCCACTCTGTTCGCCGCCTCCTCCATCTCTTCCCTGAGAGCATCCGCTTTGGCACCCGATGGCTGCAGGTTGCTCGACAAACCCGATGACTTCGCCGACTGCTGCCACCTGAGAGAGGACCCAATGGAACTGGCGTCAGCAAGGAACGGCAGAGCAGTCTAGGAAAGGGAATGGCCATGCAAGAGGCTCAACCACATGGGCTTAGGGCACCCTGACTGTAACCACTTAGCTCAAGATGGCGTGCGGCAGACGGGGACCTGTGGTCTCCATGGCCTGCCCCGCTACATTAAAAAGCGAAGTGGCTCCTCTCCGCTGCAGTATGTGCCAGTTAACAGACTGGTTATTATCCGGCCCAGCTGTGATCAGGGCTGAGTTACTTCTCAAAGGAGCTGAGCAAGTGATGTGTGCCAGAGTTTGGGCTGACCCAGCCTGGAAACAATCTCCCAGAGGTCACAGGAGATTTAAATAAACCTTTCAATATTGCTTCAAAGAAAAAGCAGTTTCTCAAAGGCCAAATTCAGAGATTTCATAGACTTCACAGCTAGAAGGGACCATTCTGATCATCTAGTCTGACCTTCTGCATGATACAGGCCATATAACTTCTCTGATGTAGATACTTATAAACTCTTTTCAAATCATCCCTGAATCTGCTCTTTGCTAGCTAAATAGATTGAGTTCCTTGAGTCTATCACTATAAGGCCTGTTTTCCAATCCTTTAATCATTCTTGTGGCTCTTCTTTGACCCCTCTCCAATTTATCATCATCACCCTTGAATTGTGGGCACCAGAACTGGACACAACATTCCACTAGCAGCTGCACTAGTACCAAATATGGAGGCAATATAGAAGTGACAAAGAGTCCTGTGGCACCTTAAAGACTAACTAAAATTTTTTTAGAGCATAAGCTTTCGTGGGCTAATATCCACTTCATCGGATGCAGGAGGTAATATAAGCTCCCTACTCCTACTCCTGATTCTCCTGCATATATATCCAAGGATCACATTAGCCCTTTTTGTCACAGTGTTACAGTTTGGGTACATGTGCAGCTGACTATCCACCCTGAACCCTAAGTCTTTTTAAGAGTCCCTGCTTCCCAGGATAGAGTCCCCCATCCTGTACGTATGGCCTGTATTCTTTGGTCCTAAATACGAGACTGTACATTTGACTGTACCACATTATTTGTTTGCCCCCAGTTGGCCAAGGGACTCTGGTCTCCTTATATCAGTGACCTGTCCTCTTCATTGTTCACCCCTCACCCAATCTGTATGTCATCTGAAAACTTTATCATGAATGATTTTATGTTTTCCTCCAAGTCATTAATAAAAGTATTAAACAGCACAAGGCCAAGAACCTATCCTTGTGGGATTCTAGTAGAAACAGATTGATGATGATTCCTCATTTACAGTTACATTTTGAGACTTATCAGTTAGCCAGTTTTTAATCCATTTTATGTGCACCACACACACACCCTAGGTTCTTATTCAAAATGTCAAGCAGTACTAAGCCAAATGTCACATAGAAATCTGGGGCCATGTCTACACAGGGGCGCTACAGTGGCACAGTTATGGCGTTGTAGTTATGCTGCTGTTGCACTGTAGTGTAGATGCTTATATGGTGACAGAAGGTTTCTTTTCCTCACTGTAAGAAATGCACCTCTCCGAGCAGTAGCAGCTCAGTTGACAGAAGCATTCTTCCATTGATCCAGCGCATCTACACCTGAGCTTACGTCAGCATAGCTGTGGCACACCAGCATATTCCATCAGAAACCTAGCTTTCCAGGAGGTTATAATATGAACAGAAACACATTTTGCTTGAATCTGGAGTTTTCTGAAGGTGAGTTTTTTTCAATATTTTTTAAAATAAAAAGAGAGCAGGGTGATGAGAAATTTGACATTGCTGGATTTTAAAAGGATGCTAACCACATAAAAATACTATATAAAAAGTTCCTCCAGTACGTTACTTGCAAATGCCTTCCGTTATTAAGAATGCAAGATTTTTTTTGACAAGGACCGTTTTGACTGTTCTATGCAAGTTGTTATTTATCATCACCCTGCAAGTTGTGCTAGGCGCATCGCAAAGCAAATAGAAAGGCTTGCTCCCTACCCCAGCTTTCAGTGACCCTGATCAGGTCACTTTCCGTTTGCCGTCGGTCAGACGAGCAGGCGGGTGAGGAGGTTTTGTTCAGGGAGCAACAGGAAAATGTGAAAACTTTTTTTTTTGTTTTTTTTAAATCCTCTTTTCCAAAACAGGGTCTTTGTCTTCAAACGCAGGTCTGGAACCTCCCACCCCAGCCTATCATACTTTTATTTTTATTTCAAACTGGACGTTTTTGAATCTTAGCCTTAACTATCACCTTTATCACAAGTATTTTTAGTAAAAGTCAGGGGCAGGTTGCAGGCAATAAACAAAAATTCACAGAAGCCTAAGACCTCTCCTGGCCTTTTATGAAAAATACCCTGGAGGAGAGAGGGGGAAAACTATCAGTCGGAGCACTGCTGGGGGCTGACCTCCAGCAGCTGCTCCAGCCCCAGGGGGGCTGATCCAGTCCCTGCTGCTGTTTCAGCCCCAGGGCCAACCTCTGGCTGTGCTAGCTACATTTTAGCAACGCTCCAATAAAGCGGTAGGACTCTATTTTGCAAGGAATCCCTGCCCATCTATCCAAGGCTTCACCAAAATGGAGAAGAACGAGACTTGTGCAACAAACAAACAGTCCCATTTTGAAGAGGGCTAGGAAGGAAAGGAATCTGCATATTTTTCAGATGGAAGCTGAAATGCTGGCTCATGCCGAACCTGATTCCAGGGCATTTGCTGGTGGCCTGACATGGACCTATTGACTGCCCCTGTCATTCACTGAGACAGATCGACAGCCCCTGCCAGGTACTGCTAGTGGTTATAACACACAGTGGTGGCAGGACACCTAGACATGGCTAGTGGATTGGAATGATGCATATGAACACACCCAACCCTAACGCAGACTCCAAAACAACCTTCTCAACCCTTCTACAAATTAAGCTTAAGTAAATATATACATGAAAATTAACTCCTCAGTAGAATGATCATGATGGAAAATCGATACTAACTGGTCCTTAGTAAAGTGGAATCCCCCACACCGTACTCCCCCGTGGGCTTCTTTAGATAGAAAATCAGAAATACTCTATGGTAAAAGCTGAGCTGGGCTGATGGAACAGATTCAGGCTGGCTCTGATAAGATTTAACGGCAGAGGATTTACCAGTCAATGCATCCTGACTGTTTTATTTAGGTCTGGAGGCGTAGATGGAATGAGGTGATGAGAGTCTCAGGTCTCTGTCACTTTACCAAATCTGCTGATAGGCACAACACTGTTCAGGACACCTGCTTGGCTCTTTCAGCTGATGGGCCAAGGAATGAATGGGTGACACGGACTGAAACATACGGTCATTGTGGGCCTAGACTGTGGCCCAGTGGCAGGATGGCGTGGAAGAAACACGCACCACTGCTGTCTACACTATCCATGCTGTCTGGAAAAACAAAGCACTTCCCTCTCGGGAGCTGTCAATCCACTGCTTAGAAATGAGCTATAATTCACTCGGGAACATTTCTTAAAAACGACAGAAGTTGCTTCGAAGATCATTTACCCAAACTCATTGAAAGAGGAAAACCAGCTGGGCAGCAAAGCCAGCTGGAGGAAGACTGACCGAGACGATGCTTCCTACCTTGTCCGTGAGGAATCCATGTCCAGGACTAATTTTGCTAAATGCTTCCTCTGTTTTTGGATATTTGGGATTTCCACCTGCAGCAAAGAGACAAAACACCACAGATGGAGCGCGGGCTGCCGCTGTCATCCGCCTACGACAGGCGCCCCCAATCTCTTGGGGCAACTGCATCTGTCTACAAGTGAGGACCTTCGCTGCCCCAGCCACTACTCAGTGTCTCCCATTCACCTGGGCACACATTGACCCCCAATGCGGGCAGGCTGCCAGTTATGGTGAGACTGGCGTGCTCACGGGAGGCTCTGGCATTGGGGCCCACCCCCACTTGGAAAAGTGAGACAGTGAAATCAGAGTACATCAGGTTCCCTGTTCTATGCTCTATTCATTGTTCATTTGTTGGCACGGCTCTTCGGGACTCAGAACCCTGCAGGAAGAACGGCTCTGATGCACTGTAGAATCCGGGACGTTTTGCACGCGTGTGTCTGCCTGGCTTGCAGGAGTGTAAAGCAACAGTAGAAACTACATTTCACTGAGCAGCCCAGGCACGCTGGCAGAGCACAGGGGAGTATTCAAAAAATGCTCTGAATTAACAGTTACAAATAAAAGAAAGGCACGTTGCAAGCCCCTGCCCCCCAGCCCCGTAACCATGACCTAAGGCTGCCTGGAACAGCCTTAAGTGCCTTTGCAGACCGCGAAGGCAAGATGGGAAGCATCAGCACACAGAGATCCAACACAAAGGATTCTGGGCCTAATCTAGAATTCATTCCATGCACGGGATGCCCACTGAAGCCAGCAAGAATTCTGCATATGCTGGGCTGGTAGGATCGGGCTGCAAGATAGAGATGGGGAGCCTAGATCCCTCGTCAAAAAGCCCTTGGGAGAATGTGCACTGCTAGTTGGGAATCCCAGCCAAGGGCGCAAGGAAGAATCCTAATGAACGGCAGCGAAAAAAAGCAAAAAGAATGTTGGGAATCATTAGGAAAGGGATAGATAATAAGACAGAAAATATCCTATTGCCTCTATATAATCCCTGATACGCCCACATCTTGAATACTGCGTGCAGATGTGGTCACCCCATCTCAAAAAAGATATATTGGAACTGGAAAATGTTCAGAAAAGGGCAACAAAAATGATTAGGGGTATGGAACAGCGTCCATATGAACATAGGCACCGACTCCACGGGTGTTCCGGGGCTGGAGCACCCACAGGGAAAAAATAGTGGGTTCTGAGCACCCATCAGCAATCCCACCCCCACACCCCAGTGCCTCCTGTGGATCAGTTGTTAAACAGTCCAGGGAGTCAACGGATTGCTTATAACCACCTATAATACCTTATACTGCTATACTTATAACCATCACTTACATACACTACTCACATCCATAACATGCATAAAACATTCATTACTCTTGTATTAACTCTTCGGAAACTATTTATAAAGGGAACCTTAATATAAAAGTTGACTTTGTTGTTCATTATTTGTACAGCACTCAAAATGCATTGAGATAAACTGAGAATCAGGACAAACGCCTGTGCTGGTGAAAGGAAGCGGGAAAAACACCCATGGAAATGGTCAGGCTCTATTTATTCACTGCAATGGAAAGGGAATGTCCAAATTTCATCTTCCGTCCTCAAGACCAGCGTTTGATCTGTAAAACTATTCTGGTTGTGTGGAGTGATTATTTTTTAAATCAAAATATCTACACCAATGTTGACGCAGTTATACAGGTATAAAAGGTACCTTGTACTTGTACAGCTTATTCCCCTTCTGGTATAGCAATAGAGATCCCCATACAAAGCCCCTTTGTACCAGTATAGCTGTGTCCATGCTGGAGGGGGGATGCCTGGCTTTCATTATACATTATAAAGTTCATTTTATAAAGCAGCACAGCTTGCGAGTGCAGAGAAGCTCTGGGACTGGACACTGGGCAGCTTCCCAGCTGTGAACACAAAACCTGGGGAAGCCCCCGAGGACTGGTACTGGGATATGGCGACTCACCACGTGGTCACCGGCCCAGATCTGGCCACAAGTGTCTGAAGAGACTGAAGGGCTGATCCAGAGCCCAGAGAAGTCAGTGGAAAGACTCTCGCTGGCTTCCCTAGGTTTGGATCTGGCCCCAAAGCTCGTTAGCCCTGGGGCATCTGTCTGGTGGTTTGTGAGGCGAGCTGCTTGTCTGACTGAGGGACCCGCATCACAGACACATCACTGCAGGGGGCACTAGCTGCCATGGTCCCTGGCAGCCTGCACTGCGGGGCCAATGACTGACAGACTGGAGAGCAGCGGTGGCCAACCTGTGCCTGGGAAAGAGCATGAATTTACCAATGTGCATTGCCAAAGAGCCACAGGGACAGCCCCCCGTCAGCTCTCCCTCGGACCCAGTATCTCCCACCTGCCAGCAGCAACACCAATCAGCACCTGCCTCTCCATCCCTGTGCCTCCGGCCTGTCGCAATCAGCTGTTTTGTGGTGTGCAGGAGGCTGGGGGTGGGAGTGGTGAGGAGGAGAAAGGACGCAGTAGACTCAGGGGAAGGGGTGGGAGCCTTGGGTGAAAGAGTGGAGTGGAGCTGGGGCCTGGGGCAGAGCCAAGGGTTGAGAAGCAAGCACCCTGTAGCACACTGAAAAGATGGCACCTGTAGCTCTAGTCGGTGCCTATGCAAGGAGCCGCATATTAAACTCTGAAGAGCTGCAGGTGGCTCTGCAGCCACAGGTTGGCCACCCCTGCTGGAGAGGCTCCTTTCCCCCGGTCCCCAGGGAGGGTCCCTGTTAGGGGAAGGGCAGGGCACACGGGGTTGCAGTGCAGGGATGTTGATCTCTGGGACCCAGTCCTGGAAGCCTGCACTCACATGAATAACCATTTGCAAGATCAGGCCAAGGTGATGACTTGGGCAACCAGGAACCTCTCTCCAGGGCTATATCTGCTCCACCACCCACAAGCCCCAGCAGCGGCAGGGGCCGTGCAAGCTTCTCCCAGCTCCCTCTTCAGTCAGACGTTCCTCCGGGCGCACTCAGCCCATTCCACTTCCCTGCCCCAGCGCCGCCAGGCATCACAGCAGGCAGAGAGCGGGGAAGAGAAACACTGAGCCTGACGGCATGGAAATGAATCTCCAGCACCTTCTACAGGGCTCCCCTCACACACTGAGCGTGTGGATCCCCCAGGCGGAAGGGGAGTTACTGCCCTCTGAGGACCTCATCACCACTGCTCTCTGCGCCGGCCAGAGGGGTCGGTGTCACACACCTTGCCAGCCCTGCTGCTGGCTCTCAATGCCCCGACTCCCCCTTACCTCGGCCAGCACAAACAGAGGCTCGATCACATCGCGTTCTACTTCCAGCTCGAAATGGATGAGCTCCTGGGCTAGTTTATCCTCCGCCTCGCCGCATAGCTTGAGCATCTTCCTGTGGAAGGAAGGAAATGGGGGGGTGGGGGGCACACACGGCATGAAAACCTGGCTCCGGGGACCCTCCCCGCCATGTGCTCACACGAGCCGTGTGGCTGAGACCTTTAAAAGTGCAACTTGGCAGCTCGGGTGCCACAGGGATGGGACCGGACGTAAGGGCGCTAGCTGGCATTTTCAGTGCGAATGCACCAGCCTGCAGACAAAGGCATGGCAGGATGAGAGTGAGGCCTTGTGCCAACATGCCTCAGCCAGCTCTGGGGCAGGGGGTGAAGGGCAGCAATACCCAAGAGTGGTGTCATTCATAGTCTTTGGTGGAGATGGTTAAGGGTCACCTGACAGGCTTCCCGGGGGTTGGGGGAATGGAGGACACCTGGGGGTAGAGAAACTGGACAGGAGGCTGCATCCCCTCTAGGAAGGTTGTAGAGACACCCAAGGGTGTACCATGACCTGTCAGGGGGTGGGAGCCGGAAGAGCCATAGCCACACAGGTTTATGGGACTCTAGTCTCCCTCTGAAGGTCTGGCTGCCCCTTCAAAGCCTGCTGGAGGGGAGCAGAGCCTAGTCAGTGACCGTGTCTCTCTGCCCCCCTCCCCTCACCCTCAAGGGGGGCAGTGGGACTGGACAGCGAGTGAACAGAAACAGCCCATGGGGGTGCTGCTCGCCCATCACTCGTCAACCCCCGCACTGCAGCCAGGAGAAGCCTGGGGAGCCAGCCTGCTTTGCTAGTATTTCACACCCACTTTGCAAGGTTGTCAGCCATGAGGCAAGTAGCCAGGCAGGGGAGAGCCTGGGCTCGCGGCAGACCACAGTCTCCTTACAGCTTCTTACCCCAGTAGAGAGTCGTCCCCTAAGATGGCGGAGCCTTCCATTAAGCACTGAGCCAGCGTCGTCAAAGGTAACTTTTTCTGCAAAGGAAACGTGCTGGGCATGAATAACTGTGCAACGGAGAGCAGGATTTTTACGTGTCCCCCAACCCGAGATTCAATTCTAACGCCACCTCCAGGTGGGGCAGGGAGGGGCTGGGCTCCATAGACCAGGACCGAGTTGGCGGGTGCATGCCCATTCCTGATAAAAGGGTCTCTCAGCGCCCTGCCTTGGCCTGGCTGGCTGGCGGGCCAGTGAGGAGTCCGCGCAGCCTGAAGGCTGCAGGACAAGGCATCTGCTCACATCTAAAACGACGCAGCAAAAACATATGAAAGCACCAGCCCAACCCCGCCCCCGGCATGCTGGGATGTGTGAGCTCAGACCGAGCACTGAGGTTCATGGTCTAGGCCCATCCTTACTATCCAGTGCCACGGGGAGCACTAAAACTATTGATGCATTACCCAGCAGGCTCTGCTTTAGTACCTAAATCTGACCTCTGACCCCACGCTCAGCAGGGAGGTAGCTGCCGATGGTCATAAAGCTGCCATGCAAGGGAGGCGCTGCCCACAGGAAGGCGGAAGAGCTGTAGGCAAAGCTCCTCAGCCCTCATCCTGCCCCAAACACACACAGGTTTGGCAGAGAGCAGGCAATGGAGGAGAACAGGCTAGTCCCAGTGACAGGAGGAAGCTCTGCTGGTGGCATTTCCCTTCTGCTTCACTCAGCGTTCTCCCTCCCATCCCCTCTGGCCCGTGTCTCTCGACGCCAGTGAAGAGAAAGCAAAGCAGAAGTCAGTCTGTAATCACACAGCAGAGCGCGGCAGCTCGACATGCAGGCCGAGCTCGGCGGGGACTCACACACAGTCCAATGATTTAATATACACACACCCTATGGGCCAGACACATTCAAACACACGCTGGGCCGCCCTTCCCCAACTTAAAGTCATAGAACTACGTGGAGGATTGATTCATTTACACACATATTAAGACAACTTTCCAGTTTTCTACAGACTCCCTCAAGCCTGAGCCCTGACCCATCCCGTGCTTAACAGCTGGCTGCTTGCCGCCCAAACTCTTACCACAGCCACTTACTGAGCGCTTGTCGGCATCCACGCCTTGCTGCCCCTGCAGGCAGGCGGTCAGTTTCTTGTGGGTGCTGTGGGAGACCTGCTTCACCAGCTCCAACCGCTTCTCCACCTGCACAGGGACGCACACAGTTGGCACCACATCAAAGGGACAATCCAGCAACAGCCGCCAGCTGTGAAAAACAATCTGAGAGCAGCTGTCTCTTCCCCCCCGCCGCCCCTCGTCCCACAGACAGAACATTGCCCCTTGGAGCCTGCCGCGGTGACCCCGAGCACGGCTCCACACTTCAAAGAAAGAGGCCGCACTAGACCTTATGAAGCCAGATGTCCGGTTGTTCCTTACGAGACACAGGCTGCAGCGTTGGTGCTGTAACACGCACTGAGAGCCCTTTTTCATTTTTGTACAAGGAAATTTTAAGCAGGAGAGAGAATTGGGCTTACTGCTACTGCCCCTGGTTACACAATTACTTCCTAAGGGGGTATTTACTGATGCACAGTCATTCACAGATTGTATTGCTAAGTTCATTCACAAAAATTAATGCAACCTTTTAATAATATAGGAAATAAATGTTCAGAGATAGGATACAACATTCATGCAACTTATATCAGATATTTATATAGTATTTTAATCTTAATGGATCCCAAAACACTGCTCCAGCTGAACAGAGAGGGATCACTTAGCACCCATGGAAATGCAGCCACCTCTGGAGTAGAGCCCAGCAGCTTTGTAACACCAGAATCCCTACTGTATCATTTAGGATGGGAGAGGGAAGTTTAGATCATCAGAATGTAGTTCCCCAAAACAGAATATGGCCATGACCTGAGGAACCCCTGTTACTGTTTGGCTCTTAATAAAAGGTGATTAACCTTTGGAACAAACTGTCAAGGAAAGTGGTGGACTCTCCATCTCCTGAAGTCTTCTCATCCAGAGCAGATGCTCTGGTCAGACACAAGTTATTGGACTCTTAGCCTTGTGCTATCCAGGAGGCCAGACTAGATGGTTTAATGGTCCCTCAAAAATCTATGAATCTAAATGATCACAAGAGGTCACAATGACCTCTAGATTACATCTCATCCAAAAGATGGCATGACTGCCCAGATTCCGGAACAGCTGAGATGAGAGAGGCGGAGAAGAGACCATGGTGACAAAACGGTGTAGACAGATCAGGTAAAAGACTGGGAGAAGTTGCCAGTGTTTACTCTTTGCTCTTCTTTTCCATGACAACACCTCTATCATCTCACTGGTGTGTGAATTACTACACAATCACTGGTGTTTGTATTTGAAGCAGATGCTATTGTCGGGGAGGGGGCAATAGGAACAAACACCTTGACAAATGACACATTGACTTTAAATATCCCTTTGATCCAGAAGGTCATGCCTCCTGGAAAGGGTAGGAATCCTGCCAAACTAAGGCAGTCCCAGAGAATTTGAATTGCATCCCTATGTCCCCCAGTAGCAACTCTAGGGCAGCATTTGCTGTCTAGCTCAGATCCAGATAGGGCTCCTGTTACCATAGAGACAAGGCCCTTCACTTTCAGTTTGCATTTGATTTCAAATTTCCCAGAAATTTATCAGTGTTTATTATGAAATTTTTAAAAAAACAAGTTAAAATTTGTGCAAAAAATTAATTTCACAGTTGTCTGGGTAAATATCAGGGTTAATACAGAAGGAGAGGAAAGGAAAAAACTCAAAAAAGAGAAAAGTCAGGGTATTGAAAGTAAAAGCAATTTAATGCTGTGGTTTATTTAGTAACATGTATATTAACAGTACATAGAAACATGCATACACGTGCCTCTGTGTGCGTGTGTCTTCCACTACACTGCCTTACTTTAACAGAAGGCCTCACATTTGAACATAGACTAGCTTAACAAGAATGAAGAGTCTGGTGGCACCTTAACACCAACAGATTTATTTGGGAATAAGCTTTTGTGGGTAAAAACCCCAAGCCCAAATAAATATGTTGGTCTTTAAGGTGCCACCAGACTCCTCGTTGTTTTTGTGGATACGGACTAACACAGCTCCTGCTCTGATATCTACCTAACGTAATACACTGGTTTACAGCTTGTGCTCTTCGTTCCCCAAGAGAGGCAGATGAGGCTACAGAGCTTTCTGTTTCTACCAGTATCTTGCTGGGAACCTAACAGGCTGAGATTCAAGCTGAAGATTGGCACATGAAGCCCCGACTTGGACACACTGAAAACGTTATCTGAACACTCAGCAAGAGAATTTACTCACTGTAAGTAAATAAGAGCTTTTGAAAACTGAAGCTTAGCGGCTCTGGGAAAATGTGCAGCGGGGCAGAGCGATCAAACTCTTGGAAAATAACACGGAAAAAGTAATATTCTTCGCCTCCTCGACATTAGGGAAAGTGCTGCAATTCCAGAGACACCAGCAGGCTTACAGGATTTAATGGAGAGTTCAGTTTGAGTCTCTGGGTGGAAGCCAAGGGTTAGGAGGATAGTTTGAGGATAGGCCGCTCTGCATAAGCCCATGGATTGTTGCCCTACAAACACTTCATTGAAAATGCATTGTTGTGCAGCTATTGTAACCTTCACCCCAGCTCAATACAGAGATGGGGTCCTGGTTGGGGGTGGTGCATGTGTGTTGGAAGAGAGGTTCCAGATATTATATTTCAGAGGTAGGTGCACATAGGTGCATGGTGGAAGGGAAGGTGTCCTAGATATTACATTAAGGAAGAGAATGGATGTACACTGTTCCTCATTCTCTCTTGGGACAGTCACCTAACAAGAAAATTAAACCTTTGGATACATTGGAATGGAGACTTTCATTATTTTCTCTGCAAAATTGCATGCAACTCTTGAAAGGTACAGAAATCCCAGCCCCTACCCTATTTGGGCCAAACTCTGCTCTCACCAGTGCCAGCATAAAACCGGTTAACACCACGTGTTAACTTTATATTGGTATAACTGAGAACAGAATTTGTCCTTTAAATGCCAGATTAGCCTGCAAGATTCTCAAAGATCTAACAGCCTCTAAGGAGGATTTGAACTCTGCCAAGAATTTCTCTATTTTTGGTTGTGATGAGAAACAATGTGTGGGTGAAGCATTTTTATTTAGCATCCAGCTCCCTCTTCAAGTCTTGGAGCCACTGCATGAACTTCAGTGTGACCGGGATCAGGGCCGTAGAGACAATCTGAACTGGATGTATTGACCCTGGCTGAAGGCTGTAGAATGAGAGAGCTTCAACTTTCTAAAACGGGGCCATGTTCCATGGGCTGTACCTCCTGGCTGTAAACAGCTGCCTCCCTTCTCAGCAAACCTGAGAAACTGTTTACAGTGAGAAAAGAGAACCATTTCCCTTTGCTTATGGCTCTCCCTTTTGGTTTGGATTTGGTTCTTGGAGGCATAGGGAAGGCACACAGATTAAAATATAGAACTGGCCCAGTGGTTAGAGCACTACCCTAGAACTTGGGCTCAGTGCCTGGCTCTATGTGACTTTAGGGAAGCCACCTAACTGCTCCGTGCCTCAGTTTCCCCATCTGAAAAATAGGTAGAACAAGATTTACTGGAACCTACCTCATAGGTGGGTTCTGAGGCATGGGAAAATGTTCAAAAAGTGCTTTGAGAGCCTGTGATAAATGTGGGAATTTTGGTAATATTTGTACGATTCCTGTGCATACCTGTTTACCAGTGGGCTTTGTATTGCTGTGCAGTGAGTGTAAAGGGACGGGACAAGGTGTGGGACTCACACAGCTGCCTGGCTGGAGACCAGAATCATTAATACACTGAATAAAGGCTACACAAGTGCATGGAGGATCCAGAAGAGACAGTGGAGACCTCAGTGGCCAGCACAGTCACACCTCGCAACTAACACCTGAGAAAAAGGAGCCCTCCCCGGCCCGCACTTTCCCTGCAGGGAAGCAGAGCAAAGGCCCTGAGCTGGAAAACAAAGGGGAAAGGAGCAAGGTAGGTATGTCTACACAGATCTCAGAAGGTATGTCTACACAGCAGTTAAACTCCCAAGGCCAGCCTTGGTCAGCTGACTCGGGCTTGCAGGGCTTGGGATGTGGGGCTGTAAAACTGTGGGATAGATGTTCGAGTTCAGGCTGGGGCCCAGGATCTGGGACCCTCCTCCATCATGTGGTTCCAGAGTTCAGGCTACAGCCTGAGCCCAAATATCTGCACTGCAATTTTACAGTCTCGGAGCCCGAGTCAGCTGCCCCAGGCTGGCTGGGGGTGTTTAACTGCTATGTAGTCACGGGACTCTTACCGGGGATGGTTCTTATAGCAGCATGGATTTAGCTAGTGTGGACTACGTCCTAATCTTTGCTGGTCTATGCTAATCGAAGGACTTCCAGATTCTGTAACCCGAAGACTAATCGTTACCTTGCTTTGAAAAGGCTGCCTGGTGTCAATGCAAACACCCCCCCTAGAGCGCTGCACTCTGACGAAATAAAGAACAAGGTCTGGTTTACACTTGAGACCTGTATCGGTATAAATACAGCGCTCACGGGTGTGAAAAATCCACATGTATGAGTGACGGTTATACCGACCTAACCCCCGTGTAGACAGCACGATGTCTTCCATTGACATAGCTATGGCCTCTCGGGGAGGTGGATTAACTACACTGATGGGAGAGCTCTGTCCCATAGGCTTAGAGCATCTCTATTAAAGCGCTACAGCAGCACAGCTGCACTGATACAGCATTTTAAGTGTAGACGTGCCCCAAGCCTCCGACAGGAGTCTGGCCTGGCTGGACTTGTTGCAGGAAAGTTTCATGCCGTAGATTCTTCCCGCACAGGACTCAGCGGAGGAAGGAACTGTTGACACGCACGGGGCACTCAAACCATTGTTGATGACACAGGTCAGATGACACAAGTCAGTGCATCCGCGTAGTACCACCTTGCACTTTCTTACTTCTGCACCACCTGAAAAACTGAGATGGCTTGGGTGTGCAATTGTGTGATTAGAGGAAGAAGTGATGGCATCTCCCAGAATGCTTGGAAAAACACTTTTTAACCATTTCTGAAGAAATTTCTATGTAGACATTAACTGTTTCTTTTCCCTTTAACAACAGGAACATGTCTGTGGAAGTGGCATCATTATTTCTCAAGAGTTTGACTTCTTCCCTGTGCAGATGTTTCTTGTCAGACAAAAGGGATCGGTGTATGAACATAGTACAAATGCTCAGATAAGATTAGACAGATGCAATATAAAAGTCAGGGAATTTATTCTTGTATTTGTAAACTCTTTGGGCCAAGAATCATCTCTATTAGGTTTGTATAGCACCTAGCACAATGGGATGCCCTCCTCCCCCACACTACTGTAACATGAATAGTAAACAGAAAGGCATGCGGCAAGCAAGAATATTGCTGTTGACACAAAAATAAAGCTTTAAGTTTCAGTGTGGTCTTAAGTTACCTCTGCTGGAATCCTCTCAAACCATCCCCGTCCCATAGCCACCTGTCTGTGAGCCAGGTATACCCTTGTGTACTCGTCGTCAGTAGCACAGTTAGTAGCACTGTTACCTTCGTCAAGGCATATCCCATTGCAATGCATTCGGATAGGTTTTATTCCCTTTGCTCTCATTAACCAGTCAGCTACAACAACCCACATACACAGAACGTGAAAGTGAGCAGAATGCACATCCAACAAAATTCTCCCAATGCAGGGAGTGGGGCTGGCATTGTATATCACTTTATTAATAGTGTGTGAACAGCAGAGACATCTTATCAAGTCTTACGACCCCAGCACTAGCGCTAACGCCATGCAAGATGCTAGGTGGGATTCCAAAAGTGCTCAAGTGTTGGCCTAACTTGGCTCCTATCAAAGTCAAAGGCACCACTGACTCAAGTGGGAGCAGAGCTAGGTCAGCGGCGAGCGCCTCTGAAAACTCGATCTCCTCTTAGAACGTGAAACGAAAATCCACATCACCAAACTGAGCAGAGCTCATGAACCCCCAACAGAACGACATGCAGCCGGTTCAATCCGGTTTGTGCATAAAAATCAACAAATACAGCTGCAAACAGGGCAGGCGGGACTGGTTACTGTCATGTTGAAGCTGACCTTTGAAGCAGTCCTTGATCTGATTGAACATGACCTGACGTCAACCTTGAGAGCAAATGTTTTGTGCCCATATAGGGAGACGAATGAGCGGTCTTCCAACCAGCGTACATTGCAGAGAGATGTGGCGTACTCCGGCAGAGCTCCCCATACAGTCAGCTACGGAATGGGGAGTAAAATGAGCCCTCCTGCTTGCTAGTGATGGGTTTGTCCCAGAGAGACTATATAACTAGCACAAGGTCACACCTTAAATCTATTCAAGTCTGTGGACTTAAATCCAGGCCTCCCAAGTCCTAGGCTAGTGCCCTAACCCCCAGACAAGCCTGTTTCTTTAGGAGCACTGAAATCTAAACCTCCTTAAGCAGATGTCAGACTTTGGTTGCCAGCTGTCAGGAAAGAGAGTCAATTTACCTGCAAGAGATCTTCACTCAGGACTTCTGTTTTTTCAGCTCTACAAGGGAAAAAAAAAGTTAGTTGCAATGTAGACAAAAAAAAAAAAAATATCAGTAACTAGCTACAAACCCACCCAGAGAGATCCACATGATGCATATAGGGGTCAGGCTTTGGAGAGCACCCAGACACGTGTGGAGCTGCCCTGTAATGATTTATGAATACTGTGCATTGACCTGGTTATTGGATTAAATCAATAAGGCTGTTAGGAAAAGAGGCAAGGGGAAACAATAGATTAAGATAAGCCACCGCACAGTAAAGTATGACATGTCCAAACTGTCTTCATTCCCTACAACCTGCCTCAGAAAAATCCTCCATATCTTTTAGCTCAGAACAATCTCAAACCAAGATCTACCGACACAGTGCAGCTAAGAGGATATGAGCACCATCCTTGCCCGGAGGCGTTGGAGATGGATTTTTTTTGTTCTCCTACAGGCTTTTGTGTGTATATGCGTGTGTGTGTGAGTGTGTGTATACACACACACACACCTGCCCACTGCGACTCCCACACTCTATCCAACACCCTGTCCCCTGACATTCTCCCCCCGACTCCGCCCCCGCTACTCTCTGCACCTTATCCAATCCCCAGCCCGGCCCTCATATATATATATACAAAGGCCTGTAGGAGAACACTTCAACCTCCCTGGACATACAATAGCAGACCTAAAGAGAGCAATACTGCAGCAAAAAAACTTCAAGACCAGACTTCAAAGAGAAACTGCTGAGCTCCAGTTTATCTGCAAATTTGACACCATCAGGTGTAGACTTAACAAAGACTGTGAATGGCTCGTCAATTACAAAAGCAATTTCTCCTCTCTCCGCATTCACACCTTCAGATCAGCTGCTGGAGGTGGGCCTCACCCCCCACCCCCATTGAATTTACCTTGCTATCTTGCCTGAATATTTATATCTGCCTTTGGAGATTTCCACAACATTCATCTGATGAAGTGGATCTTAGCCCATGAAAGCTTATGATTCCTAAGATCTGTTAGTCTATAAGGTGCTACAAGACTCTTTGTTGCTTTAGTTTGATTTGGACTTTCTTGCCCTGCCTTCTTGTGAAGGGCCCTGCATTTCATTCTACAGGGGTATGGCTACACACTTTTCTGAACCCTTTGGGTTCAGCTAAACAAGCCAAGCTCCTTGAGTCTCCTCACATAAGGTAGGTTTTCCATTCCCCTGATCACCCTAGCAGCCTTTCTCTGCACTTGTTACACTGTGATGGTTGCCACATCTCAAAAACACATACATTAGCATTGAAAAAAGTACAAAGAAGGGCAACAAAAATGACTAAGGGTTGGGAACAGCTTCCATGTGAGGAGAGACTTAAAAGACTGGGACTGTTCAGCTTAGAAGAGAGACAACTACGGGGAGATGGGATTGAGGTCTATACAGTATGAATGGTGTGAAGAACATGAAGAGAAAAGTGTTATTTACCCCTTTGCATAACTGAAGAACCAGGGATAATTAATTTAATAGGCAGCAAGTTTAAAACAAACAAAAGGAAGTATTTTTTTCACACAACGCACAATCAACCTGTGGAACTCATAGCCAGGAAATGTTGTGAAGGCCAAAAGTATATCTGGTTTCAAAAATGAATTAGATACATTCTCAGAGAATAGGTTTATCAATAGCTATTAGCCAAGAAGATTAGGGATGCAACCCCACTCTCTGGGTATCCCTAAACCTCTGACTGCTGGAAGCTGGGACTGGAAAACATGGGTCATTCGACAAATTACCCTACTCTGTTAATTCCCTATGAAACATCTGGCATTGGCCACTAAAGACAGACAAGATACTGCGCTAGATGGACCATTGGTCTGACCCAGTATGGCCATCATATCTGAATGACGATCTTATCAGAATATGAAACACTCCCCATAAAGCTTATTTTAATTAATACAGGGTTTGGCAAATGCACTCATCAATGGGGTGAAAGAACTTGTGAATGGGGCTTAGCTAGCAGAAGCAACAGGATTTAAGCTTTGTTGAAAAAAATATATATATTAAGTCTGATTCTGATCTAGCTGCCATTGTTTTCACAGACTTCCTGATTCACACCAGTGAGGGAAGATTCAAGTCCTATGTGTGTAATCCTTACAAGGAAACCCTTCCAAATGTGGCCAAGGGCAGTGGTGTTTTCCTGAGCCTGCAGACTGTCGGACATAAGATATTTGAATGGTCTCCATTCATCTCGACAGCACGTTAGCTCTGGAAAGTCCGCCTCAAGTCACCCCAAGCTTTCTCTCTCCCAACTGCTGTATATCTGCTAAACCCACCCTTCATCAGCTCTCCCAAACCCTCTAGAGCCATGTCAACTTTGGTGGCGAGAAGGTTAAATGCCCTGGTAACACAATGGATGATTCATCAAGGGCTGAATTATTTTATGGCTCCCTGAACAGTTTTCTATTTCAAAGGAAAAAAAGCAGGATTTGCCTCTGCAAGGACACTGCAGAACACCACGCAGCCTCCACTGACACCAGCTGCTAAGTTCTGAACATGAGCAGGATGGCTGATTCCCCAGGGATCCCCCAGGCTTTACTGCTACTGAGCCTTCTGACAAGGATGTCACCACTGCATTTCCCTGCTTGTTGCACTGAGTATGGGACTGGAACCTTTGAGACAATCTCCCAGCCCTAGGCTAACACGGTGCAGAGATCTGCAGGCTCCTAGCTCGGGATACCTGCCCCTGGGATTTATTACAGGCCAGTGAGGCCTTCAGTGCTATACAAGATGCAAATAAAGACAGCCCCTCTCCTATGACGCTTACAGGCTAAGGGACATGCTCGGGGAAAGTAAGCAGTACAGAGGAAGCCCTGACTTAGACCTGTTTATCCTCACCCCTTCTCTCTGCCTTCCCAGCAACGATGTCGGGGTGACTTCATGGGTTGGGGTTTATGTGGAAGAGGAGTCTCTGCTGGCGGGATCTGAATGGGAAGGCTGGGGCATGACACTTTGGGGGTGGAAGCAAAAGAAAACACACGAGAGACAGAAGGAAGCTGTGAGCGAGAAAAGGAAGTCCCACAAAGGAGTCAAGCAGCAGCCCCTTTGCCACCAGTACGCAACAAAACGAGACAGCACTTCAAACCGTGGGCCCAGCCAGTCACTGACCTGCCACTTGCTAAAGCAACATGCTGAGCTTTCTAAGCAATGGGGCCCTTACGTGGCCATTTAGATTTTGCAAACACACTGTCCAGAACTTGGACACCACTGATGCTGCATCTGATTCACACAGCACAACCTGGCAGCTCCAGACAAGCCCTCCATTTAGAGCCCCGTCAGGTGGTACGGACAGTGTGTTGGTGTCAGGAAGAGAGCTAAGGCCATCCGATGGTTTGGGTCACATTAGCTGCAAATGGCGAAACGGTTCCTTACTTTTGGCCACTGCAGATACCCCCAAAACCTCTAACCATGCTGTAAGTATCAGAGATGTACTTATACCTTGGGAATGAATCTGTGCAGACCAATGCTCAAACCACTGAGCTATCCCTCCCCCGCACTACTCCAAGAGTTCTCATGGTTTAGTTGTGCCAGGGCTGCAGGCAAGGATATTCTGAGCAAGGGTTTCCCCAGCCTGTGCAGTCAGCTTTCCTCACTGGTTCACTAAAGCCTGGATCTGCAGGTCAAACCAGGGGTGGAAGGGATGAGTTTAGGGAGATGAGGGGGTTTTGGTAATGAAGGAATCAAGAGGGATTTTTGAACATTCTGTTAATTGGACCTGGTTCTTTGTCATTATTTTTTAACAAACATACGTGCCCCCAGGAGGGATGCCTCCAGAGCACAGCATGTAAATTAAAATAAATGGAAGAGTTCTGAAAATAATATGGGGGCTCATAAAGCATCTGTAGCATCACAGCGCCAGGCGGTCTCTTTGTGAGGTGGTCATGCTGAACCATAGCGCAGTTACGGATTGACCGGGCTGCATTGCCACTGTCCTGCAGGTCAGCACAGCTGGAAGCAGCTGCACTAACTCAGAATCTAAAGGCATAACCACAGAAAGAAGAAATAATATCTCCCTTCCTTCGCCACGGCCACCCTTCCACAAATCAGTGCAACTATCACCCCTGTTCTTTCCAAAGGCAAAGCATGCAGATAAGATTCCTGCAGCCTGTGAACTGTGGAGATGCAGAACTCAGCTCTTTTACATCTATCAACTGCAGTGGGGTTGCTCCAGATTTTCACTAGTGCAAGAAGAGAATCAGGCCCATAAGGCTGTATGGGACTCTGAGTTATATCTGTGCAACCCCTTGTTGCTCATGAGCACTGAAGGCTGGACAGAGTGACATGTCCTACAAGCAAAAGCTACTGGGCATCCATTAAGAAGATGCTTCTATAACAAACAATGTTTGATCATGTTAAATGCTACGTGCCTCCAGCCTCAGAGTGAACAAGGCACCAACTACTCCAAACCAACTCATGCTTTGCTTCCTCATGACTTATTGTTTAAAGAGCTGACACAATTCCTGCTCACAGTGATGCCTAGCTATACGGAAGCCATGTTCAGTACATAACAGCATAGGATGATCACTATTACAGTTTCATTTGAGGATCTCAAGGCACTTTGCAAATGAAAGGAAGCCTCAGACACCAGATATCCTCTATACTAGGGCTTTTCCCTTAGGGGAGACACAGAGCGGTTAACTGACTTGCCTCAGGTCACCCAATGACAGTGGCAGAGAACAAAAACCTGGTGTGAAATCCTGATTCCACTGAAGTTAATGGCAAAATTCTCGCTGGACTTCAATGAAGTCAGAGTTTCCCTCCAGAAGTCCTGACTCTCACTCCCCATGATTTATCCTGAAGTATGGCTACAATTGGTTTGATACTAGGATTAACTAAAAATACCCAAGACACCCTGCAATTTAAGCTGTAACATCTATCACAGCATCCAAATTCCTTAGGGTTGATTTGGTCAGTTGATCTTAGCCCTTTAAGAATTGTGACTGATGTGATTTTTAAACATAAGCAGCAGAGATTTAAAAAAATGTCCCCTGCCCCTGAAAAACTTAGAGTTTTCCGCAGAAATGGAAATATATTTAGTGCAAAATGCTGCCACGGTGCCTCATGGGAGTTGTAGTTTGGGTGTCTCCTATCCTCCCTTATAGACCAGACTCCCAGGTTGGTCTACATCTCCCATGATGCACCACCCTCTCCCTTCTTGGAAAGAGAGGTACGACCACAGGAGTTCCTAGCCATAATGCAATATGGGAGATGTAGTCCAACTGGGAAGCCTTGCCCAGAGAGAAAATAGGGACATCAGGCAACCAAACTACAACTCCCATGAGGCACCAGCACAGCATTTCCAAATCAAAATATTTCCATTTTCAGCTAAAATATTTTGTTTTTCAAGTACAAAAATGAAAATACTGCGGGAAAGCAGGCCTTCTTGTGAACAATTTCATGCAGGCAAAAATCCAATTTTCCACTGAAAACAATTTTGATGGAAAATTTTAGACCTGCTCCCTGGCTCAGAGCCTCCTGCTCCCTGATATGGTGCTGCTGGAGCTCAGAGAGCTGTTAGAGCACACTGCAGCAGACCATGCCCCCAAACGCACCAGCAAAGAGGTGGGCTGTTAGTAACTTGTTTCTCCCATGCTTTGCTATGCTGTGGCTCACGACCATGTCACCAGCTGATGTCACTTGTCCATGCTCTTTAACATCCCTAATCACAGATCATAAACAAAAGCAGCACCATTAAGAACATTTTGAGCTTAGTGCACGTCACATTATAAGCGGTCTAACATACTTTCACTTAATAAAGCTGCCTTCTGATAAGAATAAAGACAAATTGCAGCATCACAATGCTCAGCTCTGATAGGGAGAATCCTCTGTGATCCAATCTCAGCACAACACTTGAAACATGGTTTACGTACAAAACCAAACTAGGTTTCCAGTCCTGAAATGCAACCTCTACCTAAGAGCGCCTCACTTCTCTTGTTCAACTGGAGCCCAGTCTAATCGGCTCGTGTTACGACATATGTTCTCTATGCCATGTCCAGCGTGGGCACTGACGCAGCAAAGCAGCTAATGCCAGCGAGGTAATCTGAATTGCTATGCAAGCACCTTATATATTATACATTTAGAGCACAAAGATCTCCAGTTAACAAAGCAGCGGGGCTGGATGGCTCATGGAATCACTTACAGAGTCAATCACCCAGAGGAGTTAACGGCTCCAACATAGCCTGGGCTGGTAGTGACCAGCTGTTTGGTGCCCTATGCGAACTATGTTGGAGTTCTTCAATGGGAGTTGCATTGATGTATTTAGGGGCAGACTGACTCGGAGGGAAATAAGATCAGACAATAAGAACTACATGGAAAATGGCAGGCATATCCTTTGCTGAAGATTACCACTGACTTGAGAAAGAATGAGGAAACACCCTCCATTCCCTGGGCACACTTGAGCTTCCCTGCCCGGGATCATTCAGAGATTCTAAATGATTATTTGTATAATAGGAGTTCCCAGTTGGGGAGCAGGACCCCATTGTGCTAGGCGCTGTACAAACAGCTCCTGTGGGGAATCCTGCCTCAGGGTCAGCCACACAAAAACTGGGACATTGTACTGCCACATCCTCTCAGCACATCAGAAATCCACATTGGACAGGGCGCTCCTCCTTTTCCTGGGCCCAACTCCAGATTACAGAATCCGTATTTTGGACATCAGAGCAGATTCCAGCTGGCAAGCTGCAGGTGTTAGAACGCTCGGCAGCACAACTGGCAAAGCACGTCTACTGGGCATAGCGAAAACTTCAGATTTGCTCCCTGAAAAGAGCAAGGCTGACTTCAGTGAATTCTCTCACTGTACGAGGGGCTGAATACGAAGTACCTGAAGTCTGAGCCGCAGCTTATTGGCATAACTTACAATGCCATCAATTAATCCATTTAGATAGCAAATTAAGCACCACCATTATCTATTTAAAGCTACTTATCGGACTATCATAAACCTTTCTAAAGGTGCAGAAGTGCGATTGTTTAAATTAAACTCACCCAGACAATCTCCTGGATAAGCAAACAGTGCAGTAAAGAATGTACAACTCATTTAACAGCACTAATTACAGCACCTTGGATCAGATCTTTCATACACCTGCACAAATACAGATTGTAAAACGGGGGTGGGGAGGAATGAATAACAGATTGCAGTTTGCACAGTGTGAGGCCCTGGTTACACTTACAGCTTTATAGCGTTTTTGGTTATACCCGCTTTCGGATACAGCTCCAGGGAAAGCGCTCCAGCATGTCCACACTCACAGCCACAACCACACTGGCGTGGCCACATTTGCAGCGGCATGGGGAGTTGTGCATTATGGGCAGTTATCCCAGCATTCAGCTGGCTGCAATGTGCCTTCAAACAAAGGGGGTAGGGGGGAGTTCGTTTTGTGTATGCGGAGTGAGAGAGAACAAGTGGATTTTTAGAGTGCTGAGAGTGTGTCAGTGTGTCCTCCAGCCGAGTTCAAAAGAAAGGGAAGAGAGGTTAATTGGCTTAAATTGCTTGAGGGCATTTCCAGAGAACACTCAAAGCGCAGTATTGTTACTACCTGTTTACACTGGAGCTATAGCATATCACCCAATACACAACAGCTGTTAATCCTCTGGGAAGGGAGGATTAGCAGGACCGCTATAATCGTGGACTTATAGTGCTCTACGTGCCTCGGCAGTCTGGATGGGTAGTAGGTTATAGCGCTCCTGGCGGCTTTTTAGTGCTATAAAGTGCTGTGTAACCAAACCCTGAGAAGTCTGTTAATTTCTAACAAACCCAGGAATGAACTCCATACTGACAGGTAACCCTTGTCTTCAAAAATGGGAAAATCACTAACTCGCTTTGATCTCCTCTAGCAGCATCCATCTCTGGATATGCCAGAGAGCGCCCCAAACACTAACACATTCAGGCACACATCTCATAGCAAGGTCGACGTGTGTCCCTATTTTACAGAAAGGGAAAGTGAGGCACAGGATCCAGCGACCAGCCTGGGCCAGGCAGGGAATCCAGGAGGAAGAGGGCTCAGAGGCTGGGATTTCCAAAGGAGCCTTTAAAGAAGATAGGCACTGCACTCCCATCAAAATTCAATGGGATTTCAGCAGCTGACTCCCTTAGGCTGCTTCCCAGTAAAACTGTGAATTCAGAGAGGTCCATGGTATTCTCCCAGGCAGTTCCTCTCTATTCCTCAACCTGATGATCTGTCTTCCTAGCACAGAAAGCTGGTTCGACTGGGTATTACTCCCTCCCAGCCAGCAATGGAAAACCGAAGGGATGTTTTGCAGATCATCTGTGCAGTTTTCGTTTCCCCTCTGTTGCCACCCTCCTCCTTCATTCAGCACACAGCCCACATCCTACCAGCCTGCCTGCGTTACCAACACTTCAAGTGCTGCAAAAATCACGGCCTACAGAATGGCTCATCCTTAAATGACTAGACACAAGGGGGAGAGAGGCAGAAGTCAGATGGCACCACCATCCAAGGGCAAAGCTGGCATTTGAAAAGTGCCTTGTCTGAAAGCGTATTGCGTGTCTGGGACAATTAGAACAGAATACAGCAAAGTCAAAAATAATATTGCAGTATATCTGATGCATGCACGTATACACACACACACACTTGACCTGATCTTAAAAGGTGCTGATTTCCAACAGGAGCTGAGTGTGCTTAGCACCTTTGAGAAGAAGACCAGGAATTAGTTTGTGTCCGCATATTTCAATGATATACATTTTACACACACAGACGGAAGATATTCATAGTGTGAATTTCCCGGGCAAATACATTCACTGCACATTCGCACAGCGTACCGCACACCGATGGCTGTATCACCTGCCCAATCTCCCCCAGATTTCATCAAACATTCCAAGAAAACTGCTCTGGGCACAGGCAAGACCTGAGCGACAGCGGATCTAGATATGAGCATGCCAGGGTTTTAGGGTCTCATACCCCATGGCCCTGCAGAGCTAAAACGGGGAGTGTTATCACTTTGGGAAGCTGAAAGCTTTGACTTTCCTGATAGCAGACACTGAGCTCACATCTAGCCGTGGCAGGCCCAAAGATATGCTTTGTGAGTATAAAAAAGGGTATTTTGGATCACTTGTTTACATTGCTCCCTTTTGAGTCCTGCATGATCAGACTCCTGGTAACCAAGGTAACTGGCTTCACAGGAGATGAGAAATAATACACGGATATTTTTTTAAGTGCCCCCCAAAATGTTCCTAAAATAGCTTTTCCGTAAAGTACAGGGCCCCTACAGAATGGGGTGATTTACTAGCATTCGTTTCCCACAGCATCCACAATGTGCCAGGGCCAGATGAGTGAAGTCTCACCCCAGCCAGGCCGATGCTCTGAGTAGCCTAGCCATCCCAAACGCATGCCGATAACACTTTCATGCCGTGCTGTCCTCTGCACTGCTAAAATACACCTGGCTTCTCAGAGGTGCCTCTCACTGGGCTACCTACCCCTGTGCTGTGTGTGAGACACACAGCGCTATGTGTGTGCCATTAATGTCAACTGCCGCCTCAGACAGCCCCAAGACACCAGCCTCCAATTACCCACTTGTTACATTTTCCATCTGGCTCCCCCGCATGCTGCCCCTCATGCTTGGGAGAAGCTCCCTGCAAACATCTCATTGTCTTCCTTCAAATCCTGCCACAGAGCTCTCCTTTGCCCTGTTGCCTACAGAAAACTTGACAATGGTTAGGCAGCTGGTGTGTCGAGACCACTGCTGATCCTGCTAATCAACACTGTATCTGGGTTTCCTTGTGCTGCTCTATCCCTCTGTTGCCACTTCTTGTTTTATACGCAGGTTGTAATCTCTTTGGGGCAGGGACCGTCTCTATGCTCATTGTGCCTAGCACAGGGGTGGACAAACTATAGCCCGCTGGCTGGATCCAGCCCACAGGATCCCCACCACCACCACCCCATGTGGCACTGTGGGGCCCACACCACTCCCAGAAGCGGCCGGCACCACGTCCCTGCAGCCCCTCAGCAGAGGGGGTAGGGGGAGAGAGAGAGCAGACTGCTCCCCTCACTGCCCTTGCCTGTGGGTACCTCCCCCGAAGCTCCCATTGGCCGGGAACGGGGAACGGCGGCCAATGGGAGTTTCAGGGAAGGTCCTCACAGGCAAGGGCAGCGCGTAGACCCCTCTGTCCCCCATTCTCTTGCAGCTAAAGGGACGTGGTGCTGGCCACATCCAGGAGCAGCCCAGGACCAAGGCTAGGGCAAGCAGGCTGTCCCGGCGCACGCCACTGCCACCCTGGAGCCGCTCCAGGTAAGTGGCACCAGGCTGAAGCCCACAACCCGAACCCCTCCTGCACCCCAACCCCCTTCCCTGAGCCCCCTCCTACACCCCACACCCCTTCTCTGCCCCAACCCCTTTCTCTGAGCCCCTTCCTGCACATCACACTCCCTCCTACACCCTGCACTCATTCCCACAACCCAACCCGCTGCCCCAGCCATACATTCATGACCCTACATGCAATTTCCATACCCAGATGAGGCCCTCAGGCCAAAAAGTTTGCCCATGCCTGGCCTACCATGATGAGATCCTGGTCTGTGACTGGGCTCTCAAATGCTATGACAATAAAATAATAAATAACGATTAGTTCTCTCCGCACCTGTGATATAAGAATCACCCCAATTTTATGGATGGGGAAACTTAAGCGATGTGACTAAGTGACTTGCCCCGAACCACACAACAAGACAGTAGCAGAGTTAGGAACTGGACTTGAGTGCCTAGACCTCCTACTGTCTGCTCTAACTACTACTGGATCAACCTCCTCCTCTACTTATTGCCAGAATGGTCTGCTAGCAGAGAGCGCGTTTTAAAATGTACACAATATTGCTAATCTCTCACGACTGTAGCATGAGTCCTGTTATATTTGGTGTTGTTCTTGAACTCCCAGCTCTGGAAGGCAGTTGGGTAAGAAAGAATTGCAGCCTTTATACTATGCAAGAAATTTCTAGTCCTCCTTGATGTGGAGAAAAATCTGATAATGTGACCTAAGTGCACCTAAATGACTCAAAATAACAGAAGGAAAACAAAAACAAAAAATCCTAGCTCTCTGAAGTTATTACTATTGAATAGATCTCATGCGTTTTAAGCCAATCTCATGATTTTGAGGCCTAGCTCAGATGATTCTGAGTGGTCGAGGTTGACAATACTTGTAGATTTTCTCTCTCTTTCTCTGTAATTGTAAAGTAACAGGTGCTGAATTATATTCTGCATTTTGGAAACCAAAGACAACCTTTAAAACATGAGAACTAAACCTGCTCTTGCTCTTTCATCAAGTAAGCTCACTGTCAGAAAAGATCCAGATTCTAAAGGGCTTTCACACCCAGCAATCACACAGAATCCGCATCCACCACCACACGGCCACGACTGCCAAATTACAGGATACGTAATCAGGTTAGGGAGAGCGCCAACAAATAATGTAGCTAAAAAAGGAAAGCTGTAAAGCATTATGGGGTAGAATATGCAAATAGTCTACTAATGTCACTGCAACACTGACTGAATGATAGCAAGTTTTAGGGTCACTGTGGATGGCCAGAGCCATTGTAATATACGTACAGCTACAGTAAGTGAAATATATAATTTCCATGTATGCCAGTTTCTAGACAAGGCATGTTATCCACTGTGTTCATATAATGCAATTCTCTTTGCACTTTGCATTGTCTTGTAACACCCTCTGAGCACGTTTTTTGCCGGCTGGTTTTTGCCCTTCATTTTGTAAGGGCTGAATTTTATTGCATCTGTCCTGTTACAAGAGTCAGGCTGGCTCTCTCTGATTTACTTCTCTTCCTGTGTGTTAGCACCGGTGATGAGGTCAGCAGGATCAGGCATGCTGTCAGTTACACACTAAAACAGCAGGTGGTGCTCACACATTGCAACACTGCTCAGAAAAGAGCATCACTCGGAGAGAGCCGGACCAATTTATGAGTGCGACTGTGTGATGGGGATGTTTGTGATGGAAGGGGGCAGGGCTCAGCAGCCCTGGGGCTGACTTCTGGTTTGTTTTATGTTCCTAAAGCTCCTGCTTCAGGGTTTCAGCCAGACACCAGACAGTCACCGGCCATTAGGAGCATTCAGAACCAAGTCAGCTCCTTGCATGGTGCCAAGAGGTAACTCCCACAGGCCTTTAAAGTCTTCTGCCTGAGCAGCACAGGGTTCAAAGTTCCAGACAATCCCCTGCTCTTTCCTTCTATGCCCTGCAACAACAGGACTGTGGACTGCTGCTCTATCGCGATGCACGCTTGCAGGTGCAAGCAGATACCAAACTTGGCTAACGTCACTCAGCCCAGGCTCGGGAACAACTTGAGCACACCCAGCCCAAGTTCTTGCCACCCAACAGGGGCCAGGTTCGGGTTTATAGTTGCCACATGGGGCACTGGGATTTCAGCCAAGTTTGACTTTGAGAGATCAGGGCTTTCAGAATCCCAAACTGGGGATGGAAAGAGGACAGCTTCTGAGACATCAGGGCATCAGGAAACCGTTCCCCAGCCCCACCACAACCTTCCTGTGGGACTGTCAGCTACTCGCTTAGGCTCACATTTCCAAAGAGCATCCAAACGTGTGCAGCTTAAGCCCTTTTGAAAATCAAGCTCAAGAGGTGCTGAGCACCTGCAACTGAAGTTTTGGGAGCTGCTGGGCTCAGCATCTCTGAAAGGACAGGCCCCAGGAGGCTCAGAAAGGGCACTGAGAAGTAATGGAAACTTTCAGAAATTTTGGCCTTAAATCCTGTCTCCATTTTCCCAGCTGTAAAATGGGGATAACAGTGATAGTAACCTACTGCAGCTCCTGAATTCCTGGCATGGTGAGGCTGAGTTTCCAACTGTTTGTGAGGCATTTGGGTGCTACAGGGATGCAGTGGGCAGGCTAGCTTGGAGGGTACCTACGAGAGGCCTGGACTGTAGCCACTGACAGAAGGTCGTGTGCAGAAGTTTGCAGTGTCTGCTTGCACCACGCCATGTTCTTTGTTGTTGGTATTTCACTCTCGCGAGCGTTGCAAATTCCCCTCACAGACTCCTCCTCCGCCCAACTCCCCTTTCTATCACCTCCCTGGGGTGTGCGAGAAATGTGCTATTTTTCAGGGGGCAATTACTGCAGCTAAGGATGAAATTGGCGCATGGACCATTATTCATCTCCCACCCCTTCCCAAGAGGGGCTATTTTCAATCAGGGAATTTCTTACAGGCGAAAGGTGCCCATCTGACAGCTCCAGAGGCCAAAGTCTTAGATTCACCCACAGAACAGGGGAAGCGAGGAAATGGCCTTCCTAACATAGTGTCTTCCCCACCCTACCCGCAACCAGTCCCTCAACACCCCACCATGCCTCTGTGCTGCCCTGGAGCGAGCAGAGAGCTCAGTCTTCAGGACTCCTTCAGGGCATGGCACCTCTGCTGAGAGGACCATGAAGGGGATAAGATGCAAGGCTTGGGTTTTCACAGCTGGCACATCTGGGAACAGGACTGAAATCACCCCACAAGCCCCGCAAAGCATCAATAGGTACAGAGCTGTGGTCCCTGCTATGGACATGGCCACATTCAAGTCTGTGGCCTAGAAGCGCTAGGCTCCATACCCACTGCCCATCTGCCATACCAGGGTGCTCTCCCTTTTTCCCTGTATGGTAGACCAAGTTAAAATCCATAGGTTGCCTTGTGAGTAGCTTCATTCCCAGTCATCTAATATTCCTTTAGCAACTAAAGCAATAGCTTCCATGGAAAATACAGGCACATTATACATTTGTACTCACACACAAATATACACAAATGTAGATGCACCTACCCACCCGCTCGCCTGCCCACGTATATAGAAACACACCACAGTATTCAGAGCTTCTTTCAATGTGATTTAGCAGCTGAACACAAGAAGAGCCAGCGTCACGTGACCAACAAGCACTCCACTCGTTAGGATCTTACAGAGAATGATGCTGGGTTACACTCAGGTTCGATTCTGCTTAATTTAGCACAAGAATTCGTTCAGTCTCAGAACATATGTACAATTCCCAAGACAACAGCTCGCTAGTTTTCCCCCACACCACCTACCAGGTCACACATTTCTCCTCTTCTCTAAGAGCGTGGAGAACTTCCAGAACGTCACCCTGTCCTCTACCATCTCTGGGCACCCCCTTTTGTGTTACCATGATCAGGAGAACCAAGGGAAGTCTCAGAACACCAGGAAAACCAGAACAAATTCTCCCCAGGGTTATTTTTGCAGGGGAATCAGAGGGAAAAAAAATCCTTGCCCTATTACGTTAATCCAGGGTCGCATTAGAGCCTGGTGTTGATAATACAAAGAAAAAAAGTCCCATTATAGCCATTATGTTTCTATCATCTCAGATGTAAGTTAATGCAATTTGCTAGAAATGCCTCCTCTTCTGCCATCTGTCACAGACAGCAAAATCTCCTCCCCTTTGTGTCCCTCTCTCATCCTAGGTGAAGCGTCTCTTTCAGATACCAGGAGCAAGCTCCTCCCCAGGGGCAGCCTGGCCTTCTCTGACCAACAGGCACCTTCTGGAGATCGTCACTGGGACGTGACTCATGGCCTATTCTCATTACCATGTCCAAGATGCTCCGAACCCCAGTCCAAGCCTGGCTACGCTGCGGGATGTCATTCCTCATTTCAGAGCCGAAGCTCGTCCTGGTCCACCCAGCTTAAAGCGCCCTGCCACCTCCTTCCCTTCCGTCCAGTGGAGACCTGCTGGGGAACCACCTCACTTTCTATCCTGCACCAGTCACCACATGTATTTTTGAGCCCCAATGGAGTCACAAGCTGGTGACCTGCAGGCAGGACTCTGTGCAGGGTTGCTAAATGGGGGCTTGTGGTATGGATTCCTTGGCAGGTGCTGTGCAGACTGACTGAGCAAGAGTGGTTGTTTATTTACGGGTTGGGTGAATTTAGTAGTGGTGAGCCATGCCAGACTCGCAGCCTGGAGCCGAGCCCCCGCCATGCGCAGGTCAGGGGCTGCCAGGCACTGGCAGTCAAAGCCTCCCCCGCTGCCCTTCCAGCATGGAGGACTCTAGAGGGAAGGGGGTAAGACGGTCTGCGGATTCTCTGCCAATGAGCAGCGCTGGTCACCTCGAGTCACACACATCATGGCTTGGTTTATCTATTGCCATATATAAAAACTCTGCCATCCAACCACTCTGGGCTCAGAGGCACTTGCAATAAAACTAACATCGATCAGGATCAATGTCCTGCCCATGGACGCCTCCTACATCCACCAAAACCATCCACAGCTAACACTCTTCTACCTCCATACCCATCAACCCCACCGTGCTCCTAACCCGAGGGGGAGCCTGGGAAGAAAAATGGACCCTGCCCAGCCAGCACCTGAAGATCCTCAAAATGTTTGGGCATCAGCAAAGAACTGATATAAGGGACTCACATTCAAGCCCTGACTAGGGACTCTCTGCTTTTAGATCCCTGGTGGCTAACCCTGAGGCCTAGTAATTCCAGCATCTCCCGCTGCCTGGTGTGTCGAGCGTTAGTGACGCAGCCAGATGTCCACAAGGACTGGATTGGCTGAAGTGCTCCGCACGAGGAGCTGGCATTGCCTACAGTATCCTCAGCAGGCAAACATCAGACTGGTAGCAATTCCCAGAAACCTTTCCATCCCGATTCCCCTTAGGTCCAGTTACTTCGCTTTCACAAGCGCCACAGAGGAGAAAACGTTTATATGGCATCTTCATGGTTCCAGCAAAGTGTGGGCAGGAGGAGCGAAGGCATCTGGTAAAGAGCAGAGATGACAGATGCACAGAATTTAAAAGCGCGCACAGGGCTGTGGGGAGGGAGAAGAGAGTTGAGAACAAGCCATCTCGACATGCCTGCCAAGGCGTTCCAGCAAACCCACAGAAAACAACGTTTAGCAGTAAAATAAACATAGCCAGGATGCTTCTGGGGCTGCAAACGCGCTCGCTTCAGGAGAGGAAGAACAAAAATCCCAGCAAGTATCGGGAGAGAGGTGGAGAGCTTGGAGTGCGTGTGCTTAGTGTGTTAAAACCGTGGCAGCTGAGCAATCTCTCCCTGCGGTGCAGCAAGCACAGTGCTGCATAGCGAGCGGGAGACACAGGCCGGCACGATCGGTGCCGAGAGGTCTTTCGCAGTTCAAGAAGGTTTTCAAACGCGGCCGTGGATAAAGCTCAGAAAAGCAGCCAGAGGATGAAGCTCGTTCTGCATCAGCCTAGCCCCTGGGGAAAGGCGTATTCTGACCCAGCTCTCTGCCGGCAGCTGGAAGGAGGGTGTCGGTGGCTACAGCAGGTGTTTATTTTAATTCACTTACAGTGACCTGAGACCCCACATCGGGTTTTAAGTGTTGCGTGGAACAGTCGCCCTAATCCCACTCCAGACATTGTCTTCAGAGAATGCAGAATGGTCACGAGCAAATTTGTAAACGCCGGCAGCTAAGCTGTTCTGGCTACGTTGTGTGCAAGCCGCCTACGTGAGCAGAGTTGGTGTGCTGAACAGCTTCGCACATGCAGTTAAATGTTCGAGGCAGGGAAATGGCCATTCTTGTGCACGGACCAACAGCAGCCAGAGCTCGGGCCCTGGCCTTCGCCTTTAAGTTAGGCCCGAGTACAATTTTCATTTGCTCAAGGCAATCTGATCGACAGCCCAGCAAGATCAGCGGGAGAGTGTCTGAGCAGATGGGCCCAGAACTAAACGGCTGGTAATATCCGTGAACGGTCTGCTCACCACTGGTCTGTGAGAGTCCCAAGCAACAAGCCTCATCTTACAGACTGCACGAGATCTTGGTCTATCTAGCTCAGCGCTGCCACCCTTTGGGCTACCACGCCCTGTGTATGCACCATGCTTACACAGCGGACCCGACAGGGTTTGATGCCTGCAGTTCTTCCCTTTAGGAGTCTGTGAACAGCAGGTGTATAGAATCAGAGAAACGTGGGGCAGGAAGGGACCGCGAGATCATCCGGTCCAGCCCCTTGTGCCGAGGAAGCACCACGTAAACCCAGCCCGTCCCTGACAGATGAGTTTCCAACCTGTTCTTGAAAACCTCCGATGATGGGGATTCCTCAGCCTCCCTTGGACGCCTGTTCCAGAGCTTAGCTACCTTAGAGATAGAAAGTGTTTTCCTAACATCTAACCTAAAATCTCCCTTGCTGAAGATTAAGCCCATTACTGCTTGTCCACCCTCCAGTGGGCAAGGGTGGGCAATGGGGCATTGTTCCTTTTACAAGTGTAAGTGTACCTGGGACTAGAGCCCAGGTCTCTGATGGCTGGGAGAGCTGACGTTCCCCCATCACCAGCCGGAGGCCACACAGAATCCCGTCCGAGGAGGACTGTGAAACGCCGCTCAAAGGGTGCAGAGCAACAGCTCCCTGTGGCCACCCAGCCAGCCTATGCTTACTATGTAACTGTGGCGGGTGACCCAGGAAGTCGTCTGGACAGCCGGCTGTGACTCCAGGCCTCCCCTTGCTTTCTGGTCTTCAGGCTCCGACCCTGACTCGTGCCTCCTCACTCCACCCTGGTAACCACCTCTGATCTCCAGCTACTGACCCCAGCCGGACTGACCTTGACAATAGGTCTTGTGATTACTCTGATCCCTACTCACTGACTACTGCCTTGTGGCTGTCCATAGCTTGTAGATACTAGCCCAGCTGTGACCACTATGTCAGACTGCCTATGCCCCAGTCACTTCCACTAACAATGCTTAACAGATATGAAGACTGTTTTCAGGGCTCCCCTCCGTGTTCTTTTCTCAAGACTAAACATGCCCTGTTGTTTTAACCTCTCACACAGATCAGCTTTGCTAAACCTTTTCTCATTTTTGTTGCTCTCCTCTGGCCTCTCTCCAGTTTGTCCACATCTTTGCAAAAGCGTGGAGCCCAAAACTGGACACAATACTCCAGCTGAGGCCTCACCAGTGCCACATAAAATGGAACAATTACCTCCTGTGTCTTACTAAACTCCTGTTAATACACTGCAGAATATTAGCCTTTTTCACAACTGCGTCACACTGCTGACTCATACTCAATTTGTGATCCACTAGAACCCTCAAATCCTTTCAGCAGTACTACCATGTAGCCAAGTATTCCTCAATTTATAGTGGTGCATTTGGCTTTTCCTTGCTCAGTGTAGTATTTGGCACCTGTGTTTACTGAATTTCATCTTGTTGATTTCAAAACAATTCTCTCATTTGTCAAGGTCGTTTGGAATTCTAATCCTGTCCTCCAAAGTGCTTGCAACACCGCCCAGCATGGTGTCATCCTCAGGTTTTATCTAAGTAATTAACAGAACTATTGAATCGTACCGGACCAGGACTGACCCCTGCAGAAGCTCACCAGATACGCCCTCCCAGTTTGACAGCGAACCACGGAGTACTCTGAGTCTGGTCTTTCAATCAGTAGTGCACTCACCTTATAGTAATTTCATCTAGACCACATTTCACCTAGTTTGCTTACGAGAATGTCACATGGGACCGTATCAAAAACTTTACTAAAATCAAAACGTATCAAAACTATTGCTTCCCCCTATGCACTAGGCTAGTAACCTTGTCAAAGAAGGGAATTAGGTTGGTTAAACATGATTTGTTCTTGATAAATCCATGCTGGCAATTCCTTATAAACCTATTATTCTCTAGGTGCTCACAAATTGATTGTCTGTGTCTTATTTCCAGTCACTGTTTTGCCTTCCAGCTTATTTTTCCAACAGCACCAATTAAAGTAAACCAACATATTCATATGATGAATATCGCCATAACCCGGTCAACACACAGTATTCAGAAACTCTTAGAGAGCAGCTCTATGTCCGTCATACTCTTCTACACAATGGAGAACACACACACACTAGATCCACAATAGGGAGATTTATAGCATGGGATCAGCCTCGAGGATTTCTCTTCCATACAAGCCATCAGGGGTACACTGGGAAGAGAGCACGCCGGTGCTCTGCCGAGAGGGCTACTTGGCTTTGAGGTACCCCCCTCCTCCAAGACTTTGTCTTGGTCACTTCACTAATGGAGTCTTTGCTGAGCAATCCATCAACCCTGCATTGGTCATCCAATGTTGCTCTCCTAGGATGCTAAGTATTGCATGGACCAACTCCCCTCAAGGATTTTGGCTCTCCTAGGATGCTAAGTGTTGCATGGACCAACTCCCCTCAAGGATTTTGGTGCAGCCTTCAGGAAATCAAACCTATGAGTGGTGGACTTCTGGCTTCTTGACTTTAGGGACCCAAAAGAGATCTGGAGCCAGTTCACTCCCCCTGCCCCGAGCACGGAAACACGCAGGCAATTCCCCCTCTTCCAAAAGCAATGGAACGTGGCTTATTTACAAGCAGGGAGGTAGTAACAGGCCCCACGCGCAGACTACAATGCTAATTAGCCCTTTCTGAGGCACATTAACCCTTCAGGGTGGTGTGTGGTGAACACTCCAGCATGCACGGGCATCGCTGTTTTCCATCCATACCCAGCATTTTGGGATACACAATATTGCTGGAACAGAGTCAGTTTCTTTGGCCTGGGAGACATAGGCTTGACAGACAAGCATCACTTGAACATGGAGCCCATCTGGGCAGGAGTAGGCAGGACCTGTGTAAAGCCAGGAAGGGAAAGCGGAAGAGGACGGGAGGTCTGCAGGCACTCTACGGGCCTAGTAAGGAAAAAAGGAGGAAACTTGTCAGGGGAAGGGCACGGATACCTGGGGATCCTGACCCTGAGGGAAGGGGCTTACTGAGAGGGTGGTGGAGAAGGAGGCCTACAGAGGGCGGACTAGGAAGAAGCACAGGGAAACAGTAGCAACGTTGAGATGGTGTAGACTTTGGGTGAAGACTGTAGGGTCCCTGGGCTGTAACCTGGAATAGCAGGTGGGCCCAGGTTCCTCTACCGCCCATTGGGAAAGTGGCGCATCTTTGAGTTGGAAGACTGCCTGGAATGGCGCCCAGACACCTGGTGTGGTGAGACTCCGTTACCCCAGAAGGAAAAAACTACAGGGACCTGGCCGGAGGGCCAAGCCACAAAGAGAAGGCCCTGCGACTCCCAGAGAACAAGAGGGGTTGTGGCACGAGTGACCAAAGAAAGGGGGCACCAGACCAGGTGGGACTAATCCCTAGACGCACCCACAAAGGAGCACCCCAGCAGTGAGTGTACCCCATTACAAGAAGTTACTCATTCTAGGTGAGATTTTTAAAGGGATGGATGGGAGTTAGGCTGTCAAATCCTAATGAACATCAATGGGATCTGAGTGCCTAACTCTCATAGGCCCCTTTGAAAACCCCAGCCTCAAATTGGATGTCGTAAAGCGCTTCTTTCCTCCCAGGAAAGAGAGAAAGGGGGGCTAGAAACAGGGCACCCAGCGCAGCTCCAAACACAATTCTCCCCGCCCTGCCAGGCACTCCTTGAATAAAGCGATCCCTTCGACACAGAACGCAGCATGCGCAAGACACACGCGGCAATTACAGGCTAAGGCCCCCGCAGTGAAGGCGCAGACACTAATGCAGTCTGGCAAGAAGGTCGAGCTGATGCATTGGATCTGGCGAGGAGGAAATATGGACGGGCGGACACAGAATAGGAGGTGACTTTTCCGTTGCTAGAGGGAGAGCCGTGCAGCTCAGAAGATCCTCAGCCTCACTCTCTGCAAAGTGTTTGCTGGAAGCTGTATAAAACGAGAGTGCTAAAAATTGTGTATTACAGATTTAGTACATCTGTGTGTGCTCCTCACAGTTTCCTGCCACCCAAATCTCCCGGGGAGCACTCTGCTCCCCAATGGGGTTCAGACAACGGTGCTGGGACCACTCCCCACCTCTCTCCAGCGGTCGTCACACCGCAATTCAGTGGCTCTGCCTTGCTCTTCCCATGCAATCCTGCTCTGCAGGACTCTGGGCAGATACTTGCGAGCAGAGACCACACATCCCTCCAAATGGCTCCCTTCGGACATCTATCTTCGCAAGGAAGGATACTGATTACGCAAGGGGCAAAGGTACGGGCTACCAGACAGCATCCTCTCTTGCAATGATAATCATCATCACAGACATAAGCTGGCATTTATCCTTTCCATACAAGTGAAGCCGATTCTATTAAAACCAAATTAAAATGCTGGCTATTCTCTTGTTTATTTCATTTTGCAAATTCAAAAGAAATCAGACTGGAACGGCATTTGTTTCCCCCCAGAAGAATATATTGTTCCAATTTGTCTCTCCGCACGGCAGCTGCGGTTGCCAGGCTGCGGGCTTTGTTGCTACGGGGGTTTTAAATGTGTCTGTGAGAATTTCATTAGTTAGTTAAACATGCCTCTGGTATTCTGCTGTGCTGTATGCTTGCTGTGAGTCACTCGTGATTAGCAGCAACGGTCCAAAACAATACAGCTTATAATAGTGTCAGTGCAATGTTTGGGCAATTAGTGGAGAATACAGTAAGGATACATATGTGTGCATCGAGATTATACACACAATCACACACACATTTTATGCTATGGAGGTCACATCCAAGTGGTCAATGCAATTTATCACTCAGCTCTACAATTTTTTGCACAACTTTGCCCACCTCAGTGGCACTCTGCCCACTGAGCCATCTCCACTGGGACTGATTTGGACATGCCCACACCCAAGTACTTTCAAACAGCAGTGTTTAAAGAAAACAACACCCTGCCAGATGACTCTGGCTTTCTTCCCCCCACCCACAAGATATGGAACTTTCCCCTCAAAATTACAGTGGCCTGTTAAGGACTGACAGCCAGCAACCGGGAAGGGCTAGAAACGGGAGCTTTATCCCAGTGGAGGGAAAGATGTCAACTCTGGCAAGGCCAAAAAACACTTGGAGAGCCTCTGGCAGGAAGGAGCTGGCCTTGTCCAGCCTAGCAGAATGACTGCTGAGGGACTACGACTGCTCTCTCTGGATACATTCGGGGATAGACACCAGGCAGGGTGACGAGCTAGTGAAGCGACCGAACGGCACTGGCACAAGAACAAATGGGAATAAACTGGCCAGGAATCAATGTAGGCTGGAAACAAGAAGGTTTCTAAGGGTCAGACGGGTGAGGTTCGGGTACAGCGTCCCCACGGGTGGCAAGGGAGCAAACAACCTGACAAATTTTAAGACGGTTGTGAATGGGATTGTGAGACGGTGCTGCCTGCAATAGCAGGGGGATGGATTCAAAGACTCAGGAGTCCCTCCTGGTCCTTTGTTTCTATGTTTCTAGCCCTGAGACGTCCCAAGATGCTGGTGCTTGTAGCGGCTAGAGAAGCTATTGCTATGGCTCCCTGGTGTGTAGGGGTAACATCTTCCAAAACACCTAAGTGATTTAGGAGCCCAAGTCCCATTTCAAGCACGTAGGAGCTCAAGTGACTTTGAAAATGGGATTTAGGCTCTTAAGCAATTGAGGTCCTTTTGAAAATGTCCCCCAAGGCAATCTATTCTAATTAGCATCAAGGGAAGCTGGTTGGGATAATTTCAGTGGTATCTGAAATGTAGCCTATGCAAGGAATCGTATCTATCCACAGCAGGGTGAGCTCTCTCTGTTCCAAAAGGAGATCCCCTTTTCCTTACTGGCTCTCCCCCGTTTCGCTTCCACTAGCTCGGTCCTCACAACGATCCCCTCCCCTTCAGCCAGGACAGCATAGTCAGGATCCATAGGCTGAGAACTCTCGATCATTGGCGCTGATCACTGGTATCCAGGCACTACTGTAGACTCCAGGGCCCCTCTCCGTCCCAGACAAAGAGGGTCCAACCGTCTGACCATGCCCTTGCTACAATGAAGTCCTACCCTACCAGCACATAGAGCACAAGACTTGGGATCCCGGGCACAACATGCAACCTGCATTTGCTTTCACTGATGGGAACCTGAAGGGAAACCTCTGAATGGGCAAAACCCTAGGACCTAGCTACATCCTAGAAACAGAGGAGCCAAGGCAAAGCAGAGGGCACAATATCTCCTATGGAAGCTCATACAGGCTTGCTTCCCCCCTCCCGCATTTCCTGTACTCCAGCTCTTAGCTTTTAACAAGCTTCCTTGATCTAAGATGCCCGGGTCTCGCACAGAAAGAAACCAGCCAGACGTGATGCAGATGGATGCTGACAGCAGCGGGGAGGAGCAGAACTGGGTGGCTCTTTCTACACAAACCCTGACCTGACTGGATCTGATCTGCTGCTTAATTATTTTTATTCCTCCCAATTCAAGCCCTGAGAGCTGCTGGCGTCCTTCCCCCTCCTCGGCTTTATAACCCACCCTGCTGCCAGAGCCCCAGCTAGCAGATCTCTTCCTCTGGAGCTCCTAATACTACCCCTTTAATTAATGAAGGCCGCCACCCAGGGCAGCCAGGCTGCAACCAGAGAGAGATGCTGAGCAGAGTGGTTAGAGCAGATTGAAACAGCAGGGGTAGCTCTCCCTGGGCCGGCTGGGGGAAGAGGAGGGAGTGCTGAGAGATGGGGAGACAGGCTCTGCGAAAAGCCGCGCTTCTCCCCACTTACTCTTCCTTCAACCTCAGTGAAGAGCAGCCCAAGGCCAGGCCACTGGGCCAGGCCTTTCCCCGTCGGCTTGGAGCAGGCAGGAGTTTTGAAGGCAAAGCTGAGCTATGCCGTCACCGCCCTCCCAGTGGAATCTGCGCCCAGCCCTCGCTTCCCAGCGGCGTTGCCAGCACTGCAGTGTCACCCATGCCAAGCATCACAACTCACAATCCAGGCCCCACAAAATCACGAGAGCTGCTTAAAAATCATGGTATTTTATTTTAAAAATTGGGGGGTTCTTTATTTGCACTCTGGTTTCTGGGCCATTGGCTCACACTCAGATCATGTCTTCTCCGCAGCCAAGAAGGTGAGAGTTTCCTTTTGTTTAATGAAAGCTAAGGCTCTACCTGATCTCATGATTCCAGGAGATGGGACTTGAATCAAAACACTGAAGATCACAGAGTTCTTTGCAGGCTGCAGGGGATGGTATCACTGCTAGGAGAGCGACTGGTTAATAATAATAATTTTTAGAAAGAGATGGACAAAGTGGAGAGCATCCAGAGGAGAGCAACAAAAAGGATAAAAGATTCAGAAAATCTGAGCTATGGGGAAAGGTTAAAACAACTGGGCATGTTTAGTCTTGAGAAAAGATGACCGAGGGGGGACTTAATAATTGTCTTCAACTTTGTTAAGGACTGTTGCAAAGAGGAGAGTGAACGATTGTTCTCTATGTCCACTGAAGGCAGGACAAGAAGTAATGGGCAGCCAGGGAGGTTTAGGTCAGATATAAGGAAAAACTTTCTAACTCTATGGGTAGCTAATCTCTGGAACAGGCTCCCAAGGGAGGTTGTGGCATCCCTGCCATTAGAGGTTTTTAAGAACAGGTTGGACAAACACCTGTTGGACAAATACCACAGGAGGCTGGACTAGGTGATGTCTCGAGGGCCGCTCTAGCCATATGTCTCTAGGATTCTATTGTTTGTATTGCAATAGCACCTCACAGCCCCTGTCGTGGCCCAGATCTCCACTGGGCTAGGTGCTGTACAAACAGAACCAAAAGACAGTCCTGCTACTACCTCTGCCTGTGGTTTAATCAAAGGCTGGGACCTGCACTGTCTTTGCTTTTCCATCCTGGGTCCTCCTGCCCCCTTCCCCTCTGGTCACTAGAGAAACCACAGCGAAGCAGCTTTCCGTTTGCTGCCGGGGCCGAGTTGTCCTGCCTGACTCCCTGTGGGTTAGGACCATGACTGTTGCCTGCTTACGTCAGAATCAGGGCAACAGGGCCCACTTTCTAGCTCCCTGACCGGCCAGAGGCCTAACAAGCCTGATAGAGCCTGAAGGGTTAACACATCAGGTGTTCCCAGTGAGGAGGAAGCAGTGGCTTTGGGAAGCATAGTCCTATTACAGCTCAAGGGCTGGGCAGCCTGCTTACTTCCCTTGGTGGATTGCGCTGGGTTTTCTCTCCTTCTCCAGCACCCACCTTGGGCTGGGCTGGGCCTCTCTTGGAAGAGGCTGCTGCAGCCTCCCCAGAGGGATCCCAGACTAGTGGGAGGAGGATCAGAGTCCAGCTTCCTTGCAAAGACAGTGACATCAGAAAAGGGAATGCAGGCTGCTAGAAATACCTACCTCTCCTTCTCTCTCAAAACAAAAATGGTGTTTCCTTAATAAGGAGATTCACCAGGGGTGGTAGGAAATTGTTTGCAACTGTGAGTCCTACTGAACCAACACCCCGCCATGGCTACAGGGGGCGCAGCGCTGCTGGAGAAGCCCTCTGTCAGACATGACTTCAAACCCAAGGTCTTGGCCAATCCCAATCACTACAAATCCTATGGCACTGGTTGCAAGAGTAGGGGTCAGCTCTGGTGACTTGGCCCAAATTCCAACTCCAGGTACATGCCGCCAGCCTGAACTCCCCCCGAAGGCTCTGGGGTATCCAACACTTTTCTTCATCTCTTGTCCGAAATGGTCATGTAGCATTCCTGCACTAGTAAACAGCTGCCATGTTCATCCCCAAAGGTGGCTGCATTTCACTGGTGGATAAAGCAATTCTAGAACTGTTTTCATTGCTGCAGAGCTTTTTGAGGGAAAAAGTGCTACATAAAAGGTCTGTCATTATTACTGTTCTACTTAAGAACGTTCAGTTGCACTTCACGTAAGGGCAACATCAGTTGAATTCAACACAGCTGCTATTGGGAGGTTACATCTTTCCCTTGTTTGGAGACCATATCCTGCCTGGCATGGGAACCGACCCTAACAGGCCTTTTTCCATCATTATCATGCTAAGAAAAGGCTCCCAACCAAAGCTGGGCAAGTAGTAGCCTTAGACTGAGATCCTGGCATCCCTTCAAATCTCTCATTGAACCCTAGGTAATAACGAAAAAAACCACGCTCCCACCTGACTCAGCATAGTGTCCCATGACCCTTTGGCCTAGGTTCTGGGACCCTCTTGACCCTGGAAGTGTGATAATGCTCTAACAATAAATACAGGATATTCCCCTCCCTTCTTGCTGTCCAGTTGTCTGGGATGATCCTTCCCCATCGGCTGGGGAAATCCCTGCAGCTGGAATCCAGCACTTTTTGCCCACTGGGAAAGGTTAAACCATTCATTTTTTCTCCACAGGCTCCCCACTTATATACAGCTGGTGATTAAAATAAGAATAAAACTCAATCCAGAGAACCTGATCGAAACCAAACATCGAGACTGTGGTGCAGTATCCCCAGCTGTGCCTGCGAGTCACTCTGTGAAATCTAGGGCCAAATCCTTAAGTCTATCCTCTGTTTTTACTCAGCCAGAGTCTGCCTGAATAAAGGAACATAATATTCGGATTCTACTTTACATCACTATTTACAGCATGCATGTGTCTGGGGCTTTCTGTGGAAATAAGGAAGAAGAAATAAATTAATAATAATCAATGCTAAGCATGCGTTTCTTTGTTTACTTTTTCTATTTTACACACAAAGAAATAAAACTGGTCAGTGTCCCTTCTGTTTCTAGTCAGTTTCACTTTCTGCTTTTTCCCACTATTCAGGGCTGTTGAAGGTGGGTTACAACCACTGCAGTGCAGGATGTTTAAAAAAAATATTATAATTGGCTTTTTTGCGGGGGGAGGAGGGGAGGTCAGAAAAACATTCCCATCTAGGTTACTTGTGTAAACCTAACTGTCCTGTGTGTGTGTGCATTTATCATGTAAATCTAGCTAGCTATGTCCTTCTAACTAAAAACACACAGTGACCTGGGTGCAGAACATTTCCTGGGGAATATTCCCAGGCCATGTGGAATCGATGGGCTGGGATGTAACCCAGGGACTCAGGCCAGCCATCAACCATAAGGAAATACTTTGCACTGAGGAAGTTACTGCTCTTAATTGTTAAATCCCCACCCACAAATTGTTAAATTAGAAATTAAAGCTTTCCAAAGCAGCCAGGAAGCTGTACTGATCATTTCTGGGGTGACAGCACTTCCCAGGGTGTCTGCTCTTAAAAGAGGAGATTAAAAATATCTATTCTATTAATCAGACATTGACTAATACGAAAAGTGCATTCAGCGTAAGTTTTATGAACATGTTATAGTGCTGGCAAGACTGGCATGTTGGATGTCGATTCTGTGTTGTCACCTACACTCCACGTTTGAGGGTCTGAAATGTACCAGCATTACCAACAAACAGTTAAGTCATCTGCTGCTCTGAAGCTCTGTGCTAAAGGCTCAGGGCTGCGAAGGGATACTGCAGAGCAGGAGCCAGTTACCCAGCGACAACGCCATTCCAACCAGCACAGCCACTGGGGATTAAAACACAACAGCCTTTAACCCTTTAACCCTGCAAGGCCAGGGCCTCAGCTTGTGCAGAGATGGAGGAAGATGTGCCAAAGCCTCTGCCATCTACCAGATCCTGACTCTGAACCTAATGCTGAGTGGTCTGCTTTTCAGGCTCCTCGGAGTCAGACGTTTCTGAAAAGGGCAAATCCAGGATCATTTTGCTTCCTCTGGAGGGACTTTACCAGTCAACTCCCTCCCTCCTGTGGAAAAAACACTATGTGGTCATGTAATTAAAGACTGTGACATAACACACACGCACAAGGGGGATGGATTAAGGATGCACAGGCACTCTTCATTCTGGCATTTCCTAACCTCTGAGTGCTTGATTTCCTGTCCTTTTAATGTAGCTGATGTGCATGTAACAGATAAACAAGGTGCTGGGCTCCAGGCCGGTCAATCTAAGTTCACTTAATTCTCTTTGGCAGATTTGATATCAACTGTTCTCTGCTCCCTTCACTCATTACTTCCTCCTCCAGTCTGACTGGAGCACTCTAACCCCACTGACGTTAACGAATCCTTGAAGAAGCTGGCCCCTAGCAGGGTAAAAAGCTGCTATTTTGCTTTAGGAAGCAAAACCGTCCAGTCGCTAGTGGCACCTTTACCATCTCCACGGTTCTTCGGTACCCAATGACCTGCTAACTAACATCTTGCTTCACATCTGCAGCTAACAGGCAGCACTGCTAGAAGCCATTCCCAAGACATGCTGACTTATGGGTGTGAAATTCAGTCCTGGGAACTGGTGGAAATTTACAAGGTTCTGGCTGTCAAAGGCAGATCGGGAGAGATGGAAATAAGATGGAAGAGGCCAGAAGTGATCAAGAGAGGGAGGGGACACGCATAAGGAGGGGCTCAGAAGGTAACAGGCATAAAACCACCTTTGCTCCCAGCCTGCAAGAGTGATGGGTCTTGTTAACTGCTGGGGGGTTCCTGTTGCACGTGCTCAGAATTTACTCTCCATCCACCTCTCGGGAGTTGAAGTTGTATGGCGAAAGAGAGGAAACTGCTGTCGATGCAAGAGTTTACATCTGCATCTCAAGTGTTGATGGCCAGAGGCCAAGACAGCAGCCCTGCCTTGGAGAAGGATGCACAATGCAGCAAGGAGCAGATGGGATTGATCACGAAGGAGCAGGAGGCGTCCGGAGGGTTGGTGTATTGGAGAGGGAAAGGTGCAGGTAAGACGTTTAATAGTCACAAGCCAGAGAACGTGATGGTTATTGTTGTATCAGCTGCCAAGGAAATTCACCCCCAGTGCACACTCCAAGGGATTTTTCCAGAAGGGAAAACAAAAGCCAGTTCGGCTATTTGGGGGGAACCTCTGCCAGGTGTGAAAGTCCCAGGCCCACCTGGTGAGTGGGCTCAACAGCAGCCTAAAGGCTGACCAGTCCCTCCCAGGGGGCGACCAGCAATCCCAGCTGTGAGGCTGACCGATGAGACCACTGACAGCGATTGCTTCCAGCTACCGAGATACAGGTAAACGACACGCATTTTATGATGCGTTCATCCTTTATAACAAAACCCATGTCACTCGGTGTTCCCTGGACCCTTTCAATGATCCATCTCTTCAGGATTGTTCATTCAAGCCCAGCTCAACCCTTCTTTACCTAGTTTCAGACAGGTGTCCATCAAGTGTCACACCTGGTGATTCGGCAAGGGAGTCACCGTCCCTGGGCAAGCTCCTCCATGGTGCAGCACTCTCCGAGGAGTCAGGAGCGATCGGGGAAAAGCTCAGAACACACCAGTTATCCTGCATGCTTGTCTGAAGTAATGGAGGATGATGTAGAGGAATCTAAGCGAGGTTAGTAGTCATTGCTTATTTACAAGAGGCAGAGTGCTTGGGCACAGGACTTCTTTCCCAGGGGGATGGCCCACCAGGATCCCCCTCGTTTCCACCCTCCACGCAACATCCTGCAAACCTGGTATCTCAAGGACCTTCCTGTTTCAGTCAAGGAGGGCAACATGCGTCTCCCTCTGGATCAACTAATGCAACTGGCTGGCCAGTAGGGGTCACTGAAGAGCAAAGGAAGGTGTCCCTTTGCACCGACACCCCACCCCAGGGAACAGAGTTATCGGCAGCCATCTCTACCCCTACTGGCCTGAGACAGGACATACCAGGACTCAAACTCCAAACTCACTCAGCCTTCTGGTTGGTTCTAACATACAGGCATCCAGGAGGAGCCAATGGCTGGACTTAAAAGGAGACTTTATAGGGAAACTCCTTCCCCTATGGGATGAGGAGTCTCTGCTCCCCCTGTCTGCTGGCAGCCCAATGGCTCCACATGGCATCTCTATGGCATTGCTTCTCAGAAGCCACCAAGCACTTCAAAGGGTCAGAACTCAGAATTTCATATGTAAGTCTAGCCCCTGAATTTGGTGAAACTAAACTGCACTGTGTCCAAGTTACATCAAACTCCTGCTTTGCACAGCTCATCTCTACATAAGAGACCAGCATGACCAGTGGTTCTAGCATAAGGTACGGGGGTGTCAGGACTCCTGGGCTCTACCAGCAGCTTGGCTACGGATTCATCCTGATTTCTAAGGTGCTGAGCAAAAACATCTCCAGGGAAGTCAACGGGAGCTGTAGGGGCTCAGCACCACGGCAAGACCAGGCTACTCAACCTTCTGTGCCTCAGTTTCCCTCTTACACTTAGCTCACAGGAGGGTGTTCTGAAGCTCAAGTCACTCACGCCCGTGAAGAGCTTTGAGAGCCGCAGATGAAAGGGGCTTGAGAAGGGGAGATATCACTATACAGCTGGCAGGGCTCAGCAGTACACAAGCAAGAGGGCTAAGCCAGATGCTAGGAACAAGTGTCTCTTGTTCTGTTCACAACGGATTCTAGGGCACTGGAATCTGTTCTAATCAGCGGGGAGCCCCGAGAAGGCCGCCACCGGGAGCTAAAGAATAGGGTCATTCTCTAATTGCATTATTTTTAGCTTAACGAGGCGCTGGAGAGTTTGCAGAATTATGGTTTTAAACATAGGTGCTTCTGCTGTTCTGGCTGGACGGGGCTGCAGCCCCCACAAATGCAGTGCCCCGAGGTGGGCATGCATGGGGGCACTTTATTATTACCCCATCATGTCCCGCTATCCTGGCTTGGGGATTTGCACATGGGCTTTGGTTTGTCTGACCCTGCTGAGTGAATCAGCTCCCCCAACGTGTGCCACAGATGAACTGGTTGCTCAGCGAGTGGGACAAGACTAGGGTGACCAGATGTCCCGATTTTATAGGGACAGTCCCAATTTTTGGGTCTCTCTCTTATATAGGCTCCTATTACTCCCCACCTCCTGTCCTGACTTTCACATTTGCTGTCTGGTTACCCTAGACGAGCCCAAAGACACAACAGCATCCATTTGGGATTGAACCCACACACCCAGACCAGCCTAACCACCGGCCGCACCGGCAGGAACACAATAAGCAGCGTTTTCAGAAACAAACTCTTCTCCCATGTTGTTGCTAGGGTGGGCGAGACAATCCCAGCCCGCCGGGAGCAGGAGGGGCTGAGCGAGCCTTGGGAGCAGGAACACAACGTTTACGACTGTACACCCGGTGTCATGGTCAATCCAAGCCTGCTGCTGTGATGGGGGAGGAGTCGTGTTAGGCACGGCTCCTAAAATATCTGAGCCATGATCTGCCCCAGCGCCTGGGGGCGAATGATACTTCCCAGGACAGAATGTCAGTCTGCTTCCCAGTGAGCCTAAGCAAGAGAGACAAGATGTCACTGCCGCTGGATCAGGATGGGAACAATCGTTCTCCCAGAGCTGGGGCAGGAGAAGGACTGGCCATAGGAGAGGATGCTTGAAAGGGCGTTAAAGACACACGCACACACGGCTCTCAGAGTGGGCTCCATCCACTATTTAGGTTCTATCCTTTTGGTTTATCCTGGCTGGTAGCATCAGAGAGGGCACGAATGAAGGCAGCTGGGGACCCACCAGCTGCCTTGCCCGCACAGGCGGTACCTCCAGGCTGGGGCCGAGGGACGCTCAGTGCAAGGAGCCGGCACTGACCCTTGAGAGCGCCAGGAGAGAGCGCTTCGCTCCCTGCTGTGATCAGTCAGCCATGCCAGCATCCCCCTCTCTCTATGGCTCACCACCTCTGCCACCTCGATTCCTCCCTCACCTCAGACCACACAACTTCTCCTCTCCAACACCCCCACGCCCCCCGAGTCCCACTCAGCAAACCCACGTCCACAGTCTGATCAGTCTCAACCCCATGAGGCACGCTCCTTGCCCCCTTCCCAGTCAAACCAGCCAAAAGGCTGCCAAGCAAATCCCCTACCTCAGACCCGGCAGCTCTGACCACTGCCAGGCTCTGCTCTTGGGCCCCTGCCTTCCTCTTTGATCTCAAATTCAAATTCCTGCCTACCTGCTTCCCGCCTGCCTCTCTGCTCCAGCTTCTTCTCCCCACACTCCAAGACAGTCTCCGTGTCCTAGTGTCAGCACCAGGCCTGCTGCCCCCGGAACAGGATTTCCCTCCTGGTCCAGTGACCTGGTACTGAACCCTCCCCACCTGGCCCCTACTTCAAATCCGAGCTGGTCTAACCCCACGAGATGCCTGCCAATCATCTGTTCTCCAGACAGCAGCACGGTTCAGGGCACGCGCCATTCCCCCGATAACACCGCGCTGCTCTGCTCAAAGGCTTCTTCCCCCAGAAGGCTGATGGAGCCCCAGGCATTCCCTATGAAAAGAGTTTGAGGTGACAAGAGCAAACCCTTCACCCCAGTGTCTCTCGCTGGAGCAAATAAATGCAACCCAAACAATGGCCAGAGACAAGCTCACCTTCACTGCCCAGTCACACCATGTCCATCTGCCCCTGTCACACAGCTGCTAGTGGGTGTGCTGCGTACTCCCACTGACTCCAGTTGGGCTGCACCTGGTAGGAAATACTAGGTCAGGAATCACCTAGATCGATCCCACCGGGATCAGAGCCCTGCTGTGCTAGGTGCTGCACGTATGCATAGCAAAGGACAGGCCCTGCTCGGAAGAGCTCACCAGAAGGGAGGGGAAATGAGAAGAGGTGCTGAGAAGGGCTGGTAGGATAATCAGGGCAATGGAGAGCCTACGAAGCTATGAAACAGACAACTCAGGGAGTAAACACCAGGGAGGGAGAAGGGCTAGTTAAGCTAGAGGCCAGTGCTGGCACAAGAACAAATGAGGACAAAATGGTCATGAATAAATGTAGGCTGGAACGTTTCTAACCATCAGAGGAGGGAGGTGCCAGCAATGCACCACACTGCCTCACGGTCACAGGCGTCCAGGGCCCTATGCACTGCACCACGCCATCTCACGGTCACAGGCATCCAGGGCCATAAGCACTGCACCACGCCGCCTCGCGGTCACAGGCGTCCAGGGCCCTATGCACTGCACCACGCCGCCTCGCGGTCACAGGCG
>ML677373.1:6647304-6698925 GCA_007922305.1 Dermatemys mawii
GGGCCCTATGCACTGCACCACGCCGCCTCGCGGTCACAGGCGTCCAGAGCCATAGGCACTGCACCACGCTGCCTCGTGGGCTACACGTGCAAGGCTTTACACCATAAGCACTCTGGGGCAGGGACGCGTCTCTAAAGCTCCTACCTCATTGTTTCCTTTACACAAATCACAATTGTTGACTCTGTTGCTCAGGAATCTTAGGATACAAACATAATGACAACAGATTAATCCTTTTATATGGTAGGATGCAGGACAGTCCAGCCACGTCCCCCTCCAAGCTAGACGACCACATCCCTGGACGACTAGTCGTAATGAACCGCTGATGGAGGGATGTGCTAGATTTCCCATCACTTGGCATCTGTAAATCTAGACCTTTCTAAAAGAGACGCCCTAGTTCAGCCACAAGTTGTGCTGGAGGCAGGAATAATTGAGATGAAATCTTTGAACAGTGTTATGCAGGAGGTCAGGCTAGAGAATCACAATGGTCCCTTCTGGCCTTAAAAGCTTCAAATCTATGTCAGGTAACATTTTTGAGCCCCGACTGCTAAGAAAGCAAATGTTCTCTTGCAATCTGACACAACTGCATTAGAGCTACATTTTCATCCTGGCATTTCATCATTTTCATCATTCTTCAGAAGCAGTCAACCTAGCACCAAGCTACCACGGTCAGTGGGTGACTAGAATGCTGGGAGATTGTGTAGTATTTATTTGTGAATCAAATTAATTTGCTTGATTGGTGTTGATTTCTTCTGGCAGCAATTAATTAGCTATCACTGAAGCTGGTGCCAACCAAATTAGTGCTGCAGCCCCGGCTCATTTGGTTTTCGTTCTATGTATTAATTTTCTTTTCCTGCCCCCCCCCCCCATGTCTGCTTGGAACACAAGTGTTTGCAGATGACGACTGAGAACGATAATTGCTTAGATCTGCACAGAGTGAGGTGGCTCTGGAATGAAAACATTCATAAAAAACCACGACAGAAAACGAAAATGAAGATAGCTCTGAAATACGGATATCTACCCAGAGAGGCTCAAGCTATCTGCAAGCCTCTGGCTTTTTAGGCACTCATTACCCCTGATTTTAAATTGGTGTGAATTGAGGTTGGCCAGGGTAAGGGATGGGTCTAAAGTTACACAGGAGTCAGTAGCTTGGGAAGCAGTTGAACATAGGAATGTGCTTCCTCTCGGTTGGCTAGAGCAGACGTGACAGACGTCACCCTGCAAAATACCCCCAACCCCACCTTAGATTTTACAGAAGTGTGATCAGTGGCTGTTGATCTCTCTCCCCCTGTATGGGTAGCCCACTGGTGAGCATGACACAGGTCTCCACTCTGTGCCGGATCCACAGAGGTTAGGAATCTGTTACAGCCCCGCCCAGGGAGCCCTAGCTATTTAGCTCAGGCTGTAGCAGTTCATGCTTTTAGTTGTAGAAGCCCCCAGTTCAATCCCCTAAGCATCAGCCGTCCATCACACTTGTGTCATTGTCTTTAGGGACATTTGCATAAAGAGAAGTGGCCAAATTCATTCTACTGGAGTTATGCTAGGGATGAAGGAACCAGGACGTTTGCTCCGTAGGATCGGTCTGCTTCAGCTGCTGATTCGTCTCCACCTGAAATCAGCGTGATCTGTCGGGCTGTGACCCAACGCCCTCTGAAGTCAACAGAGAAACTCCTTCCCCGGCAACACTAAACAACACGCTACAGTACTGTGTGCCTGGAAGAGGCTCCCAGGCCACATGCTGTAACATTTCACTACGCAAGCCCAGGGCTGGGGACTCAACATTCTAGAGCTGTGCACCAAGGGAGAAACCAGATGCTTTCCCTTGTGATGGAGAAAGGGGATCGGTACCATAGATCAGGAGATAGCAAGGAGAGCTGTGTATTGGGCATGCATTGAACTGTGGATATATTAGCATCAAGACGATCTCTGCACCACCATTTTTTATGGCATAACACAGAGAGGCCTTGTCCACAAACATGCAACTCCCCTAGTGTAGAGGCAGTTATAAGTAGTATAAAGATGCTTATACTGATAAAGCAATTCCCATAAGGGAAGGGGAATAAACTATTTCAATATAAGGCATTTTTACACACTAGGGGCTGTACTGGTATAACCATATGGGTAGAAAATCACACCCCAACCTGACATAGCTCCACTGGTACAACTACATGTAGAACAGCCCTTATTCATTTCCTAGTGCGGGAAAGACAGAGTCTGGATTCCTAAGCCCTGATCCAGATGACACATCTATGCTCCAGACATCTGCCGGTGGTCAGAAATGCACAACATAGCTATCCCAGCAAAGCCCCTCATGCAGATACAGCTATGCTGGGCAAATGGCACGTAGTGGCATTGCTTGTCTTGTTGCGGGGGGACGGGTAGTGTAGTATAGTATACAACAACTGCATGCACACTAGGAGCATTTTGCCAGAATAGCATCCTGGTATTCCTATACCAGTAAAGCATTCTTAGGGTAGACATGGCCTAAATCTCTGCTCTGCGGGCCAAACTCCCAGGTCCCCTGATGCTCCTTCGCACCACCCGAGTAGCATCAATGGGCTTTAGAATGAGCATGAATGTCATTTACAGGCACTTTATGGCCCCTTTCACGGCCACAAAAATGAGGAGGTTAGTGAAACAAATTAAAAGTTACAGCACCAAAAGTAAAATCCCTGCAAGCTGTGTGGAAACTTTTTAAAGACACCATAATAGGGGCTGAACTTAAATGTATCCCCCAAATTAAAAAACATAGTAAGAGAATCAAAAAAGAGACACCTTGGCTAATCAACAAAGTAAGAGAAGCAGTGAGAGGCAAAAAGGCATCCTTTAAAAAGCGGAAGTTAAATCCTAGTGAGGAAAATAGAAAGGAGCATAAACTCTGGCAAAGAAAGTGTAAAAACATAATTAGGAAGGCCAAAAAAGAATTTGAAGAACAGGTTGCCAAGACTCATAAAGTAATAGCAACATTTTTTTAAGTACATCAGAAGCAGGAAGCCTGCTAAGCAACCAGTGGGACCACTGGATGACAGAGGTATTAAAGGAGCACTCAAGGGAGATAAGGCCATTGTGAAGAAACTAAATTAATTCTTTGCATCAGTCTTCACTGTTGAGGATGTCAGGGAGACTATGAGGGAGATTCCCAAACCTGAGCTATTCTTTGTAGGTGACAAATCTGAGGAACTCTCACAGATTGAGGTGTCATCAGAGGAAGTTTTGGAACAAACTGATAAACTAAACAGTAATAAGTCACCAGGACCAGATGGGATTCACTCAAGAGTTCTGAAGGAACTCAAATGTGAATTTGCAGGACTACTGACTGTAGTCTGTGACCTATCATTTAAATCAGCTTCTGTACCATACCAAATGACTGGAGGATAGGTAATGTGACTCCAATTTTTTAAAAAAGGGCTCCAGAGGTGACCCCAGCAATTACAGGCCGGTAAGCCTGATTTTAGTATTGGGCAAACTGGCTGAAACTATAGTAAAGAACAAAATTGTCAGACACATAGATGAATATAATTTGTTGGGGAAGAGTCAACATGGTTTTTGTAAAGGGAAATCATGCCTCACCAGTCTACTAGAATTCATTGACAAGCATGTGGGCAAGTGGATATAGTGTATTTCGATTTTCAGAAAGTCTTTGACAAGGCGTTCTCTCTCTCAATTCACCAACATTTTGAAACTTCCAAAGTGACGCAATTCTTGTTGTCAGGCCAGCCCTACTATGGAAGCATTTTAGCTTTCCTGAATATGCTAAGTCTTTCCCCCATTTTTGAGAGCATCAATCACACCCTCTGTCTTTGCTCTTCATCCCGTCCCCCGCTCCCACCTGCTCTCTCTCAGCTGCAAACAAGGAGAGCAACCAGCACCATGTGACCAACCCGCTCTTCACAAACCACAGCATGAGAACCTCCAGGCTACACAGAGCGGCTGTGCTGGCAAGACAACACAGGCGGACGTGACCGCCCAGCCTGCACAACACCTGCTCACCATCACATGTATACAGCCCTGACTCCCAGCTCACACCAGGCTTAGACTAAATGGGCAGGTGGCTGAAGCCAAACCCAGGCAAGCCAGAGGAGATGCGGATTAAAACAGCTCCCTCTCGCAAACCACAAGAGCAGCAGCCTTCAGATTGTTAAACGGGTCTGAGGCCTAGGAGACCTCCTGTAGAGGCCAGGGCAGCAAAAAACTCCCCATTCCACCTGTGGCCAGTGGAAGACTGTCATACCCTATTGGGCAGAGACCCGGCTGTAGCAATCTCCCCATTTCTCCACCTCCACAACATCTGTAATTCCTTCCAACTAGACACGAAGCCACCCACTCAGTTAAAGCTCCTGCTGGTACAAATCACAGCATCCCACCTGCCTCGCAACGCAGGGCGCCACACCCCTGCGGCTCTGCTCTCTGCACTGACTCTACAGAACGAAGAGAAACTCTAGGTCACTCTAAAGCATCCACCTCTCCCTCCTGTCCTAGCGACATTCTGCTGGGACCCTCCCACTGTGCAGTGCAGAATGGTGTGGGGACTGGGCTCAGGCCCCAGGACTCACTCCCCCAAGAGAGGAGAGACCCCAGAACATGCGGTGCTCCCAGTTACATGCCTTTCCCATAATAACCAGCACAGCTCAACACATCACTGTGCACACCTCTAGAACAGATCTCTACACTTGCATTAGCACGCACACCTGCGCCACTTTACATATGCAGTACATGTGTTCTACACAAGCAAACAATTCCTGCTAGGGGAAAGGGAGGAGATTTATCAACATCTTAATTTCCGATTTCATAACCTCATGAGGTTCTGGATACCCCGGTGACAGGCACAATATAAAACCATGGGGGACAGATTAGATAACCCAAGTGGATGATGGTTCATTCCCCATCACTCTCTATTTTCAGCATGACCACAGTAAATCTAGTGGGGGAAGGGTATGGCAGCTTCTGTTCCTTTTCATAAATTAAAACTGCAGCAGGAACTGGTTTACCTGAGTCAGCTCTCACGAAGCGTGCATGGGATTTAGCCTGAAACCCCTCGACCCTGCCCGCGTTTGGAGCCCGTGAGGCTGCAGAGGCTCTTGTTAAAGAACGAGGAGGGAACCGGCACAGACTGCCGACAAGCAGCCCTTCTAAAGGAGTCCGTCTGCGTCCCAGGCTGTGAAACTCCATGGCCGGAGCTCCCTTCCCCCATGCGCAAGGACAGCTCCCTCCCAGTAATGCCAATGCGAGGGACTCAGCCCCCTACTTGCCCTGCTAGATCGGCACTGGGAACGATCAGTTAAGAGCTGATGGGAGTTGAGCTCCATCCCCCAGGTGAGACTGTGCCCCACCTGGATTTTATCAGCCTTTCATGACCTACTTCCCCATTTCCGCTGCTTTACCTTCCAGTCTTTTCCCACTACATGCAGGCAGTGCCCCTGCCGTCGAGACACGGTTTAGGGCCTGAATGCATTGCTCTCTTATCTTGTGTGTGAATGGGAATGTTGTGAATCCACACACACATACACACACACCCCCGCTCCCACCCCAACCTTGATGCGGTCAGTAAAACAGCTCCCGAGCTCCGTAGCACACCCGGAGTCCCATCTTTACCATTTGCCTTTTGAGTGTGGGGAGGGGGATCTCAATCTCTCTATGGTCTAATGGAGAGAGCACTGGAGTGGGAACCTGGAGACCCGCAGACTGTTCCCGGTTCAGCCACAGCCTGCAGTGTGACCTTGGGCATGTCACTTTAACCTCTCAGTTTCCCTTTTTACTTCTAGCCCACAAAACAAGGGTTGGGGAGCAAGGACTGTTTACCATGCGTCTGCACAGCTCCCAGCACGCTGGGGGTCCTGATCTCCATGCTGTAATAATCATTTCTGGAGTAGAAGGTGTTGCTCCGCTCTGGGTACAGCAATGCAGCCCAGCATCGGCGTTCTCCCCATTGACTTCAGTGGTACAGGACCAAACCCGAAAGGCAGTCACCAGAAACCAAGCAGCAGTACTCGTGTGTGTACCTGCGCATGCATTGTTTCTATTGATACGGAGTGTTCCAAGTACAGCCAATCCTGGTTTGCCCAACAACCGGTTTCAGGGCCACCCCTCAATTTTACATTCTGGCAAACAGAGGATGATGGCTTTGTTAAACCCACAGTCAGAATTGTTCTGACAGCAGGGGATGGTTTTTCCATGTGTATTTATCCCACACCTAGCAGCCCACATGGAATTACTCTAATAGAAAGTTACATTCTCTGGCTCCAGCATGTACAGTATTTGTGTGCAATTATTTAGCAATGATGTCTGATGCAATGCTGGTCATGCTGTCAGATCCAGCAATCTGATCTCTGTAAGGACGCAGCGGAGAAATACTGCATGCAAAGATTTTGAGTGTTAAGATTGCTATTTGCAACACCTAAAAGGAAGGAAAGGCAACAATTAAGGTTAGTCTCGTAAACTTGCCCGCGATGTACGTTTAGGATCTAATTTTGCTCTCGTACACACATCAGTGTAATTCCCGCTGAAGTCAGTGCATGCTGAACCAAGGGTAGAATTGAGCCCACGGTATGTCAACATAACCAGTGATTTAAAATACTCAGCAGAGGGATTTTCTAAGCTGCCTTAGAAAATCTAAGATGCCCAGTCCCAGTTAAATATTTCATGAGAAACTAGGCAACCAAATCCCTTAGACAGCTTTGAATGATCTCATCAGTTACATGTAATACAGATGAGTTAAGGTTGGACAGCACCTAGCACAACAGAGCCCAGTGTCCGGAGGCCCTTGGTGCTACAGCAATACCCAAATAATGCAAGAACTTTCCTTTTTGCGTTTCCCGACTGTTGTCTTACAAACTGTAACTTTAACATCGCCATACGTACACAATATTCCCATTCATACACACAGGAGAAGAGAGTAACGCAGTCGCGCCCCAGTCCTACAACAAGATCCACGTGGACAAACCCTTACAACAATGCAGAGCCTATTCAAATGGCAAAAGGCTCTCTAACGACCTGCGGGACTAGAACAGGAGACCATCTGGGCCTCCAATGCTTCCGCGTCACCAATGGAAGCTTAGGCTGGGTTTCCGCAGGAGGACCCTGTGAAGCTAGACGCTGCAGGAAGTACCACATTGCAAGGCCTGAGTAGCAGCCCCCCATGCCCCCCATTGGCCCATGCTGGTATATAAACCAGGAAGCCATCATGGGAGCTGTCTGAGCAATGACCCAGACACCTGCTTGCTTCTGCTCCGGAGATTGCCTTGCTTAAGACCCTAGACATCAGCTTCTGACCCCAGTTCATCCTTGACTCTGCTACTTGCCTGCTGTCTGTAACCTGGTGCCTGCCCCTGACTCCCAGGTTTCCTGACCTGGCTTGACCCTGACCACGCTACGGTAACTGACCAGGGCACACAGTTCGCCCCCAGCCCAGCCCTGAGAGGCTTCCTCTACCTTGGATCCAGCTGCAGACTCAAGGCCTACATTCACTACAGAATTCACTCTGTCCTTTCACAGCTGTACAGTCCAAAAAGCCTTACTCCAAAACAAAAGCTTGCCCAAGTTTGAGACTACCCAGCGAAACAGACTTCGCTGCTGCTCCCTACACCCAAAACAGCCTTCTTGTCTCTCACCACCCATTTCAAATGCTCATCTGAAAATACATTCATTCCCGATCCCCTTGTGCCTTTCTCCTTCCGCTGCTCCCTGCCCATGTTCGGTTTTATACAGCTTTTATCCAGTTCTGTAAATATTTCACTGCTATTACATTATTTAATTCCACAGCGCTGGATACTGCAAATGTCTCGCGCCGCTTTTCGCCCCGTGGTGAAGCGCACGGACTGGGAAAAGTGCTAAGCGTTCCATTATTAAAAAGCCTTTGAAGCAGATTGCGACATTGGAGGATGGGGCATGCGGACAAAGCCATGTGCCCAGTCTGCGTGCTCCAATATAGACTGGACACGCCAGGGACCCAGCATGGGACGGGGTTTAATCAACAAATCAGGGCTCCTCTGGGGTCACTGTGAACATCAAGAGGCAGCCCTACCTGTCAGTGGCCTGATTAAGACTGTCTTGGCCAAATTCACCCCACTGACTTCAGTGGGAATGGAGCTTGTGTTCTGAGAGCCTGAAGAACCCAAGCCCCACCCTTACACTCCAGCACAGCTCCCAGCAGCAATCGGTTTCCCTTTCAGGTGGTGCTTTAGTCCCCTGGGGCTATTTTCCGTTTGGGCCTCGTCTATACTAGAATTGCTACAGCAGCGCAACTGCACCGATGCAGCTGGGCCGCTGGAGCACATCTGGTGAAGACGCTCTATGCTGACAGAAGAGAGCTCTCCCGTTGGCATAACAACTGGTGCTTAGGTCAGTGTAACTTACGCTGCTCAGGGGGATGGATTACTCACACACTGAGTGACTTAAGATACACCGAAGGAAGCTCTAGGTTAGACCAAGCCTTAGTTTAATAAAATGGAAGCTAAATATGGTCTATCCCTTGTTCTGCTTTAACCCCTTCTACTACCATCAAGAGTCCAGGATCCCATGCAGCCCACTTCATCTCTGTCTACCTGCCTCAGGATTTTATCCTGCCACTCATCACTACAGTATCTCAGCCCCTTCCACGTAAAGTCAATAGGGAAGTCCCTAGCAGATTTCATGGAGATTTCACACCTAAAATCCCAATTGATGGAGGTTTTTAAGAACAAACCAGATAAACATCTGCCAGGGATGGTCCAGATTTACTTGGTCCTGCCTCCGCACCGAGAGGGAGTGAGAGGGGTGGACAAGATGATCCCTTCCAGCCTCATATTTCCATGATTCTATGATCCTACTTCTCCTTTCAGACACCTTTCACCTTTTCCTCCCCTCCCCCTGCTCCATGGCTTGCTTGTCACGCTGCACACTTGCTTCAAACCTGCTTGCTCCGATGCAAGTCAACCACAAAACCCTCCTCGACATCCAACAGGTAGGACCAGGTGCCTGCGTGACCAGAGTACACTAAGGGGCTGGGTGTTCCGAGGGGCTCTCAGCTGTAGTTGGGTGCTCAGCACCTCTGGAAATCAGGCTGGAGGGTCAGGATTTTCAAAGGGGCCTAAGAGAATTGGGTGCAAAATTTCCTATTGAAAGCCAATGGCTTGTTGGGTGCCTAAGTCACTTAATGCTTCAGAAAACGTCACCCCATTGCACGGGGAGGTTTGTGCCTGAAAATGCTGAGTGAGTGGATGCCAAACACCTTTGTAAACACAGATCTGGTGTCTAACTCCCCTAGGCCCCTTTGATAATTTCAGGCTAGACCCTTAAGCAGACAGCCCAGCCGCTCAGCCCTGCTGAAATCCTGCTGCCGCCGGGGCCTTTATCCTCAGCCCAGATTATTCTCAGCCTTGCTGCATGTACAATCAGACTGGGGGGAGGGGAAGGAAAGGGGTTATTCTCCCCACTGCAAATTATCTTCTCTTGAGCCTGGCTGAGCCAGCACAGAGCTATGTATGCCGGGAAATACAGCAGCTCACTTAGACACTCCTTGGAGGATGTGGCTCTATTTCAGCAGTGGGAACGGAAGGAGGCAAGGAAGAGGGCATGCAGCCACAGAATATTTTCAGCAATTGGCTCCATAACCCCTCAGGCACTTTGCCCTCTGCTCCCCACCCAGTCAGGGAAGCTGAAGGACAAGCTCTGAGAGCAAACCCACTCTGTACGTTGTCGTTCGTTGTGCAAGGCACTGTACAAAGCCACAAAACACAGACAGCCAGTACTCAGAGGAACTAGCAGTCTAAGCACAGAGGGGACTGCACGCACTGGGGAGCCTGGAGGGGTAACATGCCACAATTTTTCCTCACCCCATTCATTTTAATAATTAAAATTCTTGCTGATTTACTTGTGGGCAGGGCAAAAGGGGTGAGTTGGCGAGGGGGGTATGAATGCAGAAAGGGGAACACACTGGACTAGGGAGGGGATGGTAGGCATAGGGGTGGCATGGGTAAATGCTCCCTTTTCACCCACTTCTGGCCAATACACAGACCATTTGATCCAAGCTGACAGTAGCATCTCAGCTCAGCGGGGAGAGATGGGTAAGGAGGGTGACGAGAGGTAATATTTGCAAAGGGCTTTGTGGCTTTACCACACCTTACATCCAAAGATTGCCAAGCCAAATCCTGGGGGAGTGCGTCTGTTTAGAACTCTCTCTCACTTCCCATCCTCCACCCTACGCTGGGCTAATCCATCCCCCTGCCAAGGAAGACTGGCCACTCTGTAACCCAGGGGTGTGCGTCTTACAGGTCTCCCTCTGTGCCCGATCCACAGAGTCTGCTACTGCCCCAGCGAGGGAGCCCTACAGCAGCTCAGGCTTTGAGCTGCGGAGGTCCCCAGTTCGATCCTTGGGCTGTCACATATGATCTCTCCAAAACCCACCAGTGCTGCGCCTGGCTTAACCAGACAGGAGCTAGTTCCACGGCTCGTCATCTTGCAAGGCCTGACTGCTGCCAGCCGAGGGACATCAGGACCGAGGTACTGAGCCAGGCCTAGGAACAGGCCTCTCAGAATAGAGAAGCACTAAGGGGAAGTTAGAGCATGTTTTGCCCTGCGCACACAGGCTCCAAGGTTGGCAGTGGAGTTAAAAGGGGGACTAGCGTTGGGCCGAGCAGTGGACAAAGACAAGGGATCTTACACCTAACGCCTCATGGACTCCTTGAGCTGCGACTAGACTCATAGACTTTAAGGTCAGAAGGGATCATTAGGATCATCTAGTCTGACCAGCACAACACAGGAGACATAATCTCACCCACCCACTCCTGTAAATAAACCTCCAACCTACGTCTGAGCTATTGAAGTCCTCAAAGACTTCATGGTGCAGAGAATCCTCCATTTCCCACGTGATCAAAGCAATGCGCCCCACGCCGGCAGAGCTATGGACAGCGGGGACACAGCCCGTTCAGAGTGGAAGCTTGGGTCTCAAAATGGAAACTTTCTGCCGCAAAAGCAGTTCTGGGCCCTGAACTGGAAATCTGCACAATGAGAGAGACGCACCCGGGGCTTTCAAGGGTCAATTTCCCAGCCCAAAGACCTGCTCTTCTAAATGGCCAGCGCAACTCCCCCCGGATCTGAGGGCGCTCAAACCTCCTGGAGACCCGCCGAGCCGAACGCAGAGGACACAGAATATCACAATTTCTGAGCAAGTGCTCTGTCCCCCTCCCCCACGCTGCTCTTCTCATGAGCTACTTACACCCCCAAGAGCTCCCGTAAGTATTTTAGGAATGAAAAGGTCTGTGACCCGTGGGGGAGCGGGGGGAGGGCGGAACGCCACTGCTCGGAGCTCTGTCCCCAGCTGTTCCACTGCGTGCTGCTCGGGCCCATTTCCGTTCTGCTTCAAAACAATCACAAGGAAAAAACAGGCAGGCTGGCTGCATGGGGTGGGGGAGGGCACGTGGAGCCAGACCAATCCCATCTTCCGAAGGGAGGGGAAAGGAGGGTGACCCGCTTCAAAAGGGCAAGTCAGCTGTTGGCTCGGGGGCTGAGAGGCCGAGAGGTTTGCCCCACAGGGCCCCAATCTCAGCTGGCAATAGTGTACTATGAATATTACAATACCAGCGTCCTGCCGAGAGCCGGGGTGAACAGACGACGCAGCGGGGAAGGTGTAAAATGCCCCTAATGCTCAGGGACGCACAGGGTCAGGACACGCTGGGCATGTTTATGAATGAACTGCTCCCCCCGCCCCACTCCATCCACCCCCCCGGCAATACTGTGGATGTCTGAAACATTGTGGCTCTGGTCATTCATTCAGATAAATTTAGACGGGCAATAAGGAGTAAATTATGAACGGTGAGAGTAACTGACCATTGGAATGATTTACCAAGAGTCGTGCTGGATTAGCCATCACTGACCCTTTTTACATCAGGGCTGGATGTTTTTCTAACAGATTTGCTCTGGGAATTGTTCCCTTTTACTCGGGAGGTCGCCCTAGAAGATCACAATGGTCCCTTCTGGCCTCAGAATCCATGAATCTACAAAGTCCCTCCCCACGCAGGGCTGTGCAATAACACAAACAGCCCTAGGCTTAAGCATGCGAAGGCCTAAAACTTATATTCCATGCAAACGCAAACATTCACAGCTGTTTTATTCCGTCTGTTAAGGTGCCGCCTGCACCTCCAGGGGGCGCCTCCTTCCTCCCAGAGATGCTGGAACAATTTTTATAGTGAGGGTGCTGAGAACCACTGAACCCAACTGTAAACCCTGGATATGATGGAAACCACTTCAAGCCAGGGGGTGCTACAGCACCCCCTAAACCCCTAATTCCAGCACCTATGCGTCCTCCCATCCCCACTTCCTCAGCTCTGTAGGCGCAAGAGGCACTGCTGGATGCAACTCCCTCCAGATCCCATGAACGTCACTACTGGACCCTCCCTCCCTCTCCTAGCATTACTGTCCTCCCCGCCAGACCAGGAGTACAAGACCGAGTAGGAGAAACCAAGTGGCATTGCCAGCAAGGGACACCCCCAGCCCAGGCCCAGCCCAGGCATATTCACCTAGTGGCAGGCAATGAACAGTTTAGAAGTGAACCACAGTAAATACTTTGCCCCTTGTGCAGCACCTTGCACGTGAGGATCTCAAAGCACTTTGCAAATATTACATGAATTACTTCTCTCACACACCCACGCCCCTCTCCTTCTGCAGGTAGCATCATTACCCCCCTGGGGAAACCGAGGCACAAATTTAACACCCACATTTTCAACAAAAAAAATCCCTAATTTGGGATGCTTCGGTTTCCAGATCCCCAACTGGGGCCCAATTCCCAGAGGTGCCAAGCACCCTCCGCGCCACACTATGTCACTGTCAATGGCTGCTATCACGCGCAGCACCCCGGGGGAAAAAATCTGACCCTGAGCATCAGAAGCTGAGCAGCCAAAAATGAGATACCTCAGACGAGCAGAGATTTTAAAACACTAGCCGTAGCAGCGTGGTGCAGGGAGCCTATAATGCTAGCACCCTGCTAAAATCCACTAGACCACCTGGCCTCTCTACTGCAGATGTGGGCTGGGAGCCAGTGGACGAGGTGGGTGGATGAGGGGGAAGGTTTGGGTGCAGGAGGCTTCACGTGGCCACAGAAGTAGGAGCTGAAAATATAAATGAGATCTTAATGTACAAAGAAATACACTGGGCCAATTCCGTTGGTCCCCTGACCGGCGCAGTCCATCTGCTGACAGCCTGGGTCTGGGCATCCCCAGGCACTTTGCGGGGGAGGAGAACACGCTGTTGCCTGTTTTTCTAATGTTAGGCGGGGCTCTGCTATTGACGTTTCTCTTTTCTCTGCGGGAGGCCGTTGGCCTTGCTAAACCGAGGTCACTTAGAACCAGGACAACTGGCGATGAAGAGAACAAAACCATGTCCCATTTGTTTTCCCTGCTGACCCAATCTGCCACGGCCTCGCCACAGAGGGCCAGATGAGCCCGCTGTGATTTCTTGATGCGCTGTGGAACGAGAGCAAGGCAAGCGATGGAATCCAAGCCCAACAATTTCGGAAATCCATGGGCACAAGCTCTGAACGCTGGCGGACAGCATGAAGCTGCTGTTCAGAAAAGTGCTGTAACGTTAATACCTCTCTGCTTGTGTATCCGCCACTGCAGACAGGACCTACAGAATGTGCACACCAGGCTGGGGACCACGGGGAATGTTTACCTTTAACAACTGTGGTTTGACCAGACAACAGTTATGCCAAGGCGGTTGCCAACACTTGGAAACCAGTTCATCGAAGTTGATCTGCTGAGGATTAGGGATCTGGAGCAGCAGAAAATTACCCAGCAGGATAAAACAGAGAGGTGACTAAGCAGGAGATGATAAAAGGATTGAGAGAGAGAGAGAGAGAGAGAGAGAGATACTCACACACAGGAAGTTTGGGCCGGAGAGAGGACTAGATTAGGCCAAAGCCAAAGTAGTGGAGCAGCGGGAGAAAGCTCCATATTTCGACCCACAAGCAATGCAATGCCTCAGAAGGATGCTGGACAAATACTGTCTCCAGCCCAGAGCATGCTCTAGAGCAGCAAGGGAACAGCACAGAGCTTGTGATGTTTGAATAGATCTGTGCACGTCTTGTGTGATTCAGCAAAGAGCAGCAGTGCTGTAGAACTCCGCGCAACGTGTCTGTGTTTTTGCTACACCTGCCACACGGTCCCCTGAAGAGGGAAGCCAGCAGGCTCTGGGTGGAGCTCTGAGAAAGGAAGTGGTTAAGATATGGCGGAGTCTGAGAGGCCAGCATTGGTTCCAGGGGCTGGACAGGGGTCTAATTCTCAGGACAGGGTGCTAGCCACAGGGTCTACACTCCAAGAGTGCACTCGGGGACCCCAAGACTGCGGCAGTGCCTGAGCTCTGAACAGACTCCAGAGGCTTAAAACATCTGGAATCCAGTGGATGGATTCCTCTCACTATAACCTGGGGACTGGCCAAGAGAGAGAGTGCTCGCTCAGACCAGTGACTCCGATATCCACAGTTGACCCAGTGCTTCCTCCACCTAAGGCCTTTAGCTTTCCCCCCAGTGACGGCATCCCTAGGTTCTAACGCCGATAGTTGTACGAGAGCTGGTGTTGAGCACGCAACAGCACCAAGTCCGTTTAGCATCCCTTTCCTTAGCTCTTAGTGGGACTACTGTGTGGGGGTCTCAGTTCCCCCTATGCATTTCTTGAGTGTCTATGTGGAAGGATAAGGGCTGATAGTGTTGCAGAACAGAGAGACAGTGTAAGTAAGTAGCCAACGCCCTGTCTAGGGCCTGGCCCTCCCCTCTCTTTGCAAGGTGTCAGCTGAAACTGTTGGAAGGATGTCAGGTGATATCTCCTAGCCCCGGAAAGAGACAAAGGAAAAGAAGGAGGAGGGGCTGGAGGGGGAGCGTCAATCTGAAGCTGGCTGGAGTCAGGCAGTGAAGGGAGAGAGGCTATCTGGCTCTCTGGCCCCAAAATGGATCCAGCTGAGCGTTCACGTTCACTGTACGGTCTGTGTTAGACCATGTACCTGTCTTCTAATAAACCTCTGTTTTACTGGCTGGCTGAGAGTCACGTCTGACTGTGGAGTTGGGGTGCAGGATCCACGGGCTTCCCCAGGACCCCACGTGGGCGGGCTCGCTGGGGGAAGCGCACGGAGGGGCAGAAGGTGCTGAATGCTCCGAGGTCAGACCCAGGAAGGTGGAAGCTGTAACCTGTGAAGCTCCTAGCCTTGAAGACAGGCTGTTTACGGCGAGGAAGCTTCCCCGCAAAGTCCTGACTGGCTTCATAGGGAGCAGTTCCACAGCCTTGCCCCAGGGACTCCGTGACAGCATCACCCCGCTCTCAGGAGCGAATACACCTCAGTTGTAAGCAGGGGTGACTCCACTGGAGCCAATGGAGGTATTGGAATCTGCCCCCAAGACTCCAGCACAAACCACTGCTTTGCTAAGCACCCAGCCTGGTGTTCCTAGGCCTAAACTCGCCTTTCAGCTGGGAAGGCGCTAGCAATTAGAGCAAATATCTCCATTTTGAACTACTGCTCAACTCACAGGCGGAGACGACTGAGTCATGCGTGTCCAGCAAGACCCAGATGCAGCCGTCATCAGTACTTCCCTCTGTAATGCACAACAGCAAATGGATTAGGTATTAATACAGGACAGATGTGGTGTTGCCCCAATGCCAAGTTTTCTGCAAGCTGCTTTCCCGCAAGGGCTTGTCTAGATGAACGGTTAGTGTGCGGCAAGCTGGGCCACCAGTCTACCCCACGATGGCCTGCCGGGTACTGACTGACCATATGGACCCTGCTTCCACACCATAAAAATTCCCTAGTGCACTTTGATCTACCCCCATTTCAACGCAGGGTGGATCAAAGCACACTAAGGAACTGTTTGTGCACCTTAGTGCACCGCAGGTTAGTGCGGGGTAGATTGACCCCCCCAGCTTGCTGCGCACTAATTGTTCACAAGTCCTATGGCTAAAGCATGTTCACACCAAGCAAACTAGATTTGCCAAGAGCTGGCACTTCGCTAACAGAATATTTTGAAACACAATCCCTTTCCTTAGCTCTGTATTTATTGCTGCTCTTCAGCTTCCAAAGGGTGGAAATCCTGGGTACCTTGATCCATGGGTTACGCTTCTGTAAGAGCCTTCTTTGAGATGCACTTTCGTAATTTCACAGTGACGTTTGTCAGCAGATCAGAGCAACAGCAGCCAGCAGCCAGCCTAGCTCTCTGGAAGCAAACTGCACAGCACTAACCCACTTTTCCTTCAGGAACCCAGCGCTCCCACTGCTCACTCAGGGCCCCAGAAACATCCAGGGAGTGAAAGCAAAATAGAATTTGTGTGCAAGTCACGCAGCCACGCACAGCTGGGAAGCTGGGACTCAAACCCTGGATCTCCAGCACCAAACTCCGGCTACCACCTGAGCTACTGGAGAACTCTACTAGCAAACAGCGGTATAATATCTTCTCGTCTATGTGTCGGCCAGCCAGGAGAAGCTACTTCGCTGTTCATCTATACATCCACACAGAGGAAGTCGATTACATCTGATTCTGCACCCCTTACCAATGCAGGATTGAAGTCACCTAGCCTGTCCCATTCACTACACCCTGTACAGAAACCCTGTGTCAACAGCTCCACCAGGCCATTGCCGGTGCGATCCAGCATCAACCAAAGTAACCAAGAATGGGCCAAATTGACACCAGTGTCACTGAGGGGACCATCTGCAACAGCTTCAATATGCACCTGTGCTGCAGAGATGGGCGAGCAGGACACACATGGGGAAAGCCAGAACCAGCCCCTCTGGACAAGTCTGATCAGAACCTTGAGTTCAATCCTCTCCTCTCCCCGAGGGCTGGACACATACATGATTTCCAAAGTAGCTGCAAGAGGTTAATATGGAGATTCGCTGCAAGAAGATCATGCACTGGGGAAAGGCCAGAGCTCAGCGCCTGCTCCCTGCTTGGTCCTCGCTGCTCAGGACGGGGGCATTTCCTTCTCCTCCAGCAGGCTGCCTGCACTGGCTGGCTGGCTGCTCCCTCTACCGTCACACACCTCTTTGCTTTGGCAGCCGGAGGCTGGCTGTGGGAACAGGGGAAGGCCTGGCTTCCTCTGGAAAAGGCCACTCGCTCACAACAGGAAAGCCCGATTCAGCGGTGTACAGAGGGGATCTTTCCCCACGCCCACCCGCCCTTCCCGACCCCCACTTCCCTGGCTCTCAGAGCTGGAAAACTCACAGACAGGGAATCTCCCTGCCTTCGCTCACACACCTCCCGCCAGCATTTGCAGGGCTTTGCCACCGAGGACAATGACGGTCATTTCAAGAGACGACCCAACCCCTCACAGCCAACACCAGGCTAGGAACCGTCCAGAGTCAATGCAGGGAAGAGAAAATGGGCACAGCAAAGACTAAAAGGCTGGCCCCCCAGACTGCCCCTCCTTTTCTCATCTGACCTAGAAAGGGGTTTGTCGAGATCACAGTTATTAAACACTGCACATCCATTTAACGAGCAGGGACTCAGCAGCCAGCTCTCAGTCCCGCCAGATTAGGGTTACCCGGCATGTCCACCTTTCTCCTGTTACCAAGACCCTCCCATGGAAAGGGAAGGGATGACCTCCAGGTCACCAGATCCAGGTGGGGCTGGAATTCCAAAGGCATCGAATTCCAAGAAACACACCCTGGCTTCCAGGGAACTGCACCTTCTCTAAAAGGATACAAAAGAGGAAGGAAATGGGGATTTCCTCTGAACTCGGTTCCTTCGGCTTTGGGGGTCAGCATGGGAGGAGTTAAGTAAATGCTAGTGATCGCAAACAGTGCTGGCCTGAGAGCCACAAAGACAAACCGTTCTAGACTTCTGATCAGGAGGGTCCAGCGCCTATAGCAACAGGAGATCGGGGTCTATTCCCAGCTCTGCCACTCACCTGCCGTGTGACATTAATCACTCTGACCCTCTTTGTGCCTCAGTTTCCCCTCCCCCATTTGCCTCATCTGCGACCCAAGCTCTTAGGGTTAGGATCTCTCTTTTGTGTGTGTACACAGCTCCTAGCATGCTGGGGCACTGATCTCAGTAGAGTCCTCCAGCTACAATTAAGAGAAGAAATATATAAATAATAATAGTGCGGAGGTGCTATAGACAGTAGCACCTGGAGGTTTCCCACCAAAAGGCCTCAGATCATCCAGTCCCTGCAGCCAGTTTTCTCTTTGGCCTCTCTGCTGAGAGTGACAGCCAGGAGCCAGGGATTGACGAACGCGAGGGTGAGTATTGCAAGACAGACGCTTCTGGTATTTGTGCCCATTCAAAATTTGTCATCAAATCTCTCCTCCCACCCCCCAATGAAAAATGGCTTCTCGACCAAAACAAAAAAATGTGGTTGAAATCGTGTGTGTAAAAATAATGAAAACTTTCAAAACCACTCCCTTCTCCACTTTCCCACTGGAATAAAGGAGGGAAACGGGGGAGGGGAAGGAAGACAAAATAGTACAGGTTTCATTTAACTGAAAAAACAAGAAAATTCCACAAACTTTTTTCCCCCTGATAAAACAAAATGTTTTCATTTCCTTCCATTTCTCTTGCAGAGAAAATGCTCCTCCATCAGTCCTTGATGACAGCACCTCGTGGCCACTGTTAGGATCGAAGGCCACCCCTACACTAGGTGCTGTGTACACATAGGACATGAATCTCCACTCAAATGAGCTTTTCACCAGGAACTGCACTGAGGCTACCAATAATTGTACACCTAAGGATTTGCCTGCACAGGGCAACTGACCGGACCGCTATGTTGAATACCCCTCCATAGGGATACTCTATTCTGGAATAAAAACGATTCTATGCCAGAATAATTACTCAACTTTGGAAGGGAACTGAAGCTAAACCAAACTAAGGCCACTTTTATTCCAAATCGGTGTCCATACAGGGCTTAATCCAATTAAACTAAGCCAGTATAAATGCGCTCCGGGTTAAACTTTCCCATGCACACAAAGTAGGAGAGAGAGACTGAGTCAGGGCTGATGTACAGGGCTAGACAGCTTGTCCCTGTCAGGCATGCAGCCTGCATAGCTCAATGGAGCAATCAGCATGTCAATGATACTTGTATTTTTGCAACATTGCTAAGATGGGTGCATTTCTGGCCAAGCCTTTGACGAGCTCCCCCGGGTGCTGGGATCACACGGAAGCTGGGCCCTTCTGCGTCGGCTTTCACACTGAGACGCTGCGTGGGGAAGAGGAGCCTTTTTTGCCCTGTGATGGGAGAGAGACCCGTTGGGTTTGGCTTCCCTTCTCCAGGGCTCACGCGGTCCTTAGGCGGGAGATGCACGGACATGAACACCTTGTTCCATTCAGGAGGTTGCCCACTGAGACAACTGCAGCCGAGACGCTGATCCTCAGCTACCGCCAAGGGGAAAGGCAAGTGAGATGCGCATGCCAGGCAAACGACGCACGTTCGCGCCTTCGCCCCATTGGTGCTAGGCAGTGATCACTAAAGCCAGCGCCAGGCAATCAACAGCAACCAGCCTCAGGTGACCCATCCAGCAGCAGCACACTCCCGGGCACATGGCGTCCCGCTGCACTTCCGGAAGCTGCCATTGCCTCGGTCGCTCTCTTGCTGCAACCTGGGTTGGCCCCTTCCTCTCCATCTGCTGGGGCCGGGAGGAGTGCGAGTCTCAGGCACCTCCGCAAGGTTAGGCAGGAGGCATCTCGCAGCCTGAGAGTCTGGTTAACCCCAGGAAAGCTGCTCTCCCTGCTTCCCGTCACGGGGGCTTTGCTGCGGGGAGCCCATCTGTTGACTTGTGCTCCCTGTGCCTCCAGATCAAACCAAATGCACTGAAACCCCAGGGTGGGGGGAGGGCTTGGAGCCATGAAACGCTGCATGGCAGGACAGACAGAACCTGCCATTGCCCAGCCCGCAACGCAGAGCCTCAATCAGCCTCTACTCAACATGAACAGCCGGCGGTGCCATCACGGTATATGAGCAATCCGTGCGTTCCCACGGCTGCTCAGGACCATAGGGATCTTTTGGGAGGGGAGGGGGAAATATAAGGACTCTGGATCCCTGATCCCCCTATTAGCCACTTTTTACCTCTCCCCCCACAACTGTGCCCTGGCTGGGGAGTCTGGACACCCGGTTCAGTGCATTGTTAGCGCCCCCCAAGGAGCCGGCAGTAGATACTGTGACTTATAGGCACACAATCCAGTGGTACTCGCCGGATGAGGTGTAGTTGTACTGAAGGGTGGCAAGATAAGTTAGTGCAGTTGGGCAGAGCTGGGACTGTGAAACGCGGGCATGTGGGGGGCCGTGCCCCTCGGGGAAAGCGGTGGTGAGCCCCTCTCCCTGACCTCCGGGTGCGTGATCAAAGGACGAGGGGCACGCGCCCCTTGAGAGACGCAGTGCGTCTCGCAGCAGCACCGGAACACCGAGGCTGTGTCGGGAGCAGCTAGGGGGAGAGGAGCGTGGTCTGGGGGTGTCGTGAAGGGTCAGGGAGAGCAGAGTGAGAGACAGCACCATGAAGGGGCTGTCAAAGGAAGCGGATGCGGGGGTCTCCCGGGAGCAGGCTACGTGACTGAGTGGTGGGCAGGTGCCTACGAAAGCAGAGTGCGAGCACGCTTCTGGGCACACGAGGGCATAGGGCACAGTTCAGTGGTGCAGGCTGCACCTTTGCTCTGTATTTCCTGCTGTTCCCAAGGTGGAGTCTGCTGCACCCGACATCCTGGAAGGGCCAAGAAACCCCCGGGCAACCTTCACTTTGGGGCAAGCACCTCTTTTGCCACTTGTGCAACAGCCTCCCGACCCTCCGCGCGGCAGGGAGGAATCGTCTCCATTGCACAGGCAGGGCGACTGAGGCACAGAGTAAGGTCACCCAGTGACCCACTGGGAAAAGAACCCAGGAGTCCTCGGCCCAGGATCTAGCCACTACAGCACTGCGGCCCCTTGCTCCCCAGCTCTCTGCAGAGCAAGCCAGAGCAGCGGGAAAGGAAGGGTTAAACTAACGCTCTGACGCGCTAATCACAACAGAACGGCCCAGATCCTGAAGGAAGTGGGGAGTCCCACAGACTCCTGCTGTGTCCACAGCCTGTGCCCTTCCTGGGGGGGTTCTTTCACTCGCCGCCGGGAGGGAGGCCCCGGCGAAGGAGCCAGGAGATGAACACACCCCACACATGAGTGCCGGAACTGGGGCCCGTGACGCAGAATCCATCTCCCTCTGCAAATGGCTTTCACTATGGTTTCCTTCCATGAATTATTAAGAGGGATGATTTATTTAAAGGAGCAGCCGAGTGCTCCTTGATGCGTGCAGCTCTTGGCAAAGCAACTCCCGTGGGGCCAGAGCACCATGCCAGCGTATGTGCCCATCACATGTATAGCCATGATGTGGCTGCGAAGGCCTCAGCTGGCGCAGGATATTAGGGCACACCAGAAGGCAAGGGGGAAAGAGGGAAGGCGGTGGGAACGGCAGGAGAGACAAACGCCCAGGAGCAGCAGGGCGCTGAGGGCTTGAAAAGCCACGGGGCCCTTTATTTCCAAAAGCAGGGAGGCCGGTTCGAGACTCCACGCTTAATTCGGCCCAAAGACTCAGCAAGTAACTGCCCTGCCCCACCGATCTGCAGGAGTCGCAAAACGTCTTCAGGTCCCCTCCATTGCTGGAGGCCGAGATTTTAGCTCGGTTTTTGAAACATGGGTTTGAGCTGCAAAGACAACTGCCCCTCGTGACAGCATGGACCGGCCTCTGTATCGCAGTCACCGCTGCTGGCTGGACTGTCCCAGCCAACCCTCTCTGCCCATTGGCTCACCAGAGCCATGGCAGCAATGGGAGAGGGAGCCAGAGGGTATGTCTACACTACCTCTGCGGCTGGTATGTGCCAGTTGACTCAGGGTCAGAGGCAGTTTAATTATAGGGTAGAGGTTTGGGTTCTGGGACCCTCCCCCCTTGCAGGGTCCTAGAGCCCGGATACCCACTTGAGCCCAAATATCTACCTACCCCTCAAGGAAACAGCCCCTTAGCCCGAGTCAGCTGGCAGGGGCCAGATGCAGGTGTCAAACTGCACCATAGACGTACCTGGTCCTTTCTGCCACATACCTCATCAGCCAAGACAGCATTAAGTTCCACTGCAGACTCTTTATTAATAGTGCTGACATCACAGGCAGACAGAGCCCAGCCGGGGCCCTTTGCTCCTGGGTGGAGTTTGCAGCATCAGCATTAGAGAACAGGAGGGTAAAAAGCCTGGCACTACATCCACCCACCTCTGTGTTAGTTCAGTATCACGCCAGTGTAAGTACTGATCTCACTGGGGTTTTGTGAGTGTAAACCCAGAACAACAGAGTGGAGAATCAGGCCCTCACTGTATAAAAGGAGCAGATATGGAGTCAGAGAGACAAACACGGGATTCCTGAATGCCAGCTTTACAGTCACTCACCTGGCTTTAAAGAGGTCTAAACCTAGTTGTTCCTTAAACACCCTTCTCTCCATTATAAATACTATTTGCTGGCAGGATTGTTTTCCTCTTAGTAGCTTCATTATAGTCTCTCTCTCTCCTACAACTGGGAATTGGTTTCAGCTAATTCAAAATAAGCCGTTCTTCAGCTGACATTAAGTGTTCAGGCAGGGTTTTAAACCGATACAACCTTCCCATGTAGGCAAGGCCTCACTGTTAGGAGCCTGGGGAACAGGACTAAATGATGTTCCTGAAGGTCCTGATCTTGGCAGACTAGGCGCATTCTGTTTCTCTGGACTCCAATAGGAACTGCACATGCTCAGGTCCCGGCAAGGCTGGGCCCAGAATGAGAGAAGGCGAAAGGTTATTTGCAGTGCCTGGGCTGTAACAGGCCTTCGTTCGGGCCACTCGGCTGGTTGTTTCCCAAGTGGCCCTTCTCCTCCCTCTTCTGACAGCCATACGCCTTAGCAGACAATGACCTTTGTAAAAAGAGCCCCCCACTCCCGCCCTCCGCTGACAGGTAAACGACTGTTGCTATTTCAGAGTGATGAACATGTGATCCCAAAAGCACGCTACTGACACAGAACCCGCCCACACAAGCATTTCCAACCCCTTTCATAGTCCAGCTTCAAGGGACACAGCACTTTGAAGTTTCCAGTGTTGCCATGCCCTCAGGCTCCATTCACCTGGATGTAAAGCAGACCAAAAGTAACAGGTCCCCCTAGGGTAGGGAAAGCAGGTTTCTGGGGAATTCGTTACTACCCATCACAGGAGTGGGGAGCGTACATTTACAAGGCAGTCGAAATGCAGCACCCTTGAGAAATCAGAAACACTGTCAAAAACGACAGCTGGGGGGGTATAATCAACTCGTGGGCAAGACAGATGGTTGGGGGAGCTGGTAAAGGCCTTTCACCTGCGGGTCACCAGGTCAAACACAGGCCAGGATGAAGACCAATGGAAGACGGCTGTTCAGTGTCATGTGCGTGCCCAGGCCTACAATGCAGGTGTGTTGCTGAGTGGGAGACGATGCCCTTGCGCCATGGCTGGCTCTAACAGCATGATGAGTCGTTAACTTCCCATGCCTGTCACATTCATCCAGCTCATGAAAACTCACCACTGGGATGCCTCTTCCATTCGCTCCTTCCCCTTGGGCTGAGAGCTCCTTCCTGATCCTGCTACTCTGCTACCCTCTGCTCAGACCATGTCCACGCAACAAACCTGCGTTTCCCCACACCCCAGCAACATGAACAAATGAGAACGGAGAACACTCTGAAGCCTCCCCAGGCAGTCGGACATCCCATAGGGGCTGAACAAGGCCGTCCAGCCAACTCTTCGCCCGAATGGCCACTCTTTCACAGGGATGGTTTGCTGGCCTTTCACTCAAACCCCAATCTGGAGGGCCTGAAGGCTGTTTTGCATCTGGTCCCTGCCCTGTCGGGGTTGGCTGGCCCTACCAGCCCTGAGAACTCCCTCTGGCATGGCTCTCAGGATCACTGGAGAACATCAGCCTTCCCAGTGCAGTCCCCGGGAAAAGCAACGGGAGACGGTGGTGTGTAAAACAATCTAGACCAGCTCCACAGGAGTTTCGAGATGCATTAGCTTCGCCATTTAATCTTGCAACCTGGCCCCACACCCTGCTCTGCACATTGCCATTCAAGGGACCTACTCATATGAGTAGAGTTACTTATGTGCACAGGAGCCTGTAGGATCAAGCTCCGATGGGAAGCACCTGTCTTCACGCTGCTGTGCACTGGGTATTTTACTGCTGACTCTACTCAAACAACAGTAATTCCCCTGCTTGCTGACAGAATTAGCAAGGGAATCTCTCGCTGTGGCTGTGCAGTGTCAGGACCTTCCAGGCTACCTGAGCTGCTGCTGTTTGGTCCATTTCTTTCTTTCCTTTCCCTTTCCATGGATTTGACTTGGATTCCTTCAGCATGTGATTAGCTTTTCTTGCTTATGATAGTCTCTCTACTAGAGGATTAGCAAATGCATTTGAAGGCTGCAGGCAAAGGAAAAAACGGAGCTGGAATCCAACTCTCCCTCCCTCAAACCAGCATATTTCACTGCCAAAGGGTCCACGGGAAAAAGACAAATGTGTGATCTGGAGTTTATAGGCAGCAGATCGGGTCTTGTTTCCTTCTTCCCTGCTGGATGATAGGCCTCCAGCGCAATAAACCCTGGTGTGCCAGAGGAGCTCATCTAAGGCGCTGCGTGTCATTCCTGATGGACTCTGGACTGAGGCTAGATGGGCCCAAGTTACAGCATCTTCACTGCGTCATTTCACAGAAACAAGTCACGCAGGGGGGAGCCATTCCTGGATCAGCCACAAAATGAGCCAGTTCTCGGGAAGGGCCACTTCCCCCAGTTCCTTGGGTCCAAATTTACTAAGGCAACACAAAATAAAATAAAATGTAAAATAAAAATAAAAAATAAAATTTAAAAGAAAATGAAAATGAAAATGACACAGGCTGGCCAAAGACCTCGACAGAAACCTGGAGTAACTCCCCCGAAGTCAATGGTGTTGCCAGATCTTGGGTTACGTGGGTATAACCCAGAAGTCAGTTTAGCCTCGAGCTCCTGGGATGTTCTGAAATTTGTTGACATCTCGTTTGTATCTACTGGATGACGACCGTGGTCCAATTCCAAAGGCACTAAGAGAAAGAGCCCAAAATATTCCAAGGGGCCCAAATCCAAGGTTTGGATTCAAGCCTCTCCCAGGGTTTCAGCAAACATCTAGGGCCTGGATCACTCCCTGGGTTTTTGGGTGGTAAATCTGTCAGCATAGAGAACACAGCTAGGCAAGCAGCTCGCACCACCTCAGCTCTGCCCAGGGCCCAGACCAAGCCATTGCAGTGGTCAAGGCTGGCCAAAGAGGGGCCGAGCTAGGCTGGTAGGGAGGTATGTGGATTCAGCATCTCTCCAGGGTAGGGCTCCACTGCAGCTCTGCCTTGATTGAAAGCTGGCAGAACCCCCCAGGGAGGGATCAGGACTGCCCCCTGAATTCTGTCTCCATCATAGCTGCTCCCAAAGGGAGAATCTAGGCCTTGATCTTAATAGAAATTTCCCCTGCATTTGCAAATTGCCCCTGTAGCTTTTGGAGCCAAGCAGCCAGCACAGCAGCTGGATTTGGTTCCCAACACGGTCAACGAGAAGTATCCACCCCCTTAGGATGGCACTTTTGGATGGGACCATTGCACACAAAATTACCTCTCGTGCTGACCTGAGATTGGCTCATAGCGACACCACTTATAACTAGTGGGATGGACCCTGGAGGAACTAAGAAAGAGAATTCCTGCCGGAGTCATCTGGGAAGACAGACAGGCTCTGCAGCTAGCAAGGGAGAGTGGAGCTGTGTTCTTTCTCCCTCCCACCTTGCCAGAAGACACTGCATCTCCCACACAGCACTTCAAAAGGAACGACAAAGGGCAGAGTAGCTTAGGTTGGAAGTGGAGGATTTTTAGAAGAGCACAAAAGGAGTCCCCCACCCCCGTCCAGCAAAGGATCTCTCGTGAGTCGGTTTTAAGAAGATTATTGAAAATTACTATTATTATTATATTGTAACAGCACCTAGAGATCTCAGCACCAAAGAACTTAACATCTAAGATCCCCGCTCCAGGAAAGCACTTAAGCACATACTCAGATTTAAGCATTTGAGTAAGTATATGTTTCAGTTACGTCCTGAATTGGGCCTAGGTAAAGACCTTACAATCTTCATGTCAACATTTCTGCACATGCTTAACTAAGTCAACGTAAGCAGGGTCATCGACTTCAATCAGCTCACTCAGCTGCTTTAGCATCTAAGCATATGCACGATTGCAGCCTCGGCGTTGGAATCTAATGCAGGTCTCTGGCAATGCTGCGAACCCTCACATAACAACCCTCAGCTAGTGAACGAGGCTGGATGAAGTTAAAACTGCTGCCTCTCTCTTTGTGTTTGTCCAGCACCTAACACAACAGAGCCCTGATCTCAGCTGGGGCCAGCAGGTCCTATTGTAATAAATAATAAAACTGTCAACTGTCTGAACACGTTTCACTAACTAACGTTACAGGTGACAGCTCAGCCCACTGTAACCAAGGGAGAGTAAAGAAAAACAATTTCCCCCTCTCCGTTTTCAGTTTATTTCCACTGGGTAAATGGCAGCACTACTTATTGTCAGTTACACCATTTACTGTCAGTTTCACCCTTTTCTTATATGAGGAGCCAGTTGTTCCTACTGTTTGTATGGGTCTTTCATCCAGCAACCAAGGAGAGGAGGAGATTGGTAGGGAAGAGGGGGACTGTGAAAGCACAAGAATTGGCAGGGGCCTTTGGGGACAGGTGTGAAACCTGAAACTACTTGGAAACATTTTTTTAAGTGACTGCCTCTCAAGCTGACAAGCATCCCTTTGAACAGTACAAACAGCAAGTAGTAGAGATTGGAATGACCCGCAAAGCTTGGACCCAGATTAAAATTTCCCTGAAACCCGGGGATGCCAAGGTTCAGAGTTCGCTTTTATTTTACTTTCACTAGAAGTAAGATCTACTTTCACTAAAAGCAGCTTCTTTTCATTCTCATATCCACGGGATAATAGTAACACAAGTGAGGTTTCTTGGTTTTTTTTTTCAAACTAGCAACATATACAAGACAAAAATTGTAAACACCATTCAAAAGAATGACCGGACAGCATAGAGGGACTGCATGGCATGACAATATCGTCCTTCACTTGTGCATAGAACAATCAGTGAAGATTTCAGTTCATTCTTGTAAAGTGCTTTGAAATCCTCAAATGGAAGGCGGTGTTATTTACTGTTGGCTCTTTGGCTGTAGCAGTTAGCCAGGGGCCTTGCCAGGTTGTTTCCACTGGGAGGAGAAACTGATACCAACCATGTATTTCTTTGTTGCAGTCCTATTGCTAAACCCAGGGTTGTGAGTTCAATCGCTGAGGGGGCCATTTAGGGATCTGGAGCAAAACTCTGTTGGATGATTTAGTTGGGGGTTAGTCCTGCTTTAAGAAGTGGGTTGGACTAGATGACCTCCTGAGGTCCCTCCCAACCCTGATATTCTATGATTCTATTTATTGACAAAGAACATACACAAAGTCCTGGTTCCCGAAACACAGTAGAAACAGAGAAGCAGACAGCTCCTATGCTCACGATGTCCAAGCCTGCCTTTCCAGAGGTTCCTGTGCCCCAGAACTCTCCCTCTCATGGCTGCTTCTCTGGTCTTGTGCTAGCTTTCTGCCCCCCTGCCCCCCCCGCCCCCGCCCCCCCCCCCCCCCCGTCACAACACAGAGAGCTTGCTAAACAATCCCTCAGCCCCTGCATTTGCAATCCGGAACGCCTTCGACAACATGCTTAGCTCTGCTCAGGCTTTGCCATGCAGCCCACTGCCTTGGGCAGTAATTTCCTATTGTTTCTAGCCATCACTATGTAAAAGAACTTAATTGCTCCTTCTGTTTAATCTAAAAGAAGGACGCTTAGCACACCCCCGACCAGGTCAGTGATTGTCTAATGACCAAAGACCCACTTGATGGCAGCCAATAACGCCTTCCAAGGCACCACTATTATTTAAAGGGCCTCAGATAAAAGACTTGCATATCAGAGCGAAAAAGCACAAGTGCCTTTAATTTCATTTATTTATCGCTGAATGAGCTGAACCGGAAAATGTCATTTGTTTTCCCAAGCAAGAGTGGAAGCTGAAACCATCAGCTTCTGCAGAAGAATAGGAACTGCCATTTAACAAAATGAATGTCTCTAGGACTCAGGGTTATGAAACTGATCTCTCAAAGGTAAATCTATGCAGTGCTGTCTTCCAGAGTCTACAGGCAGCCTCCCTGGCCCTACTACTGTCCCTAGGCTTTCCCAACTTGCAGCAGATTGAAATTGACAAAGCTCAGGTCGGTTTCACAGCAGCACCATTCAGAACCCTGAGGGTGCAACCAAAGGGTGAGGAATCAGGGCAGTTTCACACTGCAGCTGCTAGGGAAAGGTCTATGCAGCAGCAGAAGCCGGAGTGATTCTGATACTGGCAGGCCTGTTTCACACCTCTATTACTGTTTCTTGTTTCTAACGCCTATGCTAAAAAGCAGCCACTAGCATGAATTGCCATGCACATTTTGATGCAAATCCACTAGAGCTAAACTCCTAATACAGATGATCCTTTATTGCCTTTATTTCCCTTAAATCCTACAGGGGGAAGGGGTGGAAGAAATTGCCAGTCTTCTAGAAAGATTAAATTGTTTTCTGGGGCAAATGTTCCTCAAAAGACCTGAATCAAATTAAACTGGCCTTTTCCAACTTCATCTTTCTTTGCCAGGAAATTATCCTTCCCCCTTAAAGCAGCCAAGGGGTGACCTTCATATACGTATTTAAAGGAACGGTGGGGAGCAGCCATACAGATGTCTGCATCTATTTCAGAACATGGACCAGAGGCCTGCTGTTATCTGTGAGCATGACTCCCATCCCTGAAGATGGGAGAGGGGGAAGGATACCTCAGAAATGAGATTTTGGGGTAGGTGAGGTGGTAAGACGCCTTGGATCTGAAGAGACAAGCAACCAGTGGGTTAAACTAAATTCATTTGTTCCTTGTGAGTTAACTGCCCTAGGGAAGCATACAAACAAATAACCCACAGTGTCCCTTTTATTTATTATGCTATATTTACAGCTGAATGGCAATGTCTGCTCAGTGCACAGCAGCAGTGGGGAAGGCTGCATTTTCCAAATGCAGCCTAACAAATAAATTTTAGGCTGCATTCGGAAAAGAGAGGGGGAGAGGGGGGAAGAGAGAGAGAGAGAGAGAGAGAACAACATGGAAACGTATTTCAGTGTCTTGGGGTAACTGCAGGGCCCACCCACAACTTCAATAGTGCGGCTTGCATGGGCCCCACTCATCTCAGTGAGGGCAGAGAGAAAGCTCCTTTAAAAGGGATTAGGGTTAGGGAAGCATGATGCCCACCCAGAGCAAGGAAACGCCATGAGATGGGATGCCTCTTAGGTCAGGTGTACACTACAGACCTATATCGGCATAGGTACATCACTTAGGGGTGTGGGAAGAGAGACACCCTCCCTATGTCAAAATATCCCTTCGCTTAGTGGAAGGTGCATGGAGCTGGAAGCCAGGATACAATGAATTAAGGTCTCACCAGCTCCACTCACTGCTGTTCATATTTACCTGCACTTCATCCCCCCCCTTTGCACCTTGGACATCCACCGTCGGCGGCAGTCGAGTACCAGCCACCTCGAGTCAAAAATACGGGAACTGAAATGTTACACAAGTTCTTTTTAATGACCAAGCCCCTGCTAACAGCAGCCCCTACTCTCAGCCACACTCTCTCAGAAAGAAGCTGTCAAATATACATGCTTGGTTGTGTCACCCGAAACCAATTCTCTAGCCACAGGACCGTGTTACCTTCCCAAAGCCAGGTACAGAATCCAGGATTCCTGACTCCCCTGCTCTAACCACTGGAGGGCACTCCTCCTCCAGAACTGGGAATACCACCCGAGTCCTAACTGACCATTGTACTGCTGACTAGCAAATAGCTGTGTAACTCTTTGGCAAAGCTCTATCAAACACCTTCATAATAATCACTCATGAGTGAAAGCCCCCGCCGGTATAGATCAGCGAAGCCGATTTACCCCAGCTGGGGATCTGGCCCACTACTTCTGTATCAATTTTGGTCTGAAAAGATCCTAGAGCAAACTGCAAATTATGTACATGCTACTAAGATGCAATGTCTCTGGTGTGAAGCAGAACAAGTGGAAAGGGAAACCCCCCGGCTATCATAAACCATGTCATGGGATCGTTAGACAATTGAAAGCATTTATTTTGGGAGGCAATCCACAGAGAAAGAAAGATCATTACCCCGTGACTGCTGTTTGCTGTAGGAGGGGCTGGTAAGTTTCAGTCCCCATGTCGCCAAAGTCCTCCTGCAACAGACACTAACTGGCAACCTCAGCACTGAGCCCCCGGGTTAGATGGATGAACAGCCCTCCCTCCAGCTCAGCGGTCCTGCCAGTTCAGATGCTTTGCAGGAAGCTTGGCCGGCTGCAACCTACGCTGGACCTGTTTGAGGAGATCACCTCTTCAGGACAATCCAGGGGGTACCTTTACCCAGCACCACTAGTGACCACTCAGCAGAAGTTCCAATCTCCAGCCATTCCTCAGCCTCCATAGTCAACCCCATTCTGACACCTGCCAAGTCCTGTTCACCTGCACAGCTCTCAACGTGGCCGTGCCAAGCCCTGCTTGCTCTCCCAGGCGGCACTGACGAATCTCCTCGAGGGACCACTTCCGAATGGGCTGCTCCCCGGGTGTGTGCCTGAAGCCACCGCCTCGCACCAGCACCTGGGGGCTGCAACACCCTGTCCCACTCCCATGGAAATCCATGTCAGGACTTGTGGACTTCCAAGAGAGCAGAGCCAAGCTGCATGCTCTCCTCTGGCATGTCACAGTGCCAGGCCTACAGCAAGCGGATCTCTCCCTGCCCCTTTGTTATACGGCATGTCATTAAAAAACTGACAAAACCCATTCCAACCGGAACAGCTGCCTATTTATTTTTAAAATATGACCGCTCCAAAATCAATACACGTGACTAAATACCCTCTGTTTTACTGGCACTTGAACCCCTGGACACCCCACAGTATTCTGGCCAAGAGCACAGCAGGATTCAATAGGGAATTAGACCCCTATATTAGTGGTCTTCAAACGGGGGTGCGCGAGCCCACCCCAGGAGGTGCACGAGACCCCGGCGCCGCGCGGGAGACCGCCGAACTCCTGCGCAGGCTATTTTGTCCCGCCAAAATGCTGCCACGAAAAGCAAAAGCTTCCACCTTCCACGGCAGCATTTCGGTGGACATACCCCAGGGGGCTGCGAGTGGCCGCCGGACCGCGGTAAGGGGCCGTGGCCAGAAAAGTTTGAGGACCCCTGTCCTATATGAATGCTGAGAACATCCATGCTTGCGTTAGACAAGACACCAAAGAGCCTGGCTGAGAGATACAAACTCTCCCTCATAGGCATGGAGCATGAGCCAACCCTTAACTGACCAGGAGTGGGAAGAAAACTCCTCTGAAGAATCACATACTGGTCACTGTTGGATCCAGGCCGCGGGCCTGATGCGGATGCAATTCATTCGCTCCTAGGACAGAAGGCTTTCAGACCATGAGTAAAGCAAGCTCCCTTCCGAGTGAGGCTAGGACCAAGCTATCTGTTTAGGGAGGGCCAGGACCCCACAGACTCACACTGCAAAAGAGCCGGTACAGTGATTTAGCACAGCTGCAGCTGAGGTCGCAGAAGTACATGCCTTCAAATCAGCACACACTTTGTTCATCAGCTATCTCAGCAAGTTGCCTGGCTTCCAACAGCTGGCTCCATACGGGCAGTATGTTACCGGTCAGTATTCCAGATTCCACAGAGCAAGTGTCTCAGCGGGGTCTGCTCTGCTCACAGTTCAAACCCAGAGGCCTGGCACAGTTATAATGGTAAATCCAGTCTTGCCAACTCCTGCCATTTTATCCCCAGCCTCATGACAGCTGATGCTCTTCACAAAGTTCCATCTTCTGGAGCCAGGTGATGATGTGAGAACCTCAACTTCCATTTAAACTCCCATTTAGACCACTTCCATTTCTAGCCCTCATGGCTGTGGAGAAAAGCCAGAAGTCTGATCCCCAATGGCTCCAAAACCAGAAGGGAAACATCCACGAAGTGAGAAACATCTCATGACTTTTCAGGCACTCTCATGATTTTGAGGGCCTGACTCATGATTCCTAAATACTTGGGATGGGCAGTGCTGTAAACCCCTTTTTCTTCCCCCCCACTCCCACCTGACTGGCCATGCTACCTCACCCTCTTCGAGAGCATGCCTCAAAACTGACTTTTCCCCTCTAGCCCAGCTTCACCACAGCCTTCACTCCGGGCAGTGCCCTTCATTTCCATCTGCACACTTGAGAACTACACCAAGCAAGAGGCAGATGTGACAAGTGCATCATAAAGTCCTTCCCTGTTGTTCCCTGCCATGGTCCCCAGTCCCTTCCTGTGCAATGTCTAATTTAGAACCCGAGCCCTTCAATGATGTCGATGCTGGTGGATCCTGATGCCCACGCAGAAACCCATCGACTTCAGGGCCCCCTCTATGCAGCACTCACTGCAGAATCCAGACCTCAATTGTAAGCGCCCTGGGGCAGGGAATCTCTCGTTTCATCTCTGCAAAGTACCATGCAGCTTTATAGTGCAACAGCAACTCAAACCGGGGCCGATACAACCCCTAGCTGTGCACAGTGACCGTCTAACAGAGGAGTCGTTCAGTCCTCCTCCTCTGAAAGCAAAAAGAAATAAAAACAACACTGTTGCATGTTTGAGCTCATTGGATTTTTCTTTGGATTTCAAACCTTGCATCCAACAGCCCTCAAGTAAACACCATGTTTTGTTAGTCTTGTGCCTAGCACCTAGCACAAAGGGGTCCCAAGCCCCAACTGGCGCTACTGCTCGGGGTGATCTGGTATCACAGAACGTGAGGCACCGACTCAGAAAAGCACTTAAACATGAACGCAAGTTCCATCCTGAATCAGCTCATGTGGCGAGACAGCATCACATCCCATCGCCTCTCGGAGCTGCATAGCAAACGACATCAAAACAACCAACCTCAGCAAGCTAATGCAAACCAGAGCCCTTCCAGAGGCCGGGTTACCACAGGCCACCAGGGTCACTCTGTTTGTGGTTGTGAACTGCACAACTGCAAAGGGAGAGACATGACACCCCAACAGATTGCGGGGAATGGCGAACTCCGTTCTGGGCAGCTTACAAGTGTGACATGAATTGAGCCGATTCACGGGCTTGTTGTTTTCAAGACCATCCCTCCAAAGGTTAGGAGGAGTATGAGATTCAGACAACAAACAGGTCAGAAGCCAAAATACGCTGCCCTGTAGGTGCATGTTCTGGGTTATAACATTCCACAAAATCCACTCAGACGTCCTCCCCTTCCATTGCCCCTCTGCCAGCTAAAAGAACTTGTTTAAATAGAGAAAGAAAAGAAAAAAACCCTCTTCCCCCTTCTCTCTATATAAAAAAACATTGCAAAATCTTGGAGAATTATACAACAATAAACCAAACCATGTCTTTGGACACAGTCCCAGACAGTACATCAGATCACGCAGAGTATTCCTCATGTTCCCAAGCTCCAGCCAATCTTAGCAAACATAACCCTAGGGATGGATGTAAGACAACCAATCGAAACCCTATCCCACGGTGTGTTGCCCCAGGCATCCCCCATGCCCAAACCGACTTGATGGGCTCCATCCACAAAGAGCTCATTGCAGAATCCGGAACCACCCTACCAGCTCCATCCAGGCACCAGCCAACCAGATTCGGCCTGAGACGCGCTCCGGTGTCAAAGCCAAAACATGGAGAAACTGATACGGGGTCAGCGGCAATAGTCCAGGAACGACATCTAGTCGTCAGAGAAACAGAACAATGTTCATCCCCACCATGGAGTTTTACTGGCACCACAAAGAGCCTCCTTAATTAATCAGTCCAGGTGGATAGGACTGGGCCAGGCCTGGCCACAACACAGCATAGCTGATGCTCTGTTCCCATCATGACACTCCAGACTCGCCACCTGCCCAACACCTGAGGGCGAAAACCAGATGTAACCAAAACCAGCATCTGGCTTGTTTGGCCTTTTATCAATAGCACCATCTTTGCAGGGTGTCGCTCGGGCCCTGATGTGGCCACAGTTGTGCATGCCCACATCCCGCGGGGCCCCATTTCACGGCAGGATCAGGGCCCGATTCCAGAGTCCAAAGCAAACTTCATTGGCTGGCCGAGTTGGGCACGATCTACCGCTGGGCTCTTGCCCGCTGCCCCTTCCCAGCACCTACTCCAACCTCCTCTGTAGTCCCTGCAAACTCCTGCTGCCTCTGACCCCCTCAGGAAGGCGAGGCGAGTGGGAGCCCAGCGAGAGGCTGCCAGGAGAGATCTCACCCTCCAGGTAATGCCACACAGGAATAAAGGATGGGACACGCCAGTCAATAAGCAGGACCAGCCATCCAAGTGAAGCGCATCTGGAAAAATCCACCACACCGATACCAGCACCAGAGCCAGCAAGCTCCTAACACAAGCCGGCAGGCCAAGGAGCAGCCTGACAAGGGACAAGGCACCCACTGCACAGGGCCCGATGGGCACTGCACCCCCCCAGCCTGTGTCTAGCCCTGGCAGCGGCTCGCCTGGGGGGCATCCGAGGAACAAGGCGATCACACAGTGAGGAGCCAAGTGATTGACTGGCGGGTTTCCCGGGGGGAGGGAAGGAGGCTGGCCGGGGGGGGAAACTACACTCAGGTCTGGGAGCTGCGAGGCCACCAGCCCCGCCAGAGAGATTTAGCAGCTCCCTGGCTGAGACGCAAACCGAGCGGGGCGCCCCGATCCCACGGGGAGGGGCGCGGCACGGAGCGGGAGGAAGGGCAAGAATACAGCCCCTGGCTGGGAAGTGACCGGACAAACGAGTGGGGGGCGGGGTGGTCCCCGAAATTCCCCCCCTCCCCCGCCACCCGCCAGCAGGGCCCGGGTTCGGTTCCGCTCCGGGCCGGGCCCCCCCTTACCTGCCCACGGTCTGGTTGGCGAGCTGCCGCATGCGGTTGAATTGCTTCTTCATCTCGGCAGCGAGCCGGCGGCCGGAGCGATCCGCGAGCAGCCGGGCGGTTACATGGCTCCCGACGGGAGAGCGGCGGCGGCGGCTCGGGCGCTGCGGCGGCGGCGGCGGGCGGAGCGGGCAGCCTGGGGCCGGCAGCGTCTCACCGCCTCCATCCCGGCCCCGCGTGCGGCCGCGCTGCGGTGCTCCCGGGCGGCGGTGGCGGCAGCTCCCGCCCCCCGCTCAGCGCATCCTGCGGCATGGAGCTGGCGCGGCTCCGCGCCCCTCCTGCTCCCACCTTCGCTTCGCCCCTGCAGGCTGCTGGGCGCCTCGCTGGGTGAATGGCGGCTGCTACTGCGGCTGCTCGCCCGGCCCGGCTCGGCTCGGCCCGGCGGCTCTGGGACATGTAGTTCCTCCCCCACTCCCCGGTGGGTCCCCCCCTCCAGCCGGCCGCAAGGGGGCGCGCTGCAAACAGGGGTAATTAGCAATAACCACCCCGCGCTCCCTTGTCAGCGCAGGGACAGCCCGAGCCAAGCGCCCAGCAGACTGGGGAAGGGCGCCCTGCCCAGCAAAGGGCTCTCCCGTTCCCCGCCAGGGCATGCAGTCTGCTGCCTGCAACATCCCCCCAGAGCCTCTGAAAGCCCCCACAGCCCAGCCCTGCGTGGGGCAGGGACCCAAGGCCCAGAGAGCAGCAGGCAGGGGAATGCTCTGCCCCGAAGCAGCGACACAATCCAGGGACTCCTTCCTCTAGACCTTCGCTTTCCCCATTTGGCTGGTTGGGGAGCAGGTGGGGTTGTGTGCATCCAAGTCAAAGGCAAGCCCTTAATACATTAAAAGTTACTGAATTCATCTTATATATCTGTCCCCATACATGCCAATGTATGTTATAGATGTGTGGGGCTGGAAGGGACCTCCAGAGGTCACCCATGGCAGGACTAAGTATTAACTACTAGATCTTCATTGACAGGTGTTTGTCCAACCTGCTTTTAAAAACCTCCAGTGATGGAGATGCCACAACCTCCCTAGGCAATTTAGTCCAGTGTTTAACCACCCTGACAGGAAGTTTTTCCTCATGTCCAACCTAAACCTCCCCTGCTGCAATTTTAGCCCATTGCTTCTTTGTCCTATCCTCAGAGGTTTAGGAGAACAATTTTTCTCTCTCCTCTTTGTAACAATCGTTTATGTACTTGAAAACTGTTATGTCCCTTCTTGATCTTCCCTTCAATCTAAACAAACACAATTTTTTCAATCTTCCCTCATAGGTCATGTTTTCTAGACCTTTAATCATTGTTGTTGCTCTTCTCTGGACTGTCTCCAAATCTTTCCTGAAATATGGCACCCAGAACTGGACACAATACTCCAGTTCTAGTCGCAGATCTGTCACTTACCTGCTGTGTGACCATGGACTCATAACTCTAAGCTTCAGTTTCCCCAACTGTGAAGTGAGACCGACCCTCCCTTGGGATCTGTGGCTGAAAAACATTTTCTGAGAGGCTGCTATTGTTATCTCTGAGAGTCAAAGCACCTGAAGCCTCCATTGAAATCAACGGGAGTTTTAGGTATTCAGCTATTGTGATGTAGGCTATTGTGTGCACTTAACATATTACAACTGACAGCAGAGCTGAGACCCCTGAATAGGTCTTTGTTATGTTAGACACTTGAAAAGGTGCAATCATTTTGAATTTTACATATTAGCTGCTTTTAAAAAAAAATATATCCCAGCTCACCCCTAGGAGATCAGAAGACACCACATACTTCTATGTTTGTAGTCTCCAAATTACCACAATGCATAGTGCTCCATCTACTGGTCAGCAAGTGCAATGCACAGGACTGAACTAACAGGGTGAAGGATTCTGATGCATAAACAAAGATGCCTGGGCCTCATAACAAACTGCGGAAGGGTTGCTAAATTGTTTAAAAAACTAATAAACCCCCAGCCATGTTTATTTCAACTCTTTGGAAACCCAGGAGAAAAATCAACGTTTACCTGATGGAAAAAGCCAGGAGATTCTGTGCTAAGGGTAAAGCTCTGTCCTCAACTCAACTTGCTGAGTTAGCTACTGCAGCCCATCTGATATGTTAACGACCTTGCAATCTGTAGGGGGCAGTGTGCTTAGTTAAGGATGTAGCAGCCTATTTCAGAGTGAGTTTTTCCTCTTTTTCCTAGGTCTGATTTGAAGACACAGTCACGCTCGTGGGGAAGAGGATTTGGAAAAATTAGATCTGCTTTTCTCTTGACATTTGTTTGCAAAATCTGCAGGATTTTTATGGGGTTTATTTTTTTTCCAGAATATTTGTTTCCAGTTGGAGAATCAATACCAGTAATCCAGTGTTTATGACCATAACAAACCACTGTGTGCAGCCGTGCAGCCATAAACACCACCAGTAACAATAACAGTCCAGTGTCTTCACTCAAGTTTACAGGCCCAATCCTTCAAGCATCTGCATGATGAAACCCTTGACTGTTTAATGGAGTTCTGGGTGTGGAGTGTTTATGGGATCAAGACTTCTGTCAGCAGCCCTACAATAACTGAGCTGGTGGGATTTTGGAAAAGAAGCAGGTTTTATCAGTTATTTGCTAGGAAGAGCAGGAAATATCAAAAATAGATATTTTCTATGACTTTAGCACTCAGGCTGGTAGCTGTGGGGAAGGAATAGCATTAACAATGAATAGTACTAATGGGCCTCATTTAGCACTCACATATGAGATGCAACTGATTTCAGCTGAGTGGCTCTTGCTCATGCCAGGGCTGTGTTAGGCCCAGAAACGGATACCAGTCTAGGACCTTTCATCCCACAATGCTTTGCAAACAACACTAGCACTGCATGTGCTGGAAGTAAAAGCTACAGTCGAGGCCCTGATCCTGCCCCAGGATCTGCTAGCTTGGAGTTCTACACCCATGTGGTGATCCAGCAAGACCGTGCATGAACACAGGGGCCAAGGATAGTGGCTCCTGATACAAGACCAAGCCCTAAGGATGCAGCTCAACTGCCCTTTTAATCCCTTGTTTTTATTCACTGGGAGCTATTTAAGCAATTTTCCTTTTGGGAGGAAACTTTCCATAATTGGTCTCAGCCCAAGAATGAATCGGTATGTATGTGGGTGTAAGGTCTGTCTTAGATCCACTCAGGAAATACACAACTGGGGATATAAATATACCTTAGTTCCATTTTTCCATTATTTCTGTTATCTGTAGTAGAGTAGCACCTACAGGTCCCATTGTGCTAAGCACTGTGCAGACGCAGAGTATGAGATGATCCCTGCTCTAAAGAGTTTACAGCCAAAGGCCTCAATCCTGCAAAGACTTACGCAGGTGCTGAATTTTATGCACTACCGAAGTCTGCATAAGCCTTTGCAGGACCTGAGCCAACACAGACAAGACAAAAGGAGGGAGAAAAGAAGTGGAGACTGCGGAGCTGTGCAGAGGAACTGGCCCGTGGACATCAAAAGAGCACATCATTGTGGAGAAGAGACTAATTTCACTAAATAAGACAGATACAAACTAACACGGCTGCTAATCTTAAACTTGTCACTAATTTCACAGGGGCTCTGAATGGAGGTGCTAGATGGATGGGGATACCTGTTCCCTGGGAACTGAAATGAGCCCAGCAAGCTCCTGAAAAGCCAATTGGCCCCAGGAAAAGCACACATGGAAGACTGTGAGATGTCCAACACAGACCTGCTGATTGAATCTGGCTCCCAGCTGACCTTCAGCTGGGTTGGGGCTAGCTGCTCTCCAGGCTGTAAAATCAGTTGCAAATGAAGGCAGCAGCCGATTTCACAAGATGCACTGTAGCAATATCAGCCAGGCACCAGAAAACAGCTCCCAGCCCCACAGCCTGGCGTTATGAGAGATTTGATAGTTTGTTTTTCTATCAAAACCTTATTCACGCTTCCTATTGCCACTGGGCCTGGCATTCCCAGTGGCATGTCTGCAACGGTGCAGACACTAGGCTAGATCCTTGGGGGAGCTCCAGCCCTCTGGGTGTACCTGGCACGGCTGATTTATGGAAGACCACGCTCCTGTCCTCGGAACCAACTGATTGTCTCCTGCAAGGTCTGTGTCTGACTCTGTCCCCAGGTCTCTTTCCCCAGAACCCGGCCTATGTGACAGCACAGCCCAACCACCCAACACACTGCAGTGACTTCCTGCCGCTTGGTTGGGGTTTTTTAGCCTGGGCCTGATGCCACCACTGTTACTCACCTGAGCTGACTGCAGTGAACTTCTCAGGTGAGTAAGGATTGCAGGACCAGACCTCACATAATGATACACCCACTCTAGGAACAGAACCACAACACAACCAGTCTGGCGCATTGTTTCAAGGTTGCATTTGTGGGACAGTATGGGGTAGTGGTTAGGGTCCTGGAGTCAGGACACCTGGATCCTGTTCCTGGCTCTGCCACTGACCTGCAGTGTGACCTTCACATGTCACTTCCCCATTCTGTTTCCCCTTCTGTTCTTTGTCATGTCTATTTCAGGGTGGGGACTCTCTCTTACTCTGTGTATGTACAACACCTAGCACAGCTGGGCTTGATCCTGTTGGGGCCTCTCTGTGCTACAGTGATATAAAGAATACTGATTAGGAAGCCATGACGTTATCCCACAAACCACAGATCTCCTCGCGCTTTTGGTGAGATAAAGGCTGTTAAAGGTTGAGGGTGGTCTCCAGGAATGTAACTGTCCCAAGCCCCATCCAGTCTGCAGCAGGATAGGTCATTCTCTACTTCAATCCAAGCTCTGCACTTCCAGGAACAAGACGGTAGTTTGGGCTCCCTGGCTTGTCTCATCCCTGGCTTGTCCACGGAAGATGCCAGCCTGGGTACCAGTCAGGGCCACCTATGCTGAGCCCCCAGACTCTTGAGCCCGTCCATGAGGAACTGGACTGAAATAAGTAAAGTAATTTCACAGAAGACATGGAGCACATGACAGAGAGGACAAGACTCCAGTCCTGGGTGACTTGCATTGGGCCGTAGTACTGAAAGATTGGGCATCCCCATTCCAGTGCCTTGAGCCATCATGACAGGCATCCAAGGGCAGAACGTGGACCAGAGCCTGTATAATAATGTCCCAGGCAGACAGCATAGGCCTTGCTCTGCATGTACAGCACAATGGGAGTGGGGCAGTGCACATGGGCTAAAAAAAAGCCGATAATCTACGTCGGCAAATGGAAGGGATGCGGCAAATCCTGCAGGGATTGGAGACAAGCCTGGGACCTGTCAGCACCACAGCTTTGGTTTGAAAGACAACCTGCTGTCTAGCTACACTGGACTCCTGGGCTTCATGGCTACAAGCCCTCCAAGGGGGAGCTACCTTGGTGCATACACCTAGGACAGGGCTGCTGCATTCCGGAGATGTTAGTGTCCCAGTGTCATGATGACGCATGCACCAAACCAAAGGAACGCCAGCAACCGGACAAGAGGGGAACTGGGTTTGTGCCAATTTTCTTGCTCTATTTGCTATAATAGGGGCTGAAATGGTGATCATGCCCCGCCCCCCGCCCCGCTCCGCAAGAAGTAAGCACTTTCCCTCCAAAAAATAACTTAAAAATCCTTGAATAGCATTGTGTTGGGACTCTGCGAATTGCATGCTAAATGCTAAAGGGACCCAAGGAGCCCCTGACAGCCCTGGGTCCAACCCCAGCCCCTGTTACATGCAGTGAACGTTTAAGGCCCTTTCTGAATTAATCAGCAGCTCCCCTGCCACACTCCCCTGCAATCTCTGTACATTTCAGATGGGAAATTGTTACATAACACACAACTGATCGATTCTTTTGTCTAATGTCCTCTTCACCTGCTGTCGTTATAGCACCTCAGACATTTCTACTGGCAGAGGCTGGGCTGGGGGGAAGGGGCAAGCACCCAGCCAGGATAGGGCAGAGCTGAATTTGGGGGCATTACCAGACTCCGGGTCATGGGAAGGAGTGTGCACATCACACTTCATGTCCGGAATGCTCCTTTGACTCTCCATCCTGTAACGGCCTAAACTACTGCTTACTCCGCTGCTAGCTATGTGATATTCTGGGCCATCCTTGAAGGATACTGCAGTATTTTGGGCCAGTGCTGTCGAATACTGCAGTATTCTTTTGAACGAGGGAAATACCAGCACATGTTAATGCACATACCCAGGCTGGTTTCAGATGGTGCCAAAGGGGCCGTTTAGTGTAACGAAGCCCTCTGGGACAGCTGCTTTTCCATCTGCTATGTCCATGCCTCACTGCTAAATCTGTCACTGAGCCCATCCCCTCTGCTATCCCATGCACCACATCCATCCCCTCTGCTATCCCAGCCACTGAACCCACTCCTCTCTGCTACTCCCCCTCCACTGGGCTCATCTTCCCTGCAGGGCCTGGGCGAACGTGGCCCAGAGGAGAGTGTTTGCACAGTGGGGAGCGTGGCTGGGTGAAGGAGCCCAGTGTCTGGTGTACAGTGAGGGGTGGAACACAGGAGGGTGACTGGGAGTGAGTATGGGGAGCGGGGCAGTTTGTGTGTGTACAATGGGGGTGCTCCTTGCTCTAGATTCCCCACTAAGGGCCCCTTCCTGCCCTGGGAGCGGCCACTGATTCAGCATGAATAGGATCAGTCAGGCGGCCCTTACCTCAGACAGTGCTGCGAGTTCTCAGCCTAAGCGCCCCGTATCAGAACTCATTCCAAAAACACCCCGCCTGGGTGTTTCCATGCTGATCTTCCCAAATGTTAGTCAGCTTGTTCATTTCCTCTTCCCCTCTGCCGTTGCGGAGAAAACCAGTGTCAGCAACAAGCTGGCAGCTCTCCCAGGTACAGGTAGATAATGAGGCGCACGTTTCAGAGCCATGATTATTCTCTCGGGTGCGTTTGATGCTAGGTATAATGCTGGCAAAGGAGGAGTGAGGGCTGAGATCAGGCCCTGGGATTATGGCTGGAGCAGGTACAGTGTGGCAGAGACAGAAATATGGAAATCCCTTCACTGGATATAAGTATGCCCTGAATTCAACTCTTCCTCCTCTTCCGAGAGAGCAGTTGTTATGCATGCGGGGACTTATATGCCAGTAAATGTTCATTGCCAAAATCCCGGCTTTGAAATTGGGGGTGTTTTAAATTGCAACATCCCACACAGTTATACTTGAGAATGCTGCCCTTACCCTGCTGAAAAGGATCTGTGAAAACAATGGAGGGCCTTTATTACTAGCAGCATTAGAGCATCCCTGTCTAAGATGGGAGCCCTCTTTTGCCAGGCACTGTGTATGCATAGCCCCTGCCTTTAAGAGCTTAGAAACTAAACAGACAAGGAATGAGAGAGGGAACAGAGAAATGAAGCGACTTGCCAAAAGTCACATAACAGATTAGTGTCAGAGCTGGGAGCAGACGCCAGAACCCATGTCATGCCCTAACCACTGGCCCTTGCTGCCCACTTGTTGTACATCCTGTGTTCCTTTCTCATCTGACTTCCAGGGCCAGAGAAATTCATAGGAACCGAGAACCCTTGCCATGGAGAGAGAGCTCATCTGCTGCTTATTCCCCACTGGAGAGTCCAGATGGGACGTCCTCACCTTGAGGCAGTCTGGGTGTCCCAGACAGAGCAGAAGCATCTTGCCAGCCTGTTTTCATGGCTGAGTCCCTAGTAATAAAGCCCTATGAGGGGATAAATGTGCCAGCTCCTAGTGCTCAGAGCTGGCTTTTTTTAAGCCACTAGGTAGAATAAACCTGTCTCCCCTAGGCAGGGTCAGCCTGACGTCCTGGACAGAGACAGCAAGAAGAGGCAAGATAAAAAACAATTAAGAAAAAAAGATGTCACATTTTTGAACTTCAGTTAAGGTCTGACTTGGGGGAGGAAGGGGAGAAGAATACATTTTAGCTCGTTCTCAGTTTACACAAGCTAGTTGGGCGATCCTCGTTTACATATAATTTGGAAAACTGCAGTGAACTGTTTGGAAACTATTTGCCACCACGGCCCCCTACTCTGGATGGGCCTAGACCTTCAGCTGTGTCTCATAGGCCCAATGCTAATAAATGAGAGTTTCTCTATTAGCTCATGGGGTGATAGAGGCCTAGCCTCATGGGAGAAGGAGATTGGCGTTCTCTCCCTAGTATTGCTATAAAGTTTGAATGGCGGGCTTGAATTTTCAATGGATAACACCAACATTTATCCCCCCGCCCCATGTTCGTTCTTTATTACCATAGCAAGGCCAGTCCTGCAAGGCATATGTGCTCTGGGTGAGGCACTGAGGGTCACTCATTCCCAGAGAGGTGGCTCGGTATCACAGAGGAGGTCCTCCACCCTTGGCAGGATTGCTATACAGGGCCCATTTGCTCAGGTGTATTTCTAACTTACCTGCCACCTGGAGAGCTAGGGGCCCAGTTTAGCTGCACTGAGCCTTATGCACGACAAGCATTTGCAGTGTTGGCGTCCTACCAGCCAGGCATGGGTCCCGATCCTGCAGACAGAACTGCATAAACACCCCATTGCCTTTAATAGGGTTCTGGGCAGTATGGAGATTCAGCAGGTGTGCATCTATTTTCGGGATCAGGTTCATCACTATGCAGAAAATATGAATGTCTAGGAGCTGTCCTACTCCCAGGGACAGAGTGCCTTGGCTGCACAGTACTTGGGGCTCTTATCCCTCCAGTGATATTAAAAATAAAAGACACTGAATTTTCCTTCTCAGCAAGCTTTGATTAACAACTCTAGAAATCTTTTTGACTGCTGAAGGGAAAGTGACACGTGCTGACATTCCCTGATTATAATCTTCCCCTTCCAAGGCTGTTCATGACCATGGGATTATTGTCAGCATCTGTGATTGTTTCCCACAACTCTGCCAATCCCCTGCTATTCAGTACAAACAGAAATCCCTTCCTGTTCTTTTTGAATTCTGTCTCCTAGAATGAAGCAGATGTCTGGAAAGACAGAAGGAAACCTGTGTAGTAGACAACACCATCACCACCAAAAAGCCCAAATGATATACAGGGAAAATGCATTTGGCAACCTGTTTTTCAAAGTCCTGTATAAATTTGGTGCTCTGGATAGTAAGGGACTGAGGTCACTAGCTAGAATGAGACAGAGGGCCAGATTCTGCTCAGTTACACCAGCGTAAATCTGTGGTAACTCCACTGGCTCCAAACATGGGAACAGCATTTGGAGCATAGTGCAGACTGCTGCTGTCCAAGCTTCCATATAGATTTCCAATGAACACCTATTCTAATCAGCAAAACTCCCCTATCATTATACTCTTGGCCTCCCCTTGTCTCCCCAGGACTACTAAGGCACCTCAATCCTTATTAACAGCTCCCCCTGCTGGTCTTCACCCACTCACCATCTCTGCTAATGCACCACAGACCTTTCTTGCACCACCCCTGCTACTCCAGGCACCTTCACCCCCCAACAGTTCTACTAATGCACCTTTGGTTTGACCTTCAGCTATACTATTATTCCAGCTAATTCAATACGATAACTCTACTGGGATGAGAAGAGATTCAACTAGGGTGACCAGATGTAATTAATTAATTTGGATCTAACCAAAATAACTACTACTACTACATAACTCTTGCATAACACCTTTTGTATCATAAATATCATAACGCAATTATAATAAATCCATGGTATGCCCATACCTTCAATACTGCATGTAGTTCTGATTGTTCCAGCTCAAGAAAGAGAACGGGAAAAGGACATAAAAAATGATTAAGGGTATGGAACAGCTTCCATCTGAGGAAAGATTAAAAAGACTGGGATTTTTCACTTTGGAAATGAGAAGACTAAGGCGGGATATGCTAAAGGTCTACAAAGCCGTGAATGGTGCGGAGAAAGCGAATAAAGAAGTGTTACTTACCCCTTCATATAACACAAGAACCAGGGGTCACCCAATGACATTAATAGGCAGCAGGTTTAAAACAAATAAGAGGAAGTATTTGTGCACACGACACACAGGCAACCTGTGGAACTCATTGCCAGAGTATATTGTGAAGGCCAAAACTATAACTGGGTTAAAAAAAAAGAATTAGATAAGTTCTTGAACTCATGGCTATTAGCCAGGATGGTCAGAACACAACCCTGTGCTCTAGATCCCCCTGGCCTCTGACTGCTAGAAGCTGGCAGTGGACAACAGGGGATGAATCACTCAATAATCCCCCTGTTCTGTTCATTCCTTCTGAGGCACCTGGCATTGGCCACTGTCAGAAGACAGGATACTGGGCTAGATGGACGTTTGGTCTGACAATTCCATTTTCCTATTTTAACAAATGGCTCACTCTCCCCTGTTACTGTGCCAAAGACTCATAAAAACAAGAAGAGCAATGCCTGACTAAGGCTCTGATTCCGCAATGGAATAATTATAGGCAATTCCTTGCACTAGTGCAGATTCCTAGTCAGGACAGCCAGCACGGACCCTTTGGCAGGATAGGGGCCTTGCTGATTATACAGGGGACATGATGAAACCAACAATATACAAAGCAGAACAAATGGAAAAACCAACAAACCAAGAGAAGGGGATGGGGGTTATGGGTCATGTTTATCTCCATGCTCTCTCGGTTATAGACATTTTGTTCTGCAAAGCAGCAATAGGGAATCCTTTTCAAACAAACAGTTCCTTCTGGTGTCCGTTCCAGTGAGGATGTGTTCAATTAGTCACACACATGAGATAACAGCATCTCTGTGTCACTGACCCTTAGAAGGGGAGATAAAGGGTCAGAGACCAAGATGTGATAAGAAACGACATTAAGTAACCTCATGTAGATACAGGTCAGTGTGTCACTGGAATGGGCAGAGATGCCCAGGAAGAGGGTGCTATATAGAGAGAAGCTGGAGAGCAGATCTGGGCACCTCTCCACACATTGGTGAAGTGCAACATTTCATCCAGCCTTTCTGGCAAGAGAAAACAGTTCCTTTGCTGCCCTTCTGTGAGGGAGGTGACAAACGAGGATGGATGCTGGAGTGGCTGGGATCCTGAGTCTCTTTTTAATCTTCTCCATCATATGCTTCATGCTTTGGAAAAACAACCGGAAACGAGGCCAGCTCCCTCCAGGACCAGCCCCATGGTTCCTTCTGGGCAACCTGTGGCAGAAAGACATTCTGCCCCTGCACAAGTCCTACCAGAAGGTAAGGGACTTCCTTGCAGGCTAGTCTCATGTTCCTGGCCTTGGGATGCCCTTGGTAAGTTGTTCCAAAGGCCAGGCACACTCTCAAACGTAAGCCTTAGTTCTCCATCTGTCGGTGCTCAGTTGGTTACAATATTTGTTGTTTGTCACAGATCTTCCCCAGTATTCAAAACCCCACCCGTATCTCAGCTTTATGGCTCCCAGGAGAGATCACCAGCAATTTCTTTAGCTGATTAACTGAGCCCTTTCTGTACCTCTGCCCCCAGCTCAGCAAGAAGTACGGCCCAGTGTTCACCGTCTGGCTTGGACCAAAACCGGCTGTGGTACTCTGTGGGTTTGAGGTGGTGAGAGACGCTTTGGCGGGTCACGCTGAGGAATTCAGTGGACGCGGTGCCATTCCCATTCATGAGAGAGTGACAGACGGATACGGTGGGTGTTTTGGTCTCTCCTCTTCTACGTTATTTTATTGTGGCTTGGATTTGTGGTGAAGTCCCTGACTGCAGAGGTCTGAGAAGAGAATGGATGAAAGCCCTAGATGAGAAAGGCTGGTCTAGTGGTTAGGGGACTTGCCTGTGCCTTGGAAGATGTGGGGTCAATTAATTGCTCTGACACAGACTTCTTATACACCTTGGGCAAGTCACTTAGTCTCTCTGTGCCTCAGTTCCCCATCTGTACAATGGGGACAATAGCACTGCCCTGCCTCACAAGGGTGTTAGGAGGATAAATACTTTGAAGATGGTGAAATGTTCAGATAACGGTAATGGGGACCAAATGCATACCTACAGAAACAGCAGTCCCCAAGGGTGTGGCATTACCCTAACCCTTATGCAAGGGCCAAAGGAGAGCTAGTCAAAAAATCACCATTCTAAGAAAGTTTTCAGGAGTTGATTTCATTCTGTTGGGCCTGAAATGGTCTTTTTTACAATTTTTCATAGCATTTTTTTCAGCAGGTTCTCAGTACATGAAAAATTTCCACAAGTATTTTAAATAAAAATGCGAACAATTTTGTTAATCTCAACAATTTTTCAGGAATTTTTCACTATCTGTGGATTCTGGCATGTTAGAATCACAGGCCATCTTAAACCGGAGGCATTTATTAAATAAAACAGTTACAAACTATAGACCCAAACAGACTTCCAAACAGGTTGAGTTCCAGCTTTGTCACCCTTGTTTACCAGGGACCACATTCTGTCTGTAATTTTGTACAGCACACCCTAGAGACATCTACAGGCTAAATGACGTGCTGCCCATAGTTAATTTTCCAGAAGTTCTGGACTCTGTCTCTAGTAACTTGCTGTAGGTTTTGGCAGTTAACTGATAGATTTTTAACTGCATCTTTTCAGGGCTCGTCACTGGCAGTGAGAAGAAATGGAGAGAGCTCCGCAGGTTCACAATCGCCACGCTGCGGAATTTTGGGATGGGGAAGAAGACAAAGGAGCAGCGGGTGCAGGAGGAGGCTGAGTATTTGGTGGAGGCGGTGGCAGACATGAAAGGTAATTTGAACCCTATTTATTTCAAAGTGCTGATATAAGTAGAAGATACAGAATAGCCTTGTTGTCTCAAGGAGCAACTCATATATGTAAATGGGAGAGATCTTTATAGGAACAGGGACCTCCCATATCTTAAATGATTAAGGGTCTGCTGGAAAGCCCTTTGGAATCAATGAAAGACTCCAGTGCTCTGAGCCAATCTTTTGAGCCCAGATCCTCCATACTACTAAGTCAGTAGCTACCGGTGTGGTGCTCTGCTCTTGTTTGATGATGATGTCAGTCGGCTCCGTGCGTGTTCCTCTCTTTGCTGCCTCGGCTCTGCAGATCGCTGGCACAGCAGACCCTGAGAGAACCCCCAAAGACCACACGCTCTAGTAAGATACGAAGGCACCCAGGCCAGGTTTATTGTCCAATGAAGCACAGTGATAGTTTCCCATAGACTCTACAAGACATACAACGAATTTATGCCCCCTAACAATGGACCAGCTCAGTCTGTGGTGGGACTTCCCACTGCCCCCTCTGCCAGACAAAGTAACCACCCCAGGGCTGTATTCTTTTACAAAGGTGCAAACAAGTTACCCATCATTCTGACGTATTGAGGTGCCTCCCCTCTATGTAGTAAGGTCCCACCTCTCACCTTGTACATGTTGGTTCCAGCAAAACAACTCTGTCCATCATATTACCCTTTTGCCCCTGTCTTTAGGATGGGTCAGTCTGTTTCTTGTTATCTGTATAGAATGTACAAATGTTCTGATACCTCATAGGTTTGTGTACTTTTGCAACATCAGCCCTTTCCTTTCCAGCTTCTGTGAACAGGGCCTGCCTCTAGCTCACAGCTTAACTTTGCTTTATGTTAGCAAAGTCTTGACCATTACTTTAACTTAAGCCTTATGCTGGGCCTCTAATACCAGGGTTCAAGTTTCAGGGCCTCATCTTACTACACTTAGGAGACTAAATCCTATTTAAACTCCTAAATGTCTTTGAGGATCTGAGCTATAGCATCCCTTTCTTCCTTCTCGATGACCTGATTCTGTAAAATAGTCAGTGCATCACTAACTGGATGCAGATAGAGTAGCACAAATGTACCCAGCAGTTATTGTGGGAGAGATGAGATGGGCCCTGTAGCTTTTGCCCACCAATCGGGCTGATATTGGGTAACTCTCATAGAAATGCTTGCTGCGAGAGGGGGAAAAAAATCTAAAACTAAATTTCACAAGGCAACAGCTGAGAGAATAACGCATTTCACGCTGAGTCCCAGCCCCTGGGCTAGGAACTGTGAAGACTCAGAAAGTGTTCCTGGATGATGTGTTTTTCCACATCCAAAGAGCAAACTGATACTTTCCTGAACGATCTTTAGTTTGGTTGCTCCCTTAATTAAAAATAAGAGAGAACAAAAAGGTAGTGTCTCTTCGAGAGAAAGCGTGTGCATCTCCTTTAGCAATCTGCACCGAGTTCTGAGAACAAAAATGGCGGCTGAGCTCTCCACATAGGGAGAGAGCTTAGAAATGTACAGCACAAATAAAAACAGAAGAGTTCTATAGCTAAATATGCCACCTGCTGGACTATAATGGGTAGGTGAATGGGTTCCATCCTTCCTCCCTGCTAAAAGAAGCAGAAAGACAAAGCAGGTTTTCTGTGACAATCCAGAGGTGAGAAAGGGCCCTCCTAGATGCCAGCAAAGGAGAGGAAGCCTTCTGAACCCCAAGCTCAGAAGATTATGGGTGGGGTATTTATTGGGCACTTCTACAGATCCTGAGGGTAGGAGATCTGTGTGCCCCTTCTCAGTCTCACCATGCAGGTAGGAGTGGATGGGGCCAGGGAGGAGAGTGAGTCATTGGACCTTTCCCTGGACGGCGACTGGTTGGGACTCTTTATCTTGGTATTTTTTAGATAAAATGGGTTCCGATCCTGAAGATAATTGTAGTGATGGGCAAGAAGGGCATCATGTTTACGGGGCAGGGAGGAACTCGGCTGCGAACAAACCAGAGAGGCCTGTTGCATTTGACTCTATTTGTTGTGCTCTCTCTTATCTCCATGGATGCTGCAGGCGAGGCGTTTGATCCCATGTCCAACATCAGGCTCGCTGTTTCCAACGTGCTTTGCACCGTTATGTTTGGGAGTCATTTCAGCTATGACGATGAGGCCTTTCTGGAGCTGCTGGGCATGATTGGGAACTACGTCCATTATTTCCTCTCTCCCTTAGCACAGGTATGTACCAGCACCTCTGCTCTGAGCCCGTGGGCGCCTCCCCATTCTGATACATCTTCCCATTCAGTTCAAAGGGAAGGCAGTGGAAAAACTCTCCTTAACATCAATGGCAGCTGGACTGATCCAAAGCCTTCGGCAGTTAATGGAGAGACTCGCTGACTTCAAGAGCTTTGGATCAGACCCCTAGACCCTGATTCAAGGAAGCAACCCTCTGCAGTGCATGTGCTTCAGCGGTGCCCTGAATCAGGGCCATGAAGAGCATTTTCCCAGTTCCAGCCCTGCTCTGGGTCAGCTGCCCCTGTGCAGTCCCAGCCCACAATCTTCCAAAGCGGCCATTGAGTTTGACGGGGCCTCCAATTTTACTGACCACTTCTGGAAATGCAGCTGTGCAAGGTGTGGCCGATTGGAGAGAGGTGTTGTCACCCAGGGATCAGAGCTGGAACCACATGTGAGAGAAATGGTCAGGCCCTGTCACCACACTTGGGAGTCGGGGGGATGAGAGAGGTGCACCCACAATCTCAGAACCACCCTTTCACATCTCCTGTCCCAGGTGTACAGCACCTTTCCTGGCATCATGCGTTATCTGCCAGGACCACACAACAAGATCTTCACTGAAAGTGAGAAGCTGAAGAACTTTATCCAAGAAAGGATTGACTCTCACAAGCAGACCCTGGAGCCAAGCTGTCCCCGGGACTGCATTGACTGTTTCCTTATCAAGTCAGAGATGGTACAGCGTGGCTGAATGCCTTGGGGCTAGTTCTAACTCTAGTGAAAGTAGCAAGAAGGGACCCCACTCAATGGGCATGTATAACATTGCATTCCGACCTAGGTACTGACTGATCAGCATGCTATGGATTAACAGAGGACAGGGACACCATAATCCCAGCCTGGTCCCATATCTCCAGCTCAGCCAGTAAACTGAGGCTGGGTGCTAGAGTAATAGCAGACTCCAAATCAAGGGCTTTGCTATGAGACTGGCCTGCTCTGAGGCTTAGCTAAGTGGCATCTTGGCCTAGCAGCTAAAGCTGGGACTTAGGTGATTGTTCTCTTCCTAGCTGTGTTACTGACTGCCTGGGAGACCTTGGGAAATTCACTTTCCTGCTGTTTGTTATCCTGTAAAATGTCAGCAATAATTCCTACCCCTGCCCAGGCCCGTGCTGAAGCTTATCTGCCATTCCCAAAGCCCTTTGTGATCCTAAGACAGAAGTTGTTTCCCATGAGCAAAGTGACCTGTGTGTTTTATAGAACTCCCTGGGGAGGTGGATGCTGCGCAGGACTATGAAACGCCGAGGACCCCAGGTAGTGCTGAGGGCGAGGTGAATCCCAAGGCATGGCAGAATCCAGGAAAGCTGTTGTTCACAACCAAACGAACCCATCTTCACTGCCTAGAGCTCTGGATGGGAACCAGACTCTCATCACAGGCAGGCTGTGCAGACCGGGGATGATTTTACAGCTGTCCAAATCCACCAACTCACCCCTCTCCATTTCCAGGGAAAGAGCACGCCAGGGGATGTATTCAGCACCGAAAACCAGCTCATGACGGTCTTTGACCTCTTTGGTGCTGGGACAATGAGCACTGCCAATCACCTGCTGTTCCTCCTTGTGGCGATGGCAAAGTTCCCACAGATTCAAGGTACAAAGAACGGAGTGGGGGAGGGGGAGGAGGCAGGACGTTCTTTACAATCACTTTAAGCCAGGATGCAACAAGGGGACTGATTCAGATTCTCACCCTCTGAGCGTGCTCAGATGAAGTGCTCTGAGGTAAGAATCGTAGATCCTCTCCAGCACTGCGCAAGGGCCCCTGTGATGTGAGGGTCTTGTGCATAGATCTTTGCTGGACAAGGCCCATTACTCACACACACACACACACACACACACACACACACACACACACACACAC
>ML677373.1:6698935-6807481 GCA_007922305.1 Dermatemys mawii
ACACACACACACACACACACACACACACACACACACACACACACACAGAGTTAGAGTACTGTACAGTATCTAGTTGCAGTTCACCCTCTCTCTTCACCCCCTGCCTGAGCAGGATCCACTGACTGAGTTGGGGTGGGTGCCCATGGCTTGCTCCGCAATATGTGGCTACCAGGTGACAGGCTAACCAGCCAGAGGCTGAACCAGGGCTCTGCATTTCCTGGTACCTGTTCGGGAACGTCGCTGCACTGCAATCGGCGGTGCTTGCAGCCCAGGCTGGCATACCTACTCTATTTTTAATCTAGTTAGTGCGGCTGAAAACACCAGTGAAGACACAGCAGCATGGGCTAGCAACATGAGTGTGGACCCAGCAATGCTTGGACAGCCCACGCCACTGCATCTTCTTTGCTATTCTTAGCTGTGTTAACTGGATTAAAGCTAGTGTGGGTAGGCCTCCCTGGGTGCAATCACCTCTGACTGTGTAGACGTACCCTCAGAGGCTAAACCTAGGCCTTTCACTCCAGTTAGGCTGCTCTGTGTTTAATCTCCAAGCTCACTCACTGCTCTGAGTCTAATCCTTTGCAGCCAGAGTCCAGCAGGAGATTGAGAAGGTGGTGGGGGCAACCCGTGCCCCCAGCATGGAGGACCGGGCGAGGATGCCGTACACCAATGCGGTGATCCATGAGATGCTGCGCAGCCAGAGTGGGCAGATCGAGAACTTCCCCCGGGCAGTGACTTGGCGCACAGAGTTCCGGGGCTACACCATCTCCCAGGTGCAATAACTCCTCGGGGTGCTCTCAGGGGCGGTTGAACCTGGGACTGGGGCTCCGTGCCCCTCCCCGAATTGTTTGCTTGTTTGTAAAGGTCCTGGCTCTTTCCCAGTCTCTGGCAGAGCGGCACTTTTCAGCACAGCAGGCAGAGGGTTGTGATTCTCTCAGCTGACACTGCTCCCAGTTCGTGACAAGTGGGATTCCACTTGCTTTGGGTTCTGATGATCTAAACTCACCCCTCCCCATGAGCCAGGCAGTTGCCTTTCTCCCCACGGCAGGGAGCTGCTGGACTGACTGCCCCTGTGATGCTGGAATGTGCTCCCCCATTGACCTCCAGCAGCCTTGGGCCATGCCATAAAGCCCAACTGCTCCCCAAGCATGGGGAGTGAAGGTCGGCTGCAGGATCATGTGACTTTCCTATGTGCAGGTGGGCAGGGCAGCCCTATCTTTTAATCTTAAAGGAGGCAGCATCCTGAGCTTAGCATGGCACCTCCTGGGGCTTTTATAAATCTAAAATAAAGAATTCCAGGCATGGTCTCAATTTCCTGTGACATAGCTCTGGCTCCACGCTGGCTCTGTGCAGATAGGCTACACAACAACGAAGATCCACTTAAACCTTCTCTGAATGGGACGTCAGTGGTTACTTGCCTAGGCCCCTTTGCAGACTGATTATTTACTGTCTGTGCACAGCCAGACTTTCCAGCTGTCTCCATTGCAGGCTGCTTCTCCTCTGATGAGCAAGCTAATCCATTACTGTATTTAATGTCTGCTTTTCCTGTCTCCTTCTATCGTTTATCTTCATAGGGCACAGCTGTTATTACAATGTTCAGCTTTGTGCATTCAGACCCAAAGCACTGGGAGACTCTAGAAGAGTTTAACCCAGATCATTTCTTGGACGAGAAGGGAGAATTTAAGCTAAACGAGGCCTTTATGCCTTTCTCTGCAGGTAAAGGCTGGGATTTACAAAGGTCTCTGGCTGCTTTTTGCTGTACATTGAGAAAGTATTAATGACCTGGCTCCTGTTCCCAGCAAAGTCAACAGCGAAATGACCATCTGAGTCTGTCCTCACTACAGAGTTAACTCAGACTCTTCCCCAGGCATTGTCCCTACCCACCTCTTGTCCACACATGACACTGGCTCACTCAAGTGTAAAGAGGCTTTCAACCCCAGACAGCTGGTCCAGCTCGACTGATAGGCTATCACTCAGGTGCTGCTTTCACTCAGGCTGGTAGCCTCCCCACTTTGCAATGAGGAGGCAGATTAAATCCCTAGAGCACTGCTAGTCCCCCAGTGCCTTCCCACAATTCCCCTGAGTGTTTGGAAGGACAGACAAGCTCACCCACAAGTCACTGGGAAAGAAACAGAGCAGCTCAGCTCACTGCAGCACCATGGGATGTGCCCCCCAAAGTCCTAGCAACTCACACAGGGGAGTATAGCACCAGTGAGGACAGAGCAACATGGGGAGGGATTTTACACCCAGCAAGGCTAACCTGATCACCCATGCTAACTCTGCAATGAAATCACACACTAAGGAGAGCAGGATGGGAGTTCTTAGGGTATTTCTATACTGCAATAAATTCCCAGGGTTCAAACACAGGCTCGAGCTTACCCTCCTCTTCATCTAAACACAACTGATATGAACCCAGGGTTTGGACCTCACAGGGGTGCAACATTTGAGCCTGAGTCAAGCCGGGACCTAGGATCCAAGCTCTGCAGTGTAGACGCAGCCCCACTGGTTTCGTGCTTTCGTGCAAATGTTGTGGCTGAGGACACAAGTACTCCTTGTTCTTATTGCTGATACAGACTAACATGGCTACCACTCTGAAGACAGAACAAAGTAAGTTACCAAGCAAAATGAAACAAAACACAGAAGTCTAAGCCCAATACTTTAAGAAACTGATTGCAGATGAAATCTTACCCTCAGAGGTGTTCCAATAAGCTTCTTTCACGGACTGGACTCCTTCCTAGTTTGGGCCCAATCTTTTCCCCTGGTACAATCCTCGTTAGTTCTAGCTCAGGTGGTAAGTAGGGGATTTCTTTTTGACTGGCCTGCATGTATGCAGTGGACCCTTGCAGGTAAATAGAGCCATCTACCATTGACAACGAATCTGTGGATGTTCCGGGGCTGGAGCACCCACGGGGAGACAAGGTCCCCTCCCGACTCCATCTCACCTCCTCCTCTGCCTCTTCCCCTGAGCACGCGACGTCCCCGCTCCTCCACCTACCTCCCAACACTTCCTGCCACCAAACAGCTGCTTGGTGGCATAGCAAGCTCTGGGGGAGGAGCGGGGAAGAAGCGGGGCCAGGGTGGGGATTTGGGGAAGGGGTTGGAATGGGGGCAGGGAAGGGGCGGAGTCGGGGCTGGGCTGGGAGCAGAGTGGGGTCAAGCACCCACCAGCGCCAGTAGAACTCAGCACTATGTCATCTACAATCAATAGTCTTAGACAACGGGAGCCATCAAGATTCTAAACCACCATTAATGGCCCACACTTTGCATAATTACAATAGGACCTCAGAATTATGCTACACATTCCTAGTCTCAGATGCAAGAATAATACATTCATGTAAATAGGATGAACACACTCAGTAGATTGTAAGCTTTGTAATGAGACCTTACAAGAGACCTTTTGCATAAAGCATATTCCAGTTACATCATCTTCACACTTACAAACATACTTTTATAAAGCATTATGGAGTGCAACGTCACACCTTCCATCTCCAGGGCGAAAGGAGGAGTCAGGTGGCCTCATTCTTGGTTTGGTCTAGAAGCACCAGGATGTCAGGATCCACCCAAGTGAAGGGTGAGCAGCAAAGTCCAGTGGGGGCAGCTGGGAGACTGAAAGGGAAGAAGAGAAACCAGTGGCCTGAGGCTTTCGCTTCCTTTCTTTCTGTGCCATGATCAGTGATTCACTGTCACCATTCGCCACCAGCAAAGCAAAGCGATGCACTTTGTCCGGTTCCCATTGTAAGTAAGGTCTCTTTACTGGATTCCTACCATATCTCCTCTGCTCACTTGATTCCTCCCTCTCCCTTTCAGCTGGGGAGAGGTATGGAAATACCGTTTACTTTGGGTGGGGGCCAGCCATGGGTCTCTGCAGAGTTACAACACATTGAAAGAGGCTCTTTTAGGACGGTGCCAGGACAGGTGGGAAGCCTGCAGCTGCACCCTGGCTACACTGCTAACTGGGAGCCACCAGAGGTAAGTCCATGCCCCAACCCCATGCCCCAATCCCCTGCCCCAGCCCTGAGCACTCCCCAGACCCAGAACCCCTCCTGCACTCCAAACCCCTCATCCCCAGCCCCAGCCCAGAGCCTGCACCCTCAGCCCAGAACACTGACCCCCTCCTGCACTCCAACCCCCTGCCCCAGCTGAGCCCCCTTCCACACCCTGAACCCCTCATTCCCAGCCCTCACCCCAACCCTCTGCTCCAGCCCTGAGCCCCTCATCCCAAGCTCCTTTGGGTCACAGACATCAACAATTTTTTTCAGGTGGGTCCCCAGAAAAACCACGGTCCTAGAATGATTCACTGGCTGGTGAACCATCTAGTGGCTGGGCACGGCCTTGCAGGCTCTCCTCCCCAGGTGCCAAACTTAAACACCATTCAGACCCTCTGGTGATCCACTTCTTCTTGTGTTTTGGCCCTCCAGCCAGGTCACGTTATGTCCTATCTCTTCCAGGACATCCGCATCCCAATCAAACAGTACCTCAAACACTGGTCATTGATACGTTGTTCTTCTGCCCCTCAAGGGTTCCCTTTCCGTCCCGCTCTTTCCTCAGCACTGCGGCCCCAGGGCTTCTCCCTGACATCTCTCGACCAAACAAACCCAAAGCAAAACACAAAAGCAACTTCTGCCCCTTCCCTTTTAAACCTTCTTGGGTCTTCCCCAGCTCTCTGCAGAACAGTGAATCTCAGGGTTACCTGCCTGGAGATTTGCCCTTAATTCAAGGCCTATCACAACAGACAACTGCACTCCCATAGCTTCTCTTTGCAGAGAAGGAGGAACACAAGATGATTTCTCTCCTGGCTCTCACCTCAGCTCCTCCCCAGCTGGGTCTGATAATGACTAGAATCCATACACCCAGCAGGTGTCACCTGGCAAACTAATTGGGCCCGCCAGCGCCTCTTAACCCTTTGAGTACCAGGGCAGGGTTTATGCACCCATCACATGTGGGTTACCACAGGACACACCCAGCAGCTCCCAGGAGCAGACCTTGATGGCAGGGGAGGGAGCTCAGGCCTGGCCCTTGGGAGCAGAGCTAATATTTGGCCCCATGAAGGAGACTCTCAAGGACTTTCTCCTGAAGAGCTCTGGGACAGTCCCTACCATAAACTGGTCACTGGTGCTGAAAGGAACAAGTGGCTGGGGTCCTCCTTCTGCAGCAGGAGCTGAGGGCTTTTGCTCTGCCCCACACGCTGTTAAATGACTCCGTTACATGTGGGGTGTGTCCCACCGGATCACTGCGCTGAGCCTCTGTGTGATCCTCACAACGGCCCTGTGCTCTGTGGCAGGGAGATCACTGTGGTCAGGAGGGAGGGAGCGATGGGGGAGCCCCAGAATGCTAAGGGTGGCCCTGCTAATTGTACTGTTCCAGCCTCTCGGTGGATGGGAACGAGCCGGCTGCTGCTGGTGTAGGCTGTGGAACAGGTGCTGGAAAGGGAACTCCTGCTCTGGTAGGAGCACAGGAGGACACAGCACACAGTTCATCCACACATGCCAGCTGTCCAGCTGTTCCAGCAACGCGGGGAGGTGGGGCCGAGCCATTGATGTAATGAGTCACCCCAGCAGTCCCTGCCTCCTCAGCTCCAGCCTGGACGTTGAAGAGCCTGTATTGAGAGGGAGCCTGAAGATCTGTTCTCCATGTGAATCTCCACAGCCACCCAGGGGAGACACACTTCTCCCCATCACAACGAGCTTAGGAGACTTGCTCTCCCACCAGCTAGGGGAGACAGGATTTCCTGGGCAGCAGAGGCTGGGGATTCTGAAGGTAGCCTGCTCAGCCCCCTGAGATGCTCTTGACTAAAAGCATAGCCAGCACATGAGCCAGAATGACCCCTTTAATATACTGTGAGGAACAACGCAGTAGGAAAGAACGAGCAAAAATAAAGGCTCAGTGAGAGAATGAGAACACTGTGTGTGTCTTTTGTAACAGACTAGACTGGAGAGGGGGATCCAAATGACATCACTACCTACCAGTTTTGACTAAATCCAGAACCACACCTGGAAAGTGAACTTTGGGTTCCTGCTGTCACCCGCTCCCTACTGTGACATTGTCCTTCCCCACTCTTTCCTTTTCCTTCTCTCTCTCCTTCTGCCTTTGTCTGACAAGACTTCGGCTGAGTGAGCCAAGACAACTCCATCTTTTGCAACGCTGCTGTAAGCCTGTGGGCATCAAGACAGCTAAAAGCAATGCTTTAAACAGCCCGACTCTGGTGCATGTTTGCCAGGTCTTGGAGCTGCTGATGAGACCATGTGCCCGGGCCTGTGTTTCTCCAGCAGCAAGGCTGCAAGTATAAGTCAGCACCAGACACAGAGGCTGCCTTTTCTCTCATCAATATTTTTTTTCTCTCCTTTTTTTTGTGTTTCATCTGAGACAGGATTGGACTCCAACAACACTGCTGGCCAGTCTAAACTAGCCTTTTCTCTTTTTCTGCCAAAAGGACAGTTAATACAATCTTTCATAGCTCTGAAAAGGCTGCCAATTGCGGGTTTCTCCCAATAAAAATTCTATATAGCTAAAGGGAAAGGGAAAAGGGGTACCGTTACAATGAAAACCTTGCTTAACACTTCATATTTCAAATGCTTTAACAGTTTTTCCTTCTTTGTCTGGGCCTTTAATAAAAGGTTTAAAATAGTTTAAATGGTGGTCATTACACTGGGTGTTGCCTTGCTGGCAATAAGTTGACACAAAATCCCAGACCACACAGAACTGCTTAATGTTGGAACGGTGAACATGGATTTCATTTACATCTTATCCCTTGTTGAGCTCAAGACACGCCCTTTCCCAGCACAGGATCAAATTGACTTCAGCAGAGCTACTCACAGGATCTAAACTTAAGCACCTGTTTAGGTGCTTTCTGATTTGGGGCCATCCCTTGTGTTTCCCAGCTATCTGAGAGCACTGGTTTATGCGTTTATGCATTCTAGCAGCAGGAGGCCCATTCGTATTTCATGCATTTACAGTTTTCAAATGATGATTTTGTTTTTGTTAAGGGAGCTTTTTATTGCAAAACTTTACTTTTTTCTTTTCAAATTGAGGGCACAACAGTCACCTGTGCACAATGCTTTAGATTGCCAGTTTTAGGCTAAAACCCAACAACCCCAATAAAAAGCCGTCAAAACAAAACCTTAAGAATATAATTACATGAGATATATGTCTTCCCCCCCCCCCCCCTCCAATACCTGTGTCTGCTCTTTTGGAAGTAATCAGAACGATTCAGAAAAATATCCTCCTTCTTAGCCTCCTCTTTTGGATCTAATTGCCAGGACTACAGGACTTTTGTGGGACCAGTATTTGAAAGAATTCTAATAAAAACAGATTTTTAAAACCCTTAATGAGGCAGATTTTCCTTAGCCATAAATACTGACATGCAAACTAGACACCTTTGGTACAAATTCAAGCTAAGGATAGTGTCTACTTTTTGATATCATCCTATTAATGTCTTGATACTGCAGCATCAAGGATATTACAATATATACGGTATAGTAGCTGTTATGATATGGTCTTTATGCAAATTCTAGGAGGTTTACGGTAACAACTGTGTCTCCTAGGAGTTCTGTTCAATAAAAGACAAGAGTTCTACAAACAACAGCGTGTGACGTGATATTTCATCCATCGCAGGGGTTAGCCAGTTTCTTAGTGTTATTTTTATAATGTCACAGGATGGAAGCAGAAAATTAGAGAGCAGGTTATGATTCTCTGCTTTTCCCACTACCCAGCGCAGTGCCCTGTTTTCTGAATTGGATCTGAGACAATGAAAGATACCTCAAAGGACCAGGAGAGCCCGGAATACAGGCTGGACTCTGCTCCTGATCTGCGGTGTGAGAAGAAAACAGATTTAGTACCTGTTTGCCAAAATTGTGAGACATGTGTCTTGGCTTGGCGGGTCTTCTCTACCAAAGAGTGGTTCCTGCGGGCCAGCGATGTCTCCCAAAGGAAGTTCCTGGTGGGGATTGTGAAGCGATTCAACAGTCTGGATTTGCTAAACTATGCTGAGAGAGTCCTGCAGACCTCCCATGGGAAGGATTTCACTTTCAGCCGGTCCCGAATCATCAGAGAAGACATGACCACATCTACTGCTGACCGGGCTTTGAATATGGTAACGCTAGAGCAAGCCATGTTGGAGACCTGGAAGTGGTTCAAAACCAGCTCTTACTGGACTAAAGCAAACTACACTCTGCTCTTGCTTCAGATGTGTAACCCTAAGTTACTGTTTATAGCTGCTAACCTGGTCAGAGTCCTCCTGGTCAGAGAGCAGAATACCAGCTCAAAAAGAGAAACAGGTAAACAGAGTGACATACTGGGTGGCAGGAGAGATTGATCCCTGGCTTTCAAGATTAACCAAGGAGAGGGGATAAAGTCAAAGAGCCAGATTCTGATTCCCTACCACCGTGTGATACTTGTCAGTGTCAGGGCAAATCTTCAGCAGGAGTAAATCAGTGTAGTTCCATTGTCTGCCACTTTACACCAGCTGAGGATACGATCCACTGAATTCACAGAGGCCATTGCAGAGTATGGTACTAACTCACTATGAGTAACGGTGGCAAAACCTGTCCTAAAGCTGCTATTCACTTACCTGTGTTTTTAAAAGCTAGTTGCATACCTATGGGTGCTAATGCTTTTACTAGAGTTAAGTACAAGTTTGGAAACATGACCATAGGACAGATTTTCAAATAGGGTTTTATTTTACTTTTCAGTGAGCACAGGTAAGTGGGAAGAAAGTAAAGGATATGAAAACCATAAAAATAATGCACAATATCCACAAATATCTGACCAGATCCGCCCTCATCTGGTGTAAATTGGTGCATCTGCATTAACTCCAGTGGAGCTCCCTGGATTTACACCAGCTGGTTATCTGGTCCATGAACTTTAATTTGAATAGAATAAGAGCTCGAGCAGCAAACTTTGCTGCATCCAGTGAAATCAGATCTACTCTTAAGTTTTACTGGTGTTGTGTTTGTTTGTTTCCCTTCTGCTTCCTTTTCTGGTTCACATTGGTGATATTGAAAAGATTATTGCTTTCACTTTTTCTCACTTTATTTGGGACTGGAAGGCAATGTGGTTTTCCAGGATTCCCCCCACCGTTTGAATTCCTTCCTTTGCTTTCCTACTCTCCATGCCCTGCGTCACTGAGAGATGACCTTTTCTCTGGCACATCATTGCTTTTGCAATTATCCACATTTGGTTGCATCTGGTTCTTAAGAGACTTAGGGTATGTCTACACAGCAAACAACAAACAAACAATATTGTGGCAGCAAGTCTCAGAGCCCAGGTCAGCTAACTTGGGCTCATGCTAGGGGGCGAAAGCCAGCAGTGTAGATGTTCCCACTTGGGCTGGAGCCTGGGCTCTGTGCATTTCATCCAGGCTATGACAGCTCACCCCTGGGGCTTGTTTGTGATCCTTCCTCTCCATAGGGTGGTTCTTTTCAGTATGCGAGAGGCAGGGACAGAGGTATCAGGTCGCTTGGGAATATATGTACCTGCATCTGGGGAGCTTGGATTGTTGCAGTTTGGCTGTGAATTATTTTCTTGTCACAAGACCAAAAGCCTGTGTTTCTCCTGATAATGCTCTCTCCACGCACTCACCCCCAGCACAGGATTTGTTACATCAGGTCAGATGACGTGGGTGTGAGTAACACTGGCATATAGCAGCTGAGGGTCTGGTTCAGTGTCTTCACATATGGAATCTTGCAGCTAAGAGTGGGCAATACTGATGCTTCAGAGGGAGGAGGAAAAAACCCATAATGCAGCTTGCCAGTTGTGATGTGTGGTACATGGGGATCAGGGTGGGATTCCTTCTTGTCCGCCTGCAGTGGCCAGACAGCCCCCCCTGATGCTTGAGCTCTGACTAGCCTCCCCTTAGGCATGCCTGTACCTTAGATGATGAAGTGACTGGGCCAGCAATGCAAGGCATAATTGCTGAAGAGCAAAGCACAATTGATTGTAGATATTGTTCATGGCTCCATTTATATCACAAACCTTCCGGTTAACACTAATATCCGCTAAGAACTTTCCTCGCCCTGATCCTTCCTGTCTCCAAGCACAGGGAGCGATTGGTGATGGGCAGTAGCAGAACACCAGCTGAAGGAGAAGGGCAACCCTGGCAGTGGGCAGACAGAGCCAGATGGGATTCAGTCCTGGCAGGAGTCCTCACCCAGGTTTACCTCTCAGCAACCAGGTCTCCCTCACAGAGCCAGCCCATAGCAACTGGATGGGGTATAGATGTGTGGGAACATGGTAACTGCCTGAAGAGATGAATACCCAGGGAAGAGAGGAATTGAACAGGGTTATCTGGAATGAGAACATCTAGCCATAATGGGGTGAAATACTTTCCTAATATGAGGTCTACTCTGCAAAAGACTTCCAGGCGAAATGATGGAGACATAAATGCTCAAGTCCTTAAAACCCTGAAGGAACCAATCCTACAGTAGCAAGGGGAATGGGGCAGATAACCTAACAGGTCCCTCTCATATCTACCTCTGTGACCCCATGATTTAGCTCTGTCTGTTTTGATTGCTCCTATGCTTGTGCAATTCTTTCAGAGGACGAGGAAGACAAAATCACTGTGGCCTTTCCTGAGACCCAAAGTAGCTTCAAGCTAGAGGAACACACAAAATCCAGCTCCCAGACGCCATTGCAACCCACCTCTCAATCCTTCATGACTTCTTCTACAGCCCTAGAAAGTGGGTTCTCATCAGAAGGAACCAGCCAGTTTAGTGAAACAGGTACTGTAACAAAAGGGCCTCACGTGGAGTGTTACCTAAGATACTTCAAAGCCCAAGAGTGGAAGGGGTGGGTTGTTTCTCCTGAGGTATCTTCAGCTACCATAGAACTCAGAGTGCTGAAAATATCCTGAGGAGCTGTGGGGTAACAAGAAATTCGGGGGAGCAGATTTGGTAGCTAGTAACTGATATGATGAATATACCCCAAGGCTCAGGCATTCCTGGGAGTCCTTAACATGCTATTGATTCTGCTGTCCCAGGCATAGGTGTCCATGGGCAGATACCGTGCTTCTGGCCCAGAGGTCTGGCACACATCTATTGTGAGAAAGCTGCATCAGTGGAAGAGGATACTTCCACCGTGTCTTCAGTTGACCGAGACCTCACCGTTGTCCCTGCCTCTTTCCAGTCAGCCTCCAGTGTCAACAAGTACAAGGACTTTATCCGCTGCCTGCCGACCCACCTGTCCACGTACATCCTGGGTATGGCCCCTCTTCCTTCCCAAATACAGCTGCCTCACGGACACATCAATACTATATGACCAGAAATTGCGGTTAACCAGCTTATCCTTGTAATTCCTCAGGGTTTCTGGATACAAAGAGTCTGAACAGGTGCACTTCTGTGAGCCAGCACTGGGCTTTCTTGGTCAAACAGGTCAAGGAGGAACATCTGTCGCATAGCCTAATCCTGGAAGAGGTTGTGTACTTGCAGGTACTGTGCCATGGCTTTTGCCTCTCATTCTGCCATCCTGGCTCTTACGGTATAACCCCTTTGCCCCTCAAGCCCCTAGCCAAAAAATGGAGGATCCAAGGTGACTCAGTTTGTTCCTGAATGGCATGTTCTTCCCAGTTTCACCTGGACGTATTCTTTCTTCTTCTTCACTCTCCAGAGCTAGGCTAAGTGACATCACACCTCCAGAAGTGGAAAAGTTTTTACTGGTCCTTGGAGAGTCTGCTACTTCTGAGCAGGGGCTTATCAGCAAAATTGGTACCAAAGATTTTGGTCCCAGATGAGAGCATAACCATGTGCTGGATTTTAGGGCCCTGCAAGGGGTTGCAGAGCTGTTTTACTGACTCCCTGAGGCAATCCAGACCAGGTGGGTCTAAGTAGATCCACTCAGCAAGATAAAAATGCTGAGAGCCTCTGAGGGGCAAGAGAAAGCTAGAGGCATGTACAGAAGGTCCTGAAAAGGAAAGCCCTAAAAACCAGAAACGTGAGCTAAAGGCTTATATATGTAAGTGCAGTCCTGCCACAGGGCTTAAGTTAAGAATAGAGGCAAATCCCAGGAAAAGACAACCTTTAGGATAATACTAATATTAGGATTAGTGAGGGAAATTAGCATGTTTATGTGGTATCAAAGTCTCAGTGGACCAGCCGTCCACTGCAACAGTCCTGTGCTACTTTCTAGGGACTGGGAGGGGAAACCAGGCCCACCCTCTGCACTGGGTTCCAGCTCAGGGTCCCTTTAACCAGCAGCCAAAATCTATATAATCCCCTTCCTTCCTGAGATTTCCCTGGGCTTCTTCCTCTCCTACCTTATCTGGCTTTCTTTCCCCTGCAACTCCTCGGAGGTTGTCCCTGCTTCCAGGGCTAGAGTCCCAGGAGTTAGTTTCCCTCTTGTTTTCCTCCCTCCCTCCCTCTCTCTCTCTCTCTCTCTCTCTCTCTCTGTGTTCCCAGGGAGTGACTGCAGACTCTCCCCCTGCAGCCTCCTGCTACCCCAAAGTTCCTCCCTTTATAAATCTATCTCTGCTCCTCACCCCAGCTGGGCTTCATCTGCAATTAGTGTTTGTAAGTCCCTGTGCCTCCCTCAGGTGCAACTAGAAAGATCTGAGCCACCTTAACCCTTCAACGCTGGTATGGGGGGAACATCTCAACATGGGGCCCTTGGAATATTCTCAGTCTGGTTAGTTACTTTCCTGTAGCCCAGCTGCTCTGCCAATCATCACCCACTTCTGGTTAAAAAACTACTGGTGGACCTAGCAACACCCCAAAGTTGTCAGAAGCAGATTTGGATTCCAGCTTGGCACTTCTGGCATCTCCATGAAAAGTACAAGGTTCCTGGTTTATATTAGAGCTGGTGGGAAAACACCAGTTGCTTTTCCTGGGAAATTTAAAAAAAAAGAGGGTATTTAATTTCTCATAAAAATCTTCATTTGGGGTTTTTCCCATTTCTCTCTACTTTTCCAGTGGAAAATAGGGAATAAAGGGAAAAAAAAGGGGGCAGCAAAGAGGAAGGGAGAGAAAGTGAAAATGAATGGGAAAAAAATTGGAAAAGTAATTTGGAAAGTAATGAAAAAAATTTACAGGATTTTTTTAATGGGGAAAAAAAGGCCAAAATGGTTGAAAAATATTTGATGGAAAAGTTTTAACCAGCTGTAGTGAATACATCCAGCCAGATCTATCTCGCTTTTCACAACTGACTCTGGTGCTTTCATCTAACACTTCGTATTTTGGTTCTATCGCATGCACAAAAAATGCCAATTCTCATCCCACATGGTGATAATTCATTTCAGGATGAGTCGTGAATATCTGGGTTTCAAACAATTCAGCTGTTTTGCAGTGCTTCCTCCTCTCTGGTAAGGTCATGTTCCTGTATATTGTGCAGTATGTATCTATAATTTCATTGCTGGAGAGCTGCACCTTTAAATAGGAGGCAGGGCTGTGAGACAACTGCTCTCAAATAAAGAAGTGTTAGTCATTATTTAGCAGTCAAATTTAATCAGAACTGATTTGGAAAAATGACCTAGATCACTAGTCACAGCCCCTGGTGATAGAGACGTCGCGCTTAGCTCTGAGTAAAAACATCTCAGTAAAAACTCAGGCTGTGTATCCCATTTACATCTCCCGAGAACCTCTAAATAAACATGTGCACAACAGATCTGAGGCCCAACATTTCAATAACAAACCGGAGTGTGAGCACCAGCTCTGAGGAACAACCCTACAAGAACAAAACAGTGTGCGCAGCCCAATGTGCTTAAGAAACTCATCAATAACAAACCAGTGCATTCAGCTCAGCCTTCCTTTGCAAGAGCCACAGAAGTGTATGTAGTTCTGAACTGAAGAAAATAAGTGCTGCTTTCTATTCCCTCTCATGACACCAACGTCCTTTGATGTTTATTCCAGGGGTCATGTCCTAGGGGAGTCATTCCCAGCTATGCTAAGATGACTAACGTTGTAATTCCAAGGATAACTAAAGACGGGGACATCATCCCAGCAAGAGGCCACAGATGGAAACGCAGAGGAAAGGTATGTTGCAGGTATATCCAAAGGGCCTTTTGGGGTAAGTGAGAGCAGCCCATTATGGATCTTAGGAAGCAGAATCATATAAAAGTGGGGCTGGAAGGGACCTTGAGAAGTCATCTAGTACTTCCCCCAACCCCAGCACTGAGGCAGGATTAAGTATACCTAGAATACCCCTGAGAGATTTTTGTCTAACCTGTTCTTAAAAACCTCCAATGACAGGGATTCCACAACCTCCCTTGGCAACCTGTTCCAGTGCTTAATGATCCTGATAGTTAGAAAGTTTTCATATAATCTAACCTAAATCTCCCTTGCTGAAAACTAAGCCAATCACTTGTTCTGCCCTTGGTGAACATGGAGAACAACTGACTACCATCCTCGGTCATTTCGTGATCAATTCTAAGTCACCTTCCCCTTTGAGATGCTCACCCAGTTCCTCCCAGTGAGTCAGGATCAAATCTAAAATAGCCACCTCCTTTCATTTTATGCCTTCAAAGACTTATACATAACACATTATGAGAGTAGCTCTACTACACTGTACTCCAAGGAATGCCCCCTCCTGCCCACAACATGCCCTCTGTGTTGGCTGGAGAGGGGCCTGCACAGGGCATGTTCTCTCGGGTCAGTTCCCCATCACTTTAAGGCCCTTTAGTGAAACTGAGGAGCAAGAGCAATAGGCAATCTCTTTCCAACAGAGCTATTTATTCCTATTTCCTTTCTCTCTATCCCTAGGAGGAGCACAACCTACAGGCATCTTATCATGGCCAGATGACTGAAACTGTCCAGCTGGAGGAGAGAAACATCTTCTGTGGCCCCTACAACGTCCGTGTCCTTACAGACCAGTATGTACATGCCTTGCACCCTTGCTTTAGTCACCACATTTAGCACTGGTAGCCCCTCTACAACTCTGGGGATCTCAGAGCTCTTTATAAACTTAAACGGCCAACTGGTGGCTTCACCTGGCCAGCCATGTCACCCAGGGATCCCTGCAGGTGCTCACCACCCCTTAAATCCTGTCTTCTCCAGTAGATAGCACAGTTTGCATCCCCAGTACACTATTGGTCAAGTGGGCTACAAGGGTGTTGCAGAACTATATCAAATCCTGCTAAAAGGACTTGACCATGCCTCTGCCATCAGGCTGTTCAGGGAGAGATCCCTGGACCCTCTAAGCTGGCTCTGAAAACGCTTTCAGTTAACTGCATAGGAACCACATCACGAAATCAGTTTTCAAAATTAGCTAGGCTTGGAAAGAGCTTTGCCTATTGGTCTGGCACCAGAATGGGAGCCCAGAACCCCTGCATTCTCTTTCTGGCTCTGACGCGACTCCTTCTGAAATGAGTCACTTCAATTTCCGTATCAGTAAAATGGGAGTGGCGTATGGTAGGAGCAATGAGAGAATGTCTGGGAAATGATTTGAAGATACTGGGCCTAATTCTTGCCCACCTTCATTCCGTTGGAGAGCTAAGGCGGGTGAGATAATATTTTGTAATTGGAGCAACTTCAGCTGGTGAGAGACAAGTTGTCTCTCTAATATCCTGGGACCAACAGAATATAGCCGATCTGCCACTGCCAGCAGCAAATGTTGCTGTTATTTATTCAAAGCTTTGATGGAATTTGTGTAGGAGTCCCTCCATGAAAAGTAAGGGTCACATTATTTACAGGATGTGTAACTTACTCATGATTTATGTCCAGATTTCATGGTTTGATTCTGCCCCTCTTACGCATGCCTTACCCCAGAATTAGTTTCACTGGAATAAGTGGAAATATTTCTATAGTAAGGTATTACCCAATATGACCAAAATCTAGCAATATCTAGTCCCTAAGCAGCACTTTCTGTCGCCTGTTACATATGCAAATCAGGATTAGAACCCAGAATCTTCTACTCCAATCACTTATGCTCCTGTCATATGATCTAAAGAAGGCGACTCCCCTCTGATTGTATGCACATATGAGTCCCTGTGTTTATATAAGGATCCAGCTCACTGTGTGTGCAAGTCAGTTTGTGAGTGTGTGTGTACAGAGGGGGGCGATTGTATCAGCCTGTGTGTGTACGCGAGGTTGTGTCTCAGTTCTGTGTGTGTGTAAGGGCATATCACAGGATGTGCATCTCAGTATGTGTGGACATGTGTATAAGCAAAATGTGAAATATTTCGATATATTGTTGCTGCAAGAATTGGCATTGAAAAATACAATGTCCGGGGAACGCTGACCATCAAACATGCCCTTGTATAAAGGCATTATAGTGACTCAGCTTCAGAAATAGTGAGGTTAGCAGTCCCCAGTGGGTCTCATCCCCTTCCCCTCTAGGATTTATTCTCTATACACAGACATCAGCTGAAACCTTGGGTCTCAGCAACCCTCCTGCTGGTACCTTGAGGGGTTCCATGTACCTTTCCAGGGTGGCCCATCAATTCTGTTCACTGATCTGAGATACTGTGGCATCGAGCACAACAGAGGTGCCTGTAAATAACAGCTTACACTGCTTTCCGGGCTAGCCCTGTAATGCTTTGGCAGATACTCTCCTCAGTCTCTGCTTGCTTACCCAGGTCAGATCCACACCGGGTAATCCACTACAGTGGTGGGAACTTGCTTGCCATTGGGTCAATGGACCGCAAAATCAGGTTCCTTGACGTGTTGGAGCTGAAGGAAGTGCCACCTGTGATCAGTGGACATGCTGGGAGCATCAAGGCAGTGTTCCTCAATGAGAAGAAAGGGTTCGTGCTGAGCGCCAGCTTCGATCTCAGCATCAGGTGAGCAGTGCTAAGACGAGGGTCACCGGGCAACGATCAGGGGATCCAGTGAGAAAGGATCTGGTGAAAGGAAATTTTAAGCAAAACCCCCCAAACCAAACCCAACATTGGGCATTTTTTGCCAGAACCCTCCTCTCCCCTCCTTTTCTGTTGGCAATAATGAGAGAAGAAAAACACACCACAGATACCTTAGTGTACTCCCTTGCTCACGTGGGATATTTCCCCTCTGTGCTTTCCATTTTCATCCAGTACTGAAAGAAGAGGTAGCAAAGTATGCCATGAAAACCAATTGTTGTGATATTTCTAAAGCAGACACATTGAGATATGTTTCTGATTAGCATCTCCGGTGAAATCCTAGCCCTGTTGAAGTCCATGCCATAACTGCCATTCAGTTCAGTGGGGCAGGAGTTCACCCCTTAAGTTTAGGAGGCTTTCTTTTTATCTTCTCATCATTTTGATACCAACTCATTGCCTTGGTATCTGACCACCTTCCAGTGCACTTGGAAGAAAGCGTAGAGGCAGCTTTACATGATGCGGAGGCATACACTGGTGTAGGTCAGGATACAGGTGCTCATTGAAGTTGGGGAAGGGGAAGTCTTATGATGTCATCTCTGTCACTAATTCTTAGGGCTTGGTTACACTGGCACTTTATAGCGCTATAAAGCCCCCACGAGCGCTATAACCTCCTCCCCGTCCACACTGGCAAGGCACGTAGAGCGCTATAACCGCTGAGTTGTAGCACTATTGTTAATCCACCTCCGCATGGGGAATAAGGGCTGTAGCGCAGCTGCTGTAGCGCTACAGGAAGAATGTGGACACCCACTGCGCATTAATTGGCCTCCAGCCCGTCCCATAATTCCCGTTCGAGCCACTCTGGTCATCACTTGCAAACTCTTTTGTCCTGTCCTCAGGTGACCACACGTCAGACCCGCCCTTTAAAGTTCCAGGGAAATTTGAAAATCCCCTTCCTGTTTGCCCCAGCCAAGCGTGGCGTGCTCTCAGGGAATCCTTGCAGGTGATCATTCTCATTGATCTGATTGATTGCATGGCGTGGTCTCAGGGAATCGTTGCAGGTGATCATTCTGATTGATCATCATGACTCCACGTGCCATGCCTCCTCGCAATAGGCGATCCCCAGCATGGAGCAATAGCGAGGTGCTGGACCTCATCAGCTGTTGGGGGGAAGAGGCTGTTCAGTCTCAGCTGTGGTCTAGCCACAGGAATTTTGATACCTATGGGCAGATATCACGGGCCATGGCGGAAAGAGGCCATGAGCGGGATACTCTGCAGTGCCGTGTTAAGGTAAAGGAGCTTAGGAATGCGTATCGCAAAGCCCGCGAGGCAAACAGCCGCTCCGGGGCAGCCCCGGTGACTTGCAGATTTTATAAGGAGCTGCACGCGATACTTGGTGGTGATCCTACGGTCACTCCATCGACCACCATGGACACTTCCCAGGCCACCAGTGAAAGGGTGGGTGAGGAGGGGGACGAAGAGCAGGAGGATGAAGAAGAGGAGGAGGATGAGGACGAGGCGGCAGCGACCCAGGGCACGGAGGAGTCCCTGGACGCATGCAGCCAGGAGCTCTTCTCAACCCAGGAGGGCAGCCAGCCACAGTGTCCGGCGGTTGCAGGGGCCAGCTCAGCAGCGGATTGCGGAGGTAAAGCTGCTTTTCTATGGGGAAGGCAGGCAACTTGGGGTGGAAAGGGATGCAGGGGGCATTCCACCTGGAGCTCTTCTCAAGCCAGGAGGAGGGCAGGGGGGCATGCAGCCAGGAGCTCTCCTCTAAAGCCAGGAGGAGGGCGGCCAGTCACAGCATCCGGCGGTTGCAGGGGCCAGCTCAGCAGCAGATTGCGGAGGTAAAGCTGCTTTTCTATGGGGAAGGCAGGCAGCTTGGGGTGGAAAGGGATGCTTGCATGCTTGCCTACATGTGGAATAGAGCATTGATGTAGTCTATCACCTCGCGGTAGTCACCATCAGTAATCTCTTCAAAGGTCTCAATAAGAGCACTTGCAATGCGCCTGCGCAGTTTTCCTGGGAGAGCCAGCATGGCCCCCGTCCCGGTCACAGTCACTAGTCCCCGCCACTGTGCTACAATGGGTGGGGGGAGCATTGCTGCACATAGGCAAGCTGCATATGGCCCTGGGCGGAAGCTGCATCTCATTAAAATCCCTTCCCTTTGTTCCTCAGTGACTCGAAGCAATGAGATATCTTCCAGGACAAACACCTACGGAGAATGTTGGAACAGTGTTCAGAGTAGAGCTCCTGCCACTTCCACACACTCCACCCACCTTGCCACAGCTTTTCAGGGCAGGGAAGAAATCCTTCCCCCTGCCTGCTGCTCAGAGTGGGGCTCCTGCAACTTACCAGCACTCCCCACCCCCTCCCCCAACACAGCTTTTCTGGGGCAGGGAAAAAATCATTTCCCTTGCCTCTGGAGTGCACTCACCATGGCAGGGGCTCCGTTGCTGTATCTGTGCTCTCTGCGGGACAGGCAAACGGGGAATGCGGGGGAATCATAGGCATGTCTGCTCTTTACAAGGGAACCACTGTTAAATGTATCTTTTTATTTTAGAAGGGTCGTCCTTGAGCCCTGTGCCATCGCTCTTATCAACAGCTGAGAGGCTGAGGCGACTGAGGAAGCGGCCACGAAGGAGCAAAGAGGATCTTGTACAGCAAGTAATGCAACAGGCTGTAACGGAGAATCGAGTTGCACAGAGGTGGAGGGAGAATGAGAGCAAGTTGAGGGAGAAGACGCGGAAGGAGAATGCGATTCACCGCCGGAAAAGCACCAATAAGCTGTTCTCATTACTGCAGCTTCAATTGGAGACTATGCAGAGGATTGTCACCCTTCAGGAGGAGAAGCACCGCGCTCTCCACCCCAATTATCATTTGCCTCAAATCCCTTCCCCTTCTGTGCCTCAGTACCGTCCAGGCCACTATCATCAGCTATATGGTTATCACCATCCACAGCTGCCTCCAACCCCTCTGTGTTCACCGAACAACCCCCAAACCCCGGACCATTATCCACTGCAGTCAACCCCTAATAACATGCCTTACTGCCCTCCGCAAATGGGGTTTGGGGGACATGGCCACTGTGAGGGCACTGGAGACTCAGAGACCCGGACATATTCCAATCTCTGACTGACCCCATGCCACCCCCATTGCACCTCCCCCGGCTTCCCCCTCACACGCATCACAATATTTTCTTTCAGCAACCGAAGTACCTGTTCAATAAATGAATTGTCTTCTTAATAAATGGGTTTCTTTATTAAGTGTACATACATTATTACAGGCTACAGAAAAGCAAATGCCTGTTCCTATTAAAAGAATGCTCCCTCCCTCCCTCCGTCTGCACCTCACTTTAGAACTGGCTTTCAGCCTCAAAATGCTCCCTCAAGGCTTCCCTGATCCTAACAGCCTCGCGCTGGTCACCTCTAAGAACCCTGCTCTCTGGCTGGGCGTATGTGGCCTCCAGGCGTTGAACCTCCGAGGACCATGCCTGAGTGAAGTCTTTGCCCTTCCGCTCACAAAGATTATGTAGGGCACAACATGCGGAAATAACCGCGGAGATACTACCCTCAGCCAAGTCTAGCCTCCCATAAAGACAGCGCCAGCACGCTTGAGACGCCCAAAAGCACACTCCACAGTCATTCGACACCGGCTAAGCCTGTAGTTGAACCTTTCGTACTGCTGTCCAGGCTCCCTGTGTAGGGTTTCATGAGCCAGGCCATTAAAGGGTGAGCGGGGTCACCAAGAATCACTATGGGCATTTCCACTTCCCCCACGGGGATCCTCTGGTCTGGGAAAAAAGTCCCGGCTTGCAGCTTCACGAACAGGCCGGTGTTGCGGAAGATACGTGCGTCATGCACCTTTCCAGACCAGCCAGCGTTAATGTCAGTAAAACGCCCATGGTGATCCACAAGCTCCTGGAGAACCATGGAGAAGTACTCCTTTCGGTTAACGTACTCGTCTGCTAGGTGGGCGGGCGCCAGAATAGGTATATGGGTCCCATCTATTGCCCCTCCACAGTTAGGGAAAACCATTTCTTCAAAGCCAGCAACAATGTCATGCACGTCACCCAGAGTCACGATTTTTCGTAGCAGGATGTGATTAATGGCCCTGCACACTTGCATCAGCACAACTCCAACGGTCGACTTTCCAACCCCAAACTGGTTGGCCACCGATCGGTAGCTGTCTGGTGTAGCCAGCTTCCAAATCGCGATAGCCACCCGCTTCTCCACTGGGAGGGCAGCTCTCAGTCTGGTGTCCTTGCGCCGCAGGGCAGGGGCGAGTTCAGCACACAGTCCCATGAAAGTGGCTTTTCTCATTCGAAAGTTTTGCAGCCACTGCTCGTTGTCCCAGACTTGCATGACGATGCGATCCCACCACTCAGTGCTCATTTCCCTTGCCCAGAAGCGGCGTTCAACGGCCATGAGCGTGTCCGTTAATGAGACAAGAAGCTTCGTGTCAAACGCATTCACCGCTTCGATCTCGTCTTCAGACTCATCACTGTCAGCCTGCATGTCAAGGATTAACTCCACTGCACACAGAGATGTGCTGGCAACAGTCGTCAGCATGTTTCTCAGCAGTTCTGGATTCATTGCTGCACACGACAATGGAGGACGGAGCGCGCCTTGCTGAAACCATTGAAAGATGGCGCCGGAGGTGGAAGGAAACACAGGGATTGCTGGGATATGCCAAAAAGCATCATGGGTAGTTGAAACAGGATACAGAATGCCCTGCAAGTGACGCCCCCCCTACCACAAGGCATTGCGCCAGATCGGGAAGAGGTGTACTGTGGGATACATGCCCTAATGCGCTGCTCTTAATGCCGCATTAAGTGCCGCAAATGTGGCCATGCTATAACGCTGGAGCATCTCAGTGTGGACATACAATAGCGCTATTCAGATTACTGTATAAGGGGACCACTATAACCAATAGCGCTATAATCTTGTAAGTGTAACCATGCCCTTAGGATACTAATAATCTGCTGCCACAATAGCCCTGCATTATGCCCACAAGTGGAGACCCAAGTCAGGTTCTCCAGCTCTGGGATGACAATGGCAGGGCCTGTTTCAAAGGCCACATCAGTCTAATAGGAGGGGAAAGAGTCTACACAGATACGGAGTCTTTGTCTTCCACCTGATTCAGTGTGGGATAGTCTTTGCTGTATCCATGTGCTTGGATTTTCTCAGTGAAGCAGCTGTAAGTCTTCTTGGCAGCTGCTAAATGGAAATAGAACCTGTGTGAAGGACTGTTACATTTGGAGGCCAGAGGTAGCCATTACTGGGTAGCCAGAGAAGCAATCCAGATGTATGTGACCATGACAGTCCTGGTGCCATCAGAACAAAATATAAGATCAGGTATCTAAATATTAGGGCCTGATTCTACTGCCTTTACATCAGGTTTTTCTCAGTGTTACTTCAATGACCTCAGTGGAATTACTTCTGACTTACACCAGTGTATGTGGGAGGAGAACCAGGCCCATTAGTTGGCAATAATAAATAAGTCATTAATGAACAATTAATGAATCACAGGATTCTCTTCTTCTTGGCCCTTACTCTGCAGATGCTGGAATATATTCACTGGCGCTTGTGTGAAGATCCTTAACGGTCACACGGGGACCATCACCTGCCTGGATGTGTACAAAAACAGGGTTGTGTCAGGAGCAAGGGATGGTATGGTCAAAGGTGAGCAAACAATTCCCGAAATTGCCCGAGGGCTTTGATGGGGGTCCACCACCAGCCACATTTCAAATCCCAACGGTAACAGCAAATGAGTTTGGTTGGCTTAGACCAGCAGGGAAAGTGGCCCAATATATATATTTATAGCACAGAGAGTGTGTGACCCTGACAATCGGCATGGAAACGAGGGGGTGGATTTCCAACTCTCACAATGGAGCTTAGTTTTCTCAGCAAGCGATGGTCACGCATGCAATTCCTATTAGGGTGGTTTTATACAATATGAATGGCGTTGTGGTTATGGCAATGGGACTTGAGAGACCTGGATTCAGTCCTCAGCTCTGCTAAAGACTTCCTGTGGTGACCTTAGGTTCTCACCTGTGAAATAGGGGTTATAATGATACTCTATTGCTTTCTCTATTTAGATTGTGAATACTTCAGAGCAGGGTTTGTCTCTGTGTCGCACCTAGCTCAAGAGGGCTCTGAGCTCAGCTGGGGCCTCTTGGTGCAACTGTGACTCAAATAATACTTTGTATTCATATTTTACAGAGTGCTACAGACAAATAAATGTGGACATTATTTATGTTTCTCCCTCTCACCCCTAACAGTGTGGGATTTAAGCACCGGGCGATGCATCAAAACTTTAAAACACAAAGATGCCATTTGGACAGCAAAAATCAACAACACTCACATCGTGAGCGCTTGCGAGAAAGGGATGGTGAAAGTGTGGCACGTTGATACGTGTGTGTTGATCAAGGTATGTTTCTTCCTAATCAGAGTGTGCTCTGGAAATGTATTTGGGTGTTTTGTCTCTGGGTCCTGGCCCAGCTCTGCGCAGCTACCTGGCCCAGCAGACCTCGATAGTACTACCTAGAAAGACCACAGACTCGGTTCAGTGGTGAAGGTGCTCGGTCAGGTTTATTGTCAACAAAGCACAGGAATAGCTCCCTGGATCTGTGTCTATGGATACACTAACACATGTAGGCCCGAGACAAAGGACTCAGCTCAGTCTGCAAGCAGAACTCTCTGCTGCCCTCTTGGCTGGACAAAGGGTTAAGGCAAGATACCCTGAGACAAAATAGACTGAGACAAACAACTGGAAAAACATCATATGCAAACCTTGTGTGTTTCATGACATCTGTTTGTTAGCTCCCCTGGTTTCTGATATCTTGAACAAAACATCCCTATTCACTGTATTGTCAAGCCATCTTATCTTATACTAGATGAGGGATGTATCTGTAGTAGCTGGAATATATTTCTGCCAATATCTAGAGCCTAGTACACTAGCAAAAATGTTGCCAAATTCATGCCCTGGACAGTGAACTTGCAAACATCTGCTTTAATACATGGCCTGGCTTTGATTTATAGCCTCAGATCTTACACCAGGCGCTCTCTCTCTCTCTCTCTCTCTCTACTACACCCTGAACCATTGAAATGTAGGGTTGGAAAGGACCTCAAGAAATAATCTAATCTATTCCCCTGCACTGAGGCAGGATTAAGTTTATCAAAACCATCCCTGACAGATATTCATCTAGCCTGTTCTTAAAATCCTTCATTGATGGGATTGCCACAACCTCCCAAGGTAACCTGTTCCAGTCCTCAACTATCCTTAAAGTTAGAAAGTTTTTCCTAATTACCTAAATCTGCCTTGCGGCAAGCTAAGTCAATTTGGACAGCTGAAATCTTGGGGGTTAGATGAGATGAGCTTTGTTGTCCCTTCTAGCCCCTATGAGCCTCTGATTCCCTTGGTGGACATGGAGAACAATTGATCACTGTCTTCTTTATAACAAACTTTTACGTACCTGTTCACTTAGACTAGTCATGGCTTTTTGTTTACAACAAACGTATTTTTTAAAAAGAAAGAAAGAAAAAGGTATGAAGCTGGTAAGAGATGATCAACAGAATTAGTGATGGCTGACCTGTGTAAAGAAGCCTATTGGCAAACAATTCACCAAATTAAAAATTGACATTTGATCTGGTCTTTAATTTTTTGCTGTTTTCAGATAGTTATATGATTGAACTTTTGTTTGGATGAACATTCACAAGCAAGGATTTTCTGGATAACAGCCGTATTTCAGGGCTGGGAATGACACTATCTAGACCAAGAAATGATATTTTTTTCTAGCAGAAACAAAAACAGTTTATAAAGATCAGGGATATCCAGACAGCTGCACTGTAATCTAAAGATCAAAGCCAATTTAATTTCAGTTATACCAATGTAACTATATCTCCTGTTGTTTGAGAGGTGAAAAGCAGTTTCTATTGATGGAAAAGAGTCTGACGAAATTGCATGTACAGATGTACATCAAGGGTATGATATTCCATTTCTAGATGACACAAGTTTATGTACGGCTCCTAGTAGCTTGGTTAGGGGCAGTTTCATATTGTCCTCCCTGTTTGATTATTCGCTTAACAGAGAACGGTGGCTGCAGGCCAGGTGCCCAGCTCTGAAGGTAGCGCAGCAGCCGTGCAGAAGTAAATGACATGGCATGGTATTGCCACCCTTACTTCTGCCCTGCTGCTGGTGGGATGCTGCCTTTAGAGCTGGGCAGCCAGCCAACAGCCACAGCTTTCTGGCCACCCAGCTCTGAACTCAGAGCAGAAGTAAAGGTGGCAATACTGCAACCTCCCTAAAATAACTCTGTGACTCCCCTGCAACTCCCTTTTTGATCAGGACCCCCAGTCTGACCAACGCTGATCTCCCTGTGAAATCTGTATAGTATAGGGTAAAATACACAAAATACCAGATTTCACGGGGGGATACCAGATTTCACGGTCCATTACACATTTTTCATAACTGTGAATTTGATAGGGCCCTACACACAGTACACACAGTGATTCTGGCCAATGAATGAATAAGTCCACTTTAGTGTCTGGCCACCAAGAGTGAGCCTGGCATGATTCACTGACAGTGACTACTGAATCAAAACGATTACCAAAGGGGATATTGTAATCCTTTATCAAATCTACTATAAAGCATAGGAGGGCAGTATTGTGATTGTAATATGACAATGATTGGGACTATGTATATGCCCAGAATTCTTATAGTATGTTACACTGTGTGACATGTGGCTCTTTCATGTTCCAGATCTTAGAAGGGCACCAAGGCCCAGTAAAATGCCTGGCCTTTGATCAATGGCATCTAGTGACAGGAAGCTCTGATGGATTTGTCCTGGGATGGAGCATGGTGGGAAAACATAGGCGATGTCTAATGGCTTTCAGGCACCCACAGTAGGTATCATTCACATGTTGGAATCAACAGATAACAAATGTCTACATGTTTCCTATAGCTCTGACTCAATAAAGTGAACTCTGTTACCTGCTCAGGAATATTTCTATGTAGAATGTGTTAATTCACAGTCCTAACACTTTAAAATTGCCCCTGTCCTGCCGGGAGGATTTTTTTTTGTTTTACAGGAATTCACTGTTATTCAGTGGAACAGTGACTTCTAATTAAGGAATCCCCTGCAGAACAGATGGAATTAAAGTCCTAGGACTGTGTATCATGCATGACTCTTACCTTCACAAGGGAATAGCAGCATTTGATGTTGTCCCATGATACAATAAAGCTAGCCATTTGGGAAAACTATTATGTATGATATTATATATGGTGATGAAGAGGTCCTCAAGTGTACAGAAAATCACTGATGGTCTAAATACATGAGGTGAAATCCTAGCCCTACAGAAGTGAATAGGTGTTTCCCCATTGATTTCCAATATGGCCAGGATTTCACTCATGATGATAATATACCTTCAAGAAACATTATTAAGGTTGCAAAGTCAAAAACTCCAAAGTTAGGGTATGTCAGAATTAAGGTTGCCTGTGCAACCTTAAATCAGTTCTCTTATGCGTATGCATTATAATCCAATATTTTAGTACATGATCATACACTGCCAAATTTCAAGTCCCTGCTCCAAAGCATGGTGATACTAGAATTGTTCAATAAAAGGTCACAGCATTTTTAATAAGGAGAAAAACAATGTGGTTTTCCTTTGCCTTGTTATCGAAACAGCTAAATCGTTTTGACTGAAATTTCCCCAAAACATCCAATGTGAGGCAGATGCCCAACATGGTAAACTTCAGCGCAGTTACAGTTAGACAGTTATAAGCAACTTGAAAGTGGGTCTTATAACAGAAAGTGTCAGGTAACCTTAAAAATAGGTGGTGATACTAATCCTGCCTATAATTAGTATGAAGTGAGTGCAGGTGAAAAAACAGAATAAACAAAACACAATTCTTTGGCAGAAAAACTAACTTAGATCTTATGCCTGCTGGAAGTAAACTGTAAAGATTTAGATGCAAATGCTTCCAGCCATGACAAATGCTAACATCAAGGACTCAATCCACCTAAACTTGGGATGCTCTTCTCCCAGTCCAGGAGCAAATTACTCACTATGAGTCAAGAAGTTCAGGAAAACAAGATCATTCCCACCTCTTTGCTATTGACATAGAAGCAGGGATGATTTAAGATTAAATGGGATCCAGATACACCATATTCAACAGTATGTTAAGCTACATATTTTGGCAGAAAAGACAAACAGAAGATAGTGCGTATGTGAGGCATTAGTTTTGTTGTGGAAACCATTCCCTTTTCATATCATGACACTTTGTGATTTTAACTGTGCTATGATAAGACTACATCACCACACTGTTTGCATTTACTTTCAGAGGTTATTTTAAAGGAAAAGATGTGATTGAAAATGCCCACTGGCAAAGCTAAGAAGACTGGTCTGAAACACTGTGGTTGCTATGAATGACTGCTTCGTTCATTTTTTGAGCATGCATATGTCCAATAAATTGTCTGGACATCATAATTTTGGCCATTTCTCCATTCCAAAAGCAGCAATGATTGGGGAGGAATTTGCTGGGTGACTTTCATCCTCCGCAGTCTCTTTTAAACTTGACTAGTTCTCTCATCTACCCTGTACGCAGAGATGGACTTGCTTCACTTACCATCCAAGAAAGAATCTTGTTACTTCAATCTTCTCATGCAGGAATAAAGAATGTACTTATGCTCCGGTGTTTTGTTTTCAGGGAAGTCTTGTACCTGGCGTTTCTGTATCTCCGAGTGATCAGTGGCTGCGCTGATGGAAAAATACGTGTATTTAACTTCCTAACTGGAACTTGCCTGAAGGTGATGAGGGCCAATAGCAGAGGTGACCCTGTGGTGTCCTTCTGCATTGTAGAAAATAGGTGGGTAACAGCAGTTGCACTCACACTCTGAGCCAGGTAGACAGATTGTGTTGCTCAAAAATCATGTCCTTTTTACAGCCCTAACAGGAGGGTTGTTTTGTGTTTTTTTAGAGGATTCTGCTGGTTTATTGACTATGGCTCACTGCAAAAAGTTATTCTATTAAGTGGGTGTGGTGTTTTAGTTTGGATTTCAATCCAAACTTCCCCAAAACATGGGATATTCATCCTGATGTTTAGATTCAGGCCCATTTTAGACAGAGGGCAAAGCTATAAAGGGGGATCAAGATTGGGATCTGAGTTTCCTCAGAGTTTGGGTGGGTTCAGGATCAGGCCCACATGTGCTCGTAACACGCCAGTGCTCTACTGCATTTTCATAAATGCAAGAGATCGAAAGGGCCTACTCATCACATCCATCCTTCTAGACAAGAGTTGGTTTGTTTCCTACAGTCTGTTACCAGTTGTTTTTTCACTCAGATTCAAGGGTCCCTAGCAATGGGACAACCTTCATTTCTCTTGGGAGCTACTTCACAGCCTAACAGAATATGTTTCCTTTTCCTGATTTCATCCCATTATTCCCAGTTGTACCTACCAATGAATGTACACAACAGAGTTCTTTACATTCAAGTTACATTAATTGGAATGTGCTGGATCTGATCACAAGAGGTGGCAACAATCTAAACAAAGCTCTTTTTCTTTTCCCCCACCAAGCAATTGCAACTTCAATTCTAGTTATGTGCCTCAGCATCTGTAACAGTGCACACAAGCAATCTGGCACAACAGGAAACTGCTACACCATTATTACGTGTGTTTCTTAGCACTGTTCCTCTTCCCTTCCTAGGATGGTGATCAATGCTCTGAGCAGCGTACTGATGTTCCAGTTTGAGGATGTAGAATGGGACTACACACTAGAGGCCGACCGAGAGGAAATAACAAAGGATAAGGAAAAGCAAAAAGAAATCAGGGTCAGAATGCCACCTTCTCCATCTGTTCGTGCTCAGCACATGAAACAGGATGCAGCCAGCCACAAGAAGATCTATCGTTATTCTGAGGACAAAACAGATGAGGACCAGATCATGTTGGCATACCTGATTCGCCGTCGATCAACAAGGGGTTCCGGTGGAGCATCTCCAAGTACCGTATACACCTCCTGCAGTGCACTGTGTTAAAGGGGCAGCCTGAACCTGAACTCTAGTCAGATTAGAAAATGAGTTAGGAAATATTTTCAGGTACCCATTGTCCTTGCCCAATTCCCCACCATTGTCCAGGGAGATGTCCTAGATGGCTGCTGCATTTCAGAGATGCTGTATATTTTGTATGGCCCTTTAGGATTCTGGGAGAAGCAGGGCGCAATAGAAACTTGAGGCCCTAATTCAGCAAGCTATTCAAGTGTCTAACTTTAAGTATGTTAGTAGTCTCACTGAAGTCAGTGGGGTTACTCATTTGCTTAAAGTTAGGCATATGCTTAAGTACCTGCTGAGTGGTACATGAATTATTGTTTTTAAACTTTCCCCCCACAGTATAAGTCTAGCAGCATCTGTGATCAGACTGCAAAGCTTGTGTCTTTGAGTCCTTAAATATTCATTAAAACAAAAACATTGTGAAGAAATTCACAGCTTAGATTCCATTTCACTCCTTTAGTGCAAGACCATTAAATGTCTTAATGTCATATATGCAGGGCCATCTCAACTACTTAGGAGTGTTAAAACAGATGTATGGCATTAACATCCAACACAGCCATTCACCTGTCTGAAGACTCAGGCGTTGCAAGGAGACAGGCAATAGAAAGGGAATGAACCAGAGTCCAACCTCTGTTACAACCAGTGTAAATCCTCAGAGTCAGCGATTGTAGAATCTATGGATTTACACCAGCATAATCCAGATCTGAATCTGGCCCCGCAAGGAGACATGGAGCTATCATTATCTTCCAAATTTCTCTGATGCTTTTAGCTTTTCAAACATTTGTAGATATTTTTCAGTCAACCGTGGCTCACTAACTTTTAGAAACAAAATAGTTTTTTCATGGAACTAGAAACAAAATAGTAACTGAAAGCCAGAAGACTCATAAAATACATAGATAATGACGAGCTTGGTAAAGAAAAGACAATTAGCTTTAAAATCTTAATGCTATAGGATTAATCCACTTCCCTCTCTTGAAGGTCTCCACTATGAATTTGTGAAGGCACCTGCTCACCGGCCAAGTCAGACTTTGCAAAGGAGCATGGGTTGCCTTGATATAAAGCCAGACCAGAAGAAAAGGTCTGCTCTTCCTGGGAGACAACAGGCCTATAGCAGTGATTCGGAGGACTCGGCTCGAACATACGGTGAAGCAACACCACAAAGCTTGTCAGAGTCTGGTAAGAGATCTTGGTGGCTAGACGCTATGGTGATGGTTGCATCAGAAATATCAAAGATAGATAGGTTAAATGGTAAGGGGTAATATGCTCTGGGTAAGAGGCCTGCAGTAAATGAAAAGTTTGATCTGGAGTCTGCACTGAGTAAGTGGGCCTGCAATGGTTATGAGGCTCTTGTAGGTCAGGCAGATGAACAGACAAGTGATCTCTTCTAACTGTGAAGCCTAGAAAAGTTCTGTAATATTTGGGACCATTTCTTCCCCTATGCAATTACTGCTACACTTTAGATTTCCTTTTAAATTTCAAAGTCACTTTGATCTACTTAATAAAGTAACTTCCTCTGGGGAGGGAAGAAGAGGGTTTCCACACACAAGTTCTCAGAAGAAATGGTTAGCTACTATTTAACTGTCAATATTAGTTTGCTCAATAAATCACTTTGTAAATACATTTTGTTCCAACATGCCTGAGTCAGCCATCAAGGTGGTTGTACACTGAAATTTGACAAGATAATCCAGAGATCACAGGTGTGCTCTCTGGTGATCTGATGGAAATAATTTTTCTTCTGTGTTGTATTGTTTGTATTAGTGTATTTTAATTTAGCTAGCTGGGGCTTTATCATTTTTTAGAATAGACCTAGGCTGGATACAGTCCTTCATGATGTTCCCATAGCCTCCATATTTCCTATGGCATGTATTGGATCAAATTCTGTTCTCAATGATGGCTGTAGCTGAGAGCAGAATATGGCTCTTAATGGTTATCTTACTGGAGAAGTGAGCTGTGATAAAGAAAAACCTTACAGTGACTCTTCTCACTCCAATGAGCACTTCATTAGCTAACACTAGAGAAACCAATGGCATTTTATTTACTGGCAGATGAGTTTTAAATTCAGAACTGGTTGGGGATTATAACCGAATCCCAAAGAGTCTGAGGAGAGAGAAGAGAAGCAGTGGACATGTTGATAAGCTACCTAGACTATGGAAATACAGAGAAAGGTAGATTAGGATGAAGTAGGGTAAGGAGAGGGCGAAAAGACAAGTAATATTAACAATAGGTTAAAGCATGTGAAATAGGCATAAAGAAAGGGTTTATAAATAGGAAAACCTGAACAAGAAGCTAAAGATCTAGAACCAGCAAGGTAAAAAACTACAGAAGTCACAAAAATAATTTTTAATACATAGAAGTATGATTTAATGGCAAAATTGAAATCCAAATCCAGACATGGATTCAAAACTTCCATGGGACAAAATCTTTAGCTGGTATAAATTGGCATAGCTCCACTGAAGTCAAGGGAATGACACCACCTTACACTAGCTGAGGATCTGATCCCTACTGTTCCGAGGTGTTTGGATCTGGGGTTCGCATCAAGCCCGTCTCTACCTGCAGATTACTTACATGTTAATACTCCACATTGACCTATACCTTACCTGGCAAGAACAGAGTCCTTAATGCTGTGTGCTCTATATTGCTATATTTCTCATTTTGAAAATCCCTAGCATTTCTTAACTTTGGGTATAATCAGATAATTTTGGAATGATGATGAAAGACGGTGATTGGCCCACTTCAAGTGCGCATCACAGAACAGAGACCACTCTCCAGAATGTTCAGACATCAGAAGCTCCATGCCTTGTTCACCTTGAGCTTTCCAATTCTCTTCCAGTGTAGATCTGTAATGGCCAAAAGTTGTTACCATTTGATTGTTGTTCAGCAGCTTATGTTGGAAACTGACTTGGCATTTTGAGTTCACTTCCTGGCATTCCCGTCATAAGACCTAATTCTGCTCCCATTAGAAACCATGACTTCAAGGAAACCAGGACAGGTGTCAAAGTACCCACAAACAATTGTCCACCCAGTGTAATAAATTATTTTAGCACCTACAGACTATTGCAACTGGCCCTCTATAGATAACCACCATAGAATTGTCAACACTGTTGACAGTCAGGTCAAAGAATGATGGTGACTAAACCCATAAAGAGGGTCCTATGCTACCCTTAGGATGGACACACATCAGACCAGACAGCATTTGGGAAGTTTGTTCTGCTGCTCCTCATGCTGTGCTTGTTCTGTGGGTAAACATAAACTCAGTCTCCAGAGCTTTCCCTTTAGTGCCCATCATCAGCCCCCTTTGGGGACTCCATCTTTCCAAGGGTCAAACAGGGAACCGTCACCACCAGCCTCACTGTAAAATCACTTCCATATATATATCATTTTTTCTTTTCTTCATGTTTATTTTTGGAAATAGATAGTGAATCTGGCTACGACTCTCCAGTCCACGCATCTTCACTTGCTGAAAACGCCAAGGCCGCTTTACAGCGTATAAAGAAACGAGGCCTGCATTGTCCCATTTCTCCTGACCAGACCCTCCTGACTGTCAGCACGCTGCAGCACGCCTACAAGCAGGATCGAGTCAGCTCCAGTATGATGCACCATATTTCAAAAATCAGGGATGTTTGGCGACCTTCGCTGCGCCCCCAGGAACGCCCTAAAAGGATGCCATCACACAAAATCTCTAAGCAAGAGAAAAAGGATCAGTCAACCCAACTCAGACACATTAAATCTGCCAGTGGCGCTCTGATTATGAAAAGAATTTCCACACCCTTTGAAACCAAAAGACTGCAGCTCAACTTGAAGAACTCTTTGCATGGGTCCGCAGTGCACTCTTTCATTCCTGCTCCTGTGATTGTGCGCTCTAAGTCCTGCTGCAGCTTGCCAGAGGAGAAGAAGATTCGTACTGGCCATGGCAGAGCCACTTCCCTATCTGAGGATGGGGCTCAGGTGATTGGCCACTTAACAAGCTCATCTGAATCCATCAAGTCAACACGCATGATGATCGCACAAACTAAAATTGAAGCAGGGCTCCGGAGAGAAAGTCCCTTCTTACAAACTGCAAATCCTTACCGGATCAACAGTGGATTCAGACTTCTGACACTGAAGCAAATGAAAATGTATGAAGAAGCTACTGCTGCTGAGTATCAAGCTCACCGATCAAAATGTATAGCAGACCAGCAAAAAGAGTGCAGGAAGGCCTGGTTAAAGAAAATTAAGGGCCTCCCCATAGACAATTTCACCAAGGAGGGAAAAATAGCTGCCCCTGAACTAGGGCTTAATGTGTATGTCTGAGCGAAGATCCTTAAGGCACACTACCAGCTCTGTTAAAGAAATAAATGCCAACAAATAGATGGGAGTTTGGGCTTCATGGGTTGCTCAAATTGTTTGATTCAGGTCTGGTCCTCTTTTGAGGATACCATCTCATGGCCTTACATGTTCTGTTGGGGGGATTATATAAGGAACACTGCAGGATTCTTCAAGAAAATATTATTGACATAGTCATCACAGCAGCCTCTGAGATTATCATGCAGCTGGGCCTAGTGTTACTGTATACTGATTTAAATGTGATCATCAGCATCTCCCTTGTGATCACCACACAGTGCTATTCTTGGAAGTTTTCCTCATGAGGCCTTAGACAAGCTCCAAGAGGCTGATCATCTGACCTATGTATCAAGCAAGGGGTTCCTGACCCTTGCAATCCTGGGGGCAACTCACCAGATCTCTGAGCCACATGAAATGTGCATATTTATTATACAAAATAAATGTACCCAACTGTAACATTTTTTATACTTGTATCTTCCTTGTTGGACTATAATTGAGACTGCTTGTTCTCTGAGAGAGACCTGTAAATATAGGCAGACAGCATCAAGGAGCCTTGTAGGTCTCTACTCTAGCATAGATTGCTGCCATACTGAAAAAATTACATGGATTTTCCTGAGAGACCAAATTTATTAGTCAGGTTCACCCTGAATAAATGGTCAGCACAAGGCCTTGTCTTGCTTAAATCTTACTTTGAGGGCTTAAGTGGGATGAAAAAAGCACATAGGCCTAGTGCGGGGTCTCTGCACAGTAGTGAATTTCATCCTTATCTTCCCTAGAAATATAATTGTATTTAAACTTGATTTTTAACAGTTGAGTTAGTTAACACAATGCCAACAGTGACAAAGAGTCCTGTGGCACCTTAAAGACTAACTGAAGTATTAGAGCATAAGCTTTCGTGGGCTAATACCCACTTCGTCGGATGCAATGCCAACAGTCAGTACAGATGTACTAGGGTTTACCCATCAATGGCTGACACAATCTCATGGTTTATGATTTGTCATGACAACATGATTTATCCTTGCTGATCCTGACCAGTTGTTATCAGTGCTGTCAACTAACTGAAGATTAAAAATCATGTTTGGACATGATTACATTTCCTAGTGAATACAAGCCCTTAGAGTGCATGGGCCCCTCTTCCCATTGAAAGAGAAGGCAACAGATGTGAAGGAAATTCACAGTGTCACTACATCACTACAAATCCCTACCTCAGGACTGGTCTGCACCTAAAACTTACATCACCCTGGCGCCATTGCTCAAGGCTGTGAAAAATTTCACACCTTGTGTGAGGTGTAGTTAGGTCAACCTAACGCCCCTGTAATGCAGACAAGCCAGTGGAAGAATTCTTCCCTTGCCACAGCCGCTGCTTCTCGGAGAGGAGATACTACAGCGCTAGAAAAACTCCTCCCATTGCTGCAGCACGTGTCTACACTGGGCGCTGTAGGGGAGACCTGACCCAGTGTGTGGGGCTAGGCTGACAGCTCCCTGGCACCTCGCCAGCCCCGCTTTGGGCTGGTGCACGGGGCCCTCCCAGCCATGGAGTTACCCGGGGCCACTCGCCGTGGGGAAAACCGCCCGGCTCCGCTCCCCGGGCACGGGGGTGAGAGCTGCTCTGGGCACCTTCCAGCGCACAGGCAGCGGCCCCCTCCCCTAAGCCGGCCCGGCCACGCCAAAGAGATCTGGGGACAGGACAAGAAGGCTGTCGCTGGGGAGAGGGCGGCATTGCAGTGCCCCAGCGCCAGGGCAGGGCCTCAGGAGCCGCCCCGGCCGCTGGGGCCTACACGGGATCCTGCTGAGAGCCCACGCTACCAGGGCAACCAGCCACTCTCAGGTCCGCCGTCAGGCGCGGTGTGATGACGACTTGCGATGGGCGGGGCTCACGTGACGGATTGGCCCCATGCGGTGACGTGACGGGAGGCGGAAGTGAGGTGGCTCCAACGATGCTACGGCAGGTGAGGAGGGTCCCGAGGAGCCCGGGGATAGTGGGGTTGCCGCGCTGTTTCCGTTGGCAGCGGCCTGACGCGGGGAAGGGTACAGGGTCAGAGGACAAGGGTCAGGGGTCGGTGACTGAAGGGCTAGAAGGGGAGGGTTCATGGGCTCAGAGGCCACCACGGGAGGGTGAGCAGAGCTGGTGGTGCCGCCGTGGCGGTGGAAGGGGGCTCAGAGCAGGCAGGGAGCTGGGGTCAGGGTGGAAGGGGGTTCAGAGCAGGCAGGGAGCTGGGGTCAGAGGGCAGGGGTCAGGGTGGAAGGGGGTTCATAGCAGGCAGTGAGCTGGGGTTGGAGGGCAGGGATCCAGATGGAAGAGGTTTTGCGCAGATGGTGATGGGGTCAGAGCAGTTATTTCAGAGTGTGGGAGCATAGCAAAAGAATTAAGGGGTAAATAGAGGGCATCTTAGTCGGAGATGGAGGTGGGAGAAGGTTAAGATGAATTCCAGGGGTCCAATGCTGCTTGGCAATAGGGGGCTTATGTGGAGCCCATTTTTTAAAACAATAAGGTGAAACACTTTTAGAACACCAAAATATCTTTACTAAAAATAATTGTCCTGAATATAAACACACATGGATAAACACTAGTTATTGGAAATTGTAACTAAACCATTTGCCAGTTACTGCTTAATTAGGATTTATATTGTGGTAGCATCCGTAGGCCCTAGTCAGGAACCTGGACTTCATTGAGCTAAGTACTGTAAACGCAAAGAACGAAGACTTGAATGCTTTTCGTTTTTAAACCTCTTGCAATCTTCAGTAATCAGTTATTTAACAAAACTATAGAAACTCTTATAGGAAAGGTGTCTTAAGAGTGATGTAATACATTTGTAGATGCCTTGCAATTATGCCAAGTTTTGAAAATGATGCACCTAAAAAATTACCAGATTTGTTTTGTTGGTTTTTTTAATCCTGGTAGTGCTTAAGCTCATGCTTAACTTTAAGTATGTGAGTAGTCCCTGGACTACTCACATACGTACAGTTAATCAATCGTTTGATTGTTTGCAAGATCAGGGCTGATGTGTGCCATTGTATTGTGTAGTGTTCATCCAATTAAAAAAAACACCTGGGATCAGACATTTAGGGACATGAATTTACAAGCTTAACTGAAATTTAATATAAATTAATAAATCCAATGCAGACACATACACGGAACTTTGAAAAAAGCTGAGTTGTGTGAATGCCTGAGATCTCTCAATAAAGTACAACTTTAGAACCTGCTCCAGAAAGATGATGAGCAACTGTAGCTCCTCTTGATTTTATTAGTGGTTACTGGTTGTTGTTATCTTTCAAGGTCAGACTCTTATTTTGAATACCCTTAATTTTATACACACTGTATCTTTCTTTATTTCACAATTAAATAATAGCTACGAATTTACCATAAAACAGTTTATAGCAGTGGGAGAAAAATAAAGTGATGTAGGCACAGGAGAAAAGAAGATTTCAGATATGATGACTATTAGACGAAGTGAGGAGAAAATAGAACTCTCTTTTCAAATAGGAGCTGCCATATGGAAAGCTTTTCTACCAAGGCTATGTCTACACTGCCCACGTTATAGCGTTGGCAGTGCTATGATGTGGGCAGTATAGTCACGCTTGATCACCGGGGGAGAGCTTTCCCAGCAATAAAAATAACCACCCCGAACGCGCGGTGGTAGCTTTAAAGTGCTATCAGTACTGGTGCTTTTCAGCACTAAAACTTTTGTCGCTCCCGAGAATGACTAAAGTTTTAGCGTGGAAAGTGGCAGTGTAGACACAGCCTAAACCTCAAAATTGTGGGATGGTTTCAGAAGACAAGCAAGCAGGGAAAACTGTTAAGAGTGACAAGGAGTCAAATTTAAAAGTTAGCTAAAGAATGGAATAAGTTGATTATCACATTGTTGTAATGTGCATTACGTGGAGTGATTTGTCATCTAGTGTGTGTATGTGTGCAACAATTTTTACTTATGTGCTTAGAGGTGGAGTATAGCAGGAAAAGCAGCTGAGAGGCAGGTGTAAAGAAGGTGAGGTAGGGGCTTGCTTTGTTTTCCATCCCCTTGATAGTTACTTTTCCTGCGATAGCGCCCCTGCCCCCCTCTGCTGCCCTGAAGGTGAGTTACATGTGTTTTGCACACTTTTGGAATGCTAGACTAATTTGTAACACTGCATTACATCAACACCGAATTTGGCCCATGGCCTTTGTATTTGGCCAGAGTAAGTCCACTGAGTGGGGTGGTAGGAGCCTTGAAAACAAATAAGGGCAAGTTTGAGTAGATTCCTGAATTGACTGGGAAGCCGGAAAGATTCTGAAGAATGATTTTCTTTGTATGTGTAGCAACACTGTAGCAGTCTGCACGCGTGTGACTCACATCCCTGAACGACAAAAGTTTTAGTGCTAAAAGTGGCACTGTAGACACAACTTTAGTTTTGTAAACTCTGTGATAAAAGTGTGCCAGATGTTTTTTTAAAATGCTACCCTGTCACACAAATGCCAGATTTAGTGTTAATGGCAGTTAAGTGTGACCATCAAAAGGAAAATTTACTTGACTGGAGATATCTGAGGGCTTGTCTATATGTAAAATTTGTACTGCTTTAATTATATCAGTGTAGTTTAAGTGTTAGTGTGGATGCAATTATACTGATATAAAGTTGTTTACATATCAGTGAAGGCACCTTTATCCACTTATGTTTGTATCCTTATAACTATTTTGGTAAAAAACAAAAAATCATACTCTTAACTGAACTAATTATACCAGTGCAAAAGTATATGTAAATCAGGCTTTAAATAAGTAACTTCCAACTTCTGAGAAATATACAGCCCCTACTTCTATCTTTTATGTCTTTTGGGGAACCCTAATATAACATGGACAAGCCCAACTTTATGGCCTCTGAAAATAACCAACTGTTTTGTAAAAAGTCCAGAAATACTCAAAAGGAGTGAGGCTATGTGCATAGAAGACTTATATTAAGACCTGAGATTACCATACTGTTTGCAAAAGGGCCTTTTGGACTCAAAGCATGTGTTTAAGGTGATCTTCACATGATGCAAGATGAAGGAGACAGTGTTTAAAACGGTTTGGGTGTGGGTGTGTGACAGAGAGAGAGTGAGTGTGAGATTTCTATTGCATTTGGTTAATTTCCAAATTCTTTCCAAAGTCCTTTGACCTTAAGACGTCAACCAAATAATTCTGGATAATTAAAACCGTCCCCCTTTTGCATCTGAAAATACTGTATCAATTACTTATCGTGTAACATTTCTTATCTGTCTGCCACTTTAGGACAGTAATGATGACACTGAAGATGTGTCACTATTTGACGCGGATGAAGAAGTATCCACGAGATCAAAAAAGTCAAAGATAAGGTCTGTGGTCAGCAGGAATATCTTCAATTCCAAAAGGTCCATGGCTTCATAGCTGCAATGGTCCGTATGTTTGTGATGGTGTGCTGTCTGTGTGCAGACTCAGGAAGACAGTCTGAGACAATAAGAAGAGTGAACTAGCCAAAATCCAGGCTCCGGTGCACTGCCTCTTGTGTAATAGGGAGTTTTTTCAGGACATAGAAGGAGGAGTCCTTTCTAGGCCACATCATGAGCATTTCCTCCAGTCTCATGTCTGGAATAATCTCTGTTCTGTTTCCTTTCTTCCCCTTGCGTGCCATATCATAGTGGCTGAGCCAGCAACCTCACTCCTGCTTTACCCCCAAATGCGCTGTTTGAAATGGAAATGCACCAGAGCAGACTGAGAAAAGAGCAGCAATTCCCTATAGAGAGATGCAATCTGCTTCCATTCATCTCTCTAGAGTGTTTGTCTTAATATTGCTGTTCAAAAACTGCTACATACCAAGAACTTCTGAGGGGCTTCACTTGCTCCCTACTCTTCCACCTCAAATCCTGCATGCACTTTGAACAACGGTTACAAGCAGGATAAGTCTGTGTAGCTATCTCTTAGAGCAGCGGTTCTCAACCAGCGGTCTGGGGCCCTTTCGGGGGGGATGGAGGGAGGCTGCGGACAGGTTTCAGAGGGTCTGCCAAACATGGGCAGTGTTAGACTTGCTAGGGTCCAGGACAGAAAGCCAAAGCCCTGCGGCACAGATGTGCAGCCAGGGGTCCGGGCCCTGATCCCCACCACCCAGAGCTGAAGCCAAAGTCTGAGCAGCTTAGCTTTGTGGTCTCCCCTGTAGTGTTGGACCTGGGCAATTGCTCTGCTTGGTACCTCTTAATGCTGGCCGTGGCTTTTATATGCAGAAAAACAGTTGTGGCACAGCAGAGTTTTGATAGCATGTTGGGATGGGCCTCACAAAGAAAAAGGTTGAGAACGCCTGAAAGCTCATCTTTCCCACTGTTGTCAGCATGCTTTGGAAGCTGGTCTTGTTTAAAGGTATTTGTCCTCCTAGGCTGTGCAGATGGAAAAAATCCTCTTCTGCCTTGAGAGAACATGCCATCTCTTTACCAAGTAGCTTTAGTCTTGTTTCAGAGACATATGCCTGAACTGTATTTCTGATATATCATTTACAGGCACCCAGTGGCATCATTTTTCCACTTGTTCTTCCGAGTCAGTGCAATAGTTGTCTATCTTCTCTGTGAATTGATCAGCAGCAGCTTTATTGCCTGCATGGTGTCAATTATCCTGCTCCTGTCGTGTGACTTTTGGACAGTAAAAGTAAGTCCCTTTTTATCACTTTAAAATATTCTTTCAAGAGAGCAATGGGCCAGGTCAAACTGTCTGAATATGTTCGGCTTTGTTAAAAAATAAAGTCAATCTTTTTAGATCCTGCAAGTTATGAAACATTACAGTTTCTTTAAGAACTTTAGAAATTCTGGGAATCTCTTAATCTCGAATTCAGTCTCTCTCTTATTTATTTTGGAGGGGTGGATGTGATGGGGGTTAATCTCAGACTTTCCTTTGATTGACGTAATACATATAGGCTTCATACAGAGAAATGAAGAGATCTCCTTCAGATTGAAGACTTGCCAGAAAACCCCAACTCACAATTTTTTTCCTTAATATTGAAATTAATTGTTATGGGGCTGAGGATGCTAGAAAATATATTGGCATGGCCACGAGATATCCTAAACAATGCCTGCTTGCATTACACTTGACTCTGCTTATTGTGATCATCATTCAGGAATAAAGTACCACCCCAATACTGTTAGGAACTTGGCTTTCCACTCCATTTTCCTGTAATGAAGACGCCTTGCTTTACTGCACTAGCATTTGGCAAAGGTATTCTCAACTCCAACCTCAAGAGAAGCTACCCAGATTGTTGCTGGAATATCATGTTAATTATTATTACCAATGCACACCTAGTACAAATTCATTATTGGGCTTTAAAACAGGAGTGCACAGTTCTGCTGCTTGGCGGTACTCATAAACTGCTTTCTCTTTAAAGCTGCTTCTGCTTGTCACTCTTAGCAGAGTGATGTATATGGTGACTTTGTAGCCTAGCCTGTCAGACTGATGAGTTACCTTATTACTGGAAGTGTTAATATTGAAACAACAGGATCTTCCCCAACAGCCCCAATTGAGCTCGGCTAATGCCTTGGACAGAATAAGGATACTGAGAAGCTATCTTTGGAGCCCAGTCAGAGTACGAAGTGCAAGCCTACAGTACATGACATTACACATAAACTCTACGTTAAAAGAACATTAAGATTACAAAGTCAAGCACTCTCAGAAGTTAGGTGCTAGAGTTAAGGTTGCCTGTGCAATCTTAGTTTATCTCCTCTAATGTGTGAATTATGATACATTCTTAAATTACAAGATCACTTGCTATCTGTGATCCTAAATCCTCATTCCGGGCTCCTTGTCCCAGTCTTTCCCATCCCCAGGCCCAGTTCATTTCTGAGGCTACTTGTCCTGAACTTCCCCACTCATCCCACTGATATCCAGCCCGCCCCAGTCTTCCCACCCTGAGGCAGACTACTGATTTGGAAAATTTCAGCTCAGACAGTGACAGCTGGTGACTTTTTGACAGGTGAAGCCCATATCACAGAGTCTTACAAATTCCAGTGTATGTCGTCTTCCTTGCAGTGCTGGCCAGGGGCCTCTGACTTGCCTCACCAGTCTGCAGCCTCCCCATACATCCAGTGTCACGGGCCCTGTGGCAGCTCAGGGAGTCTTCTGCAGCTCTGCTGTCACAGCCCTGCTCCTTCCCTCTTGACTCAGTGGTGTGGGAGTCATCCCTGGGCAGATGATGTTCAGCAGCAGGGTGACTTCCCCCCGCAGCTGGCAGCTCATCCTCCGTGCAGTCCTGGCCAGGGGGCCCCCTGCTCTGTGGGGCCAGGACAACTGCCACCTCTCCCACACTTTGCGCCCTGTCTGCCATGCTGGGAGCTCCCTGCAGTCCTGCTGTGTCAGTGCTGGGAGAGAAACCCCTCCACCTCATGTAAGAACCAACCTTGACTGCGGCAGTCCTGCCACAGCCTCACTGAGCTGTTGTTACTACAGCAGTGACCTCAAAGCAGCTACCTGAGGCACCATTCCCTATCATGATTTGAGCCTCACTGGCGGCACTACGTTTTTGTGTATTGTATTTCACTACAGAGCGAGAGAGAGAACGTAACATGGCAAATTTTAAATCAAATCGCAAGTGCTTCTTGTGGACTTAGGTTACTTATGTAATGTGTACATGCTTAACTGGCCTTAAAAATCTAAATATAAAAAAATGTCACTTTTGTGAAATAGCATGTGAATTCTTTGGTTTAACTGTGTGCACTTGCCTAGGCTGACAAGCTGTCACTGAGCCCAAATGGTTAAAGTTTGGCAAAGTTATAAGCAGCTGAAAACAGGGTTTTATAATAGGAACTGTCAGGCAACCTTCAATATAAGCCGTGCCGATAGCTTCCAGCATCACTTATAATACAGCTTAAGGAATATGGTCTGGTAGCAACTGATGTAATAAACAGTTGCCATGGCAATTGAAGACATTAGGAGTTTATAAGACATGGGAAGAATTGGTTTTGAATGTTCATTCTGGTATTTCATGGCCAAGGTACAGGAAGGATTTCTTTGGCTGACGGTATAGAGCTAAAATCTCTCTGAACCCTGTTTCCTCCTGTATTTAACCCTCTCCAGAATGTTACGGGCCGGCTGATGGTCGGCCTTCGCTGGTGGAACCAGGTGGATGATGATGGCAAGAGTCACTGGGTGTTTGAAGCCAGGAAGGTAAATGTTTAGTGTTTGTGTTTTAACTGCTGCAGTTTGGTAAAATCTCCGAGGAGCAACACTTGTGAGAGGTGGATTTTGAGTGGTGGACATTTGATACTAGTCACGGACTGAAAGCACCAGCTTGTTTCGTACAAGCTAGTGCATGATCATCAAATGTTGTTAACCCTCAGCCACTCTCTGAATGGTTCTCAGTCACTATTCTGTCCTGGATCTGATATGGAGCCAGTGACCTAGAAGCTTTGTATCCGCTCTGGTGTAAATGTGAAACAGGCCATCGCAGAGAGCTGAGTCCAGCCATGTCCCCACCTTTCACTTGTGGGATCCCAGCAGCAAGACTATTTCAGTATATAAAGTCAGTGCAAGACTTCTGACATTATATGTTTTAACTGTCATAATGTTTCATCAGTCCCTAGCCTCAATTTTCCAGAAGCTGGGAATGGGTGACAGGAGATGGCTCACTTGATGATTCTCTGTTCTGTTCATTCCCTCTGGGGCACCTGGCATTGATCACTGCTGAAGACAGAATAGTGGACTAGATGGACCTTTTTCATCTGACATTCTTATGTCCTTATGATCCATCTGTTAATCTTAGATGCTTATATGGCTCCTATCATAGTGTCTAAGCACCTCACCATCTTCAGTGTATTTATTGTCACACCCCCGGTAGAGCAGGGAAAGGCTGCTATCCCCATTGTACAGATGGGGAACTAAGGCCCAGAGAGACTAAGTGACTTGCCCAAGGGCACACAGGAATTCTCTGATTGAGCAGGAATTTGAACACAGGTCTTTCAAATCCTAGACTAACACCTTAACTCGTGGACCACCCTTTCTCTAGATCAAGCTAGTTTAGAGAAACTAGAGCAGAGAAAAAGAAATAGAATACTTGCAGTTTAGTTGAGTTGTCTGAACCTCCTAATGCTGTATTGGGTTAATATTGTCTTGGGGGAAAATATATAAATAGGGAAGAGATGCTTGTTTGAGAGCTTATGCTCACAGGCTCGATTCTTTCCATATCTCGTAGACATGACCTCAGGTTTAGTAATACTAGGAACTAGTATGAAAACATATAAACATAGTAGGTCTGTATGAATTAGCCCTGTCCCCTTTGTTTGTACGACTCTACATAGCCCTACTTACCAAGGGCATAAGGATTAAATTTTGCATCCGTTGGGAGCAGCTAGACACGGTTGCCTATACAGTGCTTTGAAATATACCAAGGGCTCTGCAGTGTGTCTTGGCCTGTCTCATGCTTTATAGTTATACAGTTCAATACAATGCTTTTTAATAAGCAAGTGCTACGTGTTAATAAAGAAATGGCAGTCCAGTTCGCTGATGATGTTTTGAGGGGAAGTTTTGCTGGCTGTGGCAACACCAATTTTCTAACGGGAATAAAGTGCATCACAAGTTCCCTCCCACCCCCTTGGTTCGTGATAGTGACATTATACACTAGGGCCTGCGATGATGGGTCATTGGTACAATCTTCTGGTGGCTGATGTCATCAAGAATTTGCAGTGTTACGTTAATAGTTCAAAAATGTCCCTTATCCAGTCCCTAAAAATAGCGAAGGGCGTATTCCACACCTTCGTTTTAGCCACAAAACTGACAGGAAAAGTCCTTTTAAAAAAATGCCATGTTTCCACGGCACCAAGAGGGCTAGAAAGTTCCCCTCATGCCGTAGGAGCGCAGCTTAGCAGGCACTTGTGTGCTGCAGTATGGATGCAAACACTTGTATAATGTTGGTTCTGGGTTGTTTTTAATGATACTGTGAGCTGTACAAGTAAACAGACACTCTCAGTTTCTGCTTTCTTCCATTTCCAGGCATCGGCTCAAGGGAAAAAGATTTCCTCTGAAGCAGAGTCACGAATCTTCTGGTTAGGACTAATTACTTGTCCTGTCATCTGGGTGATATTTGCCTTCAGTGCCCTGTTCTCATTCAAAGTGAAATGGCTGGTGAGTTTAGCATTTGAGCCCTACAGTGACTGGGTGCATTAAATACCTAGACAGATTTGTCATCTCTGACTCGAGAACTGGACAATAAACCCCTGATTCTTGTGTCTTTTCTCCTCTGTCACAGGCTGTGGTTACAATGGGAGTGGTTCTGCAGGGGGCAAACCTGTATGGTTATATCAAGTGTAAAGTGGGTAGAAGAACAAATTTAACCAGCATGGCTACCTCCTATCTTGGAAGACAGTTCTTGCGGCAGGTGAGGATCCCAGAGGTTACTGAGTGAAGCCTAAATGTCCCTTTTCAGCATGTGTTTAAATAGGCCACCTGGGACACCGAGACTTGGCTCATTAACTAAGTTACTTTGGAGCAGTCTTATTTAGTCCGGTAGCTTTCAGCTGGCAGTGTCTTAGCAAGACCAAGCTAACTGTGCTGAGTTTTATTGGCTTTATTGCTGCCTGTAGAAAAGCTTGTATCGTTCGATAATTTTACGTTGATTTTACAATTTGCTGTGCTTGTGAACAGCTTAAAAAGTGGTGGTTTCATTGCAAACCTCTTGCTATAGGGGTGAAGGAAGACAGTTTCCCACAGGCCATATCTGTGTTTCTGTCCACAAACTTCCTCTCCTGCCTGAGCCTAAAGAGAGTAGGGGGTGAGGGGTGGAAGAACTCCTTATTAGGAATTCCCCATCATGGATATTATACTTTGCCCTCTTGGCAGCCTGACATCCTGATGAATTAGCATGATGCTCTGTGGTATGCTAAGTTCCATCTGTAGCTCACCATTGTCAACACTCTAGTCAACCCCAGGTGAGGGGGTAGCTGCATCAAGGTAAAAACTACCTGTGCGTTATCTTTACTAGGATTTTCCATTGGAATAGCTGACTCAGTACAAAAACACCTCATTTTGCAGTGAAGACATAGCCTAACTTAGTTTTTTGGCTCAAATTTAGTTAATCTCTTTGGTTTGTCAAGTGCTTCCTATCCAAGAAGGCACAGGCCATCTATCCGAAGCATTTGCCCCAGGAGTCTGGCTGTGACTAGCTTAGTTCTGAAGTAATGCCCCTTTTCTTTCTTCCACAGACTGTGTTGAAAGATGACCAAGCTGCATCCTGAAGACTGATCCAAAATTGGATTGGATTTACACTGGTGAACAACAGTAAATGTTTTCTGACCAGGAGTTTAGGAGCTACATAAACTGTGTGTGGATTTTTTTAAATTAAATCTTGTAAGACTTCAGGTCAACTCATAGCAAATTACTCTCCGTTTTTCTGCAGCAGTTCGCGTTTCGGAGCTCTTCTAATAGTGTGGTTGGTCAAGGTACTTGGGTAAATTCACCTAATCTTTTAATTAAAGAAAATCACAAAGCTGGAGCCTAAATAGGAACTAAGCAGTCTGGGGTGAAGTAAGAGATAAAACTACTGGGCATCCTTCCTCATAATGTTTCAGTGTGAAAAATGTAAATGAGGCAGGCTTTATATCATCCAAGAGCTCTCCCATCCCTCCAGCAATTACATCAAATAGCAATTCACCCTGCACAATTACTACATGCAGAAATAATTCTGCTGTTGGAGGTAATTGCTGTCTAAATCCCATTAAATTGTTATTCTGTACTTTGAATGTAGTTAGAAGATGACCTGTTAGCAGACGTTTCTGAACCTTTTTCCATTGAATTCAATGGGACTTCTGTCATTGGCTTGGGTGGGATCTTAAAGTGACATCTAAGCAGCTCAGTTTCTTTACATATGAATACTTTGATATTCTAGACAGCCCAATTAACACCTGAGAGGTTATGCTGCAGCTTTGATTCCACCTTGCTCAATTTATATAAGTTTTGCTTCCCAAATAAGGCAGGAGCTAGGATAGTGTGGAACTAAACTCTTAGTGTGGGGTCGAATCCCCCCTTACCCTGTGGTGTGTGTCTGGACAGAGAATTAGAGTGGGCAGTGGGTTTCAGGGGAAGCCGTGCAAAATACTAGCAGCAAAGTGAAGCTGTGAGTGGTTGTTGTCTGGCCATCACTAATAAAACAAAGTGCTTCATGCTGCCTTAATGGACCATGACACATCTACACTGTACCCAAGGGGGATCTGAGGCTCCCTGGGATAGATGTGGGTGGTGATACCTGGTAAGTGTATCAGTAAGTTTGCCACCGCAGGAAATGGTGTATTGCAGATCTGCATTGACTGCCAGTCTGCAAAAGATGGCACTGTTGTTATTGGAGATAACTGACTGCTGTTTTCCCCTACTGGTACAATATATATATAACTACATGCATATGTGACACTTGTGTTCTACACACATAGATAAAGGCTCAGGCTCACTTGCTAGTACAGCGCAGTTGAACGTTAGTAGTAGTTGAAAACAGCCCTCACTAAAAATTCAGTGTGTGATTCCGAACTTTTAACTGGCCCTTCTCACTCACTGTGTTGCTGTCAGGGCGGATTCATGCAATCTGAATAATTCATATGCCAGAGCTGTCTAAGAAACCTAATGCTTGCATGCCAATTTGACAGAAAGATTAATGTTACACTAATCCATGCTGTAACTGCTCCTCAAGTTGTGCCTGCCAACAAATTCATTGGGATTGGTAAGAAATCTGCATCTGCTGTATGCTCATGAACTTTTGGGCTATGTTGTTCAGTTAGACGGAGGAAGGTGATGCGTTTTGCTTGGAAAGCGGTGTCGAGAGGAGACCAATTCTCCCTTGTTCTGTAACTCAATTGAAGGGGGATTGGTCCTTTACATCAGAGGGGAGAATATAACCCTGGATGGATATTTGTATTTAAAAGCAGTCTTCTTTTTGGATCTAAATCATGGGATTGCATTAACAATGTTTTTCTTCCTATACTAAAGCAATATATTGAAATTGTAAAATCTCTTCAAACTCTGGCACTGTACATTTGTTAATCTCTTTGGTCTAATATCTTTTTGTAAATATTTATGAAGTCTTGAAATTAAATAATGCTTTGTCTACCAGATCGGGTGCCCTTACTACAAACTGATGAAACTGGATTGACAGGCAATGGAATAATAACACAGCTTAACAAGGATTGCTTGTTGAGTCACTCTTGTTATTAATAAGGGCAGCTGTAGCTCCTTCCATCTGAGGAACTCAAATTGCTTTGCTTAAATTAGTGCACACTTCCCCACTTGAGGTAGGTATTGCTGTTCCCATGGTACAGATGGGAAAACTGATGTGCCCCACAGCAACTCAGCAAATCATGGCAGAGCAGAGGTTAGCATTTGAGTGTTTCTAGCTCTATGCTCCGTCCAGCACACTGCTCTAAAACAGTGGTTCTCAAACTTTTTGAGAACCGCGACCCATTTTTCCTTCCTTGGCTCCCGCGTCGGACCCTTGTATGTCTGCCAAAAAGCCGCCGAATAAATTACTTCTGAATTCGGTGGCTATTTTCAGCGGACATGCCGAGTGCTCCCGAAATAGCTCAGTATGTCTGCCGAAAAGCCGCCGAATGCAGAAGTAATTCATTTGGCAGCTTTTAAGTGGCGCCAAGAGCTCGCGACCCCCCTGCAAGTGCTCGGCGACCCCCAGTTTGAGAAACCCTGCTCTAAAATATATTTGAGTGTGCAAAGAAATGGATGGATGGACGGACACAGGAAAGGATAACAGTGACAGAACTGATCTTTGAAAAGCAGTGGGTAACAATAAGAAAAAAATCCCACTCTAGAGTGGGTAATAGGGTTCAGTGGGAGAGTGGGGGCAAAGTTGAAGAGAGAAACCAGTTTGTCCATTAAGACATTAAGTCCCCTCCCCTCAGCTGCAGTCATTCTGCCATGAGCCATGCCAAGTGGAAGGAATAAGTATTGTCTAGTGGTAAATAAATACAAAATATAGCCCTTCTCTTTAATGGGGTTGACACTACTGCGTGTCTAGAGAGAAAGCATTAAGCATTAAGACACTGTAGCATTAAGACACTGTATTAAGTGTCTTAATACACTTAATACAGTGTCTTAGTGTCTGAATACACTTTATTAAAGTGTATTATTACACTTATTATTAAAGTGTATAATTACACTTTATTAAAGTGTATTATTAATGCTGTATTAAAGTGTCTTAATACACTTTAATACAGCATTAAGACACTGTAGCTTGGTCGGATTGTACTTTCACAAGGCACATCATTGCTCCAAAGAGACAATGCTGGCTAGCTTAGGCCCAAAATTTATGGTGGCGTCTTGTTTTGGGGTGGGTTTTTTTTTTCTTTACAAAAAGATGATATGAAATCAATTGTTTTATTGCTCATAATAAATAGTCAGACAGGAACATAGACAGGACATGCAACTGAATGTACCAGTACAGCTTCTTTACCAATATGAGCCTGTACCCTACAATTGATCAGAGTGGTTCTACAGGCTGTGGAGTAATGAAAACGAATACAAAAATCACTCCCTGAGGCCCAGTATCTACTACACAATAACAAAGGCTGTACAATTAAATCACCCTGTCTGCAACTAGGGCTGGATGAGGTAACTGCTGTACAGAGCTTCTCTGGGGAAAGCACCACACCTTGTGGGCTGCAGAAGAGATCTCTACACTGGCCCTGAAGAGGATGGTATCATAGCCTTTAATGAAGCAAGTTCAGCCACCCTGATGACTAAACAGGTCCACCCAGCTGGGGGCCTGATGATGGGGTGGGGTGCCACCTGCTTGGGACTATAATTAGGGAGGAGACAGCAGAACTAAGTCAGTTTGGAAGATGAGAAGAGGAAAAAAACTGCTAGTCCTTCAGGAAGAGGCTAGGCTCAGCGTGAGTGGGAATAAACTCTGCCTTGCTGTGAGGAGTAGCAACCCGCCAGGAAGAAGGTAGGCCTAGGAAGGGCAGAACTGTGACCAGCTGCAAGAAGCAGCACAAAACCTCTACATGGAAGTAGGCCTGGGAAGGGCAGAGACATATATGTAAGATAACCAGGAGCCCTGAGAGGGGGCAGGAAAAAGCCTGTTTATTCCAAGAAGGGGCAAAAGCTGAAGAACTTGGTGTAATAGGTTTGGTCTGAGAAAAGTAAACAACTCCCCGGCAAAAAAGCTGCTTGACTCATGCAAAAGTGCCTGTGCAGTAATTATTAAAAGGTGGTGGGAGTGTAGTCCTGGTGAAGCATGGGGAATCCAGACCTTGGCCACCAGGGGGCATGCCAGAATGACCACAGGCATCCACCGATGATGTCTAATGGGGGAGAGCGGGGAGGTAGTACTAGCTCTGCAGTTTGATCCTGTGGTTCAGGAGCCCAATTAGCAATCAACATTACCCAAAAGAGCCACAGGAGTGTGAATTCATTGTTTTAGTCACTATTTTTATAAATATATTATCACAGCAAAATGACTGAACAAGTGCTCTACAATTGGTTAATAACATAGTAAACCTCCTGATTGGTTAATAACTTGGGTTAATAATTTAATCAGTGTTTTAATATCATGAGGTGCAGGATACAGTGAAGAGTCACTTTCAGGTCCTGAGTGTGGGTCGGGGTGTCACTGCTATGGAGGGTAGTGAGGCAGCAGGAGCTGTTAAACAAGCCTATTGGCTGGACTGGAGAGACAGGTGACACTGGAGCTCTGTGCTCTGCCTATGGTTGTGGGGAGAGCAATGAAATATATCCCCAATTCTGGTGCAGATGCCTGTTCAAAGGTGCTAGGTTGTGGGGAGTATTGAGTGCTCCTTATATGTGGTAGTGGTGCTAGAACCTGATTCCCTGCTGCATGGCTCTGGTCTTATATTGGTGCAGCTTATTCAGTGGAGTAATGAGATGGAAAACCAGGCCTCAGAGTTGATGGAATTCACCAGGGCTGAATTTGATCCTTACTATGCATATCACTTCTCAGATGATTAAGTAAAAAAGGCTGCCTCTGTTGTTGCCAATTCCACATGAATGTAACATCACCTCATACCTGGGGAAAGAATGTTTCTATCTGAAGTCTTATGCTGATTTCTTGACGCCCCAGCTCCTGGAGTCACGTGATATGTGAGAATCTCAGCTTCCATTTTTTTTAGCCCTTGTAGCTGCAGAGAAAAGTTTGCAAATGTGACCCTTTAGAAGTTCCACCAACAGCAGGCAAATAAAAAGATCCCAAACCTATTGCTTTTAGAATCTGATGCTACTTTGGGGTCTGACTCATGAGTTTTGAGCACTTGGGAAGAGGGGACCTGGACCCCAAACCTAGACCACTATCTATATGACAGACTAGGGGAGTGTAGTGGAGGTAAGGGAGGACGGACACTTAAATAAAACAAGGGTTAAGGTTTTAAAAATAACAGTGTTTGGGAATTTTAGCAACCCAAACACAAGGTTGCCAAGGACCCAAGCAAATACCTTCTAGCAAATAGGTGACTTACAAGTTATAGTGACCTCTTCCGGCTTTTGTTCCATTCGCAGCCCCTGCTCTGATGCTGTTCCTGCACTGCTTTTTCCCTTTCAAATACCTATTTTCTTACCAAGGAAAGCCAGTTTTTGGCTTCCTATCCCTCTAAGGGTCCCTCACTCCATTGCCACTAACTGGCAGTGTGTGCTTGTAAACATGGTCAAACATAGGTGTGTAGCAGGCAATATTATTACATGATTAAGGGGAGGTGGGTTTTTGTTTTTTTGTTTTTTTTTTTGAACAGCTGATTGCTAAAACTGAAATGCTCCAGGATCCCTGCCTGTGATCGAAACTTTCTATGTGAGAGACGGGCATCTAGATTTATGTATCTCTGGACCCGAACTCTGCAAATACAATACTGAATGTTAAATACACATCTGAGTGTTTGCAGGATCATGGCTCTAGGCAGCAATGGGATCTCGGCAGCCTTATCTTCTCAGGGAGAATAGGTGTGTTTTTAGTTTGTGTTAGCAGCGGCTCCAACACAGGACCCGGGAACTCAGAGAATCCTTCATCCCCACTGTCATTGCATCCCCAGCTCCAGAGAGACTCCATATCCTCCTCCTCCTCACTGTACCTCCACCTCCTGAGAGACCCCCAACTCTTGTGAGTTTCACTATACGACCATGCCCAGAAAGATTGACCTGTTTTGGTGTGGATATCATCAGTAACATCTACAAACCATTAAAGGGGGCATGACCACTCCATTCAGGGCACTACAAGGAGAAGTCTAGGGCACTGCAAGGGAAGAAAAGAGCAAGAAGTAAAAACAAAACAAAACACCCCCAAGAAAACAACAACCCACTACTGGGTCCTTGATGGGCTGGGATTTACTGGAATTGTTTGAAACCCTGTAAGAGATGTTACCTCCCCCACTGTCTCTCTCTAATATCGTGGGCCCGACATGGCTACAACAACCCTGCAAATAAGCTTAGTTACAGGGGTACTGGAACAGCTTGTATAGTGGGAGTCCTGAGAGCCAGTTAACCACATTGTATAGAATGGAAACCACTTCAAGCCCAGGGGGTGTGGCAGCACCCCTAGTTCCAGCACCTATGCTTAGTTATAAACATTTAAAAACTGAGCTTCATTCATGCCCAGCTCTGTAATCATTGCTAATGCTGGGAGCTGTGATACGAACACTGCTACCAAATATTGTAGATAATGTCTATGAAGAAAGTTTAGAACAAAGAAAACTTAGTCTGTAAGCAGATCTCAGTGCAGTAACTGTTGAAATCTTCATGCTTTGGCACAGTTGATAACCTCCACAAGAGGGAGCCTGCATATTGCTGATTTTTATAGCAGACGAATTATGGACTTGGTAAATTATATTCCAGCCCTGTCGCTCTAGATTTTTCTTTCTTCTGTTTTTGTTTTTTTTTTTTTTTTGAAGAAACAGGGAAATTAATGTACAAAATCTTATGATGAGCAGGGACCCTCATTTTTCATGATAAAATAAATAAAATTCCCTGATTCATAAAGAACATAAAAATCCATGTTTTTCCACAATTAAAATGAAACGTGGAACTTTAGTTGCCCTAGCCACAATATATAAAGGTATCAGCTGAACACAATAAATATTGATATATTTATACTTTTTAAGCTGACATCCAGAATCCTGTCACCCAAGGCTGACAGCCTGAGCACTGCCCATTCTCCTGAATGAATCATTCTCTTTGATGATCTGATCTCGCCCTGGTCCCAATTAGATACGATAATGGGGGATTCCACTGTATGTTTTTATTTTTTCATAAAATGTAAAAACTAAAGATTCTCCGTAAAAACACAAATTCTGTGATTTTCTGTTTCAAATGGATGCTCGATGAAGTGGAAGTAGCCTAGGGAATGTAGTATGGGACCAGGACAGAAGCCCCTCCTATTGTCCCTGATTTGAGGACCTGAAGCTGGAGCTCTCCACTTCCTTAAGTTAAAAAGATGAGCCTAGGGTAGCCATCTCTGTAGACCTGTCTGCTGCAGGTTTCTCTCTCTTCCCCCTCAGTCTCCACTTTGTGAATAATTTCTTTGTATGCGTTATTAGAGGAGTGCGTAGCACCTCCTATAATTTAGTCTGCCAAGCACTTTTCATTATAAAAGATTCTCACAGGCTTTTTTTGAGAAGTCTCAACACCTTCCTTGTTTGCAGCAGGCCTTTGAAATTCAGCAGGAGAAAATTCCTTGGGCTGATGAAGTGCCTTTTCTTTACTTGATCATATTCCACTCATTTTTACAGTTAGAAGGAGCTGTATGCTTTAATGGAGTTATAAACTGTTCAAAGTGACTATTGTCCTCTTATGTTGTTTGCACTATAGTTGTAGCTATGGTAGTCCCAGGATATTGGAGAGACAAGGTGGATGAGGTAATATTTTTTATTGGACCAGCTTCTGTTTGTGAAGAAGAGTTCTGTGTAAGCTCCAAAGCGTGTCTCTCTCACCAATAGAAGTTGGTCCAATAAAAGATATTACCTCACCCACCTTGTCTCTCTCTTGTCCTCCTGTTGGTTGTGTTCCTTCCTTGAATGCAAGGTGAAAGTCTTTGACAGTCAACCTTTTAGGATTTGGGTGAAATAAACACTTTTGTGTACCTCTAGAAATGCCATTTCTGAAATCCATTTTTGGAGGCAGCCTGGCATGTCAGCTGGCCAGATGTCACCCTCCTTCTGGGATACCAGACAGCTTGGTATGTCAGTAACAAATTTGCTGAATGTAAGAAGAGAAACTCTAGATTTTAATAGCAATGTTAACTTTGCCATGCTGGACATAATTTGTATTTCCTTTCTGTGTCATCTCTTTGAATGTGCGCTTATTGGTAGTGTGTTTAATGTTGATGTAGGTAAATGTGGAGTATGAAATATACAGTTGGGCTTAGTAAACGGGATAACCTGAACTGTTTCATTTCCTGAATTTTGAGTCCCTTTAAATCCACCAATTTTGGGTTGTACTTCAGTTGCTGAGTGGTGGTGGATGCTCCATAGCTAAGGTTTCAATTGTGTTTCTGTTATATGTCTGTGTTTGGGACCCATGCCTCTGGGGAAGGGGAGTGCTGGACATGTTAACCACAAAACTGGTAGGCTAGCTATGAAGCTGAAAATGAATTTTTATACCAAATTTGAATTGAATTGGGTAAGGGATTCATGGTGTGATGCCCCCCAAAATGGAGATGGGGTGGGTGAAAACCTTGCTAAGGATTTAATATGGATTTCAATGTTAGTTTTCAAGTTCTGAGTGGAGGAAAGAGGATTTTGTGTTTAAGGCATGAGACAGGGATACAGGCCACCAGAGTTCAACTCCTGATTAGGTCACAGATTCTCCTGTGTGACTGGCTAAATCACTTTAAGGGGAGACTAACTAAGGCAGCTAGGCACTCCACTCCTGTGTTAGCCTTAAAATCCCCCCACAATCTCTTTGTGCCTCAATTCCCATTCTATAAAACAAGAATAGGACTTGAACTGTCTTGGCTAGTTAGTCCCTGCTCCAAAGAGCTTACAATCTTTCTCTAGCTTTATGCATGTACAGCACAATTTGGCCCTGATCTTGGTTGGGACATCTAGGTGCTACTGAAACACAAATAATAGCAATAATAAAGGTGAATTGCCAGATTCCAGCAAATCACTGAAATCATGGCTCCCAGTGCAGCCACGTAGAGTATAAATTACCATTGAAGCTGGCCCATACAGCCTAAATTAAACCCAGAGTGTGTGATTCTGAACTGGTGTAAATTTGTGGCATTCCGCTGAGGTTAATAGTCCTCCGAGCCTGTACACCAGCTCTGGATCTGGCCCTCTAGCTCCTGCTGGACTTGAACTATAGGAATTTCTTTTGTTTTTAATTCTGGCATGTGTCATAGTGTAATCATCATGCTAGCCTGGAAACAATGAGACACACCCTGTCTTTTATGGAAAGTGCACTTAACTGCATCACCAAGGCCAGAAAAGTATATTAATAATACCTCTAAATGTAGCCCTCTTTGGATTATATTTAGCCTCTTGACAAACATCCAAGCTGGTAGGTTTTCAGCAGCTAGCATGTTATCGCTTTGAACTGCAGCATGGGTCAGAACTCAGTGTCTTATCTCTCTTCCACCCAGGGGTGAAAGTGAGCTGGTATGGGCCGGTACGGCGTACCGGTAGGAAAACCGGCGCCTACACAGCCCACGTGAAAGCACTGCTGCGACAGCCCTTTAACGTCTCTGCCCCTTTTGCCTCCCCCGTCGGTGGTCTTGCTGGTAGAGTCCGTACCGGCAGGGCTGACGGGGGGGGGGAGGGGGGAGGAGAGGGGAATAAGGGGCAGCAACTTTAGTGTTACTCCCCTTCCCCCGTCCGTGGCCCTGCTGCTACAGACCCTACCAGTAGGGCCACCGATGGGGGTGGGAGGCAAAAGGGACAGTGGCGATTTTAAGGGCCCGGGGCTCTGGCCACTGCTTCAGTAGCAGCACCGGCAGCCAGAGCCCTGGGTCCTTTTAAATTGCCGGCCTCAGGGCAGCTGCTCCTTTTGCTCCTTTCCTGCCCTGGCATTGGCGGCGGTGACAAGGATGTTAAAGCAGTGCCTCAACCACAAGCCCATCCTTCCTCCTTGTTCTAAAATGTGGCGTGGCTGCTGTGCTCCACCACAGAGATGGCTGCATTTCAATGGTAGGAGAAATGATTCCTCTGGGTCATCTGGGCTGAAAGGTTCAGTGTTAAGTCACTAATGGTGAGCTCCGGGTAGCCTGATGCTGCGGATGGTTGGGAAGCAGTGCTGGTTGTTCAGTATGTGTGTGTGTGTCCATCTGCCCTCGGAGACAAAGCACAGTGAATGGTAAAGGACAGACACAGTGTGGTGAGAAATGCCCTGAGTGCACACAATCTGTGCCTGCCCAACCTTCAGGACACCAGCTCAGCTAGTAATTCCCCTGGTGCGCCCCTGTGGTGCTGACTCTCCAGCTTCGGGCCTGGCAGCTCCATTGGACTCTCTCACCCAGACTGACTGGCTTCCCATTGTTTCAGGCACAGCTAATTTGCAGCACAAGTCGTCCCCCCCCCCAGCATCTGTCTGTGTCGCAGACTTTCCCATCTTGGAGCACTGCACGGAAGGCTGGATTATGGTCTCTTGGCAGAGGCTCCCGTCACCCCCTCTGACAGAGACAGGACATCCTAGCTGGTATTCCCTAAACAAAACGCCAGAATGACTGATTGGGGGAGTGACCTTGTGTGAGAGCAGAGTGTGTGCAGGGAAATGGGAGATAAGAGGGAATGCAGGCTGAGTCACAGGGGAGCGGATTTCCAGCCCCTCTCCCCTCTTCTCACGCAAAGCACTTGATGTTAGGACTGCCCTCCTGGCAATAGCAACTGGGTTGTGATCCTTCCTGGTCACACCCCTGCCGCAAACCCAGCATTAGTGGCCGCTGAGTCACAGATCTATGGTTGGACCCTTTAAAAAGACTGGTGAGGCTGGGGTGTTTGTGAGCCAGATCTCATCTCTGAGCACTCGGGGGCGTTCTGATCTCTGACCCGCTGGCAGGGAATGAGTTCCCCAATGGGCACCAGCATTGGTCAGGATAGAAGAATCATGCCTAGTAAGATTGGGGCCCACGAAGCTAGGGGCGGTGCATACTTCTAGGGAGCGACAGTCCTCTCCCCTAACAGCTCACCATCTGCACAGACAAGACAGGCAGAGCATGGGAGAAAGGAAGCAATGTATCAGTAGATGCCAGCATGCTCAAAACAAGGGTGAGAAGAACAAAGGTCTATCAGTATCCACCCCTCTGCAATCTCATCATATGGGATGCAATCAGACTTTCCTTCATGCTCCTTCAAACCCCAGCATCCTGCTGACCTGTTGAGCTCCTGGCCTGCCCAATCCTTGTGCGGTGGAGTCTAGTGTCTGCAGCCAACTCAGCATGTGATCTGCTGGGAGGCAGAACGTAGCAGTCCAATGGGTGAATTTCACTCATGTTTCTCTTGTGTAGCCCTGAGGTGCTGTCACAAGGAGAGCCTTGTCCCCAGCTCGCAGTGGAGTCAGAGGAGGCACATGTGACATCTGCCATTTCAAGAAGGGCTTGGGTGAATGCACTAGTGTTTGGTTTGGAAATGTCTGCTCTCACTCATCCTGCTGTTTGTTTGAATCCTTGCTGAGCATCACATTTGTCTCGCTGTATAAGTCCTAGACGACTCGCCAGCCCTACACAAAGGGGCTAGCATCCGTGATCTCTAGGGACTAGCATTTGGCCACTGCTGAAATGGCCCCTCTTTGCTTCCTCGGTTACAGCCTCCTTCCTTGGAGGCAATTTGAACTGTAATTTTGCATTTTCCAGCATTCCCACGGTGGATCTGCTTTGGAGAACGGGTTTTCTTTTTAGAACAGCCAGAGCAGTGCTGTGCTCAAGCGCAGATGGTCTGTGTTTGTGAAATAGCTCGTCGGAACCTAACAAGACCTTTGCAGAAAGACCTGGCTCCTGGTTGTGCAAAGGAGCTGGCAAGTCTAATGCAGTCTCTCCTAGCAACTCCAAGGAACCCTACGTGCTCCCCACCCCCAACCTGCTGTTTAGCAAGAGAAGAATTTGTGGAGCTTTGAGCCAGCAGACTGGAAGCCACAGCCATGTGAAGAATGAGCTTTATACCACACTCAGGAAGAAGAGCACAGCATGTGGAATTCATATGCTGTGACTCCCAGCAACAGAGGGGAGCTGCCCAGGTTTCTGCCCTTGGCTGGACTAATCACCACAATATTTTTATGTCCCAAACTGAAATGAGTTTTACAACCCTTGAAAATAATAATGAAAAGATCCAAGTGGAGAGAGTCATTTCACAGTAGGGTGGGGGCAACAGACACGAACCAATGTGCTGGTTGTTCACTGAGTTTCGTAGCAGCAGTTGGGTTGCCCAATAGCATTAAATAAGATCCCAGCCATTTGGGGCAAATCTGTGGGTTTGCTGGTACAAACCAGGGCCATGTTACAGGATGCTCTGTCTCCAGTCTCTGGCGCATGTGCCATGGAATCGGTGTAACACCAAACCCCTCTCTTGCAATGGCCCTGCCCAGCTGAGTCTGGTCAGATCCTGCCACAAGGGATCATTGCAATTATCTAGACTGCCTTGTGGCATGATGCAGGCCAGAGAATTTCACGCAATGAGTCCTGTAGTGGAGATGACCGCTGCTCCCTCCTATGAAAATGGTTATTAAGAGGATATGCTGTCAACGGGCAAAAGGTCAGGGAAAGGTACCTGGAGGCATGGGTACTCTTCCTGGCTCTGCCATAGTGACCTTGGACAGTTACCATCTCTGTGCTTCAGTTTCCCCATATGTAAAATAGGGATAATGATCCTTTTCCATCATTATAAAGCTCTGCAAGGTCAATGGATTTGCAACCCTCACCCAAGTGCAAATTCGTAGTGATTTTGTTCAAAGATGATTCATGAGATTGGGGTCAGTAGAAAATCCTGTATGCTTCAGACCGGTTTCCTTTCTGGTGGGCAGATGGTGACAATGGCTGCTTTTCAAACATGAAAAGACACATAAATAGAGCCACGTATCACAAGTCACCAGGGCTGGGTTAAGGGCTTGCCAAAAAATGGGATCTGCTAATGAAAAGACAAGACGGTCTCTCCCATCAGATTAGAATATGAGGCTGCTGTACTGGGCCTGGCCTAGGAGCTCAGTGAAGAAATTAGGCCTGAAACCTTCCATCACAATAAGACCCTGCAGAGAAAAGTGATGGGAACTTCAAGGACAAGTAGCTCATCGCTAGCTGGACACCTCAGCTTAGACAGAGCATGAACCTGGGTACTATAGACAGCTGTCTATCTGATGTGATTCTGCCATTCAATGGGCCCAATTCATGCCTGGTGCCACTCCACTGACTTCAAAAATTCAATTGGCATCACCAGAAGATGATAGGCCACATTCAAGAGTGATGTGTAGAAGGATTAGCTTATGACTTTATGAACGGATACTAGGACAGAGTTGCCTGCAGTAGCTGGGGACTGGACTCAGTGACCCAGTAAGTCCCTTCCACTCCTATGTTTCTATGACGAATTGAGGTTTCCCTTATTGTCAAATTCCCTTTAAGCTAAAACGCCACATGAGTGCTGTCTGTTAAGTGGGATCTTCTGAACTTCCAAAAAAAAAAAAAATAAGGTGCCCAAAATGCTACCTACTTATTCTTAAAAGGAATTTAAAACCTTTCAAAGTCAGCTGCTCAGAACTCGTGAGCAACCCTGGAACAGCAAACCAATAGGTGCAGCAACGTTCACACTCAATAACAAGAACCCAGTTATTTCTATCCTTTATAGTAACGCAAGTGATGTGTGTATGGCGTGAGAGGAAATCAAATTGTGGTAAGGGATCAGATTTCAGATTCAACCTTCCAAGGGATATACAATCAATTAAAGTGTGTGGTGTCCGAGAGAGACTATTTTTCTAGATATAGAAATTACCTTCAAACTTCTGGGTATGGGTACACTACAGCGGCACAGCTAAGGGGCTGCAGCTGGGTCACTGTAGAATAGACACTTCCTATATCAACAGAAAGGGGTTTTGTGTTGATTGTCGTTAAGGCTACATTTTAGTCGTGGGTATTTTTAGTAAAAGTCATGGGCTGTAAGCAAAAATTCATGGGCCCGTGACCTGTCCATGACTTTTACTAAAAATATCTGCCGTGACTAAAACTTGGGAAGGGGATCATGGGTGCTCTGGGGAGGAGCAGTCCAGTGGTGCCACAGGTGGTGGGGGAGGTGGTCCAGGACCCCTCCGACTGGTGCTGGAGGAGGGGCAACCACGGCACATGGATCGGCCCCCCTGCTGGGTGCTGGGGGGGGCCGGGCTGTGGCATGTGGGCCAGAACCCCTGCTGGAGCTGGGGGGAGGGGAGGAGGGAAGGTTGGAGGGGCTGGCAGGGGCCTCCTACCCAGCTCTGCATCCCTGCAGCTCCTAAGCAGCAGAGGCAGGGGCCAGAGCAGGAGCTCCGCTTCTCTCACCACAGGAACCACAGCCAATGGGAGCTACGGGGACAGGGCCTGCAGACACGGGTGGCCTGTGGTGCGGAGACCCCCTCTCAGCCACCTAGGAGCTGCAGGGGGGCCATGCCAGTGGGAGCTGGGGAGCCCCCTACCTGAGGTAAGTGCCCCTTCCGCAGTCCCCAACCCCCTCCCACACACTCAAACTGCTGCTGCTGGCCCAGGGGCTGCCCGGCTCGGACTTGGGCCCCTGAGCCAGCACCAGCCACTGCAGAAGTCACAGAGGTCACGGAAAGTCACAGAATCCATGACCTCTGTGACAGACTCTCAGCCTTAATTGTAGTTAGTGCACCTTTGTAAGAGGTGGTTGGTGGAAGAATCCTTCTGTCCACCTAGCCGTGTCTACACTGGGGGTTAGGTTGACCTAGCTACAACACTCAGGGTTCACAACCTCAGCAGGGTAACTAAGGCAATGTCATTTTTAAATGTAGACCAACTAGGTCTAAGTGCAATTAAAATATTGGAAATAGACGCCCAGAGTGAATTGAACCAGGCAAGCTTCAAAGGTACACGTTATGAGAATGCAGCGGGTCTTCATGCCACACCTCACTGAATTCTTAATCCTCCGATACTGGAGCTTTAGTCACTCCCAACAGATGTTGTTTGGCATCTTTAGTCAGCAAACGTGGTGGTGCTTTCTCTTCTCTCTGCCCTGTGAAGGGAGGGGAGGCTACGCAGCACATCTGGAGCCTGGCTCATGCACCGTTCTAATAATGCTTACTGGCATTCTTGTAAAGCATCCCAGGCTGTCTTCACAGTTGTTCACATCTGGGCTCCATTCTGATGTCAGAACTGTTCAGTTTATGCTGCAGCAATGCTCGGAGGCTCCAGTCAGGACCAGGTATCCCACTGTGCTTGGTACTGTCCACATTCGTGAAGGCCTTCTAAAGATCAGTGTGGCGAATACACTTTTACAGAGACAGAAGAGATACAACTGCCACACAGCGCTGCTAAAATAGTCTAGCATTGGGGTGGAGGTGCTATGGTCAACAGGCTCAAGCCCAGAAATCTGGTTTTCATTCAGGCATGAAGTCTGGAGCCAGATCCTAAAGCGCAGTGATCTGGGACTTTGCATTGGGCCAGTCTCTAGGCCCCAATCCTGAAATCTGATCTACATGAGGATCCTTGCAGGGTTGCAAGTGGGTGCAGCAGTCTGCTCATGCCCTAATTTAATTCAGGTTGGGAGGATGCACAGGTGACTTGTTTTTTGGTTTGTTTGTCTCTTTTAACCAAACCTTTTCAGGTCACATCTAAAGCACGTGGCTGGAAAAGCCTCAGAAACCGCCCCCTCCGACAGCCGGGTGGGGCTGTCACAAATGAAATGATATCCCGGAGGCCTGCGGGTACCACTGCTATTCTCCAGTGGCCGCAGCTGGCTCCTTAAAACCACAAGAGCAAAGTCCCCAGGAGAACAGGAGCAGAACAGTGAAGCTGTAGCTTCTAAACTTCTGCCGGTAGGAGAAGCAATGGAACAGGAGCATGGTGTCCACTTCTGCTCAGACAAACCTGGGGCAAATCGGGGGCAGCAGTTGAGGAGACACGATGTCATTTAACCCACTCTTTGCAGTGATGTATCTGCTGAGTGTTTCAGTGGCGAGGTGCATTTTTGCACGTAGGACGCTTCCATTTTGGCTGCAGTGTGAGAATAGATTTCTGGTTGCCTGAAAGGTTCCCAACAGCAGAGGGAGCTGTTACGCTTAGTTAGCGAGAGGCAGGGAAGTGGGGAAAAATGGCGACTTGTGGAACAAAGTTTTCTGGAAGGACTCTGCTCTTCCTGGGAATGGTTCCAAGGAAGCAGTTATGAAATGTGGAAAGCGTTAAAAACAACCTGCCAGTCTGTACCTTGTTTGTCTTGGGGAAGAGAATACAACTGGGCTGGGCCTACAAGTGGGGAAGAATGCGGTGTGTGTGTGTGTGGTAGAGGGAGGGCGTAACCTTGCTATGTGTCATGTTTGGCCATGCCATCTCATTCCCCTTCTGCCTGTCTGCACATTGCAGGAGGGGATGACACATGGAGAAACAACAGCCGGAACCGCCTCTCTTTCCTTAAAGCTCCCTCTGTGTCCGCTATGAGAGAAGGGAGATATAACAGGAACGTGATTTCACCGCAATGATGTTACTGAGTGGTATGAGTGACTAGTTTATGGGCAGAAGCAGATGCCAGGTATGTGTGTGTGAGAGTCTTGCAGCATTTGGCTTGTTGCAAAGACTTTTTGAACTGGGTTTCTGGTGGAGGTTTCAGGACGAAGCTTTGGTTTGTATAAATGCTGCTTATTGCGAGATTTCATTCTGAGCCCTGCATGCTGCAGCTTTGTGGAACCAAAGGAGCTTCACTGCTCCTGTCTGTGAGAGATCAAGTTTAGGGTGACCAGACAGCAAGGGTGAAAAATCAGGACAGAGTGGGGGGTAATAGGTGCATATGTAAGACACAGCCTCAATTATCGGGACTGTCCCTATCAAACTGGGACATCTGGTCACCCTAATCAAGTTGCAGGTCTGGAGGCCCCATCCACCCCAATTCCTCGGTAATCTCTCACTTTGGAGGACTGGCTGGTTATTTTCCAGGAGCAGCGCCATTGAAAGGGGCTGGGCCAGCAGAAGCAGATGGAAACAGGCGGTTGTATGAAATAAATAGGTAGGGTTCCTCCACATCGCGGAGATGGGCTAAATACCTGCCTTATTCAGTGGCCCTTTCCAGCACCATATTCCCAAATCGCAGGCTTTTATAGTTTCCGTTTGCTATCTGTGGATTCCACTGGCTAGTTTATTAGAAGCTCCCCCTTGAACCTGGTCCACAGAAGATTTGTATCAGTTACAGCAACAGCTAATGAGCCTTAAGTCTCTAGCTCAAGCTGCAGGAGCTCATGCCTTTGGCTGTGGTGTCTCGAACAAGATGGCAGCCCTCACATTTGCAGATGCTGGCCCTGATCCTGCAGAGGCTGGCGCAGTTAAGCACGTGCACACATTGTTATAAGATCAGGCCTGGGAGCTTTCTCTTGCAAGGGGCTGAAGGTCTTGCAGCGAACCCTCCAGCTACTTTACAAACAAAACAATCAGCGCCTTGTGGGGTGAGGCCTCCGCATTGGTTGGAATTTGAATCTGGGTCCTGTGAAGCTGACTGCAGCTGCTCTGTCACTTGAGTTACCGAGGACTCTTCACTGAATGTCTGTACTTGGCCTGTTTGTATGATCTGCCTAGGCAGCCAGTTACAGCAGGAAAAGCAATTACATCTGCCCCCACCCCCTCATTTCAGGCAAAGGCAACTTGACCCTGCCTTTCCGAGCCCTGGGAGCTGTTTCAGTGCAGTGTGTTCTTGGCACACGTGTCAATGCAGTGGTGAGGTGCTGAATCTGTCTCGCACGCTCCACAAAAGGCAGGATTTTCAAAAAGCACTTGGCCAAATTCTGCCGTTCCTGAAGCCAATGGGAACTTCACCATCCGCTTCAGTGGGGAGTGGCTACGTCTAAAGTGAAAAGCTCTGGGAGCTAAACTATTGGTGAGGCTGTTAATCGTTTTGTCTCCCATGCTGCCTTTCCAATGTTGACGTTAAAGGCCAATGGGATGCTCACCTAAAAGTAGATGTGGTCGCGGAAACTTTAAGGTCAGTTTGCTGTGGAAGAGCAGAGGCAGACCAGACCAGGATAAAGAATTATAATGAGTACAGCATTGCTAAATTCTACTCACTCCCGAGTTCACAGTGAGTAATAATGTTGGGACTGATCTGAAGAACAGCTCTGTTTAGGTGGAAAGCTTCTCTCTTTTGTAGGGTTGTCAGCTCTTCAGGATAGGCCTGGAGTCTCCAGAATTGGCATCAATCTCCTGGGACTATTGAAAGCAACCTGGAAGATTTAAATAGGATATTTGAAGAAAATGACAGTGCATTATGTAGGGGGGAAATCTCCCAAAATAGCTTCAGTCAGAGTTGGCAACTTTACAGTCTCTCACAAGCAGATGTTGGTCCAGTAAAAAAAATATTTACTCATGAAGGTAAAGTATCACCATTGCTTGTGAAGGATGGATTTAAAAAGTAAGTCACTGTTGTGGATGGGAAGGTAAATGTTCATGACCATTCTGCAAGGTGGGATTAATATTCAGAAGGTCTTGTTTCCGAGATAGTATTTAGCCTGGGTCCAGAGGTGTTGTGGATGGCAGTACCCAAGGGCAAACTCATCCAAGCACTCAAAAGCCAATAACGCCCTTCTGCTCAGCCAGCTGAGATCCATCTCCTTATGAGTGTGCCTTCAGGGTGCGCAACCCACACTACAGGAAATTAAATATAGCTCCTTGCATCATCTTCAGGCTGAGCATTGCTGACAGTTACCTCTGGCTACCCCAGGCATGGAGGGAGAACCATTATGCTCTTCCTGATACCTCAAGAGTTATCTCTGTGAGAAGAGGTTTATGTTCATACCTCATCCAGGACAACTCATGGAAGAGCCTTGAATTAGCGTGCTCCTTTCCTCTGTGCTGTTCCTGATCAAGGATAGCTGGAGCTGGAGCCTGGGTGTTGGAAGGCCATGACGTTTAGTGTCTAGCCAAGTTAGGAATTTAAGCTCCCAGGCTTGTCTTTTGAAGGTGTGCAGGTTTCCTTTGCAGCGGCAGACTAAGAGGTCAGATATAGCATGACCATTTTGTGAAAACTGTTCACCCATAGATGATAACAAGGTGTCTTTTTCTCGTCTTATCATTCATCTCTGGGAACAGTACTCAGTGTCACAGCTAAATACAAGGTGGGACAGATTGTTTAGCATACATAGTTAATATATGCTTCAAGGGACCTTTCAAGGTGAAGTGGACCATTAATACGTCTCTAGTCATAGGGGGAAAAAGAAGAGCGCTGGCAGGGGGGCGGGGGTGTTGTAATAAAAACCATAAATTTATCTTTGAATATCTGAATACAAATATTTATCTGAACATCTTTGCAAAGGAGGTGCTCTGGCTCCAACAGAAGTTTTAGGCTTGCTGAAGAAATTTGAATGTGTTTTTTGTTTTTTTGGCCTGTGTTGTTCGGGAGGTCAGACTAGACGATCAGAATGGTCCCTTCTGGCCTTGGAATCTGGAAATCTATGAAACAGTGTCCAACTCTTGGGTGTCAGCTCACTGCAGCAGTAGGACCCTCGTCTGTAGAGCTAGTGGAGCGAATCCTAGTAAATGGCTCGCTTTGAGATTTTAGCCTTTGTTCTGTTCACAGACAAACCTTCATTTTTTAAAACTTTTACAAATGTATCTTTGGAATTGGCTGCTGGTCAGTTATGTGAGCATATTTCAGCCTTTGGGGTGGGCAGTTTGTGAACTGTTCACTTTGCATGGAACGTGTGTGCTAATTGAAAAAACAAAGCAGATTCCTGGGCAGTAAGAGCGTCCACTATTCACTAAGGGCATGTCTACACTTACCTCCGGAGTGATCGATCTAGCAGGGGTCGATTTATCGCATCTAGTAAAGACTCGATAAATCGACCACCGAATGCTCTCCCTTTGACTCAGCTACTCCACTGGAGCGAGGGGCATAGGCGGAGTTGACTTGGGAGCCTTAGCAGTTGACTACTGCAGTGAAGTAGATTTACTGCAGTAAGTAGATCTAAATACGTGGACTTCAGCTACGTTATTCACATAGCTGAAGTTGCGTAACTTAGATCAATTCTTCCCAGTGTAGACCAGACCTAAGCACCAGCGTGAGGAGGTTTACAGGGAAAAGAGGCTCTACTGCTTTCCTATAGGGAAAATGCGGGGGTGGGGGAGGAAATGCTTTGGCAGGATTGATTTACATAAATTATAACTTCACCCCAGTGCAGTTCTATATAGTGTTTTATGCGGTACACTTTGGAGGTTGATTGTGTTCTGCTTTAAGAAATGGTACTATAATATGTTGCATATAGATGTATTTTTAGAACAGCTGGTGAGAAACAGGAGTTTCCGCTCCTTGGGAAATTCTGACAATTTAGGAGAAAAAAAATCTTTACGAATGAGAATGGAAAGCTACGTTTTCCTGCAAAACTAAAATTCTGGAACTTTGATTTGGGGCCACCATAGTGCTTCATTTTGACAGTGTTAAAATGGAATGAAACAAAACATTTCTGCTTAATAGATTAATGTTTAATACTCTACCATTAATATAAAAGTCAAAGTGATAAAAAGCCAGGTGCTATGTTAGAATAGCCATTCCCCAATTCCTTGTGCAATTAAAAAGCAGTCCATGCGTGGCTAATAATAATTTTTAAAAGGGCATGAACGTGACAGAACAGCTGCGCAGTTCAGTCCTTAAAATGAATGTTTGCAATCACTGTGTTGCAGTATCCGTCTGTCTCCACCCTTGACCTGTGGCCTGGCACACAGCGATTTAAAGTGGGTTAACTTGAGAGAGGCAGCTTTCAGTGCCTTCCACTGGCTCCTTGCCATTGGAACTTCAGGCTTAAGTGGCTAAATCTGCAAGTAACATAGCGACACTGACGTGCTCTGTTTCCACAACATGTAACTTGTGAGTCACCGCTTAGCGCTGTGCGGGGCTGGCGCTCCAGAATCCTGTGTCCAGCGCACAGGAAATGTTCTGTCGGCTGCTCTGCAGCTTCCCGGCTAAGAGCAGCATTTTTGCCATTTCCTCTGGAATTCCAGCAGCAGTTAGAGACACACCCAGCTGTGCTAAGACACATCTAAACAAATGCCACTCCACTCACTGGGCTGCGTACTTATTTGCCTTTTGGTTTGGAGATAGAGGGGATGCTGTCAAAGAGGGGAACCTATTCCCAGAATTACCTATGTTTATAACACTACATCTATCGATATACAACATATTTTCCTAATCAGAAAGTCCTTGCAAAAATGAAGGCTGCACTGGAGGGGTAGGAGAGGTAACTCCCAGCATGGTCCAGGGTGAAAATCATGGCTCTGTACTCTCTGGCGGGATATTGGGATGCAGAGAAGTTGTCCTCTGCAGCACTGGAGGAGTGGGAATCCCGTCTATCCGAGTCCCCAGCCAGTTCGTGAGGCACTAGCCAGAAGGCCGAATAGAGTGGCAAGGGGACAGCTGCCCTGTTGGCTGATGCCCAGCAACTGAACCAGGGACCTCCAGAGCTAAAAGCATGAACTGCTACAGGTTGAGGTTAAGAGTCGCTGGCTTCTAGCTGGTGCTGTGACAGACTTATCCTCTGTGGATTGGTTCAAAGGGGGACTTAGAACTACACTCCCCAGTGGGTTACAGCAGCACACGGCATGAGGGTTGGCAACTTTCTACTTGCACAAAAATGAACACCCTTGCCCTACCCATGCCTTCCCCTCCTCGAGACCCTGCCCATGCCCCACCCCTTCTACAAAGCCCCGTCCCCACTCACTCCATCCCCCCTCCCTCTGTTGCTCACTCTCCCTACCCTCACTCACTGATGCTCAAAGGGCTGGGGGGCGGGAAGGAGTGAGGGCTCTAACTAGGAGTGCAGTCTCTGGTGTGGGGTCAGAAATAAGGAAATCAGAGTGCGGGATGAGGCTGCAGGCTGAGGCAGTGGGTTAGGATGTGAGAGGAGGTGAGGGCTCTGGCTGGGGGTGCAGGCTCTGATATGGGGCCAGGGATGAGGGATTTGGGGTGCAGAAGAGCACGCCAATCTGGGGCTGAGAGGTTCAGAGTGCAGGAGGGGTCTCTGCACTGGGCAGAGGTTGGAGGTGCAAGGGGTGGTGAGGGCTTTGGCTGGGGGTACAGACTCTGGCATTGGGCTGGGGATAAGGGGTTTCTGGTGCAGGAGGGTGCTCTGGGCTGGGATCATGGGGTTCGGAGGGCAGGAGGGGGATCAGGGCTGGGAAAAGGGGCCAGGAAGGGGGTCGGGGTGCAGGATCTGGGCAGCGCTTACCTCAAGCAGCTCTCAGAAGCAGTGGTATGGCCACCCTCTGGCTCCTACACTGAGGCATGGCCAGACGGCTCTGCATGCTCCCCGTCTGCAGGCGCTGCTCCCTTTGGCCATGATTCTCAGCTAATGGGAGCTGCACGGGCAGTGCTTGGGGTGCAGACAGCATGTGGAACCCCCTGGCTGCTCCTTCACATAGGAGCCGTAGGTTCGGATATGCCGCGGAAGCTAATAGGGAGCCTGTCTTAGCCCTGCCGCATGGCAACGCCAACTGGACAGTCAACGGTCCTGTCAGCCAGGATCCCTTTTCAACTGGGTGTTCTGGTTGAAAACCAGAAACCTGGTCACCCTCCATGGCACATGTGTGCCTGCAAATCAAACCAATGGGTGTAGATCTGATTTCTAGGCCTCTGATCCTTGCCAACGCTCCTTTGGTAAGGAAATGAAAGAGCGGCTTTTGCCCATGCAGAACACTGCTCCTATCCATTCTGCCAGCAGACCTGCTGCCTCCCTCTGCCACAAGCTCTGTGATGTATTTAGGAGCAGATCACACATGCTGTAAGGTCAGCCACCAGTTGGGGCTCTGCTAATGGGTGAGAGAGACTGACTGGCAAACATGCTTATGAGAAACAATTGCTGAGTGGGTGCTGACAGTGGCACCCGCAGAGCAAAGCATCAGGTGGTCTGAAGAGAAGAGCCAGGATTGCCAGGCTGGGCTGGACATCTGCTGCTTTGTGTGCCCGCTCTTTGGCAGGGAGCCCCTGACTCAGCACTGTCTTATTCTTCTGTCTCCGTAAGGCTCCGACTTGCCATCTCTTTTCAGTGGAGCTTATTTTTAACTAAACTTATAAAAAAAAATTCAGTCACAGGCCTAGCCCTATCTCTTAGTAGCCAAAATGGTGGGCGCGAGCTTAAGCCGGTGTGTGAGCGTATCCGGGGGAGATCTGCAGAGTTCTGGCCAACCAAAGTTGAGACCACTTCCAGAAAATCCATCCCCGGTTTCACACTTGGAGCAGTGCATGCTGGGACAGGACTTCTAGAGTTTAGCCAGTGTTGCCTGGATGCCTGCAATGGCTTTTACAGCTTACGTACCACCCCTATCACGTCCAACAGTGATTCCTGACCACAGCACATCACCCAGCCATCTACGGGGGCACCCACAGACACACATACATAAACCAAGAGCAAGACCCACAACAACCGAGACATCAACACCAAATGGGAAAGCAGGTATATCCTGCAACAACCAGAGCTATAAACATTTGTATAGATGCGCTGGATACACACAAGGAAACAGGCTGATGCCTAGCACTAGAGGAATACATGCAAATCACATTACAGACACACACAGAGATGTGAAACACTCACAACACAACAGGCACGAACAGGACACTACAGTCACACAGCTCAGGCGTGCACGCGCATGCACACATGTGAACCGTTGTTCTCCATGGCAGAGCTGTTACTTCAGGCTTGCCTAGGAACTGACTCGGGAATCACTGCACTGCATTTTTGAACCAAAGGCAAGGGCTTAACTCTGGCCTGTCAGCAGGTCCCCTGGGAGACTTGACAGCCTGCAGCTGCGGGGAGTGAGCTTGATATAAGTCAGATCCTGAGAGCCTCCGTCTCTTACAAGCCCTGCAAACCTGCACCAAGGATTTCATGGTTCCTTTTCCCCAGCTGGGTCACTTTTAATCCCAAAATCCAACAGCCCTAATCCATATCCCAGCCTGCCCAGCCTCTGGATTTTGCTCTGTGCATCTTTCTTTGTTGGGCTTGCTCTTCCTGGGCTTTCCGTGGTGAAACATCCAGAGCCAGGGCTCAATGTGTTTCTCTGCAGCATGGCTGTGATGATGAGCATGGGGTTGTGTTTTCTGTAAGCAGCCAGGGCTGCAGCTGGTTTGTATAGCAGCTGGGTGAATCTTCCTGGAAATAGTCAACGGCTACTCAAAAGCCAGGTTTCACAGGCACATCAAAACTGCTGTTTGATTTCCCCACTGAGTGGCATTTACTGCGTTCCTACTGCGCAGTCCCCTCAGACGTGCTTCTCTTTCTCTGCATCTCTGAGGCATTACAAGGCTTTTGAAGGGAAGGGCCTTTTGTAGCTCCTCCGCTCTAGGGTTCCCTATCAACGAAGGTCAGGAATACAGGATCAAGACATGGGCAAACCCAGCTGAAAGTCCCTACACCTGAACTGCAGTAGCCCCTCTCTGAGGCATGCTGACCAAGCAATCACTACTCCTGGCGCCTGGACGAAAGTGCCTTCAGGCTGTACAGATCGGTGTCACTCATGGAGAAGGGAAGCACAGCCATCTCTGAGCTAGGCTGGGGCAGCAGTTTGCTGGGGAGGGGAAAGGATGAACACACGACAGTGGGATCGTAGGAGGCAAATTGCAACTTCAAGAGGTAGAATTTGGCCAGGAGGCCAACACTAACCTGCCTGCTCTCGCAAAGAGCGGTGCAGGATCTTTAGTGGACAAAGGTGTGTGTAACAATACTTGGTGCTTCTAGGGTGCTTTTCAGCTGTGGCTCTCAACGGGAGGGGTGAGGAGCCTCTGTTTTACCGACAGAATAAGTTGAGGCAGCAAGGGGCTAAGTGATTTGATTGAGGGCATCCGTGCTAAAGTGGCACAAGTCACTGACTGATGTTCAGGACTCACTCTAGGCCCAAGGTACTCGAAAGAGATCCCTCTTCAGTGACGCACTCCCCCTGCCTCTGTGTAACAACGCGTGGGCTTCTGCTGTGCCCCACTGCAGACTGCCTCTCCCCAAAGGGACCTCTACCTCACCGATGACTGCAACGTGGGTTGGCCTACCTGTGCTCGCTTTAATCTAGTAGTGTTGGTAACAATAATAGTGAGGAAGCGGCAGTATGGGCATCAGCGCAGACTAACTACCCGAGTACACTCCCAGTGCAGCCTGTGGGTACGTAGCGTAGTCCACACTCAGCTCTGTGCCTCCTCGTCTTCACTGCTATTGTTATCTCGCTCACTAGAGTCAAGCTGAGACTAGAAAGCAAGTCAAAAAAACAGCCCAACGACTGCTACTATTATTTTAAACCAGCCAAGTTTGGCGTCTGTCTGACTTACGATTGGTGCACACGTGGGGCTGGCAGGGTTCCTTCTGGGGGCCTGTGGATGGGCTATGCAGCAGGGCTGGAACTAATCTGTGCTTCACTCACTCACTGGTGGCAGGTCATGCTCTGCAAGAGCACTCCCGCTCTCGCCTGGCTTGCCATGGCCTAGTTTATGGCTATTCAAGGTTTTGAGTGAGCTGGGATCCGGATGGGAACTGGGTGGCTCAGATCTGTCTTTCTCTAAACACACATTCCAAGTGAATTCCTTCTCTAGCAAAGCCCTCCATCTCCACTCTTGTGGTTTATGAGGACACTGGCCCTCTGACTTACAGCTGTGCACAAGTTACACAAGAGCAAGAAGCACATCTAACACAGATGGGAATTATCCCTGTTCCTGTCTTCTGGCTGGGGCTGGAAGCCATCCGTATGATCCCCTCCAGGGTCAGAGGGGAGACATTCCACTCTCCAGTGTCCTCACGAATAAAAAAATTAATTGTCTGGTCACTGCTCCGAGGCCTGTGTGTGGAAGGGAGGGAGGGAGAGAGTCTGTAACTGACTTTAGTGGTTCCAAATGGTGTCCATTCGACAGTCCTTGGACCCTGCCAACACATGAGCCAGGGATGTGTGTCATGTTTCCCTCAATAAAAGCCAGAACAAGAAAGAACAAAAGTGAAGTCTGCCATGCAAAAGCTCAGTGTGCATCTCTCTTCTCTACAGGCTACAGCAAGAATAGCTGCTGTCTCTATACACGGAAGGAGTTCCTGGAAATTTAAAGTACAGAACGCTGAAAATAAAGATAGTAAGGTTTGAAGTTACCTACCATGCAGTGTGAGCATCTGTCCACCAGGAACTGAACAAAACTGAGAAACCAGTTTCACAAGTTACCAGAGAGTAATGACCTTCCATCACTGCAAACCTGATCCACATTCAGTTAAAACCAGTCACTTGGCAGTGTCAGGCCTCATGTCCCCTTTCCAACCCCGGCAGTTTCTTTGAAGCCAATGGATTGTTCCTTCTCAGGCTGGCTCTGATTGTGCACCCTTAAGTGATCACCCGTTGGGTTTGTCCACGGGACAAAATGCAACATATTTGAATAATTGAGTTAGCTGACATTATGCTGGACATGCAGCTGACTGCTTCGTGTAGGCCAGGGCCAATAGCTCTCTGCACCATGCTGAGACCAGTGTAGGGTCACAGTTAGCTGGCATAATAGTGATTGTCCTTTGTCCTGGTAATACAGAGCCCTTCATCATGGTCTGAGCAGCAGGGAGTTTATAAACCCAGCGCCCTCAAGCAAGGCTGGTTATCCAACAGTCAGTAGTCCTGGCTGGTAATCAATCGGGCAGCAATTAGTCTATCTGCCCAGGTCCCTCTGTCAGGGCAGGCAATCCACAGTTAACAGCTCTGGTCAGGGTTCATGCAGAGCAACACAGCAGTTCAGTGGAAATCAGCTCTCGGCGGGAGCTACAGACCTGTCTGGCAGCAGGCACCAGACCCATACAGGCCTCCTGACCTAACAAGGGATAGACGGCCACCCTCCAGGAACAGCTCAAGAACAGGTGCTGTGACTCGTATGGGATTAGGGATGCTTGTGCCGCCTCTGCCCGTGATGTGCCCACCTTTGAACAGAGGAACTCACCCTTCATGATGGCCACGCTGACACCTTCCTCTCTGAAGGCAGCAGGGGTTGCCTGGGGTTCTCTGCTTGGTGTCCTATTCCAGGTCTCTTATTTTGCACCTATGACCTTTGCCCTTGTCCCTGTGGTGTCATCCGCAGTACTTAGCTGATCCCTGAGCTCTGTGGCTCCTCCCTCACCTGATGGGCTGGGCTGTTTGTTCAGGGGGCGGGGGAGCTCATGCTCACTTTTCCCTCCAGCCTGGAAGCCACCTAACTGAACAATAACCTGGAGTAATGGGCTGATGACATGCTTTCCAGCTTCCTGAGGCAGTCTGGGAAGAAGTAGAGGAAATCGCCCTGGGACGGCCGCTTGACCTCGGATCCAGGCAGGAAAGGAAGCTCTTAACTCGTCCTGTCCCTTGGCAAACCATGGACTTGTTTTGCTGTGTTTAAGAAGGGTTATTGTTCATTGAGACAAACGCTTATCGACCGCTCCCACTGTACCACATGGCCAGAGGTGACTCATGCTTCCTGGGGATGAGTTTATCTTGTCCTGTCCAGTGCTCACCCATCAGAGGAGACAAAGTAATAGACCCTGGAAAGTGCGGCCTTTGATCTTTCACAGGGTGGACCGAACGCACACTGGCCCTTCTAGTATTCTGGTTTGGTTTTGGTCTGTTTCCTGGTTCTGCACCTCCCCGCTTAGCAGCACTGCTGTGCAGTCCAATAATCAGTACCTCCTTCTCAGCCACCTTAGACTCAACTGCGAGACTAGCTTTAAGGAAGAAACTGGAGAGGTGGCATGTGGCTGGCAGGCGATGCTAGCCAGGTTGAGGGGGGAATCAGGTGACCCCAGATAGGGGTGAATTCTGTTGGATGAGCCAGAGGAGTGGAAGGGGCAATTAGAGGAGTGCATGAATATTCTGTGTCTTACCTGAGCAGGCAACATAACAAGTGCCTGCCCTGCAACCCGGGAAGAACGTGCTTATAGTCAGCAGTGGACAAACCTCAAAAGATGTGGAGGTTCCGATCAGATTGATGCCCCCAAGCTGAGGCTGGCTGTGAAGCAGAGGGATCTGCATTAACATGGGTTCCAGATACGCTCTAAGTGCTGCTACGCCAACTTGTGCCTGACTTTGAGAGATGTATTGGGCCCTTAGGCATTTGCCTCTGTACACGTCAAGATGTTGTCCTGGTATAAACCACTGAGCCTCGTTGTTTGGCATCTCTTCTGCTTTCATCCATAGAAGGTCGTAGGGATGGTAGAGATGAAAGGTGAAACCGACCACCTTTTCTAGAGTTAAATGTCGGCTGAACTTGAGCTGAAATAGTTGTGGGGGGTGGTGAGCCTGGTAACATGCTTCAGTGTTGCTTCCCTTCCGTGTTCTGGTAGGATATACACAGTTTAATTTATTATCAGTTTCTGTTGTGATAGCTCCAGTCACGGACCAGGTCCCCATTGTGCTAGGTGTTATACGAACACCGAACAAAAAGACAGTTCCCCTCTCAAAGAACTGACAATCTTGCCTTCAGAAATGCTCTTTGGATCTGCAATGACTCTTCCCCACTCCTAAAGCCATTTTTTTTTTTTACGCTTTTGTGTTTTACTATCTAAATAGTAAATATCCCATTTCCAAGCCCAAGCCATCCAGATCTACATCCCGTCACGTCCAAGAACTGTGCAAAATGGCCAGTTTCCACTTGGCTGGTATTGTATGTATGTGTGTGGGGGAGAGGAAATAGTAATTTCTCTTTGCAAAACAAGAGAAAGCCACTGAGGGGAAAATATATCACTTTCCTGGCTTGTCTTTTCTGCAGAAATATGATTTTTTCCACTAGCTGTCTTATCAGCAGTGAGAATTTGTCCAGCCAGTTCTTACTGTTTAATGATCCCCAAAGGAGAACAGGATCGTTTAGGAAGTGGGTAATAGGCTCTTGCCTGCTTTTACTGCTTGATTGCTGATTCAAATCCCCAACCCTGTTTGGTAGCAATCAAAAGCTGTTATTTTGGGGTAGCTCCTTATCTGAAATGAATTGGTGATCTTACCATAGTCTTTAGCAGACAACTGACCACACCGCAGAGCTAATCGATGTCTGTGCAACTCATTAAAGTTTCTCATCCTCACATGCAAAGCTCTGAAAACTTTGTCCATTCCTATGTCTCTGCTCTTGTTCCCTCCTAAATCTCTCTTCTTACTGCCCACCTAACCTCTGTGTTTTGTTTCTCTGTACGCAAAGAACAAGCAGATATGTTCAGTCTGAGTGACTTCTGTTTCAAATCACGAGAGCATCCAAGTGAGGGAACAGAAGTAAAAGTGAGCAAACCCAGGGCATGTGTCTTAGGGTTGCCACCTTTCTAAATCCTGGTAACTGGACCCTCGAGGCCACACCTCTTCCCCCCACCAAGGCCCTGCCTCTGTCACTCACTCCCCCTCCCCATCCTCCCACTTGCTGGTTTGTCTCAAGGAGCCTGCCTGCAGGTAGGAGATGGCCCTGGCTGAACAGGGGCTGGCATGGGTTAATGCCCCGGTGCCTCCCTCTGCCCTGTGGGAACTGGGCTTTTGGTCTGAGTGCCATTTAGGATTGCCAGGACCCCGAAAACGGGACACCTGGCACCCCTAAATGGCATCTGGACACAGGAGCCAAAAACTAGACTGTCCAGGTAAAAACCAGATGGGTGGCAACCCTAGTGTCACTCCTCTGGAATTGTCTGCACTGAACTGACCACAACATGGCTACCGCTCTCTGCAAAGAGAAGTCCGTCTGTAAAGATGCACACACCCAAACAGAGCCTTAGCAGATACATAGCTCACCACGCTGCGGTCTCCTCTCTCCCTCTCACCTTCGCCTCTTCTTCCTTGTTCCCTCTTTCTTTGCTTTTCCTCAGGCAATCCCCTTCCTTCCCGCAATTTGCCAGTGTTCATCTCCTCACAGAGTCATCCTCACACCCTCTCGGTATCATTTGGATCTTTCTGAATGAGAACATAATAGTGCTGCTCCTGCCCCAGTGTGAGTTATGCATTTGCAGTGTCCCATGGATGCTTAGGGTATAGCACTTCATAATAAGGCTGAAGTGTGAGGTTTTCGAAAGGAATTTATTTTCACAAGATGCACAGACTTTAAAGGGACTTGTATTCCTACATCCCTTAACCTCTTGAAAATCTCCTCCTAAATATTCAGAACTATTTGGCCATCTCAGCAAAGAAACCAAGAACCCTGATGAACAGCCCTCCAATAGATGAAGAATTCTTGCAACCTACTTCTCAGCTGGCAGTACAACTGGGTACTCTACTATGACTCATGAAGGGTTATCGTGCTGGCATGTTCTATAAGCTCTCGGATATTAAGCCATTGACATAAAGAAACAAAATATAATAACAGTAGCTCCAAAACTTGGTTCCCTTAGATGGTGTCACTATGATATGAGAGGCGCCCAGGGAGCAATGAGGGGCAACGTTTGTCATGTAGAATAATCTATGATTTTCCAGAGCTACCTACTAGCATGACATGTAAATAGTGTATATGCTTCCCACAGTAGAGCACTAGAACCATAGGAATTAAGAAATATAGCTGCTTCTGCTCCATAAGGCCCTGTTTTCTTGAGGTTGTAAACTCAACTGTAAATCCTTGATCTGTACGAAATCTCAGCAGGGAGTCAACATTTTGGATGCAAACATTAGGCCATTATTGAGTTTTATGATGACCAAAAATTATGACCTCATCCCAGATCCTTAAAGGTACTTAGACTGCTTATTTCCACTGAAGTTAATGAGAATTAGGAGGCCGAATACCTTCACGGATGTGAGCCCTTGCGTTTTCCTCCTGCCCAGGGATAAAAGTAGCTCTTCTTCTAAGTCAGCTAGTTTGGGATCTCCCAATGAAACCAAGAGCTCAAATGAAGACCAAGGGGAGGAAGTCCATTCCATTTCTGCCTGTTCCTTGATATGCACTATACTAATTTGAGGGGTTCCATCCCTTTCTATGCTCTCCAGTCCCATCTCCATACAAGCTCTCATCCCACTTGGTGGTTAGGAGACTCCATTTCCCAGTTTGGGGTATGGTTTCACAGATCCAGTTGAATGGCAGGAAGTCTTTTCATGGGGGTTGTTTGTTCAGAACTAAACAGCAAACAACACTAGCTGGAAATGGAACCAGTCAGGGCCCCCACGAAAGGCCAGCTGACTGTCTCACTCTCTCAAGCCACCACATTAACAGGGCAGGACAATACCCTGACCAATCCGCTCTTCAGCGTCAATCACTGGAAGCACCCTCCCCTTCTCCCTTCCCCCATATGGATTGCTTGGTATTTTGGTGAAAGGGGATGCAAGAAGGCTTGCCGAGTGAGGTCATGGGGGTCGGGGGGAAGTGCGGGCTAGAATCTGAATTGCACACTGCCAGAGGAATCCCAGAAACTCACCTGATCCACTGTAGTGCACCAGTGCTATTACTGAGCCTTGCTATGCCATTAACGTAGATATTCTGGTCAGAGAGAGGGAGAGATTCTGCATTAATGCAATAACCCAGACCTCATACTTGTCAGTTGAGACAAGGCTCCACCTGTCCAAAATATCATCCTTTGCTTTGCCTATAAATCTAAATTTAGCCCTGCAGTGAATGAAAAAGTGTTTCTATGTAACTCCCAGCCAAGAGGGATGCACTGTGCAAACACAGCCGGGAACTGTTACAGGAATATTTTCAAGACATTTCTTGCTTTTAAAATAAGGATCAGCTATTCCACAGTTTTATAATGCAGTATATTCTATGGGTAGCCCTCTTTCAAGTGAGCAAATAATTCCCAAACTGACTGGGATATTCTTTGAATGTGTTTGTGATTCACGTTTGTCATTCAAAGAAATTTCACACTGTTTGAGACTTGGTTCAAATATTAGTTATTTGTGGTGTGTGATTAGTCCCCTAAATCACATGGCACTAAACTGCTCTGATTGGATGTCTGCAACACTTTAAAAAGAATAATGAAGAGCAAATCAATCACATTTTTGGTATTAATTTTTAGAGGATTAATAATTTTGTGCTAAAATTGGTCACACTTTTGGAATTTGGAAACACGCCAGCCATCAATATATTTGTGGATAATAAACAGCAGGCATCATGACAAAGTGAACTCCGGGGTGTTGTTCACAAATCAATGTATCACTAGCCAGCCAGCCCTAATTAATAGATGGATGCATGTGTGGAAACATGAAGAAATTTTCTTTTTCTTTTCCCCAAATATACTCCTGAAAAACTAAACCACAATCCCTCATTTCTGAGCAGTTCCAACATCATTTCTCATTTCCAGAAAAATGAGTGTAATTGCTCTTTGTAACTACAAACAACATAGCTGCCAAGCAAATCCAAAGAGTGCCAGGTAGAGAGATGAGTGAATTGTGCCAAGGTCTTATGCCTTTGTGCTTACTGTGGTGATAAATTCTGACCACTCTAGCAAGTATTTTTTTAACTTTACCTTTGTATTTTTTTTATCCTAATTGATTCATAGATTTTAAGGCCAGATCATTTGATCATCTACTCTGATATCCTGTCTGACACAGGCCAAGAAACTTCATCAAGTAACTCCTGTACTGAGCTCAACAACTTGTTTGACTAAAGCACATTTTCCAGAAATAAATTCAGTGTTGCTTTGAAGACTTCAAAAGATGGAGAATCCATCACTTCCCTTGGGAGTTTGTTCCCGTAGTTAATCACCCTCACTGTATTTTTTTTAAAAAATAGTGCCTAATTTCTAATTTGTCTGGCTTTAACTTTCAGCTCCTAGTTCTTATGTCTTTCTCCACTATTTTATAGAATCTTTTAATATCTGGTATTTTCTCCCCATAAAGGTACTTATTCACCATCATCAAGTCTCCTCTCACTCTTCTTTTTGATAAGCTAAACAGATTGATCTCCTAAATCTCTCGTTGTAAGGCCTTCAATCATTTTTTGTAACTCTCTTCTGCTTCCTCTCTAATTTGCCAGTATCCCTGGGCACCAGAACTGGTCGTGAAAAACTATTCGCTAAACAGAAAGTATGTCTTCTATAAAAAGGAGGTCCCATAACAACAACCTGTAGCAATTATCTAGTGCTCATCATCGACAGATCTCAAACTGATTTACAAAAAGGTTTTAAACACCGAGTGAAGACTGTCAACTTCATTTAATGACAGAATTTGTTTCTAGGGGACTTTGGTAAGAAGGTGATGAATGCATCACATTTTTGATATATTGAGGAAAATTAAATGAAGAGTCCACCACATCTTCACCCATCTGTTCCAAAATATACATTTTTCATAAGAAGCATGTTGCAGATTTCACATCCAGGTTTTGACCATCTCAAGCAGTATGTCCCTAATATTTGGTTTGGTGCAGTGTAAAGATAAGGGCTATTTGCAAAATTCAGACTGGGTTTGGTGTTCAAACAGGCTCAAAGTCCGGGGTAGTTTTGGATCTGGGATTTGTTTGTTATTTAATGTTCTATATCAGTTTTCAGCAAGAAATAAGGCCCTGGTTTAGCAAGGTACTTAAGCAGGTGTCTAGCTTTGACTCCACTGGGACTAAACCTATGCTTAATTAGGGCCTAAATGCACCTATCCGCTCTTTAGAAAGCACATATGTGCTAGCAACATGCAGATCCTGAAGCATTTCTAATTTTTAACAGAAAGTTCGGGCCTGTTTTTAGGGCAGGTGAGCAGGTCAATCCCACAGGGGGCTGGTAATTAGGTAACTATTAGGATTTTGTCTTGTAGATGTGTGTGCTAGTAAAGCTGTTATTTTGTGAAACTGATGAAACAGCAAATTACAGAAGAGACATACATGCTGTACCCTTGGTGGGGGCGGGGGGACATTCCTTTTTCTTTCTTTCTTTCTTTCTTTCTTTCTTTCTTTCTTTCTTTCTTTCTTTCTTTCTTTCTTTCTTTTTCTTGTATTTTCCCCTAAATCTAACCTGAGAGCCATTTGGTTTGAAAGCAGATGGTTGCTCCTTGTGAACGGAAAAACAGAACACTATAAAATAAATTATTTTACAAAACAAATGAGCGCCATAAGCAGTTAGGGCTAGATACAGTTTGTGGGCCATGTGTGCAGATCCCAGTCATGGCAATGAGAGCTCTGAGTAGGGATTTAGGACAAAATATGTCACTAGCTTGATATCAACATGTTGACTCAGATTAGAATACACATGTTCTGTGGCTTAGCTGAACCTTTTGGATTTAAATTCAAGGGAATAGGCATTTCCATGACTTTCCCAGAACTTCCTGGTACGGGGTGGCCCAGAAGAAAACCCTTGAAAACCACTGTGGGGTTCAGACTGAGTTAGGGGCTGAGAATCAGATACTGGTTCTTTATTTTATCTGAATTGACTTGCCTGTCCCTCGCGTAACATGTAGGAAGAGGTTAGGTTGCCCCAATGATGCACTGTCATGGGATCTCTCATGATTCACCACAGAGTTTAGAGGATTGAAGTTGTGAACCATGAGCAAAGGGAAGACCCATTCTCTTCCCTTACTCCCTCAGTCTCATGACTGACCCATAGGGCGTGTGAAGTTCCTTACTGGAATGAATGCCTGTAGTATGAAGAACTGGGGTGAGGGAACATAGAGGGACGGGTGCTATATTTGTCTGAAGGAGTATTGAGTGCTGAACACACATTTAGGGTGTTGGAGGCTCTGAACATCCCAGCAGGTGCCTCTCATCCTTTGGAGAGAGAGCATGAGCTAGCAGTTAGACCATGGGCCAGGGAATCACGAGTCCTGGGTTCTAGGCCTAGTTCTGCTTTAATCTCACTCTTGTGGCTTTAATTCCTCCGTCTGTTTCCCCATTGATAAAATTATAATAAATAGTGATAATACTTCCCTGGAACACATCAAAGAGTGTTGTGTAAAACATGTCATTATTTTGGGTCCTGTAGTAGTTAACATTTTCACCAGAGACCTGGATAATGGGGTGGAGAACATGCTTATAAAATGGGTGGATGCCACCAAGCTGAAAGGGGTTGCAAGCACTTCAGAGGGCAGGATTAGAATTCAAAATGACATTGACAAATTAGAGAATTGGTCTGAATTCAGCAAGATGAAATTCAGTAGAGACGAGTACTTTACTGAGGAAGGAAATATGAAATGCACAAATACAAACTGGGGAATAACGGGCTAGGTGATAGTACTGCAGAAAAGGATTTGGGGCTTATAGTGGATCACCAACTGCATGAGTCGTCATGGTGCTGCAGTTGCAAAAAAGGCAAGTATTCTGGGATGTATTATCAGGAGCATCATATGCAAGACATGGGAGGTAACTGTTCCATTCTACTAGGCACTGGTGAGGCCTCAGCTGGAGTATTGTGACCGGTTCTGGGTGCCAAACTTGAAGAAAGATGTGGAGAAATTGGAGACAGTCCACAGGAAAGCAATAAAAACGATAAAACATTTAGAAAACCTGACCTGTGAGGGCAGGTTTAAAAATCTGGAGATGTTGAGAAAATGGGACTGATGTCTTCAGATATGTTTAGGACTGGAGGGTCGGGGGATGCTATGTGGATTAGATGACACTTTGAGGTCCCTTCCAGTCCTACATTTCTATGATTATTTACAAATATTTGGCACTCAGATGGCTCTAAGTCCTGCAGGTGACTTGGAGATGGAGGGGCTGTAGTCACAACATACAGTGCAGTGGTGCCATGAGAATGAACGAGCAGCCTTGCCCAAAAGAAGCTGCTTGCAAGAGAGCCACAACATGTTCTTCTCGTCTTGTTCTTTTGACTCAGTGGATCAGAACAGAACAGAACACAGCTACCTGACCCTTAATGGCATTGGTCCTGCAGGGCTAACTGGAGTCATTTTGGCACTGGGGCTGGCTCTCATGACTGACTCCACCAAGGGACCAGTCCGTTGAGTTAGATGGTGCCATTTTAGCTGTCACTTTTCAGAGTTTGATGGGGCTGTAAGGGACGTACAACCCTGCCCTAGGCTTGCAAGCTGAGCATTGTTCTGAAGGTCATTTTTCCATCTCTGTGGTGTGTTACATTACTATCTATAGCCTCTGATTCCATGCAGAGAGCTGACCAGGCTAGCAATCTCTAATGACCTCCTTTTTGGAGCGGGAGGGGGACAATAAAATATATCAGGTAAACAGACACTGTCTAGTGCCTCTGGAACACGGATCCAACCAAAGCAAACGTCTCCTCCTGTGGGGCTCCAGGGTTGTCTTTTACGGCACAGTGATTTTGATGGATGTGCCTGCATTTGACTAATGATGTCTGCTCACCTGGTTGCTCTTATTTGCTTTTGAACTAGCTAAACTTGGCACTCTACACAGCCATGACCGCTATTGCTCTTGAAAGGCCCTGTATAGTCGTACTGGGATTTAAGTTATTTAGACTCGGTGCTGATCGGGGAGGGGATGCAAATACATTGTGGCCAACTGACTCTCCCACTAATTTCATTCATGGCATGCATGTTGCGGCAAGATCCTGCGAGCGCAGCTCAGGTTTCTCGTTTCTCAGCTCGTCTTTGAAATCTGTAGACCTGGGGGCTATATTTAGGCCTTCATTTAAAGTGAAGGGGTTGTTGGGATCAATACAAAATGTCTGGCTGAAATGTGGGTTGCTATGACAGCATCCTGGTCTCCTCACATGCAATTGGTGTAGGAGGCCTAGTGCTTTCTACTGAGATTTGCTGCTGTAAGAGGTCACAAAAAAGCATTTCAGTGCCGGTTTGTCAAGCAATAATAGAAGCTACAGTAAAGCCAGAAGCCTTGCCAGAGCATATCTCAAAGTGCCTGCTGCTTCTGATTTCAAAGCAGAGAATCCATCATAAGTGTGGAACAAATAAATTTCATCTGGATCCGGAATATTTTAATATGTAAAAGTGCTGTGGGCTGACATTGAGAGAATAACAATAATATCCTGCCATCTCTCCTGAGAGCACTAGCTCCCTGGTCTTTCACTGCCTCACACCCTCGGATTCTGAAGCCTGCAGGGTTTCTGATGCTTTTATAATAACTCAGTGAAGAAGTCTTGGCACGTCTCCCAGCTCTTACCAGCTGGGGATTTCAAAGCTCAATGAATGGAGTCTCAAGCATCCTGTTGAAAAGGTAAGGAGGATGATCTCTGTCATACTGAGGCAGAGAGAGGATAAATGACTTGCCCATGGTCACACAGTGAGTCCACAGAAAAGCTAGAAATAAGAGCCAGGCCTCCCTGTTTTGTCATATTTCTGAGTCACAGCTTCCACTCACATTGCTCTTGGCATCTCACACTCCAGCATTGAAAGTCATTGCCCTCTGATGGCTGTCCTGTGGCCTGTGGGTGCTAGTCGTTTGGCGATCATGGTTTTGTTTCCAGAGGACAGATGAGCACATCACAAAAGCCACTACAATGCCACTGAGGTCACTGATGGAAAATACAGCACGGAAGGGTGAAGGAATTTGCCCGAGTTCATGCAGCAATCCAGTGGCAGATCCAGGATTAGCCCCCAGGCCCTAAACCTACTCCCATGCTTGCCCTACTACTGCTACTCTACTATCTAGCTTTTACTGCACGTAGTGCTTTTCATCAGTAGATCTCAAAGCACCTTACAAAGGAGGTCAGTGTCACTATCCCCATTTGACAGGTGTGGAAATTGAGACACAAACCCAGTGTGATCTGCCCAGGTCACCCAGCAGGACAGTGGCAAAGCCAGAACAAGAACACATAGTAGGCCACACTGCTTAGCGTGTTAACTCATTCACTGGCGTCCTCTGAAGAGAGAGAAAAGATGGAATGAGCTTTGGAGAGCTAAGAGCCCTCTTGCTTCCACAGCTCAGGGGTTATCGTCTTCTCCTGCTGTAGGAATAAGAGTATTTTACTGCTGCTGTCCATGCTGTATCTAGTAAGCAGATAGACACAGGACTCCAGTCTTTAGAGGTCGATACTGTGATGACTAGCTCTATAGAAATAGAGACAGACTGAATCAGATCTCTTTCATTGATACTATATTAAATTAATTTTATATAAATCAGTCACAAAAATCTGAACTAGAATTGATTTGGATAATACTGGAATCAGGATTCCAATGCAATTTCCCTGCACCCAAGATAACGATATGCCTTCCCCTTGCATACAAGCATAACTCAGCGAGTTTACACCTCTGCTGGTTGCAGAGGTGGAGTGATAAATGAAACTCATCCTATTTGCTGCCCCTCAGTTGCTCTTAAAGTAGAACAGTTTCCAAAAACCACTGCCTCTTGTGTAGTCCTCTGGCACAGGGCAGGGTTTGCTCATGCTGGATTCCTCTCTGGAGACAGTCCGCATGCATACCAGTGGCAAGTGTAACAAGTGTGTTCTAAATGCTTGTTCCACACAGCACAAGGTTTCCCCCCAAATCTTTACCCATCACCGAAGCACATGGAGGGAGAGATCTCACCTCCCTGAGATCCTGAGCTCTTCCAGCCTTTCCTTCCGGCCTCTTCTAACTGTCCTCACTGAGGAACTGAATCTCTTTCCTAATTGGTTAATCATCCAGCGCTTATCCAATTATCTTCTCAGTTTGGCCCACAAGGGAACATTTGCAAAGTGCAGGAAGCGATGAGCCAGCCTTAAGCTACTCACACTCTGTCACATCCTCCTAGGTAGGCCTTTCTTGTCACTGTCCTGCTGCCTCCCACCTCTTGTGCAGCATTGCAATGTTACAGTCTTCCCTGTCAAGAACTGGGATGGAGATGATCAGGCCTAGTGGTTGGCACTGGAGCAGTCAGGCCTAGTAACGGAAGCCAGAATCAGGCGCTGGGGGTAAGGGAGTGAGACTGGAGCAGACTAGGAGCAGGCCATCAGCAAGAGCAGGGCTGGAGCAGGACTAGGATCAGGGCTGGAGCAAGAACAAAGCTGGAGTAGGCTAAGGCTTGAAGCATCTGTTGCCACCATCAGGCAGGAGAGACTTGCAAGGCCTGGAGTGATGTTGAGCAGACTGAGCTGCTGTTCTGCTGTGGAGCTTATATACCTGGCCTGGGAGTCACATGAGCAGTTCCTGGCTTGTGGATTGGCTGGAGCCTAGCACAGGAGTGATTCATCAGCTTACATTCCCCTTCTGACAAAACTTCTAACAACTCGGGGGTAAGGATTGAGCTATTGGCACCAGAGACCAGAGAGGCACATAGTAGTCAATCCCACTGTTAATGATCGCTTTCTGATGACCACAGAATGGGAGGTAGCTGGTGGAATTCCCCCCATTGTGTGAAATTGCATGACATACCATGTTAACCCGTGGCTAACTCCTAACACTTGTCATTTGACCGCCAACATCTCTGGCTTGATTTAAAAACTGTTGCGGTTTCATGTGTGTTGCTCTATCTTTGATCTTCTGAGTTGACTTAGACATGGGATACGATGCTTCCCTGTCATAATCCTGGTCTATACTGTGGGGGGTTGGGGGTGGAATCAACCTAAAGACACGCAATAGATACGGAATAGCATAGATGAAGTCGACATACTTAGGTTGACTTACTGCGATGTCTTCACGGTGCTGAGTCGTCTGCTGCCATTCCTCTGTCGACTCCACCTGCACCTGTTGCAGCGGTGGAGTACCAGAGTCGATGGGTGAGCACTTGGAGATCTATTTATCATGTCTAGACTAGACGCGATAAATTGACCGCTGAAAGATCGATCACTACCCGCCGCTCTGGCAGGTAGTGTAGACCTGCCCAAAGGGTATATCATTTGACATAGGAGTCAAGAAGAAGGTGCATTGGCAGAGCTAGGTAGAGGCCCCGAGTTGAAACAGCAGGGAGTGTTGCCAGTCAGGATTTAGGAGTCATGGCAGAACTCTGTATATAATCAAGAACTAGTGCAGCAGGTGGTTCTGCAGGTCAGGTTTGAGGTGCATTGGTTGAACTGCGTGAGTTCAGAACTGGAGCAGACACAGTCACTGCAAGTCAAGATTGGAGGACATTGACGTAGCTGAGAGGTGCATGGGCAGATGACTGTGCGGGAAGCTTACAGAGCACTTGCCTTCATGATGTCCATGAGTGCCATCCTGAATTTTTATTCCTCTGCTTTCCTGAACATCAAATTCACTTACCATATTTAAAAAAAAAAATCTGACAGAACTTCACATTCCTCCTTGTGGCCCTTTTATTTCTGGCCTGTTCCTTTCTCTCCTTGCTTTGTAATGTGACCAGTGTGACATTTGGGTTATTAGTACAATCAGTCATCAGCTTTCCCTACCATCTGGAATCCTGCCACAACCTTCTCATTCTTTGACTATTGTACATTCCTCACTTGAGAAGGGATGATGCTTCCTTACCTCACTCAGGAATGTGAGCTAGAAAGACCTCGCGAAAATATCTGTCATGCTGTTCAAGCTAATATCTGTGCATTAGAGAAAATCCCATTATCTGTGTATACGGTTTGAACCATTAATAATAGAAAAAGTAGCATTATCCATGCAGTGCAATATATGTGAGTAAATTCTACAGTGCAAACATTTAAAAGGCCATTTGTTATATCCAAAAGGTTCCTTTAATTTTGTGGAAAGGGAAGAAGTAATATGGTAGGAGAGATCAGAATTGTTGACTATGTCTCCTTGCCTGTATTAACAGCATATCCCTTTTCTCTACAGCTGGTTTGCATTTGGATGGGGTTTTATTGCTCTTGGTCTGTTTCATGACTTGTGAAACTTACCCAGAAGTTTTATTTTCAGAAAAACAAAGGACATTTGTATGTATCATGCCCAAGGCATTTAAAGTACAGCTCTATTCTGAAATGTTACCATGTAAAAACAGCATCTTTTTTATCATGATTTGGCTTTACCGCATGTACATGTTAAATACTAAAGGCCACAACCCTATTAAGCCTCATTGTGCTAGGTGCTGTACAAACATAATAAATGATTGTCCCTGCCCCAAAGGCTTGTGTAACACATTGGCTCTTCATATGCATTCAGACTCATAGACTGGCCTGTTAGTGATAAAAATAAGCTTTGACTACTCTGTACTCCTGGTAGCTCTACAAAGCCAACACAGCTCTAGGAGAGAGAGCTGGATGCTGTTCTGACTCGTGCATCATCAACAACAATATAAATGAAGTGTAATGCCACCATCATTTTCAACATGGAGCCAAATTCGCTGCTGGTATGAATTGCCCAGAGTCTACTGAACAGAGCTGGACAAGTTTACACCAGCATAGAATTTGGCCCAGGCCTAATAGCTGCAAAATTGCTCACCCTTCACCCTAGTGCTTAAAACAGCAGCAACTGTAAGTGCCATGGGTTTAGTCTGATTGGAAACAGTGTAATCTGGGAGAGTTAGGAAGTTCTGCATTCTAATTCTGGCTCTGATACTGACTCTTTCTATGGCCTTGAGGAAGTCACTTCAGCACTCTGCCTCAGTTTCCCCATTATCAAATGGAGATACTAAGTGACCTACCTCACATGGGTGTTCGGATGTGCAATGTTTGTGCAATGCCAGGAATATATTTTACATCTTAACACTTGGCATTTTATCACATGGGCAAGTGCAAATCATTTCAGGGCATAGAATTAGCCTGAGTAACAAGTGCATGAAACATCTGCCCCTCCTCCACCCTCCATGCACCATATCTAGGAAATTCCCCAGGAGGAACACGGAACCCAGTCATCGTGCGAACAATCAGTGTCACTCACTAATGACAATTACTGAAGGCAACTGCCACTACACATTACACAGGCATTTGGAAAGGGAACCCTGCCCAGGATGGGAGGCTCAGAGGCTGGCCAAACTCTGACGTCTGCTTGAAAGGCTAATGCGACTCTTTGGGAGGTGTTCTCAGAACAAGTGATTCAATAGTGTATTAGAAAGATACGAGATCTGTGCCAGAGAATCTAGCATGCAGCAGCATTCCCCGCTCCTGGCTCACAGATGTGCTTGACTTCTTGTCTAACTGAAGGCCAGTGCATAACGATGACATGTCGTGTTGTCCTGTCTCAGTCCTGAACAAAGCAGGGAATGTCTCTCTAAGAGTCTGGGAAATCGGAAGAGGAAAAGATGATTCACTCCCAGGAATATCTGAATTCCAGAGAACTCTTGGCAGCTCTGTAGTTTCTGGTGACAATGAGTTTCCCTGAGACTGTGGATCACCACACCTAGCTGCACAGATCCAATAACCACCTCAAACACACCAGAACATCTGTTAACTACAGCCAGGCACTCAGCTACCACAGAATACGCTCCAAGGAGAATGCCTGGGATATCTACCTTAACACACTGAAAACCGCCTTCACCAAACAAGGGCACTCCACCAGAGAAGTAGATCACATCATGGGAGGGGCCACCCAAACACCCCGAGAGAACCTGCTTCAATGTGGAAATATAACCCCCTCCAACAGCATACCCCTACTTCTGCCCTACCTCTATCACCTACCCGATGGGAGGTTCCAAAGAGGATGGAGCTCGGCTATTCTCAGTGGTGGCAGATGACAGAACAAGGAGTAATGGTCTCAAGTTGCAATGGGGGAGGTCTAGGTTGATATTAGGAAACTCTATCTCACTAGGAGGATGGTGAAGCACTGGAATGTGTTACCTAGGGAGGTGGTGGAATCTCCATCCGGAGAGGTTTTTAATGCCCGGCTTGACAAAGTCCTGGCTGGGATGATTTAGTTGGGGATTGGTCCTGCTCTGAGCAGGGGGTTGGACTAGATCAGTGGTTCTCAAACTTTTTTGAGGAAGGAAGGATGGGTCTCTCCCTTCCTCCCCCACTGCAGCAGCCTCTAAGCTGGGGCTGGGAAGGAGGGGATTTCTCCCCCGCCACAGCAGTCACAGAGCTGAGGCTGGGAAGGAGGGTTGTCTCTCCCCGGCAGCCACAGCCCTGGAGCTGGGGAAAGTCGCCTCTTTCACTGGCTGCCCCAGCCCTGCACATCCCGAATTCCCTGCACCCCCTCTTCTCAGCACACTGCCCCCTTCCACGTACCCCTTATTCCCCCAAGGCCACCACTTCACCTTACATGTGCATCTTCTCCAGGGTCCAGGTACCTAATTAGGGGAGCAACGCCTGCATGGATCCACTAATTATGTGGGAGGCCCTTCATTCTCTCATATGCAGCCACCCAGGTGCTCACCATAGAAGGAACTATTCACGGATCTCCTGAATGGAGCTTGCAGACCACTGGTAGTCCACAGACCACAGTTTGAGAATCTCTGGACTAGATGACCTACTGACGTCTCTTCCAACTCTAATCTTCTATGATTTTTGTGACGGGATCCCCGGAGTGCAGCCTGGGACCATGGGACCGCTGTGCCCCCTTAACTCTCTCCAGCCCGGGGTGTCTCTCACAATGCCTTTTGTGACCAGCAGCAACCGCCTCCAAGTGCTGTGCTCACTCAGCACAACCGGATGTGGAGCCCTGGAGGAGAAAGTTCTGGAGGAGCCAGAAAAGGGGCTGCAGTCTGGTGTACTCAAGATAGATGTCTCCCTCATGCCGCCAAAGGGGCGAATATCAGAGACGGGGGTGAACTGCACCAAGTACATGGCTGTGCTCACACCTCCATGAAGGAGTGCCAACTAATATTCCTGGCAGGCCACAGGACTAGGGTTGAATACAAACTGACTGACTGGGGCTCCTCACCCTCCATTGGTCATCCTGTCACTTGGTGTCAGGACAGGACACAAGGGTGAGGAAGTAAAGGGTATGAAGCATGAGTGTGTACAGTTGCTACCCTGGCGCGGTTTGGAGACGGCCCAGCTGCAAGTCACACAGCCAGCCTAGGTGTTGTAAAGTGAGGGGCCGGGGGTGGTTTGTGGGGTGGAGGCTTGATGTCCATGTCCGAAAGGCCAGGGGTAAGGGAGAGCGAGGAGCATCCTTCCGCAGGACCCGCTTGAGGAAAGCCTGAGGGGAGGGCATGTAGGTGTAAGACTGCGGTGCAGAAGGGTAGTGGAAATCCACACTGTAAATAAACTGTCAGGTGTTTTACTAGCATAAAGGTCTCTGAGTAGTTTGTGGACTTGAGCAGAGGCAGGAGCGAGTGGGCCCTGCCATACTTACCCGCCTTTCGATTCTCATGTTAATCCCTGTCTTCTCCAGTTTAACAATTTACCATGTGGAATTGCTTTGAATACCTCACTGAAATCCAGGTAGACTAGAGCTACAACACTTCCTTTGTCTAGAAAATCAGTTATCTCATCAAAGAAAGAAATCAGAAGGGTCTGGCACGATTTACCTTTTGTAAAACCATGTTGTATTTTTATCCCAATTACTGTTTACCTCTATGTCCTTAACTACTCTCTCTTTCAAAACTTGTTCTAAGACCATGCAGACAACTGAGGTCAAACAAATGGATCTTTCATTATTGGTTTTAATTTTCTTTGCAAGGCCCAACTCTGCTTGGCCTTTGGCAGTTCTCACTATTGCCTTACACTTTCTGATCTCCCAGAGGTAGCTTTTCTTGCTGATCCATCCCATCTTCCATTCCTTGGAAGTGTTTGGCTTTCTAGGAATAACTTCTTTGAGATGCTTGGTGCATCCAGCTTGGTCTGTAACCCTTCCCTATGAATTTTATTCCCTTTCCTTGGGATGCAGGCTTCAGATAGCTTCTACAACTTTGACTTAAAGTCATTCCAATCCTCCTCTGCTTTCAGATCTGTGAGTTATTCAGTCTAGTCTAATTCCCTGAATATTTTAAAGTTGCCCTTTGGAAATCAAGAACCTTAGTTTCAAACCTATTTTTGTTTATCCTTCCTTTTAGTTTCCTCAAAAAGCAGAGGACATTGGGTCACGCACTGAGGGAGGAGGGCTCGCAGGAAGAGAGAAAATAGCTCTGTGTGCTAGAACAGGAAGCAGAAGTTCACTGATAGGTCCCACCCCAGTGATGATCAAGCTTACTCAGAGCCTCCGTTGGACTTCAAGGAAACATAACTCAGCATGGGAGCGGGAGCTGGGGAATTGAGCACACAGCTGTGCCAGTGGGATTTCTTAATCTACAACTCCCCGTCATGTGCTGTCAGCCCTTTTGAGACACCTGTGGCATGAGATGCAGCATTACTCACACAGTTCCTGAGCTGGGGGGATTCTGCCAAATGTATTACTTAATCCAGGCATACTATGGGGTTGAATCTTTCCCATGGGTAGTCATATACTGAACCCCACCCAGCCTCTGGCATCAGGTCTTCACCCACTCACTGCAGGTGAAGTATTATTTCTTTGCAGATAGAATCATTCTCCATTTTAGTGTAAACAATTTTTTTCCTGGCCAAGCTGCTCCCAGGCAGACACTGATCCTAACAAATATCTTGCCCTCACCTGAAGCTGACCATGAGCTGCTAAATGAAAGTCCCAGGAGGACATATAAGCAAATAGATTTAATATATAGAATAGATTTAAGATATAGAAAAGACCTGTTAGGTCAGCTACTCCAACCTACTGCCAGAGCAAAATTATTTCCTTGTCTGTACTCTGTTAACTGTTTCATTGCTGGTCATTCAGAGCATGTTACTAATACCTTGCAACTATTAAGGCTGTGTAGCTTGCAGGATTGCATTATGCAAATATATTAAAGCCACCTGTGGTGTGTAACAACAGGCTAAGTGACCTCTTATGTCACAATGCCTGTTCTCAGCAGTGACCTGCTGCTCCTCTTGAGAAATATCCAGACAGAGGCAGGAGCTGTGGTTGAGGAGGGCACCTGGGGTGAAGCAGTCGGGTAGAAGGAACAACAGCAGAGGCTGCATGGAATAGACAAAGGCTGGGGCTTCTTTCAGAAGAGCTCAAGTCATGCCAAACCCTGGGATTCGATACCAGCTAGTGGACTAACACCTGGGAGAGATTTTGCAAGGAGGGATTTAGGACTCTAATAGGACTAGCCATCTTTCCAATGCCAAGGCAAAGAAGAAGAGGTTACAACAGTAGCAAAGGTACCGAGCATACCCCTCTATAGGAGTGAGTTAAAGGAATAAGTGCAGGTATCAGTGTATCCTGCTGCATGGCATATGACAGCCCCCAAGGCCACTGCTGGACATGTTTTTTGACTTAGACCCACCGATTGGTCAGATAAACGAGCCCACTTTATTTTAGACTCAATAGCCTCTGCTGTTAGAAACTGGCATATTTGGATTGTTTGTTTTCCTGTATCGCCTTGGACCAGGACTCCATTGGCATAAGGCCACTGACTTTAAGGGACCTCTGCTGATTGACACTTGTTGATAATCTGGCATACAGCCGTCAATGACAGCAAAAAGGGATGTGAGAAAATAACAGAGCCTCCTTGTTAGGGTAGTAGTTCATCTTTCTATGCACTGGCACTGGAAGTTGCTAGCCTTGAAGACCATGGGGCTGGTTGTCACTAGACTGATTCTGGGATGACTGTTGCAAAGGGATGAGCTTGCTCCTGTGGTATCCCACTGGCCTCAGTGTAGAACCCTTCTGCTGATGGCACGTAAGACTCCTTTGGGGGAGCATATTCTGTTCGGCAGTCAAACAAACCAGCCCACTTTTCACATTCAGGCACCAAAACAGGATGTTTGGAACCTGGCTCTGGGGGCCACAAACTGGCCCTTATGCCTGTAGGATGGACATTTATGTGCCACCTGAGCATCCAGGACTAGGACTTCCTATTAATGTCCCTGTGTTTTAAAACTAGGTCGACTGAAGTGAAAGCTAATCATCCACAGAGAGGCAAGATCACCTCCCCTTCTGTTTACCTCGGTTGACACAATCTGGCAACACGGCCCCAAACCTTCATCTGCATTCAAAGAGCATTCAGCACAACTCACATGGAGAAGGCAGGACAAGGGTGCCTTTTGCACTTCCTCCCCTCTATCTTGGGCCATCTCTGCACCACTCTCGCCCAGTGACACAAGTTAGAGAAGCCTGAAGGCTGCTCTAAATTATGTCAGCTGACCCTACGGGATACAGGAGCTGGGGATCTCTGGACCATAAGGGAGCCCCAGCTACACCTGGCCACACTGTGTTTGTCAGCAGCAGAGGGGTGCAGTAGAAGCCAATATGGTGATCTTCTGTGCCCATGTGGTGCACAGAAGGTTGCCCACAGGTTACCCCTGTGCTGGTCAGATCCTCCCAGGGCTTGTAACTGTGATTCTAGGGCCATTTTGCACTGGTGAGGCAGCCATGGGTTAGCAGTCTCATTAGGATTCTACACAGGCTATAGGGAGCAGAACCTGACAACCTAGATCAGCTGGCCAGAAATTGGTGTGGCCCTGGGAATCCCAGCCTATGCGCTGCACAGAACAGACCAGAGAAATGGGGAGTCGTTAGTTACTGTAGCACCATTGAAGAGTAGTGTCTCCTCTGCCAAAAGGAGATTTTAATCCCCTCCATTCACAAACAAGGAAGAAGAACAGCATTTGTTTTTTAAAGTGATTTTCTTCCTTTAAAAAGAAATCTCCCATTTTTTCTCCCTTTCTATTCTTATTAAAGGCCATAAAATCTCCAGTCAGCCTGACCTCCTCACCTCGGGAGTCATGAAGGATCTAAGCCACTTTTTTTCATTCTGGTGTCTAATAAGCAAACCCAGATCAGTGCTGGATTGTAATGGAAGTCCCCTAGAAATACATGTGACAGGCCCATGTGAGGCAAACAAAGATTTCAGTCTCATTGGGCTGAAACCTTCCATGCTGGGTGTCTATCTTGAGTTGAATAAGATTGGAAAAGTTCACCCAGCCCCCTGGGAAACCTTAATGCCAAGCCAATTCAGAACACTGTGGGCCTTGTACAAAGCACACTTGGCTGAAAGATCACATTCTTTTTTCCCAAGTATTTTTGATTTAATGTGTGAATTACATGATTCCTCTGCTCGGAGGAGCTCAGAGCCCTTTACCAATATGGATTGTTTCACAACTTGTCAGTGAAGTAGTTCTTTAATTATCTGTATGATGGTGAAACCTAGCAACCCCAAACAATATAAAGGCCGCATCATGCTAGGCACTGTACACCCATAGAGTGAAAAGACAGCCGCTCTCCCAAGAAGCTTAAAATCTAAACAGACAAAGGAGCAGCAAGTGACATGTCTTGGACACCATCATAGAGCCAGTCAGTGGCGTAGCTGGGAACCCCTGTTCTAGTTCAGTGCCCTAGCCACTGAGCCACACTGTCTCTGCATAGTATATCTACTTTATAGATGGAGAAACAGGCACAGGGAAGTTTGTGTGACTTACCTAAAGACTTCACAGTGAGTCACTCATAGCCCGGGATGTAGGATTTGTGTCTCTACTGAACTGCTTGGGCCTGGTCCTTCAGCCCGTGGGTCAGTGAAACTGTTCACAGTGCTGGGGCTGTAACACTGACACAAAGTGGGCATAACCGCTGTCTGACTCTGTGGAACGCTAGCGTTCAGCAGCGGCTGGGAGGGCTTTTGGCTGCGCCTCGGGGAGTCTGGGAAAGGGAGAGCAATGCCTACCCTGCCACCAAAGTGCACACAGGCGCTGGGAGGATCCAAGGCAGTGGCATCAGAAAAGTGCCAAGCTGCCAGGCATCAGGGCCTGCAGCACAGCCAGTCTTTGGGCCGCCTAACGAGCACAGCTGGCCTGCAGTCAGTCCTGAGATGTAGGAGTGTCCCGGAGCTCAGGCTGCAGTCCCAGCCCAAATGTCTACACTGTAATTAATCAGCCCCTTAACCTGAGCCCTGGGAGCCTGAGTCTGCTGGCATGGGCCAGCTGTGCATGACTAATTACAGTGTAGACAGACCCTGAATCTGGCTCTGACTCAGGGCTCCAATTCCTGACTCCTGTCTCCTGCTCTAAGCACCAAGAATGGTCGTCCACATCATAGGCGGTACATGAGCTCCCTCTTTGGGGAGGCTAGCCAGGAGCTCTACTCCCACTGCTTCTACCCCCTCCTCGCCTGCTGGAGCCTTCAAACTTCTTCCCCTCCCTGGGAGGAGCCCCTGGCCAAACTGCCCCGGGCCGCCGGCCGAACCGCCCCAGGCAGGTGGCTGCTACAGCACTGGGTTGACCGTCGGCCCCAGTGTCAGTCCCAGCGGCAGGCCTCCGGTGGAGCTGCTGCTGGCTTCAGAGGAGAGGTTGGAGTGTGGGCGGGGCCAGGGCCTGGGTTAGGGGAGGCTGAGCCGTCCCCTGGGTTATTATACCCACTGTCCCCCATGACCCACGTCCCAGTCACTGACACAGACATATCGAATGTCTGGGGCCAAAAAATAATCCATGCAGACAGACGATTCATGAGCTACTAATGGGCCAGGAGGGAGATTACAGGTGGGGCTGGTAATGCTTGCTCAGCACTTCCCATTATAAAATCCTGCTTTCAGTTGCTTATAACTTTGCTCTGGTTTAACCATTTGGGCTGAAATCTTCCATGCCGGGTGTCTGTGTTGGGCTGAATACGTCTGGAAAAGCTTAGCCGGAATAGTTCAGCCATTTCTGAGAAATGCTCCGTAGAGACTATTAAACTCTCTGCGGGATCTCTCCTCACTGAGCATGCTCCATTCCATCCCTGCTCCTACTGGTGAGCAGACTGCACATGCGCCAGCCCCACAGAGCGGCTGAGCATGCTGCAGCCCCGGGCTATGCGGCAAAGTTGGACTTTTCTTATAATTGCTGCTCTGGGCCAGCGTGCGGCTGGGCACCCGAACTGGCAGCTGGGAGCCTGTCTCCCCTGTGCTCTCAGTGGCCTCTTGCTGGCACCCAGGTGGTGTGGAGGAGAAGCCAGCGGATGCCTGTGCAGAGGGGACAGATGCTAAATGGGGGGCAGGAAAGGAGGAGACTGAGGAGACTGGGACTGGAGAGAGATGGGGAGAGAAATTGGGACTGGCTGAGCGAAGAGCCTGGGACTAAGAGCTGTGGAGAGAGGGGAGGCTAGGACAGGTTGGACAATTTGGGAGCTGGATGGAGACGGGGACTCGGAGCTGGTGAGGGAAAAGGGGTTTCCTGGGAGCTAGTTGGATGTTGGGGGAACCGGCACTGAGATCAGACATGGAGACTGGGACTAGGAACCAGTATGGGGGAATTGGAACAAGGGGAGACAGAACTGACCAGGACCTGGGCAAACAGACTGGGAGGAGCCGGGCAGAGGAGCGGGAGACTGCGGCAAGGAGACAGAGATGGAGACTGAATAAGAAGCTCAGGGAGGAGACTAGGACTAGGAGCTGGTGTGGGAGGGGTGAGGCAGATTGGACAAGGAGCTGGAAGGGGTGAACTGTGACTGGCTGGGGAAGGAGACCTGGACTGACTAGTGGGGTCTGATTTGCAGAGGTACTGAGGGGCGTGCATAGGAATAAAAACTTGGCCACTTTTGGAGGGCACTTTCTGTGCCCCCCATGGCCAGAGGAGCTGTCTCCTCCCCCCGCCCCGCATGGCTGGAGGACCTGGTTCTTCTCCCCACCATGGCCCCGGAGCTGGTGGAGCTGTCATCTCCTGTCCCAGCCCAGGACCAGGCTGACTGGGGAATGTGCCTGCTTGCCTGCCCTTGCGCACGCCCCTGCTGAGTACTGTCAGCTGCGACTGATGTCAGTGGGAGCTATGCCTTGAACGTATAAAGTGCTATATAATGCTAAGTACTCTGACAAAATTCTATACTAGTTGTCTCAAGCCAGGCACCCAAAATTTAGTGGATAGTTTTGACTTTAATCTTTCTGTGCCTCAGTTCTCCATCTGTAAAATGGGAATAATACCATCCCCACAGTTCACACAGGTTGTAACAAAAAAAATCCATTAATGTTTGTGAAGCACTTGGATACTATAGTGATGAGTCATAGGCTGGGTCTATATTTAAAATGCTGCACTGGCACAGCTGTAGTGCTGCAGTGTAGACATGACTCCAAAGGAGGCGGTTCTCCAGTTCCCCTGCAGAGCCACCTCCCCGAGAGGTGGTAGTTAGGTCAACTGAAGAGCACTGAATGAGGCAAGAGTCCTGTGGAAGAAATATTATGTGATCATGTAATTAAAGACCGTCATGCATACACACAAGGGGTCTGATTTAAAGTTGCACAGGCAATCTTCATTCCTAAGTTTTGAGTGCTTGACTTTGCAACATTAATAATGGAGTGGGTGGGTATGGTGGGTTCCCTCTGTGTAATGTGTATTTAAAGTTTGATCCAATACCCACTGTAGTCAGAGGAATGACTCTGATGAGCTTTTGTTAAGGCTTTGTGCCTGGTGGTGCACAAAGTGACTACCACAGTTGCCCGTGAATTATAGTAATGTGACGTCCCTATAGTAACACAAATTGTTTACTGGCGTTTGTACAACTTCCTTCAGTCTGTTCTCGGCTCACAGGCCTCTGAGAGAGGAAAATAGCTAGAAATGTTTTTGGTTGTGTAGCCTTCTGTGATCAATGTTTTTGCACCCCTCCTGCTTAGTGAGAGAGAAATGGATGTTTTTTTAAAGGAAATCTTGGAGCCTTCTCAAAGGGATGCATTCAACCACCTGACACAGATGGAAACGGCCATTGCTTACAACTTTAAGAACTCACTGAACGGTAAGATGACTGCACCGTGGGTGACGTAGCTTGTGCCCCTCCCCCCCCTTCAATTCTGCTGCCATTGAAGTCAATGGCAAAGCTCCCTTTGAGGTCTGTTGGAGCAGGAGTGGCCATGCAAGCTCAAAGGTTAAATTCATCTACAGCTGAGCAAATACTGAAAAAAACAAGCGCTCTAAAATGCAGTCAGACTTCAAGTCTCTTTGACTGTGCTCATTCGCCTTGTGTGCTTGCTTTCCACAAGTACTCTATTGCTCACAGGTTACTAGTGTGAATACTCACTGAGTGTGAATGTTAAACAATGATGGTGGGGGGGTTGTGGGGCGAGGAAAGCAATATACGGAGATTGCTCAAACTGCAAAGAATGGGGCAGACAATCCCCCAAACTGGTGGTTATTCTAATACTCAGATTCACCAAGCCAGCAACAAAACAGCTTCTACAATACCTTACTGATTGCAAAGAAGCCAAAACACAGCTTCCTCAAAGCAACCCAGTCTTGAGCTCCCACCCAGACAGCCAAGTCAAATATGATCAGGATGACTGAGAATCTTGTTCATCATATAAAAAGCTCTACCAATCCCAAAGGGCCCACCACGTTAATGAATATTTCAGATCTTACCCAAATACACGCTTACAACCAATTGTTATGAACTAAACTAAAATTTATTTAAAAAGAAAAGAGAGACTATTTAACAGTGCTTTTAAATGGCTTGCGTAGTCAGGGCACAGTGATGGGAGAGAGCTTTCCCAGCACTCTAAAAAAAACCCACCTCCATGAGGGACGTAGCTACCAGCGCTGGAAGCACAGCTCCCAGTGCTGGTGCTCTGTCTGCACTAGTGTTTTACAGTGCTGAAACTTGCTGTGCTCAGGGGGTAGGAGTGGGGGTGGGGGTTCACACCCCTGAGCGAGAAAGTTGCAGAGCCGTAAAGTGCCAGTGTAAACAGTCCCTTAGTTTTGTGACTCAAACTTCCCCTGATGAAGCTTAAGCAGATCTGAGATAACAAGATCAGGGCCTGAGAGTTCTTTTTATAGTTGTCAGCAGCCTCTTGATAACACACAGTCCTTGGGTGAAAAATAGTGACTTTGAAGTAACTTCCTATCTCATAAGCACTACCAGTGATTCACTGCATGGATTAACATAAGGCAACTGCCCATCTCCCGCCAGTAGTTTACTACATACTTCAAAGAGACATGAAGATGGTGATATCACTACATTCACAGTTCATCTAAATATTAACATCTCATTTTGATCTCTGAATTAACAGAATACAGCGATAGACAGGAACCATTTTGGTTACATTGTCAATCTCAAACAATATATATGATTGTAAACACACAAGAAATACAATCATAATCTACTAATGGTTGAATCTGGGTCAATTAGTTGTGTAACCCTTTCTGGCCCTGTGTCAAATAGGCTATGTCTATACTTAACATGCTACAGCTGTGCTGCTTTAGCGCTTCAGTGTAGACACTCACTTCAACAACTGGGGGGTTCTCTTGCTGCTGCAGTTAATCCACCTCCCCAAGAGGCAGTAGAGATGGTGAAGACATGAATTCGTCCATTGACCTAGTGCTGTTTATGCTGGGAAGAGAAGGGGTTACGTCCTGGGGTGGAGCAGCCCTTAAGCTCTACTGCTCAAATGCCTCTGCTCTAGTACATCTTAGATTACATTAGAGCTTATGCTCTAATACAGGGGTCGGCAAACTTTCAGAAGTGGTGTGCCGAGTCTTAATTTATTCACTCTAATTTAAGGGTTTGCATGCCAGAAATACATTTTAAAGTTTTTAAAAGGTCTCTTTCTATAAGTCTATAAAATATAACTGAACTATTGTTGTATGTAGAGTAAATAATTTTTAAGAAATGTTTAAGAAGCTTCATTTAAAATTAAAATAAAATGCAGAGCCCCCTGAACCGGTGGCCAGGGCCTGGGCAGTCTGAGTGCCACTGCAAATCAGCTTGCGTGCTGCCTTTGGCACGCATGCCATAGGTTGCCTACTCCTGCTCTAATACATCGGTTAGTCTATAAGGTGCCACAGGACTCTTTGTTGCTACTGCTCAAATATTCACCAAAGCCAAATTGAAAAATATAGATCCAACCAGGACAGTTAGAATTGTTCACTGTGAATTTTTTCCTTGACTATGCAGTTTGAAAGTTGTGCTGTTGTTGGTTGGTTCATTCAATCGATCAGGGAATTAAATCAATGCCATGTGACTTACGGAACTCAGCGGGAAATTTGAATATGCATTAAAAGTTGTTTGCAAATTATCTGCAGACCTATAATTATTCACTGATGACCTTTGTGATTCATTTCCAATATCCTGGAGAATATTGGAATTTGTTCATGAACAATTGAACAGAAAGAGGTGAAATTGAGCAGATAAGTTGCTTGTCACAAACCATTTGCCCACCTGTAAATTCTGCCCTCTGAAGTCCCCACTGAGTGACTGGACCTGAGTAGAGAAAATTGGGCCCAGGAATTTAAGTATTAGCTTATTCTACAGGGTCTTGTCAGTTAGGATCACAAGGTGTGTAACTTCCAGCATATAGCATGAACATGATTCTCAGTGTAAATCAGTATGGCTCAAATGAGAACCTAGCCCAAAGTTGTCTAACATGAATTAGTCCTCTCTCTAAGCAGGTTTATTATTAACACAGTAGTCGTTAATAGGAGGGTTACTGCAAAAGCGACAAAGAGTCTTGTAGCACCTTATAGACTAACAGATTTTAGGGATCAGGAGGGTTACTGTCTCCATACTTAAGTGCATTGTTTTGTAGTTGATTCAGTCCAGGGAGTCAAATATCAGCACGTTATCTGTTTATTGCATGCTGTATGAAGAGGTGCAATTGTTCTTTACTGGGATTCTGCTCCATTGGCTCTCAGTGAAATTGGAGGTAGGGTGGTGCCAAAATCTCAAAGCAGAGCACTGAGCTGGCAAGTCACCCACTATGTGACTGCCATGTGCAAGGATTGATTTCATGGAAGGACAGATGCAGCCTGGCTTCCATTCCTACCAAAGGCCTTGTACGGCCATTATGTGGTTACATACCACTGAGAATGTGCACAGAACTATTCTGCAGAGCTGCCAAGTTGCTCTGGGCTACAGAAACAGCATCATCATCTCTGCACAGTTTGCTGGGCACAGGATTTTGAAGTCAGCTGTTGATAGCAGCTTTTGGAGGAATGGCTGGCGGGTAGAGTGGGGACAGGGGAAATCTGTTGTATGTGGCCATTCATGTCATGAAGCTATCGGTCCTAAAGAAAGGTGATATTTCACAGAGAGTGATGGTATTCCAGAAGAGGAAGAGCACAGCATAGCAAAATATGGGTGTGTGACTTACTGTTTTAATTTAAACGTGTGCAAATACAGCCATACAATCTAGGTGATGCTTGGACATCTCTACTCCAGACCTGTCTTCTGTCCAAACTACAGCCTCAGCCTGTCTCTCTGATGTCTCCTCGTGGATGTCTAGCTGTCAGCTGGAGCGCAGAATAGCTAAGATAGAGCTCCCTCTCTCCACACAAGCCATCCCTCTACCTCCTCCTGTGAATTACACCACCATTCCACTTGTCACTCAGGCTTGTAACCTGGGTGTCATCTTTAACCCGGACTTCTCTTTAGGTCCTCGCAGCCAGGCTGTCTGAATCTTGGAGGTTTTTGCAGCAGAACATCTGAGATCTGGCCTCTCCCGTCCATCCACACAGCCAACGTTCTCTCCTCCTGGCTCTCAGCTTACTTTTTGATTATTGTAGCATTGTTCTCTCCGGCTTTGACAAAAGCAGTCGTGCCCTGTCCACATCCATTTAGAAGGCTGCTCCAACAGTCATTTTCCTTGCCCATCGCTTGGACCATGTCATCCCTCTCTTAGCGTCCCTCAACGGGTTCCCCTTTCTCTGTTGCATCAGACCTATCTCCACCTACCTATCATCTCTCATTCGTTACTGAAAGGTCGACTCCTGCCTCTGATCACCTGGGCATGATGCCAGTGTCCACTGCCCGCTTGTTCAATGTTCAGTCAGGCACCTTTATGCTTTCTCCCACCACTAGCTTCACAAAATGGAGAGCCCAGTCCAGTTTGTGTCAGTGGAATTCTCATGAAAGGAAAAGTCCAAGGAGGGCAGCTGAGAGGAGGGAAACAAAGAGCAAAGGGAAGATGAGCGGGAAGGAGTGTAGTACTTTCTTCAAGAGATGCTTGTTAGAAATCGTAGAAATAGGTCGGGAGCCCCTTGTGGTCCCCAGGAAGGGACAATTGAAACCGAAGGACGAGCTCTCACTCAGGAGACTGCTAACAGCACAAGACGTGATCCTGAGCCACCAGGCTAACAGGGGCTGCTGCTCAAGGTGATTTGCTTCAGTACCAGTCAGTTCCCTTTCCAATTAATTTCCATACGTGACTTAAAGCAGCCCCACCTGTGGCCTTTTCTTTTAGTGAGTGCACATTGCAACAGTGCCTGGATGTCGTGTACATGTTTGCGCGCACGCACCATGCAGCAATTAACCCCAGCTTCAGCGATGCAAGCACATAGCTTAGAGGTATATCTAGGAGTCACAACCAGAAAGAGGGTCACAGCCATTGTACTGTCCATAGACACTTTGGTCTAAATCCTCTCTTCAAAGCCCAACTCACTTGGCTGCACGCTCATGGACTGCAGGGGGGAGGAATCTTTCTTTCCAGGAAGCCATGCCTCAGTAACCCACCAGTGAGTGTGTGACAGGCCCCCCTCTATCCCAGATCTGCAGGGGCTATGAGTCTAGCTATGGAACCTTGGCTCTTTAGCGGTAGCAGCTCATGCTTGTAGCCGTGGAGGTTCCTGGTTCAATCCTGCTGTGTCGTAGCCATCATGCCACTCTGCAGCAAATACTTCAGCTGAAAATCTGGAGTAGTCACTGCAACCCCTCTCTGTGGCACGGGGCAGGAAGGGGGGGATCCACATAACAGCCTGTTCTCTACTCCTGCCCTTATGGAACCACTGTACATGGCTACCCCAGGAGCCCCCCTGGAGCTGGGCCCTGTGGCACACAGGAGACAGGCCCCCCTGGCAGCTCCTGCAATGTTGCCACGCACAGATGCAGCAGATCTTCAGGGTTTGCTCCCCGGCCCCTGCTGCAGAAGGGAGCAGGAGTTCAGCTATTGCATTTAACCTCCCAAGGGGAGCGAGTGTGACTCTGTACAGTTGTGGGACCAGCTGGCTGAGGAAGGCAGAACCCAGCCCCCTTCCCTCATGAAAGACAGGCTGTCTCCAAAATCCAAACAGCTGGCAGCGGAGCAGTCACGCTTCAGACATCTTCAAGTGGGTGGGGCAAGTTTCCTTTCAACCACTTATTTTTCTTAGCTCACGGCGTACTCTACACGTCCATCAGCCTGCAGATGTTTCTGTTGCCACCCACGTGTAGGGGTTATAATAACACTGTCTGAACCCTCAGGCTCGGTGACTATGGGCTGCGGAACACCGCCTTAGAGAAAAGGATGCTCTTCTAAAGCCAGCAAAGCCATTAGCATTCACTTAGTACGGCCAAACTTTATGGCTTCATGTGACAGGCAAAAACACTGGCTGGTCTGCTTGCTGTGCGGCCTGCGATTTCTCCCTAGAGGCGCGGTGTGCATAGTTGCCAGGACACAACAGAGAGTCCATCTCTAAAGCCTTGCTGACAACAGCTGACCATACTGTATGGAGACAGATATATGCATATGTTGTTATAAGCTTGGAGTCCTGCCCAGGGGGACACAGAAAACAGATGGTGCTAGAATTGTGACCTTGCAGCTAAGCTATAGGCCTTCAGTGCCAGCCCCCAGACACCAAAGTCTGGCTCTCGGCCTGTTACAGAAGCCACAGGGTTGAGGTAGTAAATGGAGACACATTTACCGCAGCGCCGGTCGGCTCAGCTAAAGGTTTATGCCTCATCTTGCAGGACTGTTGGTCCAGGTTCTCTGCTGCATGCAGAGCCAGGTGCTATCAAGGAACTGATTAATACTCTCTCATTCTCTGCCCCAGCCCTGCTGCTGGCCACAGTAGCCTGGGGCCTGCTCTGTTATACCAGCTGGGGACCGTACACCTGCTGGAATGCAGTGTGCTCTGCTGGTCACCTCTCAGACATTCCTCCCTGGCACACCATAGACTTATCCACTTTAAGGTCAGACGGGACCATCATGATCATCTGATCTGACCTCCTGCACATCACAGGCCATAGAACCTCACCCGCCCACTCCTGTAATAGAGCCCTAACTTCTGGCCGAGTTACTGAAGTCCTCAAATCCTGATTTAAAGAATCCACCATTTACACTAGTTTGAACTTGCAAGTGACCCATGCCCCATGCTGCAGAGGAAGGCGAAAAACCCCAGGTACCTCTGCCAATCTGATTCAGGGGAAAATTTCTTCCCGACCCCAAATATCATGATCAGTTAGACCCTGAGCATTTGGGTGAAACCAACCAGCCAGACACCTCGGAAAGAATTCTCTGTAGTAACAGAGCCCTTCCCCTCTAGCATCCCCTCACCAGTTACTGGGGATATTTGCTGCTAGCGGTCACAGATGGGCCACATCCCATTATAGGCAATCTCATCATACCTCCTACCCATAAATTTATCAAGCTCAATCTTGAAGCTTGTTCATTTCCCCACTGCCCCGGTTCCCCTTGGGAGGCTGCTCCAGAACTTCACTCCTCTGATGGTTAGAAATTTTCACCTAATTTCAAGCCTACATTTGTTGATGGCCAGTTTATATTCATTTGTTCTTGTGTTCACACTGTCACTTAACTTAGATAACCACCCTTCCACCTTGGTATTTGTCTCTCTGATGTATTTATAGAGAGCAGTCATATTTCCCCACAGTCTTTGTTTTGTTAGCCCAAACAAGCCAAGCTCTTTGAGTGTCCTCTCATAAAGTCGTTTTCCATTCCTTGGACCACCCTCGTAGCCCTTCTCTGCACCTGTCCCACCTGCGTTAGGGGCTTCAATGAGGAAGCATGCTCAGTGAAGGACCCTCAGGTCTTGAACTTGCTTCCACAGCTGCTGGAGCAGAGTCTGAGGTGCATGAGTGTGAACCAGCCAGGGTGTAGATTCTAGTGCACATCAGCATGTTGCCCACTAACTGTCCATATAAACCCTGCTGCTGTGCACTAAAAGTTCCCTAGTGTGTTCTGACAAAGTCCCGTTTCACAGTACTACACCAATGCACACTAGGGAACATTTACTATGCCAGCAAGGTTCACACGGACAGTTAGATCACGGCACACTATTGTACATTAGAACTCACAGCCCAGCTGGTGTGCACTGACACATGGGGTAGCCAAGCTCTGAGTTTGCTGGCCTATCTAATCAGACCTTTTCAAAAGATGTCATGTCTAGGAAAGATGGCTGTTTGGGAGGAGGCTGTTGATTCCTTTAGTTGAGTGTCCATTTTGTCTTGTATTAATTAATGATGTCTTTGGTATATCAGCCTACAGCTGGTTGGGACTTGTATTGCCCCCTGCACCCCACCCCCAAATCCTAACAAAAATGAAAGCCTTTAGTTTTCTTCTAAATGTTTCTATCTCCATTTTTGGAGGTTTATTTGAAAGCTGGAAAGTTTCTAATTGTTTGGCAACAGAAATTTTTTTAGAGGTTGGTGTTTGAGAGAAATCCCCAAAATTTTAGATTTTAGCTATTAAAAAGAGTTGTATTGTGTTTTCCATTTTGTTGACAAGCCACTTTTCATCAGCCTCCCCGCAAAAATACCCCCCTCCCAATTTCAATGCACAATTTCCAACCATCTACAATAGCACAAAGATATATATAAATGGCATCCGCCCATTGTGAGTTCAGTAGCATCTTTTCTGGTCTTTGAACTCACATTTTATTTGTTCCAGGAAGTGGTGCAGTTACCAGAAATGTGGCAGTGCCTAGATGATTGTCACTCACATGCTCACTGCTGGTTTCTGGAGTATCTGTCTTCAGTGGATGGAATACATAAATTCAATTACAAATGGCTGACGTTTTCTTTGGGACTTGCCAACATACGATGTGCTTCTTAAGTGTCTGAAGCACACACTATACAACAATGCAAGGTTCTAGAACCTCCTGCTGGAAGTTTTCTCATTGGGATTTGGTCAAAATTTCTATAGGGCTGGATTAAATGGGGAAAGTTTCTACTGTACTCACCTAAGTCATGCTTCCCGTCTACACAGCTATTTATACCAATGCTAGCTGGGCATGCAGTATTTGACTGTACATGCTTCCATAGATGGAGCCTAAGTGGATACTGGAAATGATCTATTGAGGAGCCCTGAGACAGAATTTCTCTAACAACTGTGACAGGGTCAGGCCAGATGGCTACAGGAGAATGATTGAAGACAGATCTATTAGTTCCAGATTAAGCAGGTCCCTTTTCCCTGGGTAAGGTAACGGGGGGAGGGAGTTCCAGAACAATCAGGAACTTGCTGGAACCAATTAAGGCAGGCAGGATAATTAGGGCACCTGGTTTAAAAAGGACCTCACTTCAATCAGTGAGGGGCGTGCAAGGAGCTGAGAGTGAGAGGGCGTGCTGCTGGAGGATGGAGGAATACAAATGCTCTCTGGCATCAGGAGGACGGTCCTGTGGTGAGGATAAAGAAGATGTTGGGAGGAGGCCATGGGGAAGTAGCCCAGGTATTTGCAGCTGTCACACAAGTGTTACACAAAACACTGTAATTGTCCCCCTTGCCTTATTTTAAATGATGCCCCTGGAATAGGATGCAGCCAAACTTTATTTTTGTAAATGGTCTTCCTGGTGCATTACAAAGGCAGAACATCTGACAGCGTCATTAAGCAATGATTTCATTTCAAGACTGTGCAGGAAACACTTTGACCTGGATTGTCATGTTCAGTCTTTCATGCCAGGTAGCTCAACTTTCCAAAGACACTCAAGGTAGAGAAGGATCTGGCTTCACACATAACTTCTCCATGCTTGGGAATGTTGCTAAGCAGATATGGGTGGGGCGGTACATCATCAGATAGCACTCCAGAACTCAAAAACTGTCATGTCTTCTCAATCTCACTGGTCTTCCCAAACTCCTTTCCAGCCAGACCCATTATGGTCATGACCTATTAAGCCCCACGAAACTGGTATTTCATCACCAATATCCCCATGTCCTTATGGCAGTTGTAAAGCAAAGGGCTCACGTAGCCTAGAATACATTTACTAGATCAATGTAAAGCAACGGCCTGACTGCTGATCCTTTGTGTGCGTGTGACACGGCAGGTAGGTTTGTTAAGAGGAACAACACTGCCTGCAAATAACAGAAATTAATCTTTCCCCACTGTCTCTTGGGTTTCTTTCTGTTCAATATAGAAAACTCCCATGAACCTTTCTCCCAAATTAGCTTCAATAAGCATAGAATATGTATGATTAATGTCTCTGATGAATGTGTTTTATTACAAGTGCATTTGACGCACATGAATAATGTATGTGCATTGGAGTTGTACAAAAGTTTTGTAACAAAACCCGGCCTGGAGCTTGAAGCGGGTTCACTGATAAATTTCATAGACTTTTGGTGATCCTGGCCTGAAGTTTGAGTTAACCTTACGCTTATTTTAGCACATGTCGTCCTGCCTGGAAACCCATTTACAGTCAGTGGTTTGCAAAGAGGTAGGGTCTGAGAAGCTGCTGGTTGTATGTGAGTTAGGTTTCGTCCAGTGTCTGGATTTGTTGCTGCTGAAACTTTAGGAGCTAATCTCATGAGATTTTGATCTCAAGGAGCAGAAACTTCACCAAACCAGCTGATCTCACAAGATCTCATCATTTTGGGAGAAAAACATGTGAGAACCTTATTTCCAGGTATTCCGGTCACATCTACACTGGAATCAGAAAACACGACACTGACCAGATTCATCCAAGTTTCATTTTCGACCCATCTTCAGTTTTGCCTGATTCCACCTTGAAACAAAACCCAAACTGGTGCTTCGGGCTGAGTTTTTAGGTTCATTTTAAACCCAGGTTCAAAATCAAACAAAGTCAAAGTCAATAGAGTTGTGCTGCTTTACCCCAGCTGACAGTCTCCCCTCTCCTTCATGGGACTCCTTTGCCGCGCACTGGTGCAAGCCAATGAAGTGAGAGGAGAGTCTGGCCCAGAGGGTGCACAGAACACACACATGCATACGTGCAAACACAGATGCACGTCTGTTATTCGTAGTTAGGGTCTCATTGTCCTGCCTTTACTGGTGCTGAGTAGTACCTTACTACGAGTGGCCCCTTTGGACTGTGGGCACTAATGACTACTAAGGATGGCACCATTGGGCCCTAATAAAGGGCCATTGAGGAGGTGTAGCAGACTTAGCTCTCCATAAGGCACGATGTAGTTCCTTCCCCTTTGTTTTATATTAACAAAACATTGTTGGTCATGTCATATTACGTGGGCATTCTAACATACATGACAATAGTCCCTTGATTTTGCTCATTGTGACGCTCTGAAAGTTGACAGGCTGTTTACTAGCCCATGCAAATGAGAATAAGAGCTGCTAGTAGTCACTGAACTCTGTAAACATACCAGCTAGTGTCCCACAAGCTAAGAGACCCAGCCTTAGGATCAGGACAGACTGCAGTCAGTAGCCAGAGGCATGGGCGACAAGTTTGTATAATTTTTGGTGGTGTCTAGAATGGGTTGCAGAGTTGTCCTCTCCATAGGATGGACTGGGGCAACCGTCTTGCTCCTCGTGCTTTGGGGAGCCCCACACTTCAGGCGAACTCAGGGTCCAGGCAGAGCCACCCAGTCCATAGGATGGAGCGGGGCAACTGCCCCAGGTCCCGTGCTTTGGGGACCCCTGTGCTTTAGTGGGACACGGGGTCCAGGACGTTCTGGGGGATTAGTGAGGGACCTGGCACTGGCAGCAGTGAACAACCTGGCCCAAACGTCCACCCCGCACCACCCTCTCCCCACCCCCATTCCACCCCTTCCCTGAAGCACCCGCCCCGCCACCCTCCAGCTTCCGCTCCTTCCCCTGAGCAACACTGGGAGCCAGCGAAGTGGGCTAGGGCCAGGTTGTTTGCTGATGCCAGCACCTCCCAGGCCACTAACCTCCCAGGCCACCTTGGGCCCCGTGACCCCCTGAAGCGCGGGGCCCCCAAACGTTGGTGGAGCTGGGTCCATGTTTCTAAGTATTGGTGGAGCACAGGCACCACAGGCCCATATAACTTGCTGCGTATGACCAGAGGGCCACACAGGCAAACTTTGGTGAGCTAGCTTTTCCTCATCAAAATGTAAATAAGGTTAAGTTATTCTGCAACACACTGGGACCCCCATTTCCTTCACGTTGGTTCAGGCACCATTGCGTTATGGCTTGGATCCCTCTCGGCAAAAGTTGCTGAGCTCAGGGTAGTGCTGGCTCTGCATTCCTGGATGATGAGTGAGGGGTCCCAGTGTTTACTTTGAACACAGTTCCCTGTGTCTGAATCCACCGGGTGTTAAATTCTTCCAGATTTCTGGCTCTGTGCTGCAACTTAGATGTGGCAAGGAAACCGTTCTGCTACAGAATAGGGAGGTCTCTGTATGAGCTACTCAGCCTACTTCACCCTGGTGTTTCTTTGAGTGGAACACAGCCGAGAAGGGATTCATTTAATTCTGTTATGCTCTTCGGCTCCATTTACCATTACATTCTTAAGGGGTAGTGGAAGTGCATGGCTGAAAAAAGGATGGAAAAATCCCAGTAGAGAAAGCAAATAAGTTTCCCAAAAGAAATGTTTGGTGAACCCAGCAAATTTTTAAGTGACTGTCTTAGAATATTTGCAGAAAGCTAATTTAGCCTTTGTAATGGCAAGTATTCACTCTGGGAGCTTCCATCTGAGAATCACATTTATTCAGTCATGCAACAGAAACAGAGCAAGTGATCTATATGTCCAATCAAAACCGCTCAAATATGACCTATGAGTCTGACCAGAATGACTCAGAATATTGAATACTCACAACAAATTGCTGCAGGACAATCTATGGACCTAGAATCATCTAAGGAAATGAGAATGTATCCACAGGGCAAATGCACTTGAGCCCATCATTGATCTGATCGCAGGTGGTTTGTAAGAAGCAACATTTGTCTGATAAATGATTATGAGTTGTTGCTGAGCTCTAGCTCTAGCCCTTCCAGGTCTCTCCGTGTGTGTGTGTGTGTGTGTGTGTGTGTGTGTGTGTGTGTGTGTGTG
>ML677373.1:6807491-6860347 GCA_007922305.1 Dermatemys mawii
TGTGTGTGTGTGTGTGTGTGTGTGTGTGTGTGTGTGTGTGTGTGTGTTCATGCATGTATGTGCTTTGCTTTTTCCCATCCCCTCCTATCTCTGCTGGGATCTGCATCCTTGACACCCACTTTTTATGCCTTGAGGTCCTTCACTGGATTACGTGGTATCAGCAAACCTTTTCTTGTTCAATCCACACGTTCAAAAAGTTTCAGAGAGTTGCTGCCACCTATAGGCTAGAAAAAATCCAGTAACAGAAGCATGCAGGCAGCTCTCTAGTAACGTACTAGACAAGGGATGCTGTTATAAAGCTGGGCTTTTCCTGCAGCATTATGAAAGGTGGATAGGGGCCAGTAGACAGGATGTTGGGTACAAATGTGGCACTCAATAGCTTCCCTGGGAAGCTGGGCTCTTTCATTAGCCATCTTCCTTTCCAAATAAAATTGATTTCTCATAAGTGGGCAGCAAGGCAGAGATTGGCAAAGAGCCAAAGAAGCTCCACCTTTCTGGAGGCTGTTGATCTTTTCCTTTTCTTTTTCCTTTCTCCTTCTAGGGTTATTCCCTTCTGAGGTCCACTGACATTAATGAATGGAGTCTCACTATCTGATTGTGTGCTAGGGAAGTAACATTAGCCCCATTTTACTAGTAGGGAACACTGAGGCACAGAAAGTTACCCACTGTCCTGCAGCAAATATGCGGAAGAGCTAGGGCTGCCTCTCAGCTAGGGGTGCTGGAATGAGGGGTGCTGGAGGTGTGGCAGCACCCCCTGGCTTGAAGTGGTTTCCATCGTACACAGGGTTTACAGTTTTGTTTAGTAGCTCTCAGCACCCCCACTATACACATTTTTCCAATGCCACTACTCTCAGCTCCATGCCTTACCCACAAAGCCAGCCCCCCTCCCTTCTGATCTGATAGATACTCTGCAGAGTCACAAGGATACTCCCATCTTCCCCACTTTAATCCCCCAAGCCTGTAGATCCTTGTGTGCTAGCCACTGCCCTTCTCTGCAAGACATTGACGCCACATCTTTCAAAACCCATCAGTGCAGCCGGCAGGGGACACTGATGAGTGGTATGAGACAATCCCTTTATCCCAGCGATCCAGGGCCTGATCCAAATCCAACTGGGGTCAAGAGAAGTCTTGACTTCAGTAAACCAGCGACAACTCATAATTTATCAGACAAATGTTGCCTCGTACAAACCATCTGCAATCAAATCAATGATGGGCCCAGATGCAGCCTTGAGAGATGGGATTTGGAAATGAACCCACATCTCACATAGCATTACCCATAAAGGAGTTTGCCAGATTGGGTCAGACCAGGGTTCTGTCTAATTCAGTACCCTGTGTCTAACAGTTGCTTCAGAGGAGGGTGCAAGAAAGCCCCACTTCATGGATAATTAAGGAGAAACCTGTGAATAGAGGAAGTTTCTTTCTATCTTCTGGCAGTTAGTAATTGGCTCATGACCCAATCTAGGAGGGTTTATACCCCTTATCAAATGTTTTCTTGTCAGCATAGCTGTGGATGTTTTTGTTATTTATATAAATGTCTTATTCTTTTCTGAACCTTACTAATTTCTTGTCCTCTGTGATATATTTGGTAGGGAGTTCCACAGGCTAATTATGCATTGTGTAAAAAAAATGTTTTCTTTTGTCAGTTTCATACCCCTGACCAGGCCATGGGCCCTTTATATCTGTAGTGATTCAGTGGCATCTCTGCCATCAGCATCCTACTGTTTTTTAAATGTTTAAACTTTTAGTGCACACAAACAAAAGTCTAGCATGGAAAAAGTGCACCATCAGTGAAAAAGCCCCTCCTGGCCCCAGTTAGGAAGTTTGGTGACTCCTAAGAGCAAAGCTGATTAACTCTCCTTTCACTTATTAAATTCCACATAGCCATCCAGATGGGAGGACAATGCAATAGCCTGAATCTGGCATTTTGGACCCTGGGTCATCAAAACATTTAAGCATGTGCTTAACGTTAAACATGCTTAAGTGATCTGTGGGGTATGTGCTTAAAGGTCAGTTTGTGTTTAGATGCTGTGCAGTTTCAACTGATGCTTGAAGTTAAGCATCAGTTGAAAGGCTTGATCTTGAGCCATTGAAGCTGATGGAAGTTTCACCAGGATGAAGCCCTAAGCGCTTTGCTGAATTTGTCTGTCATGATCAAAGCTTGGAAATAGCCATTGGCTTGATGCACAAAGCTGGGTTCAGGATTCAGATTTACCCAAAGTTCTGGGTTGTTGGTTTGGACCAGTCTTGAAGTAGGAATAAAGCATTTCATAGATTCTGGTATCTAAGGGAATATTGGATCTATTTCACAACACATGGTTTCTGTATTAATTTATGGTAAATCCATCAATGCTTTCATTGCTTTTGGTGCTCAGTTGCCAGATTTTATCATCTTCTCAGTCAACTGAGGTCAAGAAGAGCACTGGGTATATGAGAATAAGCACAGCTGAGTCTTCAGTGTCATCTCCTGGAATAATAAGAAAAATGTCCTTATCCCTGTCTTCACACAGACAGGCACAGAGCTGGAGCGAATTATCTGCTTGGGGCAAAATTATTGTCTGACCAAGGATAATCTGGGACAGCAATTATTAAGGGGACCAACCGGTAGTTAGTTTTTATGGTCTGACCCTTCCCCCATCAATCCAAGCTGTTCATGCCCAGACACATCAAAACCAAACTCCCAAGTCTGGGATACAAAGAAAGGATTTAGCTATGGACCAGCTGTTAAAACATAATAGCGGAGAGTTCTTTTTTGGAGCACCCCTCTCCTGTTATTGGAGCTTGTGCTTCCTGCCCAACACTTCAAAATGCTCTGCTGCTTCTATATGCTCTGTTTAGGCCTGGGAGCCTCTAAAGCCATGGAAAACAAGGTAATTAAGAGGCTACCTTAACTAATTACCTCCACACTGGTCAATCGCTGGGCTCCTGAAAAAAACAGCATCAACCTATCTCAACAACCGCAGCTACTGTGGAGTTTAAAACAACATTTATCCTCTTGTACAGACTGGCTCCTTGACTGGAGTGATGGCATGGCCTGGAGATACATGGAGAGAAAAAGGGGGGACCCTGCAGCGGCACACAGTAGATGGGAAAATGGAAACAAACACAAAAATTCCTTGCAACTTAAACCACTTCAAAAGCCCTTTGAGTCAACAAATCTGACAATCCATCTGGATCAACTGAACGGAATCCTTCAGCCTAAGGGAGGTGTCTCAGCACTGAAATGTCTGATGCGTACACAGCGCAGATCCCTTCCCAAGCTATATTTAGGGTCATGCGCACGTATGGTTTCCCTTTATGCCCTTGCTGTTGTTTTCTATTCTTGTTGGTTGCTTAAGAGTGATGGAGCTGAGAGAGCGCCTTGTCGGGCTGCACCGTGTTTCCCAGAGGTGCAATCGGGGGAATGTTCTTTTCCCCTTGGGAAGATTAATCGTATGAAGTTGACATTTCTATGCTCAAGGCTAATTTGTCTGGCTACTGAACATTCCTGCTTCGCATGTTTAGCATGGCAAGGCGGTATCCTGGCCTCCCAGTATCTTCCTACTAAAAACAGACTCAAACGCAACCCTATGGCTCACATTTCATACTACAGTCCAGATATACTGTTTTACGCAGTAGTGCACGCAAACAGATTTTAAAAAGTGCACCTCTAAGGATCATGAGGAATATGTCAGTGATGTATGGTGGACTTTTCCAAGGTGAACGTTGACGGTGATCAGAAAGGCAGCTATGGAACGATGTAACTGCCAGCCAATGGGTCATTTCAATGAGCTGGCAGACATGTCCATTGCTAACTCTGGGCCCACTCCTGATACCCTTATGCATATTGGCTGAAATCCTGGATCCAGTGAAGTCTATGGCAAAACTCCCACTGGCTCCAGTGTCACCAGGATTTCACCTACTGTGTAGCAACTTAGTCTGTAACAAGTCCTATTGACTTCAAGTTCTCAGAGAGATAGGTACTGCCCAGTGCAAGGAAGGGTAATAGAATCCGGGGCCCTCTGAAATTATCTTGATGGCCTCCAGGCAGGGTGGAGGGTAGAATAATGCATGCTCTTTTGGAAATTAGATGTTGATCGCAGAACCAAGGGTAAAAACTAGAATAGTGCTTTCCATAAGCAAGGTGTCTCTGAGGGCTTATCTGCCCATTGGAACATCCAGGAAAATGAATCCGAAATAACTAAATATGTGAATTTGAAATGCATTAGTTAAACTTCATGTCATCCCTCAGTAGAGGCTGGTGTTTAGCATTAAAGTGGCTTTTAATTTGATTTTAGGTGTTGTATTGCACTGTAGACATCCCCTATGACAGTAGTTCTCAATGAAGAGTACCCAGATCCTTAGGAGTACACAGAGGTCTTCCAGGGGATACATCAACTCATCTAGATATTTGCCTAGTTTTACAACAGGCTACATAAGCACTAGTGAAGTCAGTACAAACTAAAATTGCATAATAACTTGATTATACTTGATTATGGGGGGAGAGATAGCTCAGTGGTTTGAGCATTGGCCTGCTAAACCCAGGGTTGTGCGTTCAATCTTTGAGGGGGCCATTGAGGGATCTGGGGCAAAAAAATCAGTCCGGGGACAGTAGTTGGTCCTGCTAGTGTAGGCAGGGGGCTGGACTCAATGACCTTTCGAGGTCCTTCCAGCTCTATGAGATAGGCATATCTCCATAAATACTGCTCTATATGCTATACACTGAAATGTAAGTACTAACTTTATACTCCAATTGATTTATTTAATAACGCTATGATAAATATAAGAAAGTCAGCAATTTTTCAGTAATAGTGTGCTGTAACACTTTTCTATTTTTATGTCTGATTTTATAAGCAAGTCGTTGTGAGTGAGGTGAAACTTGGGGTACGCAAGAGAAATCCAACTCCTGAAAGGGGTACAGAACTGGAAAGCTTGAGAGTCACAGCCCTATGAAATCCAAACTGTGACTTAACCCCAAGCCTATTCTTCCTTTCTGCTTCATTGAGCAAGGAATTGTTGAATTCAGACCATTTATGTTGTCAACAAAGAAATGTAAAAACCCACAAATGTTCTTTTTCCAATTTAGTTGCTAGCATTTCTCACAGCATTAGAACTCATGCAGGCAGACATGGCACAAACTGGAGCAACTCATGACAAAAGCCACATGTGTAGTTGTGCCCACGGCTATGGAAACCGACACAGCATGCTTGGAGTGCTGGTCAGCAGAACTAGTCGGAGAAAGGTTTCTTTTTTCCATGGAAAATTTTGACTTTTCCTTCAAAAAATGAAAACTTTACATGAAAATGGAAAGTTCACATTTCCTGGGTTGGGGTTTTGTTTTGCTGATTAAAAACTGAATTTTTCCAGTTTGGGGGTAGGGGATTATTTCTTTGATGAAAAGTTGAAGGTTTCCATGGAATCCAGACACTTTCCAGGAAAATGTTTCTTTAGTCAAAACCTCAAAGTTTTCCTTCAAATACAAATTTTTAACTAGCCCTACATATTGGCATTATTCACCAAGGACAGGTCATGATACTGAGTGCATTCCATGAGTGGCTGGGGAATGTTCATTCCAACTGAAATCATGATTAAAGGCTAAAGATGTCTCTTTGGTTAAATATTCATTTCACTCTGAGAGTTGTCGATCTACTTTGGAAGCATAAGGCACATCCTCACTATCAAGTGTGTGTGTGTGTGTGTGTTTCACTAGCCATTGCGCTCCAAGGGAAATTGAAGGGTTTGGTTGTGTCACATCCATATCCTGATATTCTTAGTCCGTGCAAAGAGTAAAGAACAAGTTGAAGATTGGACAAGCCTTTTTCTGGAGCAGGGAAGGGTAAATGAAGGCTGGGGTTGCTATTCCGAATTACATGACTGAATGCTGATGCCTAGATGAGTAATGAACTGCATCACAGTTTGACATGACTTGGTCCAGGTACATCTTTCCATTTCAGAGAGTGAGAGACTTAGTACAGATAGGGCCGTATTTCTTAAGATTAGGGTCTGACGTAAGAAGACAGCTACATTTAAAGTGAAATATCAGGGAACAAAAGGGTTTGAATTAGTTGTGGGATAAAGTGGAACTTGTTTGCTTAGTGAAAATCCTCCTGGCCTATCAAGGGAGATAAAGTGACTTGTAAACACATCATCCACCATACTTGCAAAACAGTAATACGTTTATTAAAATTGGTCTCAGGGCAGGACACAGGGGTCTCTTTGAGATCGGGGCACATTTTGCTGGGTGCTGAACATGGACAATCTCTCCCGCAAAGAGCTCAGTCTGTAGAGATGAGACAGGCAAAGAGTGGGAGGAAGAAAGTCTCATTAACCCCATTGTAGGAGCAGAGGCAGGGAGAGATTAGGTGATTTGCCCCATGTCATACAGGAAGTCCCTGGCAAAGCAGGGGCTTTATCCCAGGTCTCCAGAGCTCCAGTCCTGAACCACAAGACATCCTTCTTCTCTCCAATATAGTGTAATTTGAGATGGGTCAAAACCATTGGGGACGCTCAGCTCTGGAGCCATCCATCACAGCAAGACCATTCTCTCAGGGCGAGGTGGTGCCTTGAGGGCACAGCCCTGTTTGGGAGAAACAGGAGAGGCACACGGTCAGAGGAGAAGGAGAGAACCACAGAAATGTTGGGCTGGAAGGGACCTCAAGCGGTCAACTCGTCCATCCCCAAGTGCTGAGGCAGGATTACGCATACGAATGCCTTCCACAGGGCTGTCTGGTGGATGGGGGCGGGGAGGGAGGCACAAACTGTCCCATAGCGCACCAGCGTAAGGCCTGGTCAGAATCCAGCCCCAAGCCAAGTGCCGGAACAGAGCATTGCACGTACTCAGCGCATCTCTGGGAACAGCTGCCCATCTTGCCCTAGGGCCCTCTGCATAGCTCTGGTGGCTCTCTCTTGCTTATGGGCTCTCATGCAGCATCCCGTGCCATCTTCTGATTGGCCAACAACAAATCCAAAACAGCCACCACCCACCAGCTACTGTATTGCTGACCCCAATGTGCCAGGATGGGTTTATTTAAAGGACATTTTCTCTACACACACCCCTGCCACAACCTGACAGCTCACCCTGAGACTGAGCCATTAGCTCCCAGTCTGGAAAAGCGCTTTCTCTGTGCACCCGATACATTTGTGTTGGACTATCAGAGACTGGAAGAAAAAAGCAGGGGAGAAGAATCTCCTAGCACAGGAGAGCAGACTGTCAGGGACTCTCAAAATCAAAAGATTCCCAGCCAGAATAAAAAGCTTAGCAACTGCATTTCCTTTAGGCTGCGGGCTGAGGCCGAGTTAAGGACAATCACACACACTGTTGCAGTCTGCAGTGCTAGTCTAACCAGTGGAAGCCACTAATTAGCTCCGCCAATCACACCCACTCTTCACTTTCTCTGGGTACCCAAATGTGCACGTTGCCATGGGATCACCATCAAGTTTGAGTCAGCCCAAACATGCAAGGGAAGAGCTAGGCACGCTGTGTATGAACTCTTGTCCCAGTCTTCTCAGCTTTGCATGCAAAACAAGAAAACGTGAAAGGTCAGAAAAGGGGAACATCAGACAAAATGAAGGCTAGGAAGGATTTCTCCTGCTGCTAAGCAGGCGACAGCTAGCTCAGGTTTCCTGGTGCAATGTCTGAGTTAGCACTCAACCCATTCAACACATGTCTAGATTTGAGCTCATCTAAGCAAGTTCTATTTGAATGAACTCAGCCAGAACAGGAAGCTTAGACAGTGTTATCAAGCCGTGTTTGGGTCCCAGCCACAGCATATTAACACAGGGAATTCTACATCATCCTGTCTGAAACTCTTTCACTGATTGCTACTAACTCCCATGCTGGTTTTGTTTTTTGTTTTTTACTAGTGTGTGGGTGGGGTAGTTTGTAGTTTGCCTTCATCTGAAAAAGAATTTGCCACTTCCCTGAATAACACACTTACTTGGGTGGGGAACTGTGCTGTGATTATGGGTGTTCGGAGCCATCAAACCAGAGAAAGAGAGAGAGAGACTCCAAAACATCCTCTTAGTTCTTGTGGGGAGCCTAGGCAGGAAGGAAAAACAGTAGTAGTTGTTTTTCTCCATGTTTTTCTGGTTTTCTCCATGACAGATAACACATTTACACAAAGCCTCAGCATATCAGAAAGCTACCAACTAAAAACAGGATGGTTGTTCCATTATACCATGAAAATAAACAGTGTCAAAGATGTCAGGGTAGTTCTGTAAGTACTGTAGCACCCCCTGACTTGAAGCAGTTTCCATTACATACAGGATTAACAATTTGGTTCAATGGCTCGCAGCACCCCCACTTTAAAAATTGTTCCAGCGCCCCTGAAGCGGCAGTTATGCTTCTGAGGCAAAAGTGATTTAAACATTTATCAGCACCCAGTAAAATTATTTCACAAAGGCAGTCTCATTATTTTATTCACCCTAGGTCACCCAAAATGCCCTTCGGTAGGTGTGTCTTTCTGAAGGCTTATCCACCAACTCAGGTACCTCTTCAGAGTGGTTGGAAAACAGAATTTTCATTCACAAGAAATTCTGACATTTTTTGGGGAAAAGTTTGTTCTAAACGGGATGGCAGGAGTGGGGCACATAGCTGCCACTGCGCTGACCACCTGGCAGGAGGAAGTGATCAGAAATGACCCAACCTGAGCCCAATACTTGTAGTTGGATCCCACTGGGGTTGGGTTAGGTTGCAAAGCTCTACTTCAGGTGCCTGCTTTTATTACTGGGTATCTCCCCCTGCCTTTGTAGCTGCACTCTTCAGGGGAATTTTATTAAGTCTGATGCCTGCAAGCATCTTTCTGGAGTATCTTCCACTGATGCATCCGACGAAGTGGGTATTAGCCCACGAAAGCTTATGCTTCAATGTTTTAATTAGTCTTTAAGGTGCTACAGGACACTTTTGTCACTTCTGCAATTCCAGATTAACACGGCTACCCCTCTGATTCTTTCTGGAGTAGGCTCTCTGTGTTCTCCCCTTAATAGGACTGGAGTCTTTGGGGACTTTCCATGACCTTCAACCCCAGTATCCGTCTTGTGCTCAGGCTCCAGAATGCAGAAGCCTTAGGACCTGTGGTATTTGGCTTTCCCATGCCCATTAGGATGGACTCTGACTCATTTACACTGGTGTAAATCTGGAGTATTTTAACTTCTTTTCAGAATCTGACCTTGTGTGTATATTGCTGGATGTCAAAAGCCAAAAAAGCCCTGGTACAGTGCTTGGATGGCAGCAATGGACTGGGATCCCAGCACCAAACAGTAAAGGAGAGGAGTTAACCAAACAACAGGTTAGGGACCACGTTCTATTCAAGGGATAAGCCAAGAAATGGTTGGGTCTAACTTTGTCCAGTTTAAATCTCTTGAGCGCTGGGGCTTCCATCGCCCCCAGGTGATGCTGACCAACAAGGGGAGATTGTGATGGAGAAATTCTTGCTGAGAATTCCCTGTCTCTTTCATGCTTTTCAACCTGAGCTCAGCATTTACAAAGCTTTTTGGCTGTGGGAATAGAGTGAACTTTTGACTCTTTCTGACTAAGACTTAAGCTGTTATCCCTCCCAGCCTGCACTGCCAGCTTAGTTTGTTTTTTCCTTCATTTTCATGATCTCCTCTGATAATAAGTATGATCCTTAGCAAATGTGAGACAGTGGCATGATGACTGTAGTACATTCTAACCCCGGCCTTCTAGCCACTGCCTCGGGGGTAACATGGTCATTAGCAGCTATCTAGAGAAGTGTCAGCGCTCTCATAGAAACACAAGAGCCTACTCCCTCACCCCAGGAGGAATTCACTGCTCCCTGAGGATCCACAAAGGCATAGGACTCCCCATTGACCTCTGCCTATGATCTTTTAAATTGGGGATGGGGCTCCACCATCTTGAAGGGGAAAGCTGGTAAGTGAGGTGAGCTGCTGAAGGATGGTTTTGGGGCACAGACGATGCTGCAGACTGTGATTAGTACTTAGATTTTTAGCCCCTTGGGACAGGGACTATCTTTTTGTCCTGTGTTTGTACAGCGCAGAGCACAATTGGGTTCTGGTCCAGGACTGGGGCTCCTAGCTAGAGCCAAGTTGAAAAAGGGTCTCCCACCTTATGAGAGTTTTTGAGATTTAAAATAATTTTCCACATTGAATCAGGGCAAAATGTCACAGTCAAATTTTCGCAAACTGCTAATCCAAAAAGAATTTTGGGTTGAGTCAACCATAACGTTTCATTTCAATTGCTACTTTAAAAAAACGTATTTTGGTTTGGTTTTTGTTAGTATAAATTAACTAAAATTTCAAAAAGGAAAGTCATTTCCATGGAAAAAATAAAACTTTTCATGTTGAAAATACTGAAATGGGATGTTTCAACAATTTCAAAACTTTAGTTCAATTTTTTCCCCCAGAGTGGGAAGTTTTTCAAAACCGACCCTTTCCTGTGAACAGTTTCACTTCCAAAGAATCCGTGTTTTCTTGCGAAAAAATACTGTCAGAAAATTCCCAGCCAGAATTACTTTTAGGTGCTATCGCAATACAAATAATAAATAACAATTAAAACAACTATGGGTATCTCCCACACACCCCACAGCCCTTCCCCTTTCTGTATCCTGCAGCCTGAACCAAAAGAAGTTCCCACAAATGTACTTTCATGAACTTCTAGAAAAGGAGAAGCAAACCTGCACGTATCTCCCTTGTGGAGAAGGCGTGGACGACATAGCCTGTAGACATCTGAATGGAAAAAGCTTTTTAGGACTTAGCTAACTTCCTGCAAATGCAGGAACCTTATTTTTATGTAATTAACCAGCCTGGTTAAAAGACACTAGCAAAGGGGTTTTCCCAGGAGGCTATTACAACCTCCCACCTCATTCAGGTTCTTTATGATATTCAGCCCAAATTTTCTTGGCCTCGGTTCTTCCAGAGTTTCACAGGATTGTTGATTATTCCTGAAACAATTCTGCTCCTTCCTTGGGATTTACCCTTGTTCCTAGTACTGGGCATTACAGTAGGATCATTTCCATACGGAACATGCCTAAGCACCCATCGACATGTTGTGGCAGGTAGAGGACCTCAGTGGTTGGGCTTTATGTTCACATTCTGCTTTGCCGCATTCTGCTGCCACTGAGCACTTGGAACCAGCTGACATGAGTGGAACTGAAACAAATGCATTGTGCTACCACTGGAGTTAACCCACCCTGCTAAACTGATGGTTTACACAGCCCTGTGTGGATAGACCCATGGTTAAATCTCAGGACTAAGAATGGAGGAGCAGGGATCCATTTCTGGCTCTGCTACAGGCTTCAGGTGTGAACTTAGGTTCTCCTAAGAGTCATTTACTCTATTTGTGCCTTAGTTACCGGTCTATACAATGGGCATCATAATACTTCCTGTCTGACTTGTCCATCATTGAGAATGGGGCTCGTTGGAAGTAAGGAATGTGCACAATAAGGCTCTCCTTTGATCTTGCTTGTGTTATGGCTGCAGTCCCTTGTAATTGCACAGCCATGTGTTTGAGGTTTTCCTCTAGCATTCATCCCCACATCAGAGCAGTCACTTCAGCGAGCATCAAACACATCCTTTTAATTAATCAGGAAAAACTCAGTTCTCAGTCCGGATACCGCAGGGCTTTGGTGGGCCAGATTCCCCTCACACTTACTTTAAAGAGTCTTTATTTTGGAAAACATTGTATTAAAACGAGACAATTATCAGTGAAAAATGGGCCTAATTTCAAGGACAAATGGGGCGGCTTCTGAGCAAAATTATGTTCACAGCAAAAAGTGACATGGATTATATGATTTTTATTTGTGTTCTTTATTTGGGTTGTGGTAGTACCTGAGGCCTCAGTCAGAGAGCTGTGCCTCACTGCACACCGGGCACTGCACAAACATGGCATTAAAAGATGGTGACTCATGACCCAAAGGGCTTACAATGATTTGGTAACTTCTCACAGCCACAATTACAGTAGAACCTCAGGGTTACAAACATTTCGGGAATGGAGGTTGTTCCTAACTCTGAAATGTTTGTAATTCTGAACAAAACATTGGGGTTGTTCTTTTCTGAACTGACCAGTCAACTGCACAGCTTATTTGGAACCGGAAGTACACAAGTACAGAAGCAACAGCAGAGACAAAAGAAGAAGAAGAAGAAGAGGAAAATACAGTACCGTACTGTGTTAAACATAAATGGCTAAAAAAAAAAAAAAGGGAAAGCAGCATTTTTCTTCTGCATAGTAAGGTTTCAAAGCTGGATTAAATCAATGTTCAGTTGTAAACTGTTGAAAGAAGAACCAGAATGTTGTTCAGAGTTACAGACATTTCAGAGTTACAAACAACCTCTATAACTCTGAGGTTCTGATAAGACTGGGACTTTTCAACTTGGAAAAGAGACAAATATAACAGATGTCTATAAGATTATGAATGGTGTGGAGAAAGTAAATAAATAAGGAAGTGTTATTTGCTCCTTCTCATAACACAAGAACCAAATGAAATTAATAGGAAGCAGGTTGAAAACAAACAAAAGGAAGTATTTCTTCACACAACAAACAATCAACCCATGGACTCTTTGCCAGAGGATGCTGTGAAGGCCATGACACTAACAGAGATAAAAAAGAACTAGACACATTCATGGAGGATAGGTTATCAATGACTATTAGCCAGGATGGGCAGGGATGGTGTCCCTAGGCTCTGTTTGGAAGAAGCTGGGAATGGGTGACAGAGGATGGATCACTTGATGATTACCTGTTCTGGTCATTCCCTCTGAAGCACCTGGCATTGGCCAATGTTGGAAGACAGGATACTGGGCTAGATGGACCTTTGGTCTGACCATTATGGCCGTTCTTATATTCTACTCTAGTATAGCACGTGAGAGGGAGAAGGTGGCCCTGTGCAAGCTTTTTAGTTGTCACTTTTTACAGCCATACTACTATGGAAATGATTTTTCTTTTCCTAATATTTACTGTGGGCCGCATTTCTCATGATGCTGTCACATGCAGTTATAAAAACGTTTTGCAAGATTCTTCATGCTGAATTATGGTGAATGAGAGTGCTCTGATTACCAGAGGAAGCCAGCCTGTAATGTGACTAGTTCCGGCTACATTGCTGCAGTTCGTCCATGCTAAATCAGATCTCTGGTTTAATGATGGGATGATGCTAAGTCAGTTAAGGTTTTCTCAATAGTAACCACCTCCTTGAAGTGTTGCCAAGAAGTTTCCTGGTTTCCAGTGCAGATTCTGGCGCACTGGGGTGATAGGCTGACTGTGGTCTAGCTTGCTCAAGAGGAAGGCAGTCAAATTCTGCGCTGGCTGGTGTTTCTGGATTGCTTCTGTGGTCAGCCACAGGTAAAGTCCAGCCAAGAAGTAATGAGAAGATGGCTGGTTATGGTTAAGACTGAGAAGAAAAGGGGCGGTTTTCCACTCCCTGCAGAGATCAACAAATGTGTTTATGGCCTCATTGCCCACTGAGAATCCAAGAACGGAGATGTGTTCCCCAGACTGCGAATGGCTTTAACAAATGGTGAACAGATGCCTCTAGTTGACGGAGTGGACATCAACACTGGTCACAGCAAGCATCTCAAGGAATTGCCAATCAGCATCACCTCTCTCTTGTCTGGATCCCTACATCTGTCAGAAAATTGGAGAACAAGGAAACAGAGCTGATGAAAAAGATCATGGAGTTGAGTGTCACTTGCCCGGTGGGCCTGCTGTGGTCCATACCATCTTGTTCTCTTCCACAGTGCCTGACTTCACATAAATGAAGGACTACTTCACCTGGCTGCACTTTCTGGTTAGTAACGTCCAATATTCTATGGCATGGTATTAGAGCTGACAAAGGCCCGAGTCTGGGACTCCCACAGCCTGATTCTCCATTGCTCTGTGTTTCCATGATCATTCACACCAGGGCAAATGAGAGGAAAGCCAACTGTATTGCATAGCTATTGCATGATTATACCCCCTTTACGCTGGTGGAACGGCTAACTGGAATGATGGGACATAGAAAATGGGGCCCATGGCCTCTAGCACCTGTCACCAGTTTGCAATTCACCACCAGATTGGATTTATGAACAAAATAAGAGACATTTACTCCTCATTTCAGAACAAACAGGGTTAATCACAGTCTGAATCAGAGCAGCATTATGGAGGCTTGAAAATCTGGGATGTATTAAGGCTAATTAAACTGGGAATTAGGAGGAAGAACTACGTCCAGCCAGTATGAAAGTTTTCTCAGGGCTTTAGAGCCTAACTTCTTCAAATGAAGCTCTGATCTGAAGTGGCAATGCCAGAATTTCTAACTGGGGCCTCAGGGAAATGAAGGATGATCAGGCCGATCTTTTTGAACTACCATGCTTGCCTAGCATGTCATTTTGAATGCCTCGTTGTGCTTTCCCTGCTTGTTCCCCAAGCTCACAAAGCACCCATTGTTCAGCCTGCAGCAGCACTTCCTCATTCAGATTGACTGGAAATTGTGCAGTCGCTTATTTCTCGTGGTCTCATGGCCTGATGGATGGAGAGGTTAGTGGCTCTGTGACACAACAGAATGGCCCCTAGGTATATAAACTGCAGTGGAGTGCCAACAGTCGAAAGCCAAGAAGGACTCACTTCCTGAGCTTTGAAACCCCTTGATCTCCAGAGGGAAGGAGAAGGAGCTTTCCACTTCTAAGTGATCATTTCCCTCGGTTGTGCTGCTTGGATTGTCCCCTTATGACAAACGGGGCCATTAGCTTTCCCTAGGGGGCACATCCCTCAAGTACCCAGGAGACAGCATATCCAGCTGGTCAGAGTCTAGGATTAGATAGCTGTACTTGGTCTAAATTCACTTGGTCCTGTCTCAACACAGGGGAATGGACTAGATGGCCCCTCAAGATGGCCTCCAGCCCTTCATTTCTATGATTCTGTGAAACCCAGGTTCCCTTCCCAGCTCTACCATGACTTGTTTGACCTGGGCTAGTGACTCAGTTTGCCTGTCTGTAAAATGAGGATTATAAAATTGATATGTGGCTATAACTGGCTTAATTAGTATTTGGAAATTGATTCTAGGCCCTTGGACGGAAAGTGCTGTAGAAGTGCTAGCTATCACCACTGTTTCAAAGAGATGCAGACTCACAGCTAGTCTGGAGAGTATTTTTCAGCTAATTCCTTATGCCTTCTACCAAGCTCAACTGAGAAAGTGAAATGTCAGGTCATAGTGTGGCCACGTGCCAATCACTCCAGTATCATGTGATTCACTCAGATATAAACACAATGCAGTCCATTGTCCTTGGCATCTGCAGTCCCCATTCGGATCGTGCTGAAACTGAATTACTAACTTTTCATTGGCACTAGGGTCACAATGAGCCCTTGCTATAAGAATGGTGTATTTATTTTCAGTGTGTCTCCAGCCTCACGTACAAACACTATCCTAAGCTGAACTTGTTTGCTAAGAACTTTCCTTGCTATAAGTGTCCAGCATGGAAGCAACAGAAGAGCCCACATGACCTTTTAAGGTCTCCTTCTACTGTCCCTGCAAGGTGGATGCTTAGCGGATGCATATTTCTTTGTAATCGTCCTTAAGCCCTAAACTGTACTGTTGCTGTTGCTGATACCTGGCAACTGCAACTAGGCTGTGAATGCTGCCCCATACACCTAGGGTCTGAGCTACTAAGTGGCCCTGCTTGCACTAAAGAAACGACAACAGTGCATCCCCCTGATTTGTTCTCAGAGGGATTGACAGTGGTTTGGCTGCCAGTAGAGACAGCCAAACTGCTCTCATCACCCACTTTGGAAAGTGCATTTGATCTCTGTGATGGGGTGTCCACATCTACACACGGGCGATGGAAGCTCCCTAAAAGTAGGGGGCACTGGCGCCTGAAACCTGACCTTGACTTCCCGCGCCGCCTCTCCCCCGACAACCCTGCCCCTGTGCCACCCCATCCCCTGAGGCCCCAATCCACCTCTTCCCCAAGGCCTCACCCCCGCACAGCTTCTTCCCCCAAAGACCCCACCCCCAGCTTGCTCCTCTCCCCCTCCCCCCCCCCCCCCCGCACCGTTGCTCACCCTTACAGCAGATTAAAAGTGGTAGTGAGAGCCTTGAGAAGCTGGCCGGCTGCCTGCTAAATTAGCAAGTGTCTTTGCTGCCAAGATTTTCTCAGCCTTGAGATGTAATTCCTATCTAGCAAGATTAGGAGAGTTTAGAAAGTAGCTAAGGAGAGTTTAGAAAGTAGCTAATTGCAATTATAGTTGCGTCTCTAATCTTCAAAGTTAGCAAGTAAAGAGTCCTTTGTAGTTGCTGGTGAGAAAATCACACATGCGCACTGTGTTTTTCTTTGTTTGCTCAAGCCTATATAACGCTTGGCTCACACTCAATAAAGTGTCACTCCCATCCAGCTTGGAATGTGGATTTGACCCTTTGTACAAAGTAAGTGTGTGAGAGTGTTTTCTTTCCTGGGGGCTTGCTGGGTCTCATCGGCTCCGCACCCTGCTCGGGTGGAAAGCCTTGGGAGGACAGCTCTGAGGCTTACAGTAGGGCATAGCCCTCTGGCTTCCTCCCCCAACTTCAGTGCCCTGGCAGCTATCCCACAAAACCAGAAGGGGAAGATTAGGCCAATGAATCTGGAGGAAAGCCAGGGATCACTAAGGCCTGATTGGCTGATGAAGTCCAGCTAGGAGAGGAGCTGGGCCGGGTTTATGAAGCCAGGAAGCTGGTGACAGGGGAGGAGGCTGCAGGGAAGTAGTCTGTAGTCACTTCCTGAAAATTGGGAGTTGCATTGGAGGCTACAGGGTTCAGTGATCTGTAGTTACTCCCTGGAAGGAAGGAGTTTGAGCTGGTACACCTGGGGGGAACCAGAAGCTGTAGGAAGGACTCATAAGGTCTGAGGGAAAGTAGATCACAGTTGCCAGGTATAGAGTCCCTGGACTGGAACCCAGAATTGTGGGTGGGCCCAGGTTCTCCTACCAGCCACTAAGGAAGTGGCACCATCAGGGCAGTGCCGGAGAAGACTGAAGAAGAATGTTCATGCAGAAGGATTTTGGGTCCCTCGAAAGGGAAACTAAGCAGTGATCTGGCCAGAGGGCTGAGTCACAAAGAGATGGCTGCAATCCCAGGAATGAGAGAGGGGCTATGGAGACAGGACAAGACAGAGTGACAGAGTGTGATCACTGGACCGGATCTTGGCCTGGCAGAGTTAAGCCCCAGAACTGCCACGGGGCATCGCCATCCAGTGGTGAATCGAGCACCCTGTCGCCATCTCCAAGAGATGGCAGGATGAGTGGCGGGGTCAGGTCCCTCCTCTGCTACCTTGTTCCAAACTCTTACAGCTCTGAGGGAGGCGGGAACTCAGCCAGGAATCGCTCCAGTGTGCAGATCTCTCTGTGCCTTTATCAGCATGGATAGAACCCCTGTGTCCATGCACAGAGCCATTAACAGGAGTTATGGCATAAATCCATCCACCACAGTCTTGATGGCCTCTCCGGCCTCAGCCCCTTAGTCCTGGATTCATACACCTCTTTCTCTCTGAGTAGTGGCTGATACCAAAAGTGCTGTAGTGACTGAGGAGTTAAAGTCCCATTGACTTTCCATGAGACTTAGGCGCCTAAACATCTAGTTCAATTTTGAAAATGGGACTTAGGTTCCTAAATCACTTAGTTGCATTTGAAAATGCTACCCTGTCGCTCTGAAGCTGTGTGGGCTGGCTTACACTAGATGGTACATGAGAACAGACAGGTGACTGGGACAATTGGAGATTCCATAAACCACTGGATCTTTGGTCCACCCCTACTCTAACCTTGTGCACTGCCATGCAGGAGATCCTGGAGAATGATATGCACCTCTTCCAGGGCCACGAGCATGACTGGCTCCTAAATGAATATCTCCAGTGCATTCATTCTCTTTCTTGCTGAGGCTTTACATTAGCCATGGGGTTAGTGCCCAGCAAGCACACCCCACTGCCTGAAACAAGTCTAGACTCCTAAATCCGCTGTCGGCCGAACTCGCTGGAGTCTAAGAAGAACTCAGGGCTTTGGAGCAATAGTGGCTTTGCCCGGGTGGAAGCTGGTGGGGGTGGCAGCTAAAAGAGGCAGATACAGAGTCATAGGCGAACATCTTGGCCTTTGCATCCTACTTTGTCTGTCGCTTTGGAGCACAGGACATTGTGTCTCGGGGAGAGAGAAAATCCACAGAAATTCCACAGTCTCTTCTCTGGCCATCAATGTGGTTTCTGTGTGTGGCTGTTATTTTGCTTCTCTTGTACAGTGTGAGGGGGAAAAAAGGTCCCTTTGTGTGAGAACTGAAAGAAATAGTCCAATCCCACAGCCTGCCTGAAATCTTAATGTCAACTATTTGTCTCCTTGTCTTTTCAGATAAACAAGCTCTTTCCCCTGTATTTCTGACCGCTCCCGGCCACTCCCCAAAGTTTTTCTCTTTGCTCTGTCCTAGAGGGCACTGCCTCACCACCAATGGGGACCGGAAAGCTCTTGCTGGCAGGGCCCATGCTGTAGGAGAAGTCTTTGGTACGCTTTAGGGTCTTCTCCAAAGCCCACTCAGTCAGTGGGGAGGCTCCTGTCAGCTCCAATGGGTGTTGGAGCCATGCCCTTTGGGGTTATTTGATTCTGTTTTTAAAACATCAGGAGTGAAGTCCTGCCCCTGTAGGAATCAACGGCAAACTCCCCATTGACTTCAGCAGGGCCAGGATTTTCCCCTTCGTTTCAGATGGAAAGATACATGTCCAGCCAGGGAACAAGACTTAGTAGCAAACAGTGGGGAGTGAGAATCAAGCTCACTTCCAAGGGACATGAACTGTGGTCACCACCTGTTTCTTGATTCAAGGGACTGATGCTCATTTTATATGCAGCTGATCTGAATCAGCACAGCTACAGTGAAGTCAGGGGAGTTACTCTAATTTATGCCAACTAATGTTGATGTCCAGTGTCTCTTTGCACCATTCAGTGGGCATCAGATAGCACCCACCATAGCTAAGGTTCCCAAACAAAATGGGGTCAGAGCTTCCTCCAGTTTGTCAGTTCAGGAAGTCAGTGGAGCTACATTGATTAGCATAAGCTGCTGGTCTTCCCCTTCTGTTGTAGCTCCTATTTATACCCACTCAGTTTCTGATATGTTCCGGAAGGTTTCCATGCCTGATATCTGCCTCTGTTTCTTTTCTCTCTCTCCTTTCTTTTAAAGCAAAGAAATTAGATACAATCTCCCTCCCACAAAGTGAATGCGGTGGCATGGCTGCAAAGCAAAATGAATGGATGTCACAAAATGCAAAAGTCAAGGTTCATCCAGGTGCATTGCATGTGTGCATTCTTTAATATTCCGTGTCATCTAATGTATTAACGGGCAGACTGTAAAATATGTCCCATCAAACTCAGAGGATACAGTGCATCCAAATTCCCATTGCTGTCCAAACTTTAACTTTTGCATTTCTTGATGTTTTCCAGTGTTAATTTTGTAAACCTAATGGGGCTTTGATAGGGGATATTTTGATATGGGATATTTCTGATGGTGGTTGCTGGCCTTAAACTCTATGAAATACATGGTGTCATAGAGTTTAAGGCCAGAAACCATCAGATTATGTAGTCTGTTCCTGCTCACTAACGCTGCTGGAATTAAAGAGGCACAGCTGTGAAAGGGCTCAATTCTATTCCAGTTCTTATCCTGCCCTCATCACAGTAATAGCTGAACACCCTCCAGTAGTGCATTAAGTGACATGACTAGCATCTGCCAGATTAGTGCCGGATCTCAGCGAATTGGTTTCATATCACCACAAGTCCTCCTGGTGATTCTGTTTCACTAGATAGATGCTGATTTGCATTAAGGGCCTGATTGAAAGCACACTGGAATCAATGAGAAGGGTTCCCACTGAACTAAGCTTGTGTTGAGGCCCTTCTAATAGGAAACTGGTAAAGAAAGAAAATATTTGCCAGGATGTTTTCTTCCTATATTAATTTCTCACTGTGACTTGGACCCAGGTTCAGCATTTTCCTCTTCACTGGGATGTGATGCTGGGCTGTGGGCACACAGGTTCTCCTATGCTGCCTTGTCTGTCATCTACTCCTCCATTGGATTTTGTGAAGATCACTTTCTGTCCTTGTTACACAGCTTCCCAATTCACACTCATGGAAAGGAGTTTGGCTGTGAATCAGCTTATGGAGAATTTCAAGCAGTGAAATCAGATGTAGAATAAAAGGGTTTTTGTTGCTCTTATCCCTTTATTCAGTTTCAAGCAGTACTTTTAACAGTTACCACTATATCTGGGTTGGCACTGAGAGTGGAAGCCTCCTCCCATTAAAGTCAATAGAAAACTATCATTGACTTCAATAGAACGAGGATCAGATGCATAGGGAATTGCTTGTTGGCAAGATTTTAAGTTGGCTTCATCTCCTGAAAAATATTACTGACATCCTTTTGTACACTGCTGAATTACAGAGGCAGAAAACGCTTCACCTTGTTCTTGGAGTTTCGTATATTTTGTTTGTTTTGGGGGGAAATGAGCAGCTAAAAAATTGCTGTAAAAACTAAGAACCAATAAATATAATCTCATATCTAGAATGAAGAAATGTTCCTGGGAAGATGGGTCCATTATATCCTCTGTAAAATCTCATCTATCCATCCGATGTTCATCATCAAGATAGCTGCATCTGGACTTCAGAGAGTGGTTTTCTCTAGGATTGAAATCATTGACAGAATCACAGGTTTTCTTGCCTCTTTTGTCCATTCTGCTGCAAGGCCTCAACCAATTTCTCACCCTTGTGGTGCACTGAGGAAAACAAGGGATGTTTCCTGAAGAGGGCTACGTGGTTGGACCTAGCGCAGGAAGAAAGAAGTGAAATGAAAGACAGAGAATAAAACCACTGATGTCACAAAGTCTGATCACATTTGTGATTTGACTATTTGCCACGACTCATCAGTGCTTTCTCCTTCCCTACAATATTTGATACGACAACAACTTCTTTCCTATGGGCTGATCTAAAGAAACTGATTTAAGTTAATGGGCCCCTGAGTGGGTTCCAATGTGGGTTGGCTGCTTATCTGAGTTGCTTTGATCTGGTAATTACCTAGGGAAATCAGACTTTCTTTATGCATGTTCCAGCTTTGGAAAGATTGCAAGAGGAGCTGTCCTAGCATGTTTCAATATTTCTATGCACCATATATGGATTAATTCACAGGAATGATAGATTTCAATTGGATTTAAAATATAATGTCAATGAAAGACATTGTGGCCCCAATCCAAAGCCCACTGAAGTAAATAAGATTTTTTTCCACTGCCTTTAGTGGATGAAGCCCTATATCTGTGCACTTTTGCAGTGTAAATGTGTGTTTCTTGTGCAATCCATTAAAGCCACTCAAAAAGCAAATGTTTTTCATTAGGCTGATTCCTGATTCCAAAGCAAAACTAAAGTATTTCTCCCGCCTCTGCCCCAGTCTCTGGAGACATGAGCTCTTTCTGATTAGCAGACCCAAACCAAGTGAATGTGGAAACCACATGGTGAAAAGTAAAAGAAAAAACAGATCCGCGTCGGGAACCAGGGAACAGCGAGAAAAACTGTAACTTAAACAAAAGAGAGAGAGAAAACTAGTTCTAATTATTCTAAGGATTTTTTTTTAAAACAAAAGCTTATTAGTTTGCAAAGCTCCCCTCTGCAACATGTAATTTCATTTCCCCCTCATTTGCTTTTACTACATGTTCTGGACACTGTCAGAACAGCCTGATTTATAACTGACAGCTTTGGTTATTTTTCATGCACACTCCCTCTAAATATAAGAGTGTGAAAATTGTGCCTCTGCCAGGAATTCCTCTTAGAATTATAACTTGCAGCAGTTGCAGCAAGCAGCAAAGTGTCAGTAGCTTTATGATTTCAATGTTTTTCATAAAAAGCAAAATCCTCTTTGGGAAATTGTTTCTCTTATCACTTTGATTATATTGACTATCTGAACCTGTCCTGGGGAAACATATCAATGGGTGTTACTGCACTGGTTCCTGTTGCCAGCAATGCAGATTTTAGATTACAAAGGAAATGTTGATTGACCAGGATTTTTTATTTGCAAGTTTTGATCCTTGGGCTTTATTCCTGTCCAATGGTCTCCTGAAACAACTTGTAAAATAAATCAGCAACATGGACATGATACATAACATGGTGTTTCTGGCTGCAGGGTCCCTAAAATGGAGAGCAAGGTACGGGCAGGCAGTCAAGTGTTGTAACTGTAAGCATCATGATGCTAAAGGTCAGAAATCATGGTGGGTTTTATTCAGTGAAATTTCAGCATCAGCCAAAAATTACCTTGTTTCTTTTCTTCTTCTTCTTCACTGCACAATTTTAGCAGTGAAAAGCGGTATCCACTGAGAGACATTTCTCCGCCGATGAGGCTGGCAGATTTCTCCAGCTGTTCATGAAAAGGATCTCACTATTTGTCTGCAACAATTGCTGTTTACAAGGCTCTACCATTGTTTTCATCTCTTTTTGTCAAAATTAGCGTGAGCTCTGAATATCATGCCTTGAATCAGAGCACCTGTGAACTCTGGAAGCGTTTGGTCTGGATTTGAAATTGACTGCTCACATTCCAAGCTGTGGGGATATTTCTTCTCTCTTTTAGTTTACTTTAAAGAGCCTGTATTCTTGCTGGTTCATATAGAGCCATTGGTTTGATGGGGATCTTTGTGGAGATGGTCATGATGGGCCAGATTCGCCGACGCATGCTGGGTGCTTTGGTGACACAAAACAGCTGTCAACCTGGGTTGGTAGCGGATTCAACTGGACTGTTTGTTGTTTTGCATCACCAAAGCAGCGCAAAACAATTGGGGTTTACTAGTGAAACTGGCCTAATCATTGCAAACTTAGTAACCCTATCCAAAAATCCAATCGGGCGCATATCCATGACTTCCTAGGAGTGGTTGAGTCACAGGCAGACCGTAACAGGTTCCTACTTTGAATCTGCATTGGATAAGACTGCAGAAGTATGGATGCTTCCAACAAGCTCCTCTGCTATGTCTGAGTGCCTGTTGCACACTCAGGGTCAAATTGTGGGTGTGTAGCATGTAAGGAACCTTCCTCCTTTTGCATATCACATTCAAGGGTAGAGACAAATTGCAATCCTGCACTATGCTAAGCTCAGCGGCTGCTTTCTGCCAGCACCTTCTGTGACACAAGCCATCCCACAAGGGGTGTGGGAGATGTTCCAGGGTCCCCTCTGACCTGGACAGCAGAGCTCACTACTGAGGAGGGGAGCACATACCTGCCCTCCCAGTGGTGCACTCCTCTTGGGCACCATGGAGCACCAGGAGGAGTTGTCCTTACATTGCACACTCAAATGCAGTGTCTGTTTCTGTTGGTTGGAACAAAGAAGCGAGAGTTCCAAACCTGGATCCAAGTGTCTGTGAGCAGCGGGGAAGCCCCGGCAGATCCCCCAACCTGCATTCAAACCATGGCTTATCCCTAGAATAAAGATCAGAAGATTGGGATTTGAGTGCCTATGTGAAATGGACTCAGCTGGAGACAAGAGGAACTTTTCAAGCAAGCTGTTTTCTAAACAGAGGAAGGATCTTGAGTGCCCATGAGGAGATGTGCTTTCAGGATGACCAGCTAGGGTATAAAATCTAAATTCTTGCAAAATGCATGCACACGCATTTAGGAATCCATCCTGCTCCCGCTGGGTCAGGGACAAAATGTTGATGGGACCAGGACTGGCTAGAGCCCTTCAGGGTGTGTATGAAGTCAGGTAGGTTTAGGTTGCTCAGAGATTGAATTTTTGGTACAAGCCTGGACTTCATGTCTCCAGTTAAAATGTCTGGCGAGTTTCCACCTGCCTTGAAGGCCAATGCACCCCAGGCCTCATTACTCATAGGAGCTGTTCTGTGCAAACGAAGCACAAACCTTCCATGCCACATTCTTCTTTGACAGGTTCCTCCTGGATATCCTCCATCTGCCAGACTGGCTGGGTGCTGCAGGAGAGGTGTTTTGTGCTGAGCTCTGACTCATAGAGATCAGTCAGTTTCCTAAATTATTCAATTTAAATACAGCTTATAAGGGAAGATAGGGAGGGGGAAGGTTCCAGGAGAATAATAAACATCAGGGGTAGACCCTTGTGTTTGGGTGGGATATTGAAGAGCATTTCACTTAACCTTGCTCCCACTGAAGTCAACGGCAGCTTTGCTTCCTGCGAGTTTGACTGCAGCGGGCACAGAGTTAGGCCAGCACTGAGCTCTTCTGAAATCCCATGCTGTATGAATCCTCGGGAACGATATTCTCCTGAGCCTTCCCTGGAACCTTCCCTCAGGGAGGAGTTTTCAGGTCTGATTTCCAGGGCTTGCGTTTTCAAACTAAATTTTCAATAGCGCCTAAGGCTCCCAACCTCAAAGTATTTAGAGATCTGACTCCCATTGATTTCAGCGGGAGTTAGATTCCCAGATACCTTTGAGCATCTGGGACTAAGGGACTTAGAAGTCTAACATCTACTGCTTGCTAACAAGCCTTGCTGCCTTTGCTTATATCCATTTCATGGTCTCAGTGGGTTCAACCAGGTTCCGCTGCTGTCTTTAAATCTGGGGCTTTTCTGGGGTCATGTAGGAAATGGGATAAATGCTTATTATTTGCCAATTTTTTTTTTTGCCCACCTCTAGTTGATCTGTTCACAGTAGCCTCACTAGTGCTACTGAGAGCCGCATCTGTGTATCCCAGGTAAACTCGGCTCATGCAATAACTACATGGAGATTCCATTCAGAAGCACTAAGGAAAAGGCCTGCAGTACACCTTGGACCACTTAGCAATGCAGGGAAATGAAGAAAACCTACCACACAGGTCCTTGGGATGTAAAGAAAGAGCCTTCTGATTCTAATCAGGTGACTGAAATTAGTGTCAGCATTATCCGGGTCAGAATAGGATTGCTGCTGAGCGTGGAGAGAGTCGAAGGAAGGGACAGGGGCAGCAGAAAGCAGAAAATAAAAGAGAACAGCAGCCAGTTATCTCCGTGACTTCCGTGTTCTTCATGATGGGAAGGAGTACAGCATACGTAAGAGCAAATTCCAGACTGTGTGTACCCTGCGTGAGACAGTATGTCACCGGGAACTGTAGAGCAAGAAGCCAAGCAGTTCGGAAGCTGCAGGAATAATTATACAATGCAGCTGCTGTTGAATTCTCTGACATTTTTGGAGCTGGGAATGCACAGAACATGGGGAGGTGTACAGCACTGAAAACAAGCACATGTGGGTTTTTTTCTGGCACAGTGCTGTTCCAACAGCAAAGTGAGCAGAAGATAAGCTTGAGCAGAGCATGGTTTCCATTCATACTTAGGCACAGCATTGTTGCTTAGTGGTTAGAATAGATGGTTGAGAACTCCTGGGTTCTCTCCCTGTTTCTGCCAATAACTTGCTGAGTGACCATGGGAAATTCATGTAACATTTCTCAGAGTTTCTGTCTCTAAAATGGGGATAAGAATACTTTCCTATCTGATGCAGGGATTGTCTCTGTTATAGTAGCATGTAAAGATCAACGCCTCTTTGAGTATGGCACTGTACAAATACATAGTGAAAGCTTAGCCCCCAAGGAATTTCCACTCTTTAGCTGAATAAAGTGGGAGAAAAGAAGTATTAATATCCCCACTTAGCAGATGAGAAACTGAGACACAGAGAGATGGGGTAGGATTTAGGAGCACACCTAAGAGATTTAAGAGCACAAGTCCAATGGACTTGTGCTCGTAAATGACTTAGGTGCTTTTGAAAATGCTACTCTAAATGACATGCCTGAGGTCATGCAGAGAGTCTGTGTCAGAACCAGGAACTAAGCCTAGATCTGTTGAGTTCCAGTGCAGTTCCTCAGTTGGATAACCATATTTTCTCTTTGTGCCTCACTGCCATTTGGGGCATTGAGAGATAGCGCAAATGACTGCAAAACGTTTTCAGCCTCTCAGACGGATGGAGCTATAGAGGTGCAGATATTTACTGGTGCTATTTCTTCCCATATAAAACATTTCATAAGGAGTAGAAATTACCAACAGTTGATGGGCTGAGTTTTCTGCATCTCCCCACTGAATTGCAGCTAATTTCTCCCTTGCTGTTTTGAAGACATTGCGGGTCTCTGCATTGACTTTAATGGGAGCTAAATCTGGCTCTAAAAGAGTGTCATACAATCATGGAGTGATGGGGAAAGGATCTATTAGTTTGGGTTGCCTTGCCCATCCTCCTGCCCCCTGCACTCTTCTTGCCAACTGTCTGTTCTCCAACGCTTACGCCAAATCTACTGTGGAAGCATGCCCCATTTCAGCGGACTGATTATATCACAAGGCGGGTCTGATCAATGGGACCTTTTTCCAGCTCTTCATCCTCAATGACCTGCTTGTTTAAGCAAGAGCATACTTTACTCCTGTAATCACTAATTACATAATTGTTGTGATTTATTTTCAGTGCTTGTAAAGGTAAAAGTGATTACATGCATGCAGGAAATTCTATCGCTGCTCGTTGGCCGTGCAATTCTGAAATGAATAATTGCTGCCAGGCCAGAATGGATTGGTTTTATGACAGGCTTTAAATTCAACACTGGAAAGGAAAGTCTGATTTCTCAAGGCATGTTTGATGGGGCCTTCAGGTCTTTTCAGTGAGTTTCTTTCTTCTCTGCATTTTCTCTCCTATTGGAAGCTGAGCGTGCACCAGAGACTCTAGACCCGTCCCCTCTGCCCTCCAAGCTGTGATTGCTGCATAGGTTGGCATTCTTGGCTAGAAACAGCAGAATAGATGAAGCACTGTGGGCTTCAGCAACACAAATAGGTACCAAGGGTCCCTGGTGTGCTGGGACAGCCCATGCCACTGCATTTACATGGCTGTCTTTAGATATGCTCAGGGAGGTGTGTAGGGAGGTGTGTGGGGAGTTGGGGGAGGAAGCAGGTGCATGGGCCCTTCCAATCAACAGGGGCACAGAACTCCTCTGGGGCCCAGGCAGGGAGTGTGAGCTCCAACAGCCTGGGGGCAGCACGGGGAGGGAGGGAGGGAGAGCCAGCTCCAGTGGCCGCAGGGGGTGGGGTCAGTGGCGTAGCCAGGTTTTAATCTGAGGAGTAGTGAGCACCAAAAAAAGGCGCATGGTTACAGCAGCCGAAATGCCGCCGAAAGACGAAGCGGCTGCCCCTCGACGTTGGCCACCTCAAGCATGCGCCGGTTCCAGCCACCTCCCGCGCCTGTAAGTTGCAAAGGCGCCAGTTTTGGAATTCTGGGTTCAGGGGAGCAGCCCTTAGGTCACACTGCTTAGCTGGTAAAGTGATAAGTGCCTTAGATAGGTAGCTTCTTTTTAACGTGGTAGAGCAAGGGGTGATAGGCCCCAGCCGCTCAATTGTTTCCTAGGGCACGGCTGCAGTCCCTGTGCTTTCCTGAGTGCATGCCCGGCTCTCTGATACTGCCTGGTAGGTTGGTGAACAAACCAAAGAGAGTGGAGAAGAGGCAGGGCCTTGGCAGAGCTAACTGGCCATGATGAAGGGGAACTTGCGCCCTCCCCCACATCCCTAGGGGTCCTGAAGGCAGGAGCACTCTCCCTTCATGCTGGGCAGCTCTGGCAGATCTTGTGCCTTCTGCTGTGCCCACTGAGACACGAATCTGCCATGGTAAAGGTGCAAAGGAAAAACCTTCCATGCCCTGCATGGGAGCCGTTATCTGGCGAGAGTCAGCCCTGGTGGAACTCAGGTACCGATGGCAGCGCCAGCAACGGGAACCTTGCAGCTGAGTAGGTGCTGGGCATTGCACTGTTTCCCTGCCACGCTCTGCCCATTCTGATTGGTTTCGTCGGAGTGGTGGGCTCTTAGCTCTGGCAGGTGTGGGCGTCGCAGATGAGCGCGCTCATTTCTTTCCGTATTGAAAACCCGGCCTTGCCTTGTTGCGCCTCTGGGAGTTCTGTGGCGAATTCAGGCCTTTCTGTGCTGCCTCCGAGGCCGTCAAAGCAAAGCAGAATGGAACTGGCTGTACTTGCTGCCTTCTAAACTTGTCCTTGTCTCTTGGGTTCCAGAACAGAGTTTGTTCTCGGCGAATATCGGCCTCCCCAGCCCTTTGATCCGCCGCTGCCGCCAGTGGCCAGCCTACGTCACTCTCACGTCTCCGATGGTCAAGATGCTAGTTGAGCAAGACAAGCTGAGGAAGGCTGGGTCCCAAGGAACATCTGAGGAACACAGACAGAGAATGAGCAGCAGCAGGAGCTACACGCCAGGACAAAAGCCAAGTGATGAGTCTCAGGAAGCAGGGTTTACTGGGACAACCCAAGAGTCGTCAAGGCCAAATGAAGATAGCAGCCCCCTTAGGATTGCCAGGATCTCTCCGGCCAATACTGGGGGCTTGCTTTTCTGGAGTAGTTCATCCTCAGCAAGCCCCCCAGTTAAAGGCAATAAGGTTATTTTCTCCAGTAAAGCCCCCTTCCGTGTGCTACCGTATGGCTCCCAGATGTCTCCCAGCAAGCAGAAATCAACTGCCTGCAGTTAGAAAAATAGATCTCAAGTGTTCTGCTTCACCACTCTGGACTGCATTAAAGTTCCTCTGCAACTAGCTGCTCAGAGTTTGGTTTGGTGTTTAATCATATCCTTAAAAGCCCCACTTGAACTCGTTTGGATGAAGGGTAGAATGATGCTTACACAGCATAGGGAATGCTACTCTGTTCATGAGTGTCTTAGGAAATGCCCTCCAATGGGGTATAATGTAGTACACAGCATACACATGCTTACATTTGTGCACACAAATATTCACATTCTGGACTTGTTTATCTGCTCCTTTGCAGCATGTCCCCTCATTTACATCCCCACAAAGTAAGTGTAAGGTGCTCCCATTCTAATCTAGTAATGTTTTACACTCATTGGACGGGTGTAACTGACTTTTCTCTGGTATACATGACTAGGCAAGGTAACAGTGAATCAGACTATAATGATGATAATAATTAATAATTAACTGTGTAATAAACTGGCTCTTAGAGTATTGACTTTAGGTGAATACGGCAAGCCTACATTAAAGCAAATCAAAATGGAGTGAGTCCAGGAGCCCATTTATAGTTTATGTGAATATCATCCTATAAAGAGTCAAAGATTCTCCATTGCCCTGTAGCTTGTGTGGTCATTTATGCCAGAACAAAGTGGGTATAAGATGCTACTTAATCAGAACAGCCTGACTCTCATTTACATTAAGGCTACTTTACATCACTCGGACAGTGTAAAGTGATGGTTGGTTACACTGCCCAAATGGTGTTGAGTGGCCTTAGTGCAGATGAGAATCAAACCCAGCCTGTTTGCACTGGTGAAAATCACTATAGCAGGGCTGGGCAATGGCCGATCAGGCCCGTATTCATTACGTGTCATGAGAACAGATGTACATCTCTGAAATGCTCCCCCACGGATCTAGTTAGTTATTTTGCTCTGAATTCTATTTTGGGGTAGTGATAGGGGAAATGAAATTAATAAAAGACCTACCTCCCAGTTCTTCCTGCAGCCTGGGGCTCTTTGTAACTATTGACTTAAGCCACTTTCTCCCTCACCTTTCTTCCCTGGTGGAACAAGCTGCTAATTCTGCAAATGCAGGAAACCAGAGCTATTTATAATCAGTTCAGCGAGCAGAAAAAATACAGTGGGTGGCTAAAATCATCCCTAAATCCCAGAAATAGTGACCGAGGTGACTGAAAAACACTTTTGTTTTCCTTTTTCATGAAGTGTGTGTTTGTGCATGTGCGTGCACACATGCGTGTGTGAATTTAGGGCTGGTGAAAGGACATAGCAACGCAACCATGACAATTGCGTTCTCTTCAGACAGGAAGTGTGGTCTAGTGGTTAGAGTGCTGGATTTTTCTGGCACCTGTTCTCTGCTTTGCTGTTGATTCTCGGTTATATTTGCAGGTCACTTAAATTATTCATGCCTCAGTTTCCTTTTCTATAAAACGAGGAGCACAATATTTAGCTGCCTGACTGGGAAGTTGTGGAACTGATGGAAAACTTTCCGACAGAAGTTTTCTATTGGAAAATGCTGAGTCATTTAAATCAAAATGTTTCGTGGGACTATATAGGCTTTGTTGAAGTTTTCAACAAAAAATTATTGAAACTTTTGTTTCGATCAGGTGGAAGCATTTTGTTTTTATAATATAATATAATTATAATTAATTAGGGCTTTTGTTTTTCTGGGTTTATCAGTTTCATTTGGAGGGAGGCTATTTTTAGCAATTTTTGAGTTTTATGTAGCTGTCCAATAATCAGTGTGTGTTGGGGCTTTCTGTTTGCATATGCTGTGTGCAATGAATAATCTCTTGGTAATGTTCCCTAGTGCGCTTAACAAGGTACCGTTTCAAACAGCACCACATTAAACCACACTAGGGAACTTTCAGTGTGCACCAGCAGAGTCTGTACAGACCAATTAACATGCAGCACATTAGTGCAGTTTAGAAATCACACCCCTGTAATCTACAATACTGCTCTGTGCAGACAAGATAAAAATAGCCATTGCTGGGGTTTTTCTAGTGTTTATTGGATCAACACTGCTTTCTTTGTGTTTGTGTGTATACGCACCCAGGGTGATTTATCTGAATTTATTGGCTAAAACCTAAAATCAGAAGCCCTAAATAAATAATTAAATAAATATAATCTAAAAGTCAAAATGATAAACATGAAACAAAGCGCTTCAACCTTGCTGGTGTGAAATGTTTCAATAAGGCTATTTCATTATTTCCTAAATTCAGTTTTTCAGAAACGTCATGTCACGGGAAATTTGGAAGCTTGGACTTTTCATTCCAAGTTGGGACAAAGGGATATTTGGAAACACTGGAATGTCTCACTGAATGAAATTTATGAGTTTCAGCCAGCTCGATCCATTAACATTGCTAAAATACTTTGAAGGCCTGATCCAAAGCCCTCTGAAGTCAATGGAAGGACTCCCGTTGACTGCAATGATTTTATACTGAGGCCTTCCATCTGTTAATAAAACATGCTACAAGAGGGCAAGGTATTATTAGTTGTTATCCAGAGTTGGTAGGGCTCTGCAGCAGCAGTGTAAGCTCCTCCATGCTGCCCCATCCTCGGTGTGGACAAGGGATAGATTATGGTTGTGATTGTTAACCATGATGCCAATTAGGATCAGTTATGTTGGTGAGTTTTGTACTGTGGATGCTTATCCTCTGGCAACTGGACTGAGACCTACTAATCATTTTTCGTGTAGGCCACTGAACTGCCATCTAATATTGACAACTTTCTGTCAACTTACAGCCACATCCTAAGCTGGATACAAGCTCTGGATTCTGTTACCAGTTCTCTGAGCCAGACAGCCCCTCTGTTATATTTTAGTTCAGGTGAAAACCTCCAAACAGACAGCCCTCAGGTTGTAGTTCACTCGTGCTCTACAGACCAGACTCAGCCCCAACAGAAGCAAAACTCCCTCATACTCCTCCACCAACCTGCCTCAGTTTCGGACCTGGACAGATGGCACCTTTCACAGAGGAGAGGAGAATTCACTGCCTGTGCTTTCTTAGTTCTTAGCATCTCTGCTGAGATTGCAAGGAAGAGTGCTGATGGGAGCCAGTTATCATGGCAGTCTGTGTGGGGTGGACACCAGTTCACCAGGAACTAACAGAAGACTACTGAACAGAAAACGTAGGCCAGGATTTTCATTCTGCTGGAGTTGGGCAACCAAATGCCAGGGCTGGCCCACAACATTTTGGCACCTGAGGCGGGGAGCTGAAATGACACCCCCACGCCTCCTCGCTTGGGCCAAAACTTTGAAAGGTCTCTTGTGCCCTCTAGCCCAGCACTCCACCATCTCTGTGCATCTAGAGCAGGGAGAATATACAGGCACCAGGAGCAGACACAATTTTCTACACTCTGGATCCTAGTGGCACCTCCCCCCAGCACCTGAGGCGGCTGCCTCAGTTTGCCTCATGGTAAGGCCAGCCCTGCCAAACGCCTTAGGCTCCTTTGAACATCTCAGCCTTATTTCACAAAGGCCACAGACCAGCTGTCAGATAACAACTTCCAGTTCCTGCCCACGTGAGCTGGCTTTGAATTAATGATGTAGACGTAAAAAGTCTCATGTTCCTGTTACCATTCCCCTGTTTCAAGCAGGCTTCTGTGTTAATCCAAACAGTCTATAATTCACTTATTCTGTATGCCTGTGTGTATGTAGTAAAGTGTAGTCCACTGGTTAGCACAGGGGCTTAGGAATCAGGACTCAGGGGGTTTATTCCTGGCTCTTCCACAGCCTCTCTGGGTGAAAAGAGGCAAATCATTTTGCCTCTCTGTGCCTCAGTTTCCCCAGCTTTGAAAGGGTGCTAACAATAACTAATAATTAACCTGCATCTCAAGAAGGTTGGGAGGTTTAAGGTCCCAGTTCAGCAAAGCACTTAAGTACATGCCTCACTTCACTCCTATGTGTAAGTCCCACTGAAGTCAATGGGACTTTGGCAAGTGCTAAGCCCATGCTGAATCAAAGCTGAATTCATTGTGTGTGTAAAGTGCTTAGATATCCCCAGCTGAAAGACAAACTAGAAGTGAAAACCTGAGTCATAACATACAATAGAGGCCAAATGAAAATCTGGACATAGACAAAAGGAAGAGGAGACATCCCAATCTCCCAGCTTTTCCATTTGTGCCGGATGGGTATTGGATAGAATATGCAATTTTTAAAAAAAGTTACTGTTTAATGAAAAAAAAGGCAAAAGTCCCTGAAGCCCTCAATATATGTGGCAGCACCAGTCAGAGATTGTAATATAGAATCAGGGGCCCCAAAGCTAACTGTTGTTCTAAATGACCCTCATTATGTTTTGACTGCTCCTGGCTCTGGTATATTGAAAGCAGATGCTCATCTCATTAAACAGATGTAAGCCAGGTGCCGCCTGCCTTGTTTCAGTGAAATATTGGCTGATTTCACATAGGGGTGAGTGTGGTCAGATTGACACTTACACACCCCCAGAGGCAAACAGCAGGGACTCAGAATGATGGCCCCTGGCTTTTGATTAGGCCCCAGTCTGGGTTGTTAATGTTACTTTGAGAGCTAGTTGACACGGAGGGCTGGTCACAGATGAAAGCAGTTTATAGCTTCCTGGTTCTGGGCTGCAGTAGCTGAGGCAGAAGCTTTGCTGTGCTCTCAGCTAAAAATAATTACACTGTGATGCTGAGCATACCCCTTGCACTTTCTTTGTTAGGTCCTTAGACCCACTTGTGTGCATGCAGACTCTCTAGGGTTGCCCACAAACAGGATAGTGGAGCCATGGGTGGCGGCTAATGACGGTAACAAAATATTACAGTGGTGTGGTTGTGTTGCTCAGGGAATTTGGAGACTGTATTGTCAGTTTGGGTCCAGCTGCTGTTTGTAGGCCTGGGTTTCACTTTGTTTTTATTCCAACCCATCCAAAATTTCAACATCAGCCAGTCAAGCCACATTTTGACTAGATTGGGGTACAAGTCAGGTGGAATATCTGAATTTGGCATGGTTTCTGGCTTCAACTACAAAGCAACCTGCAGTGTAGTCAGCAGTCCATGCTATAATGGTACAGGAAATCTGTGAAGTCACAGATGGCAACCCAGCCTTGTCTACAGTAGGGAAATTTCCCTCTAGGCTAATCCTGATTCACTCGGTGTTAGCAATGCTGGGAGCCTTGGGCCATGGACAGATTCAAACACCATATCTACAGCTGCTCAGGAAATGTTTTCAAATGATTCTGCAGGAAATAAGCTTCTTTTTTTGTTTTAATTGACTTGTGAGGGGGCGTCACAGAAAAAAACCAAAAACCCTCTCTCCAAAAGCAAATGGCAACAGACCGTTGAGTTCGTTTGCTTGGTGAAAACTATTTATTGTAAAAATGCCCATTTTGTGAAAAAAACATTTTTGGAGGGTGAGCAGGAGTTTTGCTGAAAGGTTCCCCACCAGCTCCAGTTGTGTCAGCTAACTATGAGCAGAGAATGATTTAACTGGTACAATAGTGACAGCCCGCTTCTACCAGGCTTCCCAGTGTTTCTCACGCCAGTAGATTGCCAGCTATTTGCGGGCTGGGATGGTCTTTTTGTTCTGTGTTTGTACAGCACCTAGCGCAGTGGAGTCCTGGGCCATGACTGGAGCTCTTAGGTGCTACCATAATGCAAATAATAATAGAACTGAATACGTGTCACCAATGGAGGGACATCTCTGCCAAATGTCCCTAGCATAGACCAGACTAGAGGGAACCAGAGGGTCTGTCTGTGGCCATCAGTCTAATAAAGAATCCTAATTTGTGTTCATTACAAGTGAGTCTTGTCTCTTCTCTACCAGGGGAGAGATTACCCTCAGCCCAGGTTCACTGGATACTTGACTCAAGCTTGCTGAAAGCTTTCTGAATAAACCTTAGGAATAAGACCTGAGAAAATGTCTTGCTTGCCAATAGAAATCTCTAGAGATAAATCTGACCTGATATTTCAGACACTGAATGTTCCCCATTGTTTTCTCATGCAATGTGCTGTAACCCCTCATGTTTTCAGCTTTTAAAGCTGGGTGGTCCTGACCCAGAGAAAATCCTGGAGATCGCTTAACAGAAGGTAGAGGGGAGGACTTTGGAGCTGGGTACACAGTGCTTTTCCTTCAGATTTTGAAGACAGTTATTATGACTGGTTGGTGCAAGACTTAGAGTGTGTCTATTTTTAGGGCGCTAGCTCGGTCAGAGTTAGCATGAGTGTATCTTCTCGAGCGTCTCCTTATAGTGGGAAGGGAAGTGCCATGTCTTTCTTTGCTTGGGAAGATTGAGGGGTTGGCATAAGATGCTTCAGTGTCTTGCCATGTTGGGGAGGTATCTTGGGTGTCTCTGAAGCACAGCCATTCCCAGACAAATCTCAGTTTAGCTTCACAACTGTGGAATTTCCAACTGGGAAAAGTGAATCCCTCATTGGCCATATAAGAAGCCAAAGAACTAAATAGACTAAGCCTGCATCCTTGTGCCTTGTCTGATAAATGATGTACAGTGCAATTTTTCCTACACCAGACTGGAGAAATTACTGGTGAGACTAGAAGCATGAAACCCACAGTAGGATATTTAACTTTAGTTAATAAATGCAACCACACAGATAAAGGGAGATTATGCCACCTTTGATGGTCCAAGGTTTCAGTTTACAGTGTGAAAGAGGAATAGATTCACCATTATCAGGTTAGTTAAATCAGGTGCATTTTATGCTAATGACAAGTGACCAGAACCCTAATTTTGGTATGAGGCAGAGTTCATTGGAGAAGACTGAGTAAGGAGCTTTCTTACTATCGAGCTGGAAATCAGAGCCATCCAAAATGGAAAAAGAGATGAGAATGGAATCAAGGCTTGCACTTAGCTGAAACCAGGCATTGTAACTCCAAACCATTTAAGCAGCCTAGAGTTCAGCCAGATGACCTGTGGTTAGGTGGACTCATCTCTTTCAAACCCATATATATTGATTGATACAACTGGAGACAGTGAGCTAGGCAAGCGCTGTTGCTATTGGGTTGTATCTGGTGTGATAGTCTGCATGAGTATTTTCTCCAAGAATTACAGGTCGCCAAAGGGAGTAGTTCAGCATGTTCTGGATTTGAGAAATTCTCTGCAGTGACGGAGAGGAAAGAGGTCTTTGAAAGAGGATAAGGAAGATGGGGAATTTCTGTGGTGGTAATGGACTCATGGTAGACTCAAAATAACTAATTTCACCAGCAAACTAGGCCATGGGATTTTGAATTAGTCTCTGTAGCTAATCCAGATCTTTATCTTTGAGGGCAAGGGGGAAGCTGGTGATGCCTGTATGAAGTGGAGGGACAGGTTGAAAAGCGTTGTCTTCCCATTATGTCCAACTCTCTAACTGGGAAGCCTAAACCTCATGCTGCATGGAAACCTTTCAGTGCAGACCATGCCAGTGAAAATTCAGGCTTTGGGAGAGGCATGGGGAGATTGTGAAAAGTCACACCATGCCTATTCTTCAGGTTCACCTGGCATTCTTCAAATCCACCATTTTCACACACAAGTTGTGTGCCTCTGCCCTTCTTAGGCTAAGTAGCCATCTTTTCCCCCTGCCCCGAGACTGTCAGAGTGCTGCTATGCCGTTCCACGTCTCGGGACTGACTCTGCCCCAGTAGGAGCTTGGTATGATGTCAATGCTTCGAGTGGGTGAAGCAGAGGAGGCAAAAATAGACGTTCAGACATTTTTCCAGCTCTGCCTGCTTGAAAGGGAATATTTATAGTTCTGTGCATAGACACAAGCTCTCTTTGTGAGTCCGCTACCAATGGCATTGTGCATGTCTTTCCAGAACAGCGCTCAGCCAGAACATTGTCCTCTTATCCCATCACACACTTGCCTTCTAATCTAAGGCCTACTCTAAGCCCTTTTCACCTCACCGGGAGTAGGAATCTTTGCAGGTCCCTCTTCCCAAAGCAGGTGGTGCTTCTTCTTTGGAGTTCTGAGTATCCATAAAACTCCATTTTAAGAAATATCACATCAGCAGCTTCATTGTGGGCTGGACCCTACAGTTGCCCTTTTGAGGTGTCTGAGGTTGAGCATCCAAAAATGGAGGTACCCAAAGTGACTAGGCCCTTCTGTGATTCTTGACAACCTCTGGAGAGCACATGGTACCGAACAAGCAGATGCAGCCCCTGTGACCCTCCCCATCTCATCAGGAAAAACAATCTGAACGGAAAGCCACATACTTTGGGTTGTTTTTTTAATTGTGACCACAAAATGTGACTTGTGACTCTTGGTCACTAAGCCAAATAACCTTCTGGAAGCCATTATGCCTTGTCTCAGTGCTGCAGTGGATACAGTGCTGATACAGGGATACAGTGCTGATGAAAGAGGACGAACAGATATCTCCGCAGACTAACATTTTCTCTGCACAGGGCCGGGACAGCTCAGGCACCAGTGGTGAAACCTTTCTTCTTCTCATGTCCATGTATCCCAAATCCTTCAGTGCCTGTACATATGAGACCAGAGCCTCTGCTGGTGTGAATTGGAATATGGCCAATTATTTTATATTAATCTGTAATCTATAAACTGTGATCTACACACCTACATCACTATAGTGTCTGAGTGCCTGCCATATAAAATCAATAGCAGAGTCCCTGGTGGATTTCATGGAGTCTCTGGAACTTCTCCCTTTATGGGTTCAGAATTTTTCTTGGGGTAGATGGTGTGTGAAGTGTGTGTGTGTTTGTTTGTTTTAGAGGGGAGATTAGGAACGAAAGAGGTGTTTGAATTATGAACATTACGTAGGTGGAAAGGTTTTCTCACAAAGGAAGACTTTTTGCAATGTTTTCTGACATCAGTCAGACTCTGAATTGGCCTGATCTCTTCTGGGAGCTCGCCCCAACTCTGGATTCTCTCGACCCACAAGGCTTTGTCCCCAGCTCTCCCATGCTTTGTCCTGGGAGCTCGACTCTCCATTGTCCCAGAGGAGCCCAGTTGCGTGAGGGTTCATAGAGTGAAATCAGTCTGAAGTTTCTGTAACCCCTGACTCATGCAGGCGAAGCGTGGAAGGAGCAGACAGCATTTGCAGGGGTGCCGGAAAAATATGTATAGTGGGGGTGCTGAGAGCCATTAAACCAAACTGTAAACCCTGCATATGATGGCACCCACTTCAAGCCAGGGGGTGTGGCTGCACCCCCCGCACTCCTAGTTCCAGCACCTATGTGTAGCTGGGAAGCAGAGTGCAATGGCTGAGGCAGCCCAGCCGAGGAGCTGAGGCAAGCCTTGCCTTGTTTGGAGGAGTGCACGCCGTGCTGCTTTCCAAGGCTGAGCTAAAGAAGGGCTTGCCTGTCTGATGCGTCCCTTCTGTTTACTATACTTGTAACATCTGATCCCCCAGAACGAGGGGAAGGAGGATCATGGCAAAGCGAGGGAAGATGAGACTCATTTGGTAAAAAGATGTATAACTTCTCGGGGCAGCTGCCAGGTCAAACTGCTGCCACCCACAGCACTGTACATCCAAATAAAGCAAGCTGCATCTCTCCAGAGGCAGTCCTGGCATTCCTCAGGGAAGCAGATTACAGCCCTAATGTCGAGGTTTCAATTACAGCGGGCACGGCGGCACGCAGGGGAACAGGCTGTCAGATGCTCGGCATTCTTTGACCTCCCGAACGGAGGACATTGTAGGAGATGCACGTGCTGCACTGTCCTTTATCCATACCCTGTTCCTGGCCCACGCCTGGAATCTGGGGCAGGTTCCCTGACCCTGAGCAAAGGGACAGAGAGATATTACCCGGGGCTAGGGCGACAGCCTGTGTCCATGGACGTCAGGTTGATTTACTTCAGGGGAGGAATTTCTGTGCTCCCTGCAGAATCAGAAACAGGGAGGTGTTATTGGGACCACTAAGTGTCGGCAGGATTTGGAGTTTAATACAGCAGGTGAGAGAAGGAACCTGCCAGCAAACCTCTCGGTCATTATCAACACAGATGGTGGACCTGTTCCTTATTGATCATGGAAGCACTATGATGCATGCCCTCTTTCCCCTCCCCCGCCCCCATCCTGGCTATCTCCCCCACTGTGTCTGGCAAGGCCCCTCTCTAGGTGTATGTGGTCTGGGATGCGGAGGGCAGTCATGCCATGGAGGACATTAACTCCATGCAAGAAAGGAAGGGAATCTATGCTGCAGCCCTTCTGCCAAGATAACCACTAGATCATCTGGCCCAATGGCCCTTTCTGCTGGGTTAGGATTGCTCCATAAGTAAGTGGCTATTGATACCCATAGACTGGTTTCTATAAACCTCTCCCCCACCCCCAACCAGGCATCAGCAGGTGTTGAGGGTGACCTGTGATGGCACTGAAGAGAGCCATAGAGTGAAATCTTCTTTGAACTGCAATCATGATTCTCTAGGGACTCCAACTCCATGGTGGGTTTTGTCACCCAGTCCTCCCGTCGGCACATACTGGCCCTTTAGCGGGGTGAATGGAATGCCACACTGCCACAGCTCTCAAAAGAATTCCACCCTCCATATTGGCACCCTGAGCCCTGTTTTTGCAACCTCAGGAGATGGATGGCATTCCAGCCACCCACAGAAATGATCTGTCAGCTAAACACAGCCAGAGGGCTGGGGGGTGTGTGTAAATAAGCTGTGTGTCTGGCTGCTGCTGCATCCTACACTTGTTGCTAAAAAGCAGAAAGGGGAACATAATACATTACGTTTGTGCAAGATGCTTTGTTTCTTCCCGGTCCAGTAGGCTGTCAACTGAGGCTCCTTTTCTTTTCTTTCATGCACTTTAGACTACACTCTAGCTCCAAAAGGTAAATTTATTAAAAGAAGAAACAGATGATTCTTCTTGCAAATTAAGGAGAGGGGTTATCCTGAGTGGTACTGGGCACTTCCTAGAAGGTGCTGGCCACTCTCATTGAAGACCAGGGAAGAGAAAGGTGCTCAACACACAGCAGCAGCAAGCTCAGTGCCTTATTTCTACTGTTGTTTATTTCCTATCAGCCTAGATAAGGAAACCCAGAGGGTTATTTGTCTGGATGAATTAGGTGTCAGCCGTGCAGGGAAATTGAACCATGCAGGCTGCCAATGTATGGAGCGGGTTACAGGCGCCTTGCCTATTGCAGAGCCCAGCTACGCAGGGGCATCCTTGCATCACCATTCAGAGGAGCTGGAGAGTGGGTCAGTGGCAAACCAGCTGGGTACTGGGCTGCTCTCCGCTACTCTGCTGCAGTGTCTGAGGGTCTGTATTTTAGTGGGACTTGGTTAATGCTTGATTTGAATTGATCTGGACGTGGGACAGGGCCAAAAGCCGTGCTCTGAAGATCCTGATTTTTGTGGGTGCTGGTGGCTGAGAACCTGAACCAGAATCAAATTATTCTCTCTCAAACCTCAGCTCCAACCCCCTGGAGTGTGAAACTGTTTCAATGGGGTCCTGAGTGTGAATGGCCCAGCTCAGGGCCATCTCCGATGCTCACCTCAGTGGGCCCTTCCTTTCTGTCTTGCTTCCAACTGTTAAAGGGTTCTGCAAGCTTGGTTCCTGGAAAAGTCTCGCTGTCTTGCTGTATCAAATTACCATTGATCTCTTGCATATGGAAGTGGCCTCTTCCTCTCATCCGATGCTCTTATTAGGACCACTGAGAGCATGTAGCGGCTATGCTGAGATACTCTCCCAGCATGTAAACTCTATCTGTGGCCTCAGGAGCTATTCTGGGCTGCCAGCCAACCTCCTTAGGATGGATTAATGGCAAAGTACAATGAGCATAATGAGGGCTCTCACTTCTAATGGAGAGCTAATCCATAGCGAGAAGAGCGACCGACTGCTGATTCAGACCCTGCCTAATGGATAACTAGGATTTCTCTCTGCACCCAAATGTCTACAGATGGACCAGGGTGTGTGTGGAGGGGTGTTGCTGGGAAAGGCCAGGTGATTTGCACTGGAGAAGTTTGGCAGCGTATCCACTAGAAAGCCCCCTGTCGTGGGGAGTTTATAATATAATGCTGTCCAACATAACGGTGCAGAAATGATTGAGTGAGGGGCCATGGCCTGGGTGATGCAGGAAATCAGCCTAAAGGATCATACTGGTCCCTTCCAGCCTTAAGAACCTATTGATGAGTCAGTCTTTCCATCTCTCCTTGGGTGCAAATACACCCCACCCAGATACATGCATGGAGTTTGAATGAGCAGGCAAACTGCAGGGGATGGTTTGAATAGACAGTGTGGGTTAGGCAGCTTCCACTGAAGCAGACAGGTTGGCAGGGATTGTTCATCAGGATTCAAACAAGGCAGGAGGGGAGTTTTCATTTATAACTCAGCCTGCCCTGTCCTCTGCAACCAACACACGCAATAAGATAGGAGATGAAGCTACTCTGAAACAGGAGCCTTTTTCATTGATATCCTGGTAATTCTGTTGGCTTCAGTGGCACGTCTCCTGTACCCTACTAGTGTAAATGCAACCAGAATAGGGCCCTTCACCCTTGGGCTCCAGCAGTAGCATTAATGCATGAGCAAACTCAATGTCTCTACGGGAGGGTACAGCAGGGGATGAGCAGCTGCCTCTTTTAGTTTGGCTTTAAATCCTGCCCCCTTCTGCTCCACCCAGTTGCGTGTCTGATAGTCCCTTGTTCCTCTGAGGGAAATGTGCTGGAACATTAAGGCCTTGCTCCTACTGCAGCCTGGCCCGGGTGGTTTCTGGCATCCCACTGAAGTCAGTCAGGCTCTGCAGGGGTGCAGAGATCTGCTCAGTGGATCGGATTGCAGGACTGAGGTTTAAGCTCTTTAATTACAATGACTATTTCTGACCCTGTAACTGGTACCATTTGTTTTACTGCAAAGTGGCTCTTAGGGAGACAGGCAGTGCAGCCGGCCTGCATTCAAGCCAATGAAAATGGCTCCATCCTGCTCTGATCCTGTCTTGGAGTCACAGGTACAAGAGGGGGAGAAGTAAATGTTCAGGGAATTGAGGCTGGAGATGGAGTGGATGGTGGGGCAAAGGTTAAGGGACATAATGGGAGATGCAGAACTAATTATTTCTAAAGCCCCCTCCCCCTGTAGGTCAGATCTGCGGCTTGCTTTTGAGCAGTAAAGGGATTTTGCATTGCTGAAGAAGGCAGAGTAGGGAGAATCTGGTGGGAATACAAAATGTAGGGTTAAAAATCAGTGAAAGGAAAAATGTGTCTAATAAGCCAAAAACAACTTTGAGGAGATTAGAGAGCATACAGAGACGAAAGGCTCTGAGAGAAATCCCATATCCTCGTCAGAGAGAAACTGATCCCCTCCGTGTGGGTTTAGAACACCAGCTAAGCAGGAATCAGATAAGGAGAGGATTTTCCTGTTTTCATAGCGCCACAGAGCAATGTGGAGACATTAGAAGTGGAAGAGGAATTTACCAGGGTGACTTTAACGTGGCTGGGGTTCCTGTGGCAGAAGCTGGGAATGGAGCAATCCAGCTGTTGGCAGATGAAATCCAGCTGTGTCTTTTGTGGGACTGAACCTCATTTTAGTTCTTTATTAAACTCTTATGTTTCTATCTTCAGAGTACCTAGGCAATGTGTATCATTTAAAAGGTGTAATTTCCATGTTAAACAACCATACTCTCCACCCCTCCCCTATTATTTTGTTTTCTTCGTAAGAAATTTTCTTATCTTATTCTGGTTTGAATGGAATGTAAGTACCATTGTGATGGGGTGTACATACCCTGCACCAGCCAGGAAGGGGTTTTAGAGCAGTGTTGGGCTCAGGCAGTCCTGTCCTGCTGCATCTGCAAGGCATACTAGTCTTGCGGAAGGATACTTACTAAGGAGAAGCCAAGTTTACAAGGGCCAGGCAGGGGGTCAGACCTCTGCAGACTAGCTCCCAGGAAGGAGCATTGTGGAGAAGGATGCTGACAGATGGTTCCTGTGAACCCCGCATGACAGGACACTGAGTCGGCTATGGCTTGTCAGGGGTCACTGAAGGGAGGAAAGCCAGGGATGTGTTTGGACTATTTTTGTGTCATGCCTTTCTTTTGTTACTGTTCCTCTGAGGCTGGAAGAAGGCCTAGAAGCAGGCCACAAGAGAAAGAAGCCAAGGAAGAAGCTGGAGCTCTAAAGTAGCAGACCTTGCCTGGTACAGGGGTCCTGGGCTTGACCCCAGGACAGAAGGAAGGGCTGGGTTCCCCTACAGACCACCAACCAAAGGGTCCTAAGGCCTAGTGAACCTAGAGTTGGGCTGGAGCTCTGGCACAAAGCTTCTGAACTGTTACTGGACTCAACTCTGGCTTACTTTGAAAGGAATGAGGTTAAAGAGCCAAGTTAGGCCACTTGATGGCACCTGGAAGGCGAGCCTGGGTAAAGAAGAAGTCCAGCTGGGCAGGAGCTGGGTGGTGCTATAAAGGCAGGAAGTCTGAAGCAGAAGGGGGTAGCAGGAAGAAAGGGAAAGGAACTTTGCAACCCTTTTTAGGGTGTAGAGCAGCTGTGGCAGAACTGGGGAACCCTGCCAGGTAGAAAGAAGGCTTTTGTGGAGACCCTGAGACCAGACGAAGAAACAGCTCCACCAGGGAAGGCTGAACCTAAGAGTGGAAGGTGATTTTGGAGAAGCTCAGCAAGGGTAGGACTCTCATGTGGCGGACTTGGGGAGTGGAACAGTGCAGGGAGCCACTTGCAGGAGCCCTGAGGGATGGCTTGTGGTTGGTAGGAGGAAGTCCAGAGAGGCCGTAGCAATGAGTCTGAGGGAGCAGATCGTGGTTGATCATTACAGGGTCCCTGGACTGGAACCCTGTGCAGCGGGAGGGCCTGAGTTCCCCTCCCAGCTGCTGGGAAGGTGGCATGAATTCCCTGAGAAGGGACATGGACAGTTGGAAAACCCTTAGAGGAGGGGCATAAGGACCACAGCACTCACAGCCGAAGGCAGAAGAACAGACGTAAGGATTGAGACTATTCTTGTGTTGAACTGAGTTACTCCGAAAGGGGTGAAATTAAAATGTGACCTGGCTGGAGGGCCAAGTCGCATGAAGAGGCAGTTCACTGCAGGTCCACAGCGACTGTCGGAAGGGGGCACTACAGGGGAAAGAGCTGTTAGGCCAGGCCCAACCATCAGGGGACACGTCTGGCGAGTGCACTTTTCTGCAACACAACATGCCATCAGTGCTCCACTGTGACAGCATATTGCTTGGCTTCTGGGTCATTCTGAGTGAATCTTTGTGGCCCATCTATAGGGAAATACTGAACCCAGCCCCTATGTATGGCAGGTTTTCACTCGTAGGATTGACCACATCAAATATATCTATATCTTTTCTGCTGTGTTGAACACATCACGTTGTGGTTGCATCACCCCATCACGGACCTATTCTCACTGGAAACTATAAAAAGCCTGACACCAAGTAAAACCACAACTTAGTTCTCAGAGTTCATTAAAAGGGAGTTTCACGTACTTCACGAATGCAGGGTGGAGAAGTAGTGGGTTCGACTACACATTGGGGTGGGTTTGAGTTGCAGGAGGGTGACAGTGTGGGGGTCAAAAGGAATGACTAGGCTAGGATGTGTGGGTGGGTGTCTGAGTGACTGTTTGCGCACCATTTTAAAAACTAATCTTCAAGAAGAGTGTATTAGCGGCCCTTAACCTTTCTCTGTGGCTATTTCCCACAGTACCCCCCTGCCAGTTCTGCCTGAGGCCTGGCCTTGTGAAGAAGAGGTCTGTGCCTATAGGAGATGTGTTTTTCCCACCAGCTTCCAAACAACTTTTAAAGTCTTTCCCTCTTACTGTCAGTTGATATTTTCCCAGCCTGGGGGCCATGTGCAGTTTTAAAGGAAGGAAGCCATGAGGGAGGAGAGGACAGTGTGAAGTAGGGTGAGGAAATGTCCCGATTTGAAGAGGTCTGTGCCTATAGGAGATGTGTTTTTCCCACCAGCTTCCAAACAACTCTTAAAGTCTTTCCCTCTTACTGTCAGTTGATATTTTCCCAGCCTGGGGGCCATGTGCAGTTTTAAAGGAAGGAAGCCATGAGGGAGGGGAGGACAGCGTGAAGTAGGGTGAGGAAATGTCCCGATTTTTATAGGGACAGTCCCGATTTTGGGTCTTTTTCTTATATAGGCTCCTATTTACTCCTACCCCTCATCCTGATTTTTCACATTTGCTGTCTGGTCCCGCTAGAATGAAGCCCTTCGAATTCCTCAGCCCTGTGAACTCCCATTGGTCCCAACAGCATCCTGCAAGCCCCAGCGGGCTTTGGAGTTCATTCGATTAGGGGCAATGATCTGCTGCTGATACATTAGCAGCAATGGTGGTGGCACCTAAGAAGGAAGCCTGACCTCCACGGTCTCTCTGTGTGTTGCAGCTGCTGAATAGAGGATTCAATGAAATGAGAATAGAGGAACCTCAATTAGGGCTTCCAAAGAGCAGTGAAAGTGCCACACTTTAGTATCATTAATTCCTGCATATGGGCATTAAAGGAACAGGTAGAGGCCCAGTCAAGTTGGGGCCCCCCAGTGTGTTGACACTGTACCTTTGCTTGAGAAGAGGGAGCCCCTGCCTCAGAGTCTATGGTTTCAATGGATGAAGAGAAACAGGCACAGCAAGGTGAAAGAAGTTGCTTAAGGTTGCACAGCACATGAGTGGCCCAAACAGGAGTAAAGTCCTGGTCTCCCGAGTCCCCAAGCGGTGCTCTATCCACTGCATCATACTGTCTCCACTGTGCTAGAGATGGGAGGGATTCCCTGAGTCTGAAACTCCCCTGATGGGCTTGTGGTTAATGCCCTGCCAGAAGGGAGACCTCGGCCTCTTTCCAAGGTCCTGTCCCTCGCTCCTTCCTGGGCTGGCAGAAAATGGAAGTGCTGTGGCGTCCTATTTTCTCACTTCTCCATTGCAAACCCTCTTTGCTCCCTCTGTGGTCACAGATCAACTGGAGATGGCCATGCAGTACAATTTGTACTTCCCTGGCAGCTGTTGTTGCAGCTGCATCCTGCCAGTTTGGTCACTCGGTCAGAACCTCACAAAAAACCAGCCCGCTGATGGTGTGGTTTGAACTTAACTGTCATCCACTTGTGCCACTAGAGATGTGACCTTCCGGAGTCGGGTGGGAGAATGGCCAAGACTTGGGAGCTCGCCATGCAGAAAAAGGAATGAGCAGAGAACAACTAGGGACACAGGCCTGTTTTGATACACACAGTGCTTACTGTCTTTAACCTCCCTGGCACTTTTGATGGCTGTTCCTGCCTGTGGCATCTCTGTTTATGTCACTGCACTATGACGTGAAACCACATGACCGGCAGCCTGGGATTTATCTGCCTGCCATGAGGAGGACTAATGACATGCTGCATTGTAATCTTTCGCCCCAGCTTGCATCTGGGAAATGCAGCTCTGCATGTCTTGAGTCTTACTGCAAAGACCAGTGACACATACAGAACTCCCCTCCCCCACCAGTTTTTTTTAATCAAAAGCATAGTATTACAAAATCCACAGTATATATGTTGTGGCAGTAATTTACTCTTTGGTCTGGCCCTGGATATGCATGGACTCTGCCACCTATGAGTGCCCTGAATAGAAGCAAGCCTTAAAATGAATCTTGTTTTTCACCATCTTGTTAACCTATGCATGCTTGTGTGTTTCCCATGACCTGTGAATACCTCACTCTGCCTGAGAATTGCTGACCTGGTATCTCTTGACTCATGTCTTCCAGCACAGAGGAACGCACACAGAGTCCATACATCTGAAAATATTCACATAACGCAGATGGTACCTAGATATTCAGGCAACTTAAGCATGTGCAATACTTGCAGACAGAATCTTTAAATTGTCAGGAAATACTGGTAGCACCTGGAATACCCTGGTAACAATAGTAATATCTAGCATACTCTAATAGCAGTGATAGCTCCTGGAATACATTGGTAACTCAGCTATCTTGGTAACAATAGTAACATCTGGAATACTATATGTAGCACATGGAACATCTGGTATACTCTGGTAAGCAATGGTAGCACATAGAATGCAAATAAGTGAGTGGAAGATTCTGATTTGGCAGCATTTTGCATCCACTCTGCCCTTGGTGGTGTAAATGATGACACAAAGTGCAGGCCAGGGGAGAATTGAGACTACCAGTCTGGTTTCATATTTGATAGTTGTCACTCAGTGCATCAGAGGTGAGGAATCATGATTCGGAGGCCATGTAAAACATCATGGATGCTAAAGAAATCCCACCTCCCCTTCACACTTCCTATCTCAGGCATTTTTCTCCTCTCTATCATGCTGGGTTTTAGCCCCAGACGCTGTCCCTGTTTGGGTCTTGACTGAGCAACAGGCTTATAGTCATATGACGTGTTGGTGCAAGAAGAGCCAAAGGTTGTGACATTGAACCACAAGTGCCCTTAACACTCAAGGGACTTGACTTTGGCTCCCCCTGACTAGGCTATCTGCACACACATTTTTTTTGAAAATTGCCGATTTTTCCCTTTTATTGTCAGTGGAACGAGGTCCACTGTGTCCCACTCATGGCTTTTATCTTATTTATGAAAATGCATTGGGCCGTGGGATCTCAGAAGATCTTGGCCCCCTACACAAGGCAGGGCTGAGCCTGGTCAATACTTGCATGGGACATTTCCAAAGAGAACCCGGCGTGCTTCCGGAAGTGCTATAGCCAGCAGTTTTTCTGAGTCTCCTTATTGAACCAATTCCTCAGCAAGGCGCTAGGGGGTGCTATTTTATTAAAGGTCTGGTCTTTCAGAGGAGCTAAAGAATCTGGGTCCTGCCCACTTGCGGCCATCCCAGCATGCTTTTTTTTTTTGGAAGAGTAGAGTTGTTAAGCCCAGTTTTCTGACCAAATTCCAATGCTAACTCTCCCTTTTTGTACTGGCTAACTTTCCATTGTGCTCTCTTCTGGATCCAAACTAAGGCTATGTATGGTTAAGCAGCTGCTATGTTCCACCCCAGAGGTGACTGCATTTTATTTCTGGGCATGTGATTGCTATGTAGCACAGCTGTAGTTTGCAAAGCCATTTTTGTGGAGGAAAGGCACAAACTCTTGAAAACGAACTGCAGGAAGCAATCCTGTGTTTGGAAGGGAAGGCTGAATGATTAACTGGGGATTTCCCCTCTCTACATTCTGTATGTGAGATTCTCTCTCTTGCTCACGCCCCTTTACACTGAATCCAGGAGCCAGCGTAACATAAAGTGGTTCGAAAATCTGGCTGGGGAGAATCCACAAAGCAGGAACTGAGGACGACAGCTGGGGCAGGGTTGTGGCAGGGTTATGTCTAGGGGGAGCTGTAGATTGTGGTGCCTTGGAGAATCCAGGCAACACTTTTGTCCATAGGCAGGTGAGGACTGGCTGCGGTAATTCAGACAGTGCCCTCAAGGCAGTCTAAGTTACACTGGGGCCCTGGTTCCCCAAAGAGTGGTCCAGCCTCAGGAAGGTGCAAGGGTAGGTTAGATTGCCTGGGCTGAAAATTGCATGGCACAGCATGACATTTGCCCTGTGACTGTAAGATCTGTCCCTTTCACTTCCCAGTGCCATGCTAGTCACACCCACCCAGACAGCAGATGCAGTGAAAGGAGGGTGGGGGTGGGGGGAATTAACACAAACTGTCTATGAAATGTCAATAGGAAGCATAAAAGAAGTGTGAAATGCAGGCAGTTCCTTAAGCTGTTGAAAACTGAAATGTCTCTTACCTGGAGATTTGCAGCTGCTGTAACGTTCCCTTCCCCTGTGGTTCAACTTGGCAGCACGAACGTCAACAGTCCTGGATTTTTTTCCCTATTAAAATCATGGTTTGCTTGATGCCCAGTGCAACGTGACATGATGCCCACTAAAGTTAATGGAAAGGCTCCCGTTAACCTTCAATGGTGGTTGGATCAGCTCCCTTTTAACCGACACAAAAAATGACCTGAAGAAGAGCTCCACGTAAATTCGAAAGCTTGTCTGTCTCTCACCAACTGAAGCTTGTCCAATAAAACATATCACTGCTCCCACCTTGTCTCTCTAATTCCATGGTAGAGTCCATTGTAGAATCAAATGTATTCCACCTGTCCCAGTAAAACTCCTGAGAGAACCCAAGGAGACCTTATTGGCAGAGTGCATGTGTCTTTAATCATACATGTACACCAAGAAAAATGTCCAAAGATGCTTTTATCCCTTCCTTAGGTTTTACTTTATGGGATCCCCTTTTACCATACAACTAGAACTTCATGCTCAAGGCTTCTTGGCTTTGATTTTGTCACAATTCAGGTCTCCTGTAGGGAGCCCGTTTAACTGAGACAATCTATTTGTTTTGGCATTCACTTGTGGGTGCAGGCTCTTCTTTGTTATTTAAGCCTTTCCAGAGATGTACTAAAAGTTGAATTCCACAATCCAAAGAGGCAGCAGGGCCCTGATCATTAACCTGAGCAAAGCAAACATGTTGTTAACACCCATCAGAACAATAATAACCAAATGAAAGAGCTCTTCAGTGCTTTGCAACCATTCCCAGCCAGGAAAATATTCCTTCACACTGCCGAGAAGTATAACTAGCCTAAAGAACATGGAGCAGGGAGGCTGGCTATAATCAGTGCATTTGGGAGGAGCTGATTCTTAAATTCTCTCAGGCCAGCTCAAGACCTTGACTCCTAATCTGGGATTCACGGCAGCACAAATTCATCAAAGAGCAAGGGCAGGGCATGTATCATTTAAGAGAGCAGGGGGCTTTGTCCAGCTGTCCATTAACAAGGTTGGCTTAAGAGCTCTTTGTGTTTCAGGTGAGATCAGACCATTATCAGACCTGAGTGGAAAATTTCAGTGGGAACAAAATTTTAGTGAAAAATGGAAACAAAATTGGTGAAAATATTTGGACTTGGTTTTTTTTGTCCTTTTCCCCAGTGGATTTGAACAAAACCACTGTGACTTGCCCATACCTGAGGTCTCAAACAGCTTGCAGAGCTGAATATGCCACAGGATGTTGTGAATCCAGCTTCACAACATCCCATGGGGTATTTCATATGGAGAAACCAAAGCTGTGGGTCAAACTTTGGATGTCTCTACTCAGCTTTTACAGTGCGGTTGGCTCAGATCTTGTCCTGACATCACTGACCCAAGCAAGTCTGTGGCAGTGCTAAACCAGGACTCAGACCTCTTTAGCCACAAAAGTACTCTTTCTCCTTGTATAGTGGTTACAGGGACAGGCTAAGAACAAGCAAAGCACCAGGCTTTGCTCTTTCGGAGGGCCACATCTCCACACCCAGGGGAGGCTTTAATAGGATGTTTTCATGGTAGAGAATGAGGAAAACCTCATGATTTCTCAGCACTTCTCTGGTGAGAAACACAGCAGTTCTCTATGTTGTCAGGAAGAGACTGTATTAATGCAGGAGCTATCAAAACTGTTCATAGTGTGGACCACAGAGAATCTCATGAACAACGCTGGTTGGAAATCTTCAAACTGAGAACATTTTGGCATTATTTTGCAAAGGGCCGTGGAAAAAATGTTTTGCTGCTTTTCAATCATCTTTTAGGCCAGTCAAAAATCTCAGTGTTTCCAAAAAAATCCAAACTCTGGTAAATTGGGGGTGGGAGCAGGGAGCGGTATGTGTGTGAGAAAATGTTTCATCATTTTCTGACCAGCTCTGCTCATGAAACACCTCCCCACCCATTTGCCATCATGTAGAATATCTCGCTTTCTGTGCTCAGCCATTGATTTATAGCATTCAAGGCCAAAAGAGATCATTGTCTAGTCTGGCTTCCTGTATGAGAGGCCAGAGAATTTCACCCAGTTACCATGGCACTGAGCCCAATAACATGCATTGGACACATCCCTACTATTCTTGATTGTACAGGCCAGCCCTGTCTCATACTTCACAGGGTGGCCCACCTCCTCTCCTAGCCGTGATCACATGGACACTTCTGCTCTGGTTTGATTTCCCCTTACCAGTGCGGGCAGGGAATTCTTTCCTGTGAAATGTACTAGCCAAGCTGTGGCATAACTTTTATCATGCTAGTAAGCCTACAGCTCCCTTGACATTACATATATTACAATATCGTGGCACTGCATCATAATACTAATTCTATGACAATGTTTGGTGGTGTCTGTGAATGGGATCAAACCCTTTTCTAACAATTTTACAGATATTCCAAGCCCTGGGGCCCTGTGAAGGAATAACCAACTCCCACAAGGTCCACCCTCAGGTGGTAGATAGGGGAATGTCCTGCAGATGTGGTACTGCTGTGAATATCCTATAAGCAGTCATGGACCAACTGATGGCATCTCTCAGCAGGGCATAGGGGGGTAACTGGTGCATGGCTACCCGTATAAAATGCTATGTAGGCTTTATGATGAGAAAGCCGAGGTGAAAACAGGCTGCTTTAAAATAAATCTTGCTGGGACAGGTGGGGTTCAGTAGCCTCAACTGGCAGCTCACCTCAGAGAAGGGAAACACTAATTTCAAACTCAGGATGTGGACGTGAACAGCTGATCTGTAAAGTTTGTCTAATTGATATGCTCATGTGAACATGTCCAGTGGAGAACTGAGAGTTATATAGAAAGGATGGCCTTTGCACTAACTGTGGATGGAAAATGACCAAGGGGGAGACCAGTGCTTAAATTCAGCTGGAGCTGTCTGAAGCAGAACTCCAGTAAATACTTTCAATCTCCTTGGAGTTTTTATAACATTCTGAGAGGAAATGTGGGGGGCTCCAAGAAATACTCTATGAGAATTTAAGCCCTGGCGAAGACCAAAGAGCAATATCAGTGGATCTTAGAGAGATCAATTAGCATGACAGCCTACAATCATGAGCTGTAGAAGAAAGTTATAGAAGTCACCAACCTCCAATAGGGAGGTGCTAAGAAAGAAGCAGCAGCAGAAGTTCTAACGTCCTAGGGCCAACTTAGAACCTGCTTGGCCTATGTGGCCTCTTTATGTATTCATCTTCAGCATTATTATTACAGTATATGTTTTTGTTTATAGTGCCCAATTTCAAACTATCATGTAGCATGGATCTGTAACATGGTCCCTTCGATGTTGTCAAGAATGTATGATGTTATAAGACATACAGCACTGTTGTGTAACATGGTGTCCCAGCTAGAGCGGATTTTTCAGTTCATTGGAATGTCTGAAAAATTAATCCTAACACATCGTTTTTGTTCCAAAATACAAAATAAATTCAAAATGCTTGCCAGACCGAAACATGGGGAAACTAATTAGTTTTGGATCAAACAAAATGTTTCATTTGACAGAAAAAGGGGGAAAATATTTTTGAGCTTTTCAAAATGTTTTTATGAATAAAATTGAAGTAAATTTGGAAACAAAAATTTATTTAGAATTAAAAAATCAAAACATTTCAATTTTGGTGGAATTTTACTTTTTGTCCCCTCCCTACCCTGCATCCCCCCAGCTGAAACAATTCAGTGAAATTGACATGAATTTGTAAATACCCAAATCTGGGTATTTTTTGTCAAAAAAAAAAAGTTTCAGCTGAAAAATTTAGCCCAGCTCTAGTTATAATGCAGCATTCTAGTGTTACAACATAGTGTCCCATTCCCAACACAGTATGAGGGAGAAGAAAGGATCTATAGTATTCTAGCCAAATAGAGAGGAGAAATGTCTACCAAGTTTGGCAATTGTCCAGACAGACTAACATCCTCACAGGTGAATCTCCAGAGCTCATTGGGAGTGCAGCTGCTGAGGTTGGCACACTTTTGAATGTACAGAAGATTACATCTGAATTTGTTTTAAGAGGTTATAACCACACATGTCCCTAGGACATCAGCCAAGGTTAAGCACAAGGCCAAAGAAAGAAAGATAAACAAAAACTCAAAAGAGAGAGACTAAGGGTATGGTTACACTTACAAGATTATAGCGCTATAGGTTATAGCAGTCCCCTTATACAGTAATATGTATAGCGCTATTGTATGTCCACACTCAGATGCTCCTGCGGTATAGCATGGCCACATTTGGGGCACTTAATGCAGCATTAAGAGCAGCGCATTAGGGCAGGTATCCCAGCATTCAGCTGGGTGCAACGTGCTTTTTAAACGAGGGGGGTGAGGGGGGACGCGTTGTGTGTATGCGGAGGGAGAGAGACAGTGGTTTTTCCGTTTTTCTGAAAGCCTGTCAGTGAGCCTCCATTCACAGAAGGCTTTGTTTTCACACAGGCTCCCTCCTTAAACATTTGCATTGCTTATCTGCCGAGTTGAGAGAGAAACTCTAAAGAGGTACTTCCGCATTCCTCCAGCCGAGTTCAAAACAAAGGGAAGAGACGTCAATTGCCTTAAATGGCTCTAGGCATCTCCAGAGATTACTTGTAGCACAGTGGGTGTCCACATCCTTGCTGTAGCGCTACAGCAGCTGCGCTACAGCACTTATTTCCCATGCGGAGGTGGATTAACAATAGCGCTATAACTCAGCAGTTATAGCGCTCTACGTGCCTTGCCAGTGTGGACGGGGAGGAGGTTATAGCGCTCGTGGGGGCTTTATAGCGCTATAAAGTGCCAGTGTAACCATGGCCTAAGCCTGAAACCTAGGAGGAGGGAAAGAAGAAAGTCAAATAAAAGAAAGACACTGAGGCCATGGTTACACTGGCACTTTATAGCTCTATAAAGCCCCCACGAGCGCTATAACCTACTCCCCGTCCACACTGG
>ML677373.1:6860447-7063782 GCA_007922305.1 Dermatemys mawii
CTGCTGTAGCGCTACAGGAAGAATGTGGACACCCACTGCGCATTAATTGGCCTCCAGCCTGTCCCATAATTCCCGTTCGAGCCACTCTGGTCATCACTTGCAAACTCTTTTGTCCTGTCCTCAGGTGACCACACGTCAGACCCGCCCTTTAAAGTTCCAGGGAAATTTGAAAATCCCCTTCCTGTTTGCTCCAGCCAAGCGTGGCGTGCTCTCAGGGAATCCTTGCAGGTGATCATTCTCATTGATCTGATTGATTGCGTGGCGTGGTCTCAGGGAATCGTTGCAGGTGATCATTCTGATTGATCATCATGACTCCATGTGCCATGCCTCCTCGCAATAGGCGATCCCCAGCATGGAGCAATAGTGAGGTGCTGAACCTCATCAGCTGTTGGGGAGAAGAGGCTGTTCAGTCTCAGCTGCGGTCTAGCCGCAGGAATTTTGACACCTATGGGCAGATATCACGGGCCATGGCAGAAAGAGGCCATGAGCGGGACACTCTGCAGTGCCGTGTTAAGGTAAAGGAGCTTAGGAATGCGTATCGCAAAGCCCGTGAGGCAAACGGCCGCTCCGGGGCAGCCCCGGTGACTTGCAGATTTTATAAGGAGCTGCACGCGATACTTGGTGGTGATCCCACGGTCACTCCATTGACCACCACGGACACTTCCCATCCCACCAGTGAAGGGGGGGGTGAGGAGGAGGACGAAGAGCAGGAGGATGAAGAAGAGAAGGAGGATGAGGACGAGGCGGCAGCGATCCAGGGCACGGAGGAGTCCCTGGACGCATGCAGCCAGGAGCTCTTCTCAACCCAGGAGGGCAGCCAGCCACAGCGTCCGGCGGTTGCAGGGGCCAGCTCAGCAGCGGATTGCGGAGGTAAAGCTGCTTCTCTATGGGGAAGGCTGGCAGCTTGGGGTGGAAAGGGATGAGGGGGGCATTCCACCTGGAGCTCTGTTCAAGCCAGGAGGAGGGCAGGGGGGCATGCAGCCAGGAGCTCTCCTCTAAAGCCAGGAGGAGGGCGGCCAGCCACAGCGTCCGGCGGTTGCAGGGGCCAGCTCAGCAGTGCATTGCGGAGGTAAAGCTGCTTTTCTATGGGGAAGGCAGGCAGCTTGCGGTGGAAAGGGATGCTTGCATGCTTGCCTACATGTGGAATAGTGCATTGATGTAGTCTATCACCTCGCGGTAGTCATCATCAGTAATCTCTTCAAAGGTCTCAATAAGAGCACTTGCAATGCACCTGCGCAGGTTTCCCGGGAGAGCCAGTGTCACGGTCACTAGTCCCTGCCACTGTGCTACAATGGGTGGGGGGAGCGTTGCTGCACATAGGCACGCTGCATATGGCCCTGGGCGGAAGCCGCATCTTAATAAAATCCCTTCCCTTTGCTCCTCAGTGACTCGAAGCAACGAGATATCTTCCAGGACAAACACCTACAGCGAATGTTGGAACAGTGTTCAGAGTAGGGCTCCTGCCACTTACCGGCACTCCCCACCCCCTCCCCCGCCACAGCTTTTCAGGGCAGGGAAGAAATCCTTCCCCCTGCCTGCTGCTCACACTGGGGCTCCTGCAACGTACCGGCACTCTCCACCCCCTCCCCCGCCACAGCTTTTCAGGGCAGGGAAAAAATCATTTCCCTTGCCTCTGGAGTCCACGCACCATGGCAGGGGCTCCGTTGCTGTATCTGTGCTGTCTGCGGGACAGGCAAACGGGGAATGCGGGGGAATGATAGGCATGTCTGCTCTTTACAAGGGAACCACTGTGAAATGTATCTTTTTATTTTAGAAGGGTCGTCCTTCACCCCTTCGCCATCGCTCTTATCAACAGCTGAGAGGCTGAGGCGACTGAGGAAGCGGCCACGAAGGAGCAAAGAGGATCTTGTACAGCAAGTAATGCAACAGGCTGTAACGGAGAATCGAGTTGCACAGAGGTGGAGGGAGAATGAGAGCAAGTTGAGGGAGAAGGCGCGGAAGGAGAACGCGATTCACCGCCGGAAAAGCACCGACAAGCTGCTCTCATTACTGCAGCTTCAATTGCAGACTATGCAGCGGCTTGTCACCCTTCAGGAGGAGAAGCTCCGCACCCACCACCCCAATTATCGTTTGCCCCAACTCCCTTCCCCTTCTTTGCCTCTGTACCCTCCAGGCCACTATCATCAGCCAAATGGTTATCACCATCCACAGCTGCCTCCAACCCCTCTGTCTTCACCGAACAACCCCCAGACCCCAGACCATTATCCACTGCAGTCTACCCCTAATAACATGCCTTACTGCCCTCCGCAAATGGGGTTCGGGGGACATGGCCACTGTGAGGGCACTGGAGACTCAGAGACCCGGACATACTCCGATCTCTGACTGACCCCACGACACCCCCATTGCACCTCCCCTGCCTTCCCCCTCACATGCATCACAATATTTTCTTTCAGCAACCGAAGTACCTGTTCAATACATGAATTGTCTTCTTAATAAATTGGTTTCTTTATTAAGTGTACATACATTATTACAGGCTACAGAAAAGCAAATGCCTGTTCCTATTAAAAGAATGCTCCCTCCCTCCCTCCCTCCCTCCCTCCATCTGCACCTCACTTTAGAACTGGCTTTCAGCCTCAAAATGCTCCCTCAAGGCTTCCCTGATCCTAACAGCCTCGCGCTGGTCCCCTCCAAGAACCCTGCTCTCTGGCTGGGCATATGTGGCCTCCAGGCGTTGAACCTCAGAAGACCATGCCTGAGTGAAGCCTTCGCCCTTCCGCTCACAAAGATTATGTAGGGCACAGCATGCGGAAATAACCGCGGAGATACTACCCTCAGCCAAGTCTAGCCTCCCATAAAGACAGCGCCAGCGCGCCTTGAGACGCCCAAAAGCACACTCCACAGTCATTCGACAATGGCTAAGCCTGTAGTTGAACCTTTCCTGACTGCTGTCCAGGCTCCCTGTGTACGGTTTCATGAGCCAGGGCATTAAAGGGTAAGCAGGGTCACCAAGAATCACTATGGGCATTTCCACTTCCCCCACGGGGATCCTCTGGTCTGGGAAAAAAGTCCCGGCTTGCAGCTTCATGAACAGGCCGGTGTTGCGGAAGATGCGTGCGTCATGCACCTTTCCAGACCAGCCAGCGTTAATGTCAGTAAAACGCCCACGGTGATCCACAAGCGCCTGGAGAACCATGGAGAAGTACCCCTTTCGGTTAACGTACTCCTCAGCTAGGTGGGCGGGCGCCAGAATAGGTATATGGGTCCCATCTATCGCCCCTCCACAGTTAGGGAAACCCATTTCTTCAAAGCCAGCCACGATGTCATGCACGTTATCCAGAGTCACGATTTTTCGTAGCAGGATGCGATTAATGGCCCTGCACACTTGCATCAGCACAACTCCAACGGTCGACTTTCCAACCCCAAACTGGTTGGCCACCGATCGGTAGCTGTCTGGTGTAGCCAGCTTCCAGATCGCGATAGCCACCCGCTTCTCCACCGGGAGGGCAGCTCTCAGTCTGGTGTCCTTGCGCCGCAGGGCAGGGGCGAGTTCAGCACACAGTCCCATGAAAGTGGCTTTTCTCATTCGAAAGTTTTGCAGCCACTGCTCGTCATCCCAGACTTGCATGACGATGCGATCCCACCACTCTGTGCTCGTTTCCCGTGCCCAGAAGCGGTGTTCAACAGCCGTGAGCATGTCCGTTAATGAGACAAGAAGCTTCGTGTCGAATGCATTCACCGCTTCGATCTCGTCTTCAGAATCATCACTGTCATCCTGCATGTCAAGGAATAACTCCACTGCACACAGAGATGTGCTGGCGACAGTCGTCAGCATGTTCCTCAGCAGTTCTGGATTCATTGCAGCACTCGACAATGGAAGACGGAGCGTGCCTTGCTGAAACCCTTGAAAGATGGCGCCAGAGGTGGAAGGAAACACAGGGATTGCTGGGATATGCCAAAAAGCATCATGGGTAGTTCAAACAGGATATAGAATGCCCCGCAAGTGACGCCCCCCCTACCACAAGCCATTGCGCCAGATCAGGAAGAGGTGTACTGTGGGATACATGCCCTAATGCGCTGCTCTTAATGCCGTATTAAGTGCCGCAAATGTGGCCATGCTATAACGCTGGAGCATCTCAGTGTGGACATACAATAGCGCTATTATTATTGCTGTATAAGGCGACCGCTATAAGCAATAGCGCTATAATTTTGTAAGTGTAACCATACCCTGAAATAAAAACTCAGTAAGAATAAAAGTTCAGTGTTGATCGCAAAACAAAAGCATTAGCAGAGTTGAGTGCAGGCCACAAAGAGCTTTAAGGGGATGAATGTAAATCATTTGAAAAGAATTGAGTTTTATAACAAGCTGTTGTTTATTGGTTTATATTCTTAGATAGGAGAAGGTTTTAAAATATAAATAAAGTGAGATGTTGGGGAGGGTTGAACATGCAGAATTATTGGTCTTCCACCTATCAGAAAGGATCATAGAATGTTGTACAAGGAACTTAATACAATGAGGGACTTCTTCAAAGCAGGGTACTTTCTAGTCATCTGCTAAAGCCCATGGAGTCTGATTTTAATCTTCTGTCACTATTGTCTCTTAATATGCAAGGCAGAGGAGGGCCCATTGAATGGGCTTAGAACATGGTTCTCAGAGAAAAGTTCATCCCACTCTTGCCTTAGAGTTCTGCATTTCAACTTGTTTGCAGATAGCATGGTTCTGCTACTAGTGTGAACAGGTTCCCAAAGCATACATTATTTTAAAAGGGACAGCAGTATCTGGTAGAAAGAAACCTAGTCTACTCTAAACTATGCATTTTTTGTGTTCTATAAAAGAAAAAAGTCTTCTGTTGTTCAGCTTTTGCCACATCCCTTGGGACTTTGGTCCACCTATAAGCAATAATAAAATACAATCACATAATACCTTACATTAATACAGAACCTTTCATCATGTGGGGGTGCAAAGATATGCAGGCTCTGAACTGCAACCACCTCTGGGATAAATGCAGCAACTGTTTAGCAGCCCACTTCACTTTAGGACATGGAACTAAAGAAGACAACTCTCCTGTTGGAGCAAGTGAATGTCTTTTCTCAAAGTGGATTCCTCATAAACTGGTCTGTAGGCGAGACTCTGTCAAAGCCCATATGACTGAGACTTTCCTCGCCTCACTGATGTCTCAGTAGAATATTTTAACCACTGCCGTTTTCATTTCTTTTTGAATCAGGGATAAAATACAGGTCCATTCCTCTCTTCCACCCATCTAGTGGATTAGCTCATGGCATAACAGTACCTTATGCAATTAGGCATTTTTCTGGTGAACTGAGGCCTGTAAACAGAATTATCATCACGTCAGTGCCTATAACCATTGCATCTGGGTGGGTCTTCACTTAATGTCACAGGTAATAAACCAGCAGCTTGGCCCTACTAAATTATCCTTCTTTCTCCCTGTCTGTCTATCAAGATCTTTCACTGTGGTACGTAAAGACCAGGTCATACACCCATTGAAATTAATTGCCACACTCCAATAAATTTCAGTGATGCAGAATTGTGCTTACTCTAACCTACTATTTCTACAGCCTTGTCTGCTTGTGTGCCATCCAGCATCTCTTTAATGTAGGCCAAAACATGAGTGTGTGGATAGGTGGAGTAGTTCTCATTGTGTAAGGACATGGGGTGTGGCTGCCAAGAGCAAAGGTCATCCTCCATACTGGACAGTGGGATTCTGGATTGCACTGAGACTGGTACTGGGGCATTTTAGCTGTCGTTTTGGAAATGGACTGAGAATGTTCTACTGACCCCATCTCCCTTTAGAACAACATTCCACTGTCCAGAAAACAGATGACCAGAGACTTAGATTGCAATTTGGGGCCTGATCTGAAGTAGGAGGATACACGTTCACTTCCAAGCCCTGACAGCATTAATCCAACTCCCCTGTTTTTAGTGGGAATGGCAGAATTAGTGAGCAAATCTTAGCCCTTGGATTTTCTACAGGGCACCAAACAGATCAGATTGAAATGGACCTTTCCTTGCCTGCTATCCACTCAGACATGTCAGACACCCAGGCTCTCTCTTGAAAGCTGTCTGTGTCCCAAATTGTGTTTCAGTCAGATGCAGGTGGCTGGTGAGGGTTTTTGGTTTAGAACACAAATCTCTGCTAATTAGCTACACAAACCCATCTCCCTTTATCCACAACCACCCTGATGCAGTATCAATTCAGATGCCAACTGCACTCAAGTTACTGCTTGCCGGTACAGTGACCGTCACAGTGGGCTCATGATGGATTGCAAAGTGAAATGTAAGTGGATTAAGAAAGGCAGTTATAATTAAATAAAATAGATGGAGCAATTAGATCTGCTTTGTGTGAACGCAGTTTTGGATGCAAGCCTACAGCTCTGAGGCTAGGCTTATTAGTGGAGTCTCATCTTTTCAGGTTTGGAACACCTAGCTCACAGATGAGTAAATCTGTAATCTGGGCTAGGTCACCAAAAGCTACTGGCAATAGAGAGGGCTTGATCTGACTCCCATTGAAGTCAGTGGAAATGCTTCCATTGACTTCAATGGGCATTGAACTGGGATCATGCTACCAATTTCTACTCTCATGGTGTCACACTGTAAAATACACACAAGTTGGTCTGTTTTAGAACTAGGCCAGAGACACCAAATTTGGATCTGAATGTCCTCCCGGATCAGGGAAGTTTGGGTCCAGTGTTTGCTTTTGGGCCCAGCTCTGCCCTTATGGGCAGATTCTCCTATATAATTTTATAGGGATTAAATCTATAGGCACTACAGAGATTTAATACTGTGCTATAGAAATTACTGTATATACTCGTTCATTAGCCCATTCGTTTATAAGCCGACCCCCCAAGATGGTTAGGTAAAAATAGCAAAAACTATATGACCCTTTCATAAGCCGACCCTATATTTCAGTGGTTGGCAAACTTTGGCTCCTGACCCATCAGGGTAAGCCTCTGGCAGGATGTTTTGTTTACCTGGAGCATTCACAGGCATGGAGTCCCTCAGCTCCCAGTGTCCATGGTTTGCCATTCCCAGCCAATGGGAGCTGCAGGAACTGGCGCACCACTTCCCGCAGCTCCCATTGGCTGGGAACAGTGATCCATGGCCACAGGGAGCTGAGGGGCTCCATGCCTGCAGACACTCCAGGTAAACAAAATGACAATGTATTAGCTATTCAATTCTAGACCCGTTTATAAGCTGACCCCCGCTCTTTGATGCATCACTTTTTTACGAAAAATATTCAGCTTATAAACAAGTGGTACTCTAAAACCTATGGAATTTCATACAGAAAAATCATCTTTCCATAGATATTTTTAATCACCCTGTAGAATCCCGTAGTAGGGATATATTTCTGTATTAATTCAAAAAACCTATGGAAGGGTAATGATTTCTATTACATTCTGTAGCAGAAATTCAGTTTTAATTCTCCCCTCCAAGCCCCATAATTTTAAGGAGGAAATCCAGTTTTCAAATGTCTTAACTGGAAGGTCCAGTTCCATATTTGTATACTCAAACTCATACTTACCCATATAAATCACCTAAATGCTGATTCAACCCATCCAAAAGCAAGGTGTGGGTGTACTACTGAGCTTCTCCACATTTGCAAATTGCAGCTGGGGATAAGAAAACTTAGCTTCCTCACACAGCTGTTATGAGGCTTCTAATTCATTAACAGGAAATATTTAACCCTGTGCAGTGTGTGAGTTTAAGGGCTATGCACCTCTTAAACCCTATAGATTAAGTTCAGGCCTTATTGAAGCCGGTGGCAGTGTTGCCATTGACTTCAACAGGGCCAGAATGATACCTTAAGGGTTTAAAGGTTGCCTGGGCCTTGTGCTGGTCCTGCATGTGGGGACGTATTTCGTCCTCTATGTGGGGGCGTATTTCATCCTCCCATTTGTAAATTGTTTTGAGATCCTCCAATGGAAGGCACTTTTGAGGCGTGAGGTGCTTGCATTACTAAATTCAATTAAATAAATAATTGTTCTATATTGCTACCGGAGCCGGTTGGAAATCGTCTGAAGGAACCTCAGAAACCTTCCTGATTTCCTGGCAGCTTGCTCACCTCTACGGAACTCCAAGGTCTCACCAACTCTCCCAAGTTCCCCAGCGCCTCCAGGCTCCTCCTGGCAGGATGCCATTTTGAAATGATTGAAAGGAAAACTTGCCATTTTTCTCAATGATTTTTTTCCTCCCAGATTTCTGTTTCATGGACAGCTTCAAAACGTTGGGGGAATGAAAACAAAATGTCAAAATATTGAAACCCTCCGCAATGTGGAATTACCATTCTCTGCCGAGCTGTAATCATTATCCCAGTGTGATACAGGCCAGGGGATTAGCGTGTATGGGACCCCACAGGGTCTGAAATGAGCCAGTGGCCTAGAAGGTGTTGAAATAATATGTTTGTGACACATGAAATGTTGGGCTCACCCGTTATTTCCACCCGGTCTCGGGCACCGTTAGCAGATTATCGAAGGGAGTGTATCCATAACAGTCTGACTGATTTGTACAGAGACTCAAACACACAGGTGTATTTATCTTGGCTGCAAAGTAGTCATTGTTTTTCTTGCTTCATAGCAGTCACCGTAATGTGCTGGCACTGCTTCTGTTTTCTCAGTTGTTACCTTCTTACCAGAACAGGCAAAGAGCACATTAAATGCGCTAGGAAAGCAAAGGAGAGATGAGATAAGCTGTAACCCACAAGCGGAAGGGCAGCGGGGAAGGCAGCCGAATTAGAACACTACTCTGGTGCCCCAAGGCAATAAACGGATGAAGCAGAGTGGTCTGGTGGTAACAGCTCTAGCACCATACTCAGGAGACAGCTGCAGGCTCTTCATGTGAGCTTGGGCAAATCCTTCAGGCTTTGCTTCATTGCAAGAAGAGCTGTGCTTTTTTTCACCTTGCATTAGGTATCTTGATGTAGAATCCTGGTGGAGACAAGGCACAAGAAATTTTTACCTCAGCATAGCCAGTTGAGGTCAACTCTATATCCCTCACCTGGGGTTTCCCTGGATTAGTTACATTGAGGTTAAAAACTACCAGTGCATTGTCTCAACTAGGATTTTACATCAAGATAGCTGTCTTAAGTTAGCTATCTCCAGGTAGAACACACTTTTTCTCATTGTGAAGACATCACCTCAGATGTTCTGTGCCTCGGTTTCCTCACCTGCACAATGGGGATAACAGTACAGACCTGCTTTGTGAAGTGCCCATAGTGAGATATATGGATCATAGCATCATAGAATATCAGGATTGGAAGGGACCTCAGGAGGATGAAAGGTAGTGTGTAAGAACTAGGTGTAATTGTTGGTTTTAGTGGAAGCTGAGTTAGGCCAATGCTGGGCACTTCTGAAAATCTCACCCCCATCTGGTGAGGCAGATTAAGTGTTAGAAAGTGTTTGCAGTTCCCTGGGAAAGAAAAATGTTTTCTCCCAAGTAGCCAAGATATAACAGAAGCCAAATATGTGTCTTTTTAACAGAGCCCACTCACTTCTAGGTACAGTTCAGGCATTATACAATTTTCCACTCCGATGGGAATAACACTATGTGTTTCTATAATGCTGAGACCCCAATGTGCTTTGCAAACATTCATTCCCGCAACGCTCCCCTCATGATTATCCCCATTTTACCCATGAGCCGCCCAGAGAAGACCCAGAGTCGTAGAGTTGAAGGAATCTGTGCAGATAAGCTCGAAACCAACAAAACCCTTCAACAGGGGCTTAACTTTAAGCGTGTTAGTGCTCCTGCTGAAGTCAATGGCCTCTTCCTGTGCTCGCGGCTAAGCAGGTGCGTAAGTGCTTTTCTAGATCTGGGCCATAAACAATAAGCTCTGTATCCTTTTGCCATCATAGAAAATATCCAGATCGCCTCATCGTCGCAGCCGGCTTTCTAGACTCTGTCTGTAGAAACTCCCACTGGGCTGGAATTCTCTGCTGGAGCTTTCTGACAGAGGCTGTTACAAGGGAGCCTGCTTGGCTTCTGAGCTTGGCTGATGGCTCTCATGGAATGCACTAATTGCTCCTGGAACAAAAGCTACTTATGCTTCTTTCAGACCACATGGCTCTTCTGTGCAGATTCTTCACAGCCACTGTATGAAAATTCCCATTGTTTTCCACCATATGCTCTGCACACATGTGTACTGTACTTTTGCTGGAAAAGGACTTAGGTTTATCCTTTCTTGCTCTGTTCAGTTTATAAGGCTGTTTGTTTGGCATGCATAGATGCAGGAGGACCTGTCAAGAGAAGCCCGCCCCCATCCCAATCCCTGGTTTCCCCCGCTTCTCTTCAAGCATAGATAGCTTTTCAATATGGATCCTGTCCCTACGGCTATAGAATAGATCCTCAGCTGAAGATCTGCCCCTAGGTCTATATTTTGTAATATTCTATTAGCAACTGATTCTGCAAGTCTTCGATATGTAACTTCCCATTGACTTCAAAGGGAGTTCCACATATCCTGGAATGAAATACACCCTGTGAGATTTCAAGGGCACTAATTTCTGTTGGGGGAAATTCAGGAGGTGAGTTGAAGACAGGAATTATAATGGAAAGCTGACTGCAATATTTGCTGCCACTTGAATGCAGAGCTGGTTGAGAATTTGCTGATGAAGCATTTATTTGTGGTTGAAACTTTTCACTGGAATGTACTGGATTTCTCAGGTCCGGGATGGAATTTCTGGTCACAGCCAGAGAGAGAAAGAGAGGGCTACTCTAGAACAGCCAGGATCCTGGTAGTGAGGACACTCACACATGCGGTGAGGGACACCGACATTTAAGTCCCTGATTTGCCATTCTCCTACATACTAGGTGAATACCTTAGTCACCAATCTGTTGGCTATTCTGGGGTGGATCTCTTTCTTCTTCCTTCTTCCCTCCCACTGGAAAAATGTCAGAAGGTCTTGGTTTCATCACAATGCAGAAAGGGAGAACACTGGAAATCTTCAATAGCTTCATGGGATGGAAAATCGGTTTCCCACCAGTTCTGCACCGATATACCTTCTCTGTCTGTCTATTGTAACAATCTTCTCTAAGCTGGATATCCTGTCCCTTCATATAACTTCAGGATCTAACTATCCATCTAACATGTGTCATTATAAGTTTTCCAAACTAAGGTGTGCACTTGCTCTTGCTATTTGTGTTTGGTTATTATTTCTCTTACCTTATCTCATCTCGTCACTCTGAAAGTGTTGGCATTTTTTTTCCTGCAGCATTCTCTCTAGTATTGCAAGCAATGACACATGCCAGATGCTATCTGCTGACCTCTTTCCACCTCCAGTAAGCAGTGGGATTATCAAGAGATCGCCCTTCACATTCTGGTTTCTCTTTACACATGCATCACTCCCCAAAGACATAATTGTACCTAAGGACTCAGAGCACTTTGACGTTGCGGGCTAGCTGCTTCTTAAATGAGCAGCGATGTAACACTTATTCCAGCTGGACAGTAGGGAGCACTGTACCTGTTGCCTGTGCAGGGTTATGTATGCCAAAGACCTGATGGGGACGATACAATGGCCATGTCAGATGAAAAGAGAACAGGAAAATCACAGTATTTCATGTTCTGGCTGGACGGACTGTGGTGTGGTGGGAGAACCCACCCTGGAAATTTATGCTCTTGAGTTCAAATTACCACTGGAAGTTTGTTTGTCTAGAATCTGTGCTCAAGTGGAGGAAGAACACTCCTTGGCCAAAAAATGGGGGAGCAGGAAATTTTCTGAAGGAGGCGGTTTACTTAGCCCTGGTTTACACTAGAGTTAGGTCGACATAGGGCACCTTATATTAATCTAACCCTGGAAGTATCTACACTGGAAACTTAGCTCCCACGGATGTAACTTGCCCATTACAGCAACTTAATAACTCCACCTCTGCATGAGGTGTAGTGCTTAGGTGGATGGAGTTAGGTTAATGCAGTGTGAGTGTAGACACTGTGTTGCTTACATCAACTGTTGTTGCCTTTCAGAAGCCGTCCCACAGTGCCCCACACTACAAGCACTCCTGGTGAGGACGTACACTGCCGATACCAGGAGCGTAGTCAGTGCTTAATTTGTAATGAAAGAGACGCCGGGGTTCAAGCAATTAGGTTCCAGGGCACAAGTCATTATTTTACATTCATAATGGATGCCGCAAGCCCAGAGATGCTGGGACTATGAACTGCCATGCCTAGAGGTGTCAGGGCTCAGCCTTGTTCTATCCCTGGCACAAATTAAACCCTGCGCGTAGTGCAGACATGCAAAAGCAGTTTAATTACTGCAGTGACTGTACAGCAATATAACTTAGGTCAACTTAATTTTGTAGTGTTGACTTGCCTGTAGACTGGACTCTCTTTGGGGCAGGGACTATGTTTTTGTTTTGTGTTTGCACAGCCCCTTGCACAATGGGCTCCTGATCTAACAGCCTGGCTCTGAGGCACTGTTGCCATCAAATAGTGCCTCTGCCACATGATGCACTGCCGATATTTTAACAAGGGGATTTTGCAAAAATATCTCTCCTTCAGTTTATCTCCCAGGGTGTGTATTCTCCGAGAGCGGGGGAGTGAGGAACTGGATGACTTATTGGTTCGTTTCCATGTTTAAATAAACTCATAACCAGCAAAGAGGCGATGCAGCTTGGCAAATAAAGTGTCTGTGAAGTGCGCTGTCTGGAAAAGTTTATACTTTGTACACTGAGCATCCCCAGTGTCCTAATCGGACAGCAGGGTGTTCATCTTGTGTCTCTTAAATCTCTCTGGAGACATTGTTGACACAAGTCCAGAAGCAGCCACCCCTACCTCCCCCATCCCCGCTGCTGTTTTTAAAAAATACCTGACACTTGATTCATTCCAGAGGGAAAAATTAGCTCTTCCAAAGTACCTTTCTGAGCCGTAGGATGAAGCCGTCTTTAACAATGAGATTACCCATTTTATTATAGGCGGGGCTTGTAACACTGCCTGTTGTTAATGTGACCTTTAGAAGAATCTTTTTCAGTTGTTTATAACTTGGCCAAACGTCAAGCACTGGGCTGAAATTTTACATGGCGGGTGTCTGACTCAAGGGTTGTTGTTGTTTTTTAATTTCAATCAAACTGATTCAGCTGTTTTAGAGAATGAGGCTAAGGAAAATACATTGCCTGCTTTAAATTCTGGGGTGTTGGGGGGTTGTCTTTGAAAAGCTCTCGCAACCCCATGCTGTGGAGCAGAGACTTAAAATTTGGCAGACAGCTGGTCTTTGAGGGATGTGCCTTTAGTTATCCCCATGAAAATCTTCCCAAATTTGGCTAAGTTATAAGCCTTTAACAAATTGAAATTCACGCATGCTCAGAAGGTGACTTGCTAGAGCTTTGCACCTAAAAAAAATTTGAAGATTCCATGTGCACTGAGCAAGCTCCAGCCACTATGCAATTGTACCTTGGGGCCACTGTGGGCTACTCCAGGGCCAGGAACCAGACCTGGAAGTATCCTGGGTTTCCAGTGACACCCCCCTTCTCACACCCAGCAGCTTGGTGGAGGAAGCCACCTGATTTAAGTGCAGAGGGCACAAGAGCCAGATTGTGGGGTGTAGGGCGCGTCTTTTGGGATAAGACACCTGGAGTGGTGGAGACACATGGCTGGGGGCTGCAACTTCAGGATGAATTTGTTACCTAGAGCTGAATCTAAAATTTGTTCTGGTCTTTATCTGTCCAAGGATTCATAACAAAGCCTTAGCTTGAAACATTCCCAGACTTGGGGGTGGGGTAGGATGTTGATTTAGATTTGAGGATTACAACTCAGGCTGTGCCTGGTGGAGGTGGGGAATGCTCCAGTTTGTGTTAATTAACTAGAATTAATAAAGGGCCAGACACTGAGGTTCTTACTCCATTTTTTCCTCGGTCTTCCCTCAGGCATGCTCTGGCCAATTCCTCTAGAAGACTGCAGTTTCGGGCCCTCACTTGTGCTTCATTCTCATTCTTGCCTTCTGGCGTTCAGGCAACAGGACTAAGCTAAATGGGCCAAGTTTCCCTTTAAGGTTACAAGCTGTCTTGATGTCACAGCACTTGTGCTGTACTTAAATAAACCCAAACCTGTGTACAGAGTCACTCTCCATTTCCCATTGCCTTAGGATTAGCACAGGAATCTGTCTCAACAGCTGGAGTAACCTGCAGAAAACCAACACCCACATTCGGTGCCCTCAGAAGACTAAAATTTGGCCACTGGCTTAAAATGAACATTTTCCTTGATGTCGAGCTGCCAGAGTGAGGAACAAAGACGACTCTCTCTTGTGGAAGACAGGTCATGTCAGTATTCCAGGGCTGTTATTGAAATGCTGCACTACTGCTTTTAGGCATGCTCATTTTTTAAGTTTGGTGCCTGGTTATCACAATTGTAGGTCCTTTATAAATAAAGGAGGAAGGCAGACAGACAGAAATTGAGGCACAGAGAGATGATGAGACTTGCATAAGGTCACCAGTGGAGCCAGGAATAGAACCCTGTTCTCCTGAGTCCCATGCCAGTGCTATAGCCACTAGGCAACACTGCCTCCTGTTGCACTATTTGTCTGTCCTGCCTATTTAGACTGCCTCTTATGATGCTCTTGTGCAGCCTCCAGGCAATAATAATTGCCTTCCCCCCTTCTGTGCACACCTAGTGTGTTATGAAAATAAAATAGTGATCAATAATACCCAGGAGTAGGTGTGGCCCTTTCACTGAGTGCCGCCCTGTGGTACTTAAAACCAAAATATTATTCATAGATATGGTGGTTTATTTGTCTCTGACCAACTTCTTACTTATCACTACCGCCTGACTTCCTGTGCACATGGTCTTCCGAGCAACGTCATTAGGAGCAATGATAAGCTGTAACACCATGGTGGCAGAGCACTCACCAGATGCCTGAATTCATCACCGTGCCAGGGCCATTCTGCTCATTTGTCAAACACCCTCCCACTCGGTGCTGCTTTTCTGTGCCTTAGTCAAACCTTCTGAGCCACCCAGGGCCACAGAACTGGTCTGGAGACCCTGCAAGAACCTGCGTTCTCATAAGGCTCCCAACACTTCCTGCGTCTAGCTAGGCTGCAGATAGCACAAGAGCAGCTGAAGGGTCTTGGGCTTTCCTGGGGCATCAGCCCAGCCAGAGGCAGTGAGGGAAGGAAGGAGCCTGCTGGCGAGCTCAGGGCTCTGACCATGGGCTGGTTCTGCACACAGGGCTGTGAGTGGGATGTGCCCCGCTGGAGTGGGGGAAGGGGTAGGGAGGAGCAGTGGGGATGGAGGGGTGAAAGCGCAAAGCAGGGAGAGGACAGCGAGAGGGGGACCACATACAGGGCAGATAGGTGGGCAACAGAGACGACAAGTAACTGGCCACTGCCTGGTGCCTTCCTGCACTCACCAGCCACTGCAGCTCGCAGTGCGTAGCCAGTGACTGCTGGAAATGGGATGTGGGGCAGGGCACTACTGGCCAAGAGTCAGCCCGCAAAGTAGACTGCACCAACAGGCCATCGGTGAGAGTGGCTGGCCCCGTGCACTGCATCTTCACCTCACCAACAGCCTTGCACACCCACCCCCATCATTGGCCACTGGACCCCTTCAATCACTGCTGGGGGGGCAGGTGGCTGGCGAGTAGGGATTTGGCCAGCAGCAGGACCCGCCAGTAGTTGGGGAGGAGGAGAAAATATGGGACAATTTTCCCATTTTTAAGAAAGTTGGAACACCTGCAGGATGGCTTAAATATGAGATTGTCCCTTTAAAAATGGGACATCTGGTCACCCTAGGTATGTGTGGAGGCAGCACAAAACAAGCAGGGAGGGAAGAATTGCCTAGTGGTTGGGGCTGGGGCTCACCTGTGATTGGAACATGTAGGTTCTATTCCCTGCCCTACCTCTCTGACCTTGGGTGAGGCACTGAGTTGAGTTGTGTCTCCGTTCCACAGGGTGCTGTGAAGAGAAATACATTAAAGGCTGTGAGGTGCATGGCTACCACAATGATGGAGCCAGTTAAGCACCTACAATTGATTTTTAAAATGAAGAGAAAAGTTAATCTGATTTTTTTTAGACATCTCAATAGAAGTTCCATTCTAGTTCATTCCGAGGCTTTATCCAAAATGGTTCACTCCTTGGTTGCAAAAACCCTAGGCACGTATGGATTATGGGGCACGCGGTCAGCTGGTGCCGATCAGCCTAGCACCAATGACTTTACTGGAGCTGTGCTGATTTACACCTGAGTATCTAGGCTATGTCAGTCCAGAGTGGGCGTGGAGGTAAAATATCAACCTCATTACCCTGCGATGTTAAGGAAAGTCGTATTGTGGAGATGTTGTTTTGGTGCTATAGTCAAGTCAGCAAATAATTTCACCGCCCTTTAACAATGCAGCCCGACAACTAGCGCTTAGAGCTGAAGTGAGAGATTTGCCGGATGCCCAATTCCAGTGAATAACTCCCTATTCCCAGGAAGCTAGAATTCTAGAGTCCAGGTCTGGTTTTGTCGCTGAAGACTCAGATACCCTTCTGTAACCATTCATCTCATCCCTGGGGCATTTCTGGGCAAGAGGTGTTAGCAAAGGAAAATTCTTTGAACTACAGCTGCTGATCACTAGTTGCCTTAGGAACGAATGAAATGCAAACAGCCATTCTGGATACCTGTGAATAATGAGTCCATAGTCTTGTCCCAATCATCACTTCCCTTTGTCATTGTACATCAGGCCACATACGCGGTATCACCCTCCTGATGCACCGAAGAGCTCAAATCCTTCACTAGTCATGACCTTACTGCATTTGGTTTCTTCTTGGCTCCCGGTAGAACAGAGGCATGAAAATGACATGCTTCCCCATGTATACAGTAGCACATATGCCAGTTATTATTAGAGACCATCTCATCATTTCCATCTCATGCTCAGCAGGGAGCGTAAAATGGGCCATTACAGATTCACTGGCATAGAGGAGTCGAGCGTTTGCTCCTGAAACCTGCTGGAAGTTCATTGTTAGATCTAGTGTAGTGTACGCCCAACTGGATGAACAGTGGTATTCTTGCAGTATCTTTCATGCAAGGTTTCAATGCAGTTTACAGACATGATTTAACGAAGCCAGAAAACACCTGTGTGCTGTAGAGAAGCAGCGTGAGGCAGTGTCTGGGCGTGCTGGGCAGGAAGGAAGCAAACAAACATGGGTTCTATTGTGGGCACTGTCACTGACCCGCTATTAGCGAGATCAGCTGGGTGAGGTTATATCTTTTGTTGGGCCATCTTCTGCTGGTGCAAGAGACAAGTCAGCAAGCTACACAAAGCTCTGCTTCAGGTGTGGCAAACACCCTCAGTGAGTCATGGCTAAATGCAAGGTGAAGACAAGCCTCAAGTAACTTTATTAAGATCACAGAGCACATATGCAATAGAGCAAGGAATTCAGCCATAATTTGCCAGAATTTCAGACTTGTGCCTTCACCACTGGACCATCAGTCTCTCCAGATGCTGGCCCTCACCCATTGTAACTGCTAAGTAGTTCCCTTGATATATTGTAAGGGAGGGAGAAGAGCAGATTTGGCTGCTCCCGTCCATTGCCAGCTGGGCTGGGGGAGCTTTAATGGCTGTGGACCCATGACCTCGTTTGACATAACCTGTTCAGCCCCCAGGTTGGAAAGGCTGGACTACTCCTAATGGTCATACGATGTAGGGAATGTTGTGAGTTAAACATCAGAGGGTATCTGAGGCTCCAAGAGCTTCAAAGCTGGAACTTGTCCAGAAACAACTTTTGTTGACAAAAATAATTTTCACTAATTTTTTTCTCTGAAAATTTTCATCAAATAAACCAACTCTCTCTCCCTCCCAAAAAAGTCTTTTTTGATGGCTTTGGTTTTTCAACAACTTTCTCCCCCTCCCCAGCTCATGTAGATGAAAACAGATTTTTTTCTGGAAAAGAAATCTATTTGTTGAAAAGACATTTTCCATTGAAAAAATGGGTTGATGGAAAATTTCCGACCAGCTCCATTCAAAGCTGCCAATGGGAGGGAATGAATAAAACCTATGGCAGCTAATCAAAACAAAGCAAAATAAATATTACTTGACTTCAGTCATTCCTAGCAGCCGAGTTTAATTACCTTGTCCTGCTGTTGGGTCCTAGACTATGCCAGGCATGTCATAACCATCTGCTAACCCTGGACCTAAAAAATTAATTTGGTTGGTTTCCAATGGCTGGAATAAAAGCCCTTCAAATTGGGATCTCCAAGGTGAGGGTTTCTCAACAGTTGCTGGCATCCTTTAAAGGAAGGAAAGTATTCCAGCATTCCGACCAAATCGCCTAAATATCCATTGCTAAACATAGCCCTTCCATATCCCAGTTCTGGATGTTGCCATGAGGAAAATGAGTTTGGGAAAACTGCAAGTGCTTACCAGAAATAGTCCAGGTTTAATTGTTAAGAAATGGGTTTCAACCCTGACCCCAGATGATCACGCCCTAAGCATCCAAATCAATTTTGACTCTTTGCCAAGGGAAGCTATTGTGAGAATATGGGTGTGGCTGCTTTGTCATCTGGACCTTTGCACACTCAGGGCTGCCAAGCCATCTCTAGCCTGTGACCAAAGTTCCTTCCTGGATTCTAGGATTTCAGAGGCTGTTCATTAAAAATCAGCTGCAAAAATCAGCCAGACTCATTGCAAAGATTTCAGGTAGTCTGTCAGCTTCCCTTTCAACGCACGGTTCATCTTAATATGATTACATGGAAGGGCTGGGGTAGCAGAACTGTAATTATAATCCATGCACAAATCTGCAGGCTGAGATATACCTGGGAATATCCCACACAAACTGTCTGTGCTGCCCGGTGGAAAGAAGAGAGTTAACCCATGAGAAAATGACCAGGTGCCAGGAGGATGATATTCGAAAACAGGTGGTTTTGAGGGCTTTTGTGAGTGGTTCTGGTAGTCTAGGGAGTGAGGAGAACTTCCTGCCCAGAGGAATCAGGATTCCAATCTGGATCAGTTCTCCCTCATCTTTCACTGCTATCTGAACCCCACCCTCAGGAGAGCACACCCCAAACAATACTTCTGCTGGGTGCCGGTTCCGAATCTGACCACTGGACGCTTTCCACAGAGAGTGGAAGTGATGAGGCCTTGAGACCAGGTGAAAGTCATTCTCTTTGTTCTAAGGCAGGGATAAAGGAGAGCTGTGTTTCCATGTCCTGTGACAATGAATCTTCCTAGATGAGTGAGTATACTGCCCCAGTGCATTGCCAGCCAGTGCATATAAACACACCCTTGCCAGGAACAGATTCCACTTCAACCTGGGTCTCTCACAGAAATGGACTTCCCCTGGGATGCCCAAACTTTTCCTTTTTGGCAACTTGCCACGATCCCTTAAACTGTAATTAATTAGCCTAACCTAGAGCAGATTTCAGATGTGCTGCCTTTGTACAAAAGGGCAGTGCAAAGACCCTGGTCTCAAGCCAATGCTATAGGTGCTGTAGCTGTTGTCCTCCCCTGCATCTCCATCATGGCTCACGTTTTGACCACTCCTGCCCTCGCAGATGCAAACGGACTGGTCCTGGTCAGGAATGTAACACCAGGCTTATCTAAGGTTCACTTTGGATTGCAGCCAGAGGAAAAGACAACATCTTAGATGAAAGGCTGCAGTTTCTTGGATATTAGGGATAATATTGTGTGGTCACCTCTTGAAACTGCGAATATTTACCTCAGCACATAGGGACAGTCATCCCTGCGTCCTTGTGGTTTATGGCTAGGATACTTAGGCTTCATTAGAGTAATCAGGTGGGTCAGTCAAAGATGAGGCCATCTCAGACCCTAAGTCACAAAGATAATTAAGAAAGTGCCTAAATTTAAACCTGACAGACAAGGTGGGCAGGGTGAGGGAATATCTTTTATTGGACCAACTGCTGTTGGAAAAAGAGACGAGTCTGTGAGCCATCCCCTTCACTTTGCCTTCTCGCGGGTTTATCATTAACCATGTTACTAGAGCTGGTTAGAAATTTTTCACTGAAACAGTTTGACAGAAAATGTCATTTTCATTTAAATAAAAATATTTTTTATTTTGGAAAAAAGAAATGAATTGTTTTAATAATGTCAAAACATTGCATCATTCTGAGAGTATCAAAACCAGACCTCTCAACATTATCAAAATTGAGGGGGTTCTATTTTTTTTTTTTTTTGGTCAGAATTGACATTTATTTTTTTTAAAAAAAATTTTTGATGTTTTTTGAATGGGACATTTCAATTCTCCATTTCAAAGCAACTTTTTGAAATGCCATGTGTTGTTTTTATATAAATCATTTTGTAAAAGGTTTCAATTGGAGCAAACTGTTTTGTTTTTGATGAAATGGAATGTTTTGATCAAAGAATTTTTTGTTTTCAGTTGGTTCAGAGTAGGGCAAAAAAAGTTGAAAACTGTGGAATTTCCTGTAAGACCGAAATTCTGTTTCCCACCCTGCAACTTTAACTTCCTATATCTGTATCGAGGCCGTAGCCCTTGGCAGCCAGTGATCAGCACCTGTATGATCAGATCTATCCTCAATTTGGCCTGTATTCAGGAGCTAAGGCATGAAAAGGGAAATATTTAGTAGTTATCCAAACCAGGCAGAAAAATTTAAATACTGTATACAGAAGAATCCACTGTGTACTTTATCCCCTGTGCTAGTTACATCAGTGAAGTCTGGTTTAACTTTATGCATTAGTCTAGAGTGAATGTAATTTTACATACTCAATTTTCTTCTTTTAGGAAGAGACGTTTGACTCCAAAGTGTGTCCACTGCAATAACTGTGAGATATTCTTATCCTTTTCTCTTACTGTATGTGGACTGCATTCCTGGAGCACCTCAAATGCCTATTGAAGCCAGAGGGACAAGGGTGCAGATTAACTCCTGTGCCCTTGAAAACACAGAGGGGTTTTTATTGTTTTCATCCAGAACTGGTCCGAGAGCCCATCTTGTGTCAGAGCCAAATGTCCCTGCTTCCATGGTAACCTCTGTCAACACGAATGGGGGGGCCAGGAGTCAGACACACGTTTTTACTGTTTAATGAGCCCTGCGTAAACCTAATCAAGTGCTTGAGTCACAAGACTAAATTCACAGCGGTGCTTGCTCAACTCACTTGAGCAAGACATATTCACTGCTGGGTGAAATCACTCCCCCCAGGAGCTGGGGTGGGGGGTCACAGCCCAGAGCTCCATAGCTGCTACCCCTCACCACCCCTTGCAGGGTGTGGGAGGGTCACTGTATCCTCATAAATGGGGATCACATGGACATGGACATGTCCGTAACGTGGACCCATGGCTGCCCTCTGTGCTGGCTTATTAAAGAATTTGGGATCCAAGATTATAATAATGCTAAGCACAAGTGTTAAAATTAAAACACCTGAATCAGACCCCAGAATTGACTCATAGACTTTAAGGGCAGAAGAGATCATTGTGATCATCTAATCTGACCTGCTGCACATTCAGGCCACAGAACCCCACCTACCCACTCTTGTAACAGACCCCTAACCTCTGGCTGCCCCACTGAAGTCCTCCAGTCATGGTTTAAAGGCTTCAAGTTACAGAATCCACCATTTACACCAGTCTGAACCTGCAAGTGACCTGTGACCCGTGCCCCATGCTGTAAAGGAAAGCAAAAAACAACCCAACGACAAAAACTCAGAGTATCTGCCCCTCTGACTTGGGAAAAAATTCCTTCTCAACCCCAAATATGGTGATCAGTTAGACCCTGAACATGTCAGCAAGTCCCACTAGCCGGACAACTGGGAAAGAATTCACTGTAGTAACTCAGAGCCCTCTCCATCTAGCATGAGATCAGTTTAAAAACCATGAGATTTTTAAAAAATACTCTTTTGATGTTGTAATTTGTTTTCTGGTACTTGAGGCTGTGGGGGGTGGAGATTTGTCACATTTTCAAGCTCTTCTTTATAACCGTGAAGCTTAGAAATGTACTTTTTAAGGAAAGCTGCACTTCTCATGTCATCACAGGACTCCAGGAGCTTTCAGAAAAACCTCAAATATTGTGATGCTGGCAATAAAACAACAAGTTGCTGGCGAAACTGGCAAATTAATCTTTCTTTCAGTCCATTCTCATGAAACAATGGCTGTAAGAATTTCATTCTTACGAAGTGAGGAGCTCCCTCAAACCAAAGTGCTGAGGGAGCTCCACATCTCTCAGAGGCACTGGGCACCTTCCACAATCCATCGCTAGATCTTTATTAAACCCCGGCCCTGCCCAAGCATAGGTTAACCCTACAAGGGGCCTGGACTGAAGCTGCTCTTTGCTTGATGGTGCTGTGAGGTTTGACTAATGGCAGCTCTAGGCTCTTGGAGCATTGAACTGAGTTCTTGCACGGTACAGCAACATGGAATTTTCTCTAGCTGAAACCAGGTGACGTTCCAGCAAACTTGGACTGGGTTTGAAAGAACTTGGGACAAATGTCAGCAGAACCCGGTGCAGTATTCTACTTAACCATTAAGATATATTCATACTATACCTTTATGGCTTGACTGCTCCGTATGCAACAATACTGCCTCGTATTGCCAACTCCAAGTATTCAAAATCGCGAGTCAAGCCTAAAAACCCCATGACATTGGCTCAAAAATCCTGCGATTTAAAAAACAAAAGCTGGGCTCATTTTATTTGTCTTTTGGTTTCTGAGTCTTCAGGATGCACTTGAGTCATGGCTTTAAGCTGATTTCTGCAACCAGAAAGGCTAGAAATTAAGGCTGTTAAGCAATTTAAAAAATCCATCACAATTAATTGCATGATTTAAAAAATTAATTGTGATTAATCGCATTCTTAATAATAGAATACCATTTATTTAAATATTTTTGGATGTTTTCTACATTTTCAAATATATTGATTTCAATTACAACACAGAATACATAGCGTACAGTGCTCACTTTATATTTATTTTTGATTTACAAATATTTGCACTGAAAAAATAGTATATTTCAGTTCACCTAATACAAGTACTATAGGGCAATCTCTTTATCACGAAAGTTGAACTTACAAATGTAGATTTATGTATCAAAAACAACTGCATTCAAAAATAAAACAATGTAAAACTTTAGCGCCTATAAGTCCACTCAGTCCTACTTCTCATTCAGCCAATTGCTCAGAGAAACCATTTGGTTATAACTTGCAGGAGATAATGCTGCCCACTTCTTGTTTACAATGTCACCTGAACGTGAGAATAGGTGTTCGCATGGCACTATTGTAGCTGGCATTGCAAGATATTTACATGCCAGATGCGCTAAAGATTCATATGTCCCTTCATCTTCAACCACCGTTCCAGAGGACATGCGTCCACACTGATGATGGCTTCTGCTTAATAATGATCCAAAGGAGTATGGACCATCACATGTTCATTTTCATCATCTGATGTCAGATACAACCAGCAAAAGATTGATTTTCTCTTTTAGTGGTTTGGATTTTGTAATTTCTGCATTGGAGTGTTGCTCTTTTAAAACATCAGATAGCATGTTCCACACCTTGTTCCTTTTGGAAGGACTTCAGGTTCTTAAACCTTTGGTCTAGTACTGTAGCTAGCCTTAGAAATCTCACATTGGTACCTTCTTTGAATTTTGTCAAATCTGCTGTGAAAGTGTTCTTAAAAAGAACATGTGTTGGGTCATCATCTAAGACTGCTATAACATGAAATATATGGCAGAATGCAGGTAAAACAGAACAGGAGATATACATTTCTCCCCCAAGCAGTTCAGTCACAAATTTAATTAACATATTATTTTTTAATGAACATCCTCAGCATGGAAGCACGTCCTCTGGACCGGTTGTCGAAGCATGAAGGGGCATATGAATATTTAGCATACTGGCACTTAAATACCTTGCAATGCTCTGTACAATGTGCCATGTGAACACCTGTTCTCACTTTCAGATGACACTGAAAATAAGACACAGTCAGCAGTATCTCCTGTAAATGTAAACAAATCTGTTTGTCTTAGTGATTGGCTGAACAAGAAGTAAGACTGAGTGGACTTGTAGTCTCTAAATTTTTACATTGTTTTGTTTTTGAGTGTGGTTATGTAAAAAAAAGAATCTATATTTGTAAGTTACACTTTCACAATAAAGAGATTGCACTACAGTATGAGATGAACTGAAAAAATACTATTTCTTTTATTTATCATTTTTACAGTGTAAATATTTGTAATAAAAATAATATAAAGTCAGCACTATACACTTTGTATTCTGTGTTGTTGTAGAAATCAATCCATTTGAAAATGTAGAAAAACATCCAAAAATACTTAATTATTTCAGTTGGTATTCTATTGTTTAACAGTACAATTAATCACAATTAATTTTTTTAATTACAGTTAATTTTTTGAGTTAATCGTGTGAGTTAATTGCAATTAATCAACAGTCCTACTAGAAATGCACTCTATTAACAAATGAAAGCTGAGATTCTAGCCAAACTGCATGAATCAAGAAGCTGGGGATTTAAGAAAAACATCAAAATCTCATGAGTCTCAATAAAATCGCGAGAGTTGGCACCAGTATTTCTTCAGAGCCAAAATGACCTGCAAGCAGCAAGTCTCAGAGCCCTGATCTACTGACTTGGGCTCCTGCTGCAGGGCGAAAAATAGCTGTGTAGATATTTGGACTCGGGCTGGAGCCTGCGCTCTCAAATCTGGCAAGGAGGGCAGGTCTCAGAGCCTGGGCGCCGGCCTGAGTCCAAACGGCTCCACTACTATTTTTAGCCCCACAGCATGAGCCCAAGTCAGTTGAGCTGAGCTCTGAGACTCCCGGCTGTGGGGTTTTGTTTTTGTTTTTTTGTGCTGTGTAAATGTACCCTTAGACTCCTTATGGGTATATGGGTGCACTCTTGCAGAACAGCCTGCAGGACTAAGGGCCAAGCAACTTCCTGTTGCTTAGAAAACTGCAGAGAGCTGCCAATTACTTAGCAAAGTGGTTCTATCTACTCTGCTGCAACAGCAAGTATTAAATGCTTGTTAGAAGAAAAATGAGTCTCTGGTTTTTACAGCACAACTTCACAACTGGGACAATTTCTGTGGTCAGGTGTGTTTGAAGGATTTTGGCCTACCACCAGGCAAAACTCACTGATTTGGGCCAAGTTTCCCTTTATATTTTGGGGCTTACTCTAGCAAAACTTGAGGTGGGATAGCAACGCCACACAAACCACAGTGAAAAATAGTTTGCATTCAGCTTTGCAAAATGCACAGGAGCTGAAATTCACGCTCTGGAAAGAGGGGAAAGATCAATGGGGGAACAGTTAAGATCAATCAAGCTGAACACTTCAAGCCACTCCGAGGTTTGTTTTAAGAGTTGGTCCTATCCTGAGCTGTTTCTACAGTTCCCTTGCCCTGCTGGAGTGGCATGTAAGGTCAGATCTGGCCCGATATCTGCCCTGGTTGTTTGCCTACAGGTGAAAAATAAACAGCTTTTAAAGACAAGAGAGGAAATGACACACTTGCCTATCTACAACTTCAAACACTCATCAAAACATTAATGACTTGTGTGTATCAGCAAATAAAGTCCAGCTATGTAGATAAGTTCCATGCATTGCAACTACTGCTTTCTCCCCTGTAGGAACATAAAGGCCTAATTTTCAGATATATAAATGATCCTTCCATAGTTGGTCAGAGTCACATTGCCAGGATCAAGCCAGAAACCGCTCTGGCTGTAAACCAGCATAGGAAATTCTAAAGCCAGCAAGATCTATAAAACGCTTGCTCCATTATTTTCACAGCTTGCTGTCAGAATGTGCATTGGAAAAGCAGCTCCATGAAAATACCATGATTTTGATTTTCTGGAGCGATCCCCACAAGACAGAGTAATTTAATCTACCATTGTGTGCATTCAGACCACCCAGAAGGTATAATAAAACTCCCAAATGCAGAGTGCACATGCAAAGGAAACAGGAATCGAAACGATATATTGCAATAAGGAAGCTGTTGGGGCTGCTGTTACAATGCCAGGTGGTACCTCAGAGTGCCTGACACAATAATGAATAAATCCCTAATTATTTTCTTCTCAGTCTGAATCCAGGTTTTTGGTCATTGACGCAATGATGCCCAGATCTTATCAGTAATTTACCTGCTCCAGTAGGCTTCAGAAATATATTTTCCCTGGTACAGTATAACATAGTCAGTTGTGTTCCAGATAAGTATACTCCCTGTTATGTTTTCCACACACAAAGAGCAAATGACCTCTCCGGGGAGAACCTGATTGACCTTTAGTTTGGGAGAATAACAAAGCAAAAAAAGAACAAAAATCAAAGGCTGTTTGAGACAGGGCATATAGTGTATCTCTGCTGACTGTCTGCACCAAACCAAACTCAAAATGGCTGCTTCTCTCCGCTGACAGAAGTGATGTAAAGACTGGGTGCAAAGAAAGCAGAAGGAATAACATGTACGTTGCGGAAAGGTGCCAAAAGCCGCACTTGAGCAAAGTGTAGGGGTGCTTGGATGTGCGGTTCTGGCTCAGGTCTCTGCCTAGATTAGACCAGGGCTTTGTTCACACCTGTTAAAGTCAACATGTTGTCTGAGTAAGGACTGCACAGATTGACCCGACAGAGCTGTAAGAACATTATAAACTAGCAGATTCTTACTATTATTTACTGAAAAGCAAACATGAAGAAACCACAGACCCCGCACTAGGTTTGTCTCATGCCTGTAGAATTCTGCAGTGCGTTTATATAGACACTTCGCTTTGAATCCACATTTACTGTGCGCCAGCCTGACAGTCTCTTTTTAAGGCATCGTTGCCGATTGCTCTGAGCTGCTGTATCCTCCCAGATGTTTCTGCAGAAAACACTTCAGTGAAAAACCTCTGGAGCTTTCCTGACTGCAGGTCCCCATCATCCCTCCCCTGGTTCCTGCAGACAACTGAACTAGTGACTCTGCCCCAGGCCTTTTCCTTTCAAGGATACTTTCCTTCTGTGTTTAAATAGATCAGCTAATTAAAACACAGTGAGTGAGTGGAACTCCACACTTGAGATATAGTCCTCTGTTTCTCTCCTCTCTGTGAGTGGAAGGTATAAAGAGCTACAGTACCCTTATTTATATGACACAGGTATATTGCTTTCTAGTGTAACGGCCAACAAGCACTGCCATTAAAACCACACTGGGATAAGGGTCAGTGCTGTGCAAGGCTGCTATATTCTTTGCATGGGTGAATCATTTGTGTTTGATCTTGGATTTGATGTTGCAGACCCTATTACTCACACAAGTAGCCCTGACTCACATGGGCAGTAACAGGCTGAAAAAATGAGTAAGGGTTTGCAGGATGGCTCTCTGCAGCCCTGATTGTACAAGCTGGGTGGGCCTCAGTGGAGGAGACCTATGATTGTTGGTGGGTCTCCTTAATGATGCAGGGGTCTGAATGCAAGACTGGAAGTTCACAGTGGTCCATGTGAGGCCAGGGCAGTGGCACAGAATTAGTTCTGGTCCCTGGTGGGTCTCCAAGCTCTCTGGCAGGGCAGTGCCATTGGATTCTTAGGGACTGCAGGACTAGAAGGATGGGAGTGTGCACACTCTAGTGTCTGCCCCCATCCTGGCTCTCTCAGCCTCCAGCCCTCTCTTCCTGCCCAGTTTTCCAGGGGGCGGACTGGCATCACACATTTAGCTAAGCCCCTGCCCCTTTCACTTGGGAAGGTGAGATCTGTGTGCAGAAAGTCTCCTCCATGTGTGAACCTATGGGGAAAAGATCTAGGCCACTGTCATTATTCATTATCTCATAGTGCCCGAGTGTGCTAGGCCTTTCCCAGAACACTGGGCTCTGCCCCAGAGAGCTTGCAGCCTTTCTGGAGAGCCCCATTAGTCAGAAGATAAATCAGGTGCTATAAAGGGCAGTATTGTCTAGTGGGTAGGGCATTGCAGACTGGGTTCTATTCTTGGCTGTTCTACTGACCTCCCACTTCCCCTGTCTCTGCCTCTGTTTCCCCTCTCACACCATGTCTGTCTAGTCTGTAATTTCTCCAGAGCAGAGACTGTCTCTCACCATGTGTTTGCCCAGCAACAGGGCCTTCTTATCCCGGCTGGGGCCTTTACAATCAGGCCAACTCTATGGCCCCGTCAATGTTTGCACCCTCTCTTATGCCTGCCAGCAAAGGTATTAATTGCAATGTAGAGATTTGTGCAGTAGGCCACTACACAGCCTTTGTTGCAACTTTTGATCACTACTGGATTCAGATGAATAGGGTGGAGGTTTTAGGGCTCAATTCCCTGGGCTGGTGCTTTGGTGTTTCCACTTTCTACTCCTCTTCCCTGGAGCTAGATCTATTAGTGACTAGGTACTGTCACTCCTGGCACCTCAGGAAATCGCATCCCTAAACAAATGATGCGAAAATGCAAATATCCTTGGGTGCACCTCTCAGCTCTTGTAAGAGATCTCTGCTGGCTCACATATGCCCTATTCTTTCTACCTTCCATAGGCTGAAATCCAAGATTCCTGTTATCCCCGCAGAACCAACACAGCTGAGGAAGCAGAAGCTGAAGTATTCTGGCTTAAGTGTTGTCATCAGAATTGCCAGCTATATTCCCATGGTGCAGCCAAATTCTGTTCCCAGTTGCCCCTGTGTGTAGGGATAGCTGAGAGCAGACTTTGGCTTGCAGAGTCATTATGCCTGATGATTGTGCATGAGTCAGAAAGAATTGCGATGCTCAGGTCTCGGAGTGAGTTTGCAGGGCTGGCCATTAGAAAACAACAGCTGAGCATGTTTGCTAGAGTCGCTCAGAGGCAATAAGCAGGAAGCTCCATCATGCCATTTGATTAAGCAGTGTCCAGAGTGGCACTGGGCGTTAGGCCTGCTAGGCTGGTGGTATCAAACATTGGGTTTCACGGGTGCCAAACGTTTGCAAAGAACCACCTAATGCCCGTTATGTAAGAAACCAGTTTCAGTGGCTAATAGTCCTATATTTGCCTCTGATTGCACAGAACCCAGCCCTGCACTCAAGGCATGTACTGTAGAGTACAGTTAGTTAACTTCTGATTAGAGAACAAGTCCCAGCTTGTGACCCCTGGGCGCAGCGGCAGGATCGCTGCAGGCCTTGTTTTTAATGCTGTGAACAGAGACAATTAGAGCATCTTGGCGAACACTGAGCTCAGTGGTTAAGGATACAACATCAAAATGTCAGCTGTGACGTTTAACCGGCAGCCTGCTCATGCTGACTAGAGCCCACCTGGGCAGTTTGCATGGGGAATAGGAGTTGCGATGCTTGTGGGAGTTTAGGGAATATGCAAGTCTTTGTTGCTATGCCCACATACACAGGCTGTGTGCAGGGGTGGGGGCTCCATGGGGCTTAAGGACAGGGAAAGGAGTCCTCCCCCAGAGGCTGCAGAGCAACGGCAGCTCCCCCAGGCCTGTCTGAGCCAGGGTAGAACTGGCTAGTGAATACATAGAGAGGTGCACTACTCCTCACCCACCCTGTCCCCCAAAACCTCCCGCTGCCATGCTAGGAGCCTCGTGTGTGTCCTCTCTCGTGCTCAGGGGACGCAGGATGCCTGCCTGTGCTCCTGGCCTCAGGCACTGGAAGGACACCAGGCCTTCCACATAAACCAGGGTGGATATGGTGAGCCCCTGGCTGCTGTAGACTAAAGTAACTACTTGATCCTTCAGCCAGTAGCTAGGCACGAGTATGTAGTTAGCTCACGTTGATAATTGTGATCCAGGGGATGATTTCACCTGTCTCTGGAGGAACTTTGGTTATTTCCTGGCTTGATCTGCTTTGGTGTCATTATACCGCTCGTTCCAGTGGTGTACCAAGAAACCCCGGTCAGCTGCATCTGGCAGAGGCCTGTACACAGAGAACTCAGCCTTCTGTGGAAATGGTGAATGAATATTACGGTGCTCTGCCTTTATATACAGCCACACCTGGGAAGAGGCAGGGCAGAGAACACAGGTCCCTGCTGAGAAAAGAGCAGTAGGGACCAGTGAAAGAGTCAGGGGATGCTGGGAAGGTTCCAGCACCCTGTGGTCTCTGATAGAATCAGGCATGTGCTATATTAACACTGCCCAGGTGTCATGGGACTGGCTATTAAGGGATTCAGCTGCCCAACCTACCTGTGAAAGGCTCCACTAAAGGGAATGAGCCAACCAGGCCCACCTGGGATATGTAACTGCCTCCATAGCTGGAAGGCAGTTAAGTAAGTAGCACCTGGGCCTAGTAAAAGGCTGAGGAAAGTTCAGTTGAGAGGAAGTTCTGGAGGAGAAAGGAAGTGCCAGGAGAGGGGTGCTCCTAAGGAGCCTGAACTGAGCAAAAGCTCTCTGGGCAGGGAGAACAGGGAGGAAGAATTGCTGAGCTTGTTGGGCAGCAGGGAATCCTCAGGCCTTACCCCAGATGCTGCTGTTGCTGGAACCTAGAGACTTTTGTTTTGGGACTTCTAAGTGTTATCTGGGCTCTGTCATTGAATTTAAATGGGAGTTGGGCACAGAGCTCCTGTGAAAATCCCAGTCATAGGTTCAAACTCCAGGCAGCAGTTGACCCTGAAAGCTCTTTTTTGGAGGAGGAGTCTGTTTTGTGTCCAATGCTTGGAGCCAAAAGATCCTATGCTGCCAAGCTACATGCTGCAAACACCTTCCTCAATTACTTTGGTCGTCTTGCCAGTTTTTGTAGAACCTTTCATCTCTCCATGGCATGCCAGGACTAACCTTCCTCTGGAGACGGTTCAGCAGCCAGTCAGAACACACCTCCCTGCAGCCTGTTTGAAAAAGGCTTGTCACTTGCAGGGGAATAAAGCTGCTGACCCAGCTCTGCTTTTTTATTTTTTTTTTAAGGGACACCACATGTTCTAGGAGGTTAAGTGGACCGCAGTGTACTGAGGATAAACATTTTATTTAATATCATTAAGTACCATGCAAAATATTTCTGTGATGAAATCTTGTTGGTAGTGCTGAAGGGAAGGTGGCAGGCAGGGAAAGTCTGAAAAGAAATGTTACAATCTTTTGGCTGATCACAGCTTGGATGTATATATGATGAAGGGAACTAGCAGTGACAGAAGAGAAGGTATTTTTAATTAGGGGATTGGATCTACTGCATTTGAGGTCCAGTATTTACATTTGAAAAATAAAGTCAACATGCTTTACCAAATCTAATAAGAAATATTTTAACTTAACTTAAAAAAATGTAAACGTCTGCCTGTAATCTTTACAACCCAAACAACAGCTGAGCATTCATGAGAACGCCAATGTGAAACTGACTAAAAATTAAAGAGGAGCTGAGTAGATTGTCTCTAGACAGCAAGCCAAATTTCCCTAAAGTGTGTTTGCGTTTTTATGTGAGTTTCTGGTTTGGTCCATTACAACAAAAAGGGCCAGTGACAAAGTTTGGATGTGGAGCCAAGCTTTCCAAAAGGTCAAGACTTTTCAGAGCTAGGGTTTGGGTCAGGCCCAGGTGTGCTAGAAGAAAGGTGGGATTGGCCAGGCCATTTTCATCATCCAGTTTGAATGAAATCCAAAAAGTAAACAAGAGCAAATAGAGGTTTTACTTAATAAGTGGCGTTGTTACTAGCATCACATATTAGGGTGGTTTTTATGCAATTTGTATGCAGATTACATCCCTTTACCAAAGGCAGTTATTAAATGTTGCAAAATGTGGAGCTAAAACAGTCACTTGTTCTTATCTATGTTATCTGAGAAATACGTGGAATGACTGGCTCCTCTTTTCTATGAATAGCTTTATAGCTGGCAAGCTCCTTGGGGCAGGGTTCAGTGCCAAGCAGAGCCTGGATGCTATTTGAAAATTAATAGTCATAAGCTCTACATGTGTTTCAGGCATGTGTATTAGTGACAGACCAGTTTGGACCATTTGTCCAAGACCTTCTAAATTCTGGGAGGTTCAGATAAATAGAACCATATCTCAATTGTTTGTGGTCTTGGTTACACCCAGATCTGAGGCCTCTGGGGCAGGGCCTCCATGGAGCAATTCCAGCTAATGGGTTGAGAAGACCTTCATCATTTTTATGGCCACCCAACCCATCCAGCAGTGCACTCATGAGTGAGTGATTATCATGTACCCCCATAGTTTATAAAGAGGCATGTAAATGATAGTTGGGTTCTGTTCCAGGATCTCCCATGTAGCTGCTGTGTGACCTGGTGCAGATCAATTTCCCTTTTCTTCTTCTCCTGCACTTTGGCTGTCTTGTCTACTTAGATTCTAAGCTCTGTAGGACAGATACTGTTTCTCACTAAACGTCTGTACAGCACTCAGCACAATGGGGATCGTGATCCCAGATTGGATCAGGTCTCCAAGTACCCCTGTAATACAAATAATAATGACACAAAACGCACAGAGGCATTCTACTAAAAATATCAATGCATTCATAGCAATGTGCTCCCAAAATGTCCAGCAAGCCACATTTTTTCAGGGCAGCAATGAAAAGACAAGGCAGGTCTGTGCATGTGTTTGGATTGAGAGACTCATCACTGTCATTAATGTTTAATATCATTGAGAGTACGGTTTATGTTCCTATGGAAAGATCACCTTGGCCATGTGTGCTACTCAGTCCAATGGAAACTGAAAAATGAGGAGGGATATTTTCTTTTCTTTTTTAAAAACAACTTCCATGGAAGGTTGTCTTTTATTATTTTGTTTTTTTCCAGACGTGCTTTGTGGGTCCATGCCATGACAGCGCTCCACTCACCTCTGGGTGTTTGCAGAGGACACAAAAGCTGAGATGTAGAAAGAATGATGCTTTGTTGTCCGGTAGCCTGAATATGTTAGGCAGGAAGGAGAGGGGGAATACGCCCCTCCTCCCCGCAACCAAAACTTCTGCCAAGGTGATAAAGATTTAACAATAACCAGTCATAACATAACAGTTCCTGGCTGCTCTGCCAAAATTTGCTGCAAGCAAGTGAACTCAGAAATAAACACTGACCTAGCCAAAGACTGGCAGACTTCAAGATGGTCTTCAGGGTGTGCTAATTACTTCCACATGTGCAGGGCTGTCCTCAGGATTTATGGGGCCCTACACAGTATTATTAAACTGGTGCCCTATGGCCGATGGCAGTTCTAGCTCACAGCCTGGCTGGGGGCGGGGAGAGTAAATTTGGGAATAAAAAATGTCAGTCACAGGTTTTTTGATATGCCCTGAAGTGTGTCAGACATTTATTTGCAAAAACTTTGAGGTAAGTGTGAGTCAGCTGTGTTGCTGAATACAACATTAAATATTATGGAATACATGATGCAGCTCTTCTCTGTTTTACATTTTCCTAATCAGTATTTCTAAGCTGATTTTATATTTTAAATGTACTCTTAAGCCTTCATAAAGTAATCGTTCCAGATTACTACATATTTAACTCACTGAAACAGACATTATTTACAGTTAATCGGTCACTGAGGTTTAGTGTGTTCATAACAATGTTCATTGCTTTTAGAAAAAGGGAACACTAATTAACTTTGTGTAATCTCTGTAACAATAGACATGTTTATGAAATTTCACCAACTTTAAAAATATGTTTCCAGAGATTTTAGGCGTAACAAAGGATTTTATATCTTACTAAGGTACTGTTTTTGCTGGAGGGTTCTCTTAAAACTTGTTTATCAGATAGTCAGAAGTAAAGAAAGGGAAACTCTTTGTCTCTCTATCTGGAAGGAAAGGGGTGTTGTCCCTTTAAGGACTTTCATCAATGGGAGTGTAGAAGCTGTGGGGGTGAAGAGAGAAAGGGACGGACAAAAAGGACAGGAAGACTTTGGAAGCAAGATTTTTTTACTATAGTAATTAAAATGTGTGTTTTAGATAAGGGTGATCCTTTGAAGGATTTCTTTAAAAAACTATATGTCTGACGATCCAAGCATTTAAGGCTAAAGATGATCGTGCATCTAAAAATCTATGCAAAGATTTTATAATCTTCACCAACTCACTATTGAAATATTTTTAAAGCAAAGTTTAAACTAAAGTCCTGTAGAGTGACATGTTTTGAGTAAATAGTACAGTAATGCACAACTGTTTTTGTCAGTAACTTCAGAAACTGAAGTATATACCTGGGGTTTGGCAAATGCCTGTTTAATGACTTCATTACCCCTTGAATGGCTCTTTAACAGTTTCCGTGTTTTGCTAATAGGTCTGGCAGGTTGGAGGCTTTTTCACTTCTAGCTACTAGATCCCCTCCCAAGGAAGACTCACCAGGCTGCAGCAGCCAGTAGGAAAGGTCAGAACAGGGATAAGGAAGTCAGGAGGGTGGCTACTAAGGCCCAGTAGTGCCCCAAATTTTCAGGTGCCCTGGCAGCTGCATATGTTGCATATGCCTAAGGACAGCCCTACACATGTGGCTCAGAACTGATCAGAAGCTGATGCAGCCTCATGAGGTCATCAAGGCCCCAGTCCACCAAAGCACTCAAGTGCATGTGTAACATGAATCCATCCAGTGAGTAATCCCATGTCTATGGAGCAAAGCATTTAAGCATGTGCTTAACTTGAAGCTCATGGTCACAGGGTGGCTTGCCCTTGGAGAACCTGGGGCTAAGCCAGCTCTGCTTTCAAGATGAGCCCACCTGAGAGGAATCCAGTAATTCAAATATAATAAAATACAGCAGGCTGCTGTGGGGAGGAGTGGCTGGTAAAAGACAAAAACAGCAAGTGCTCAGGGTAGAAGGCCTCCTGGCAAGCCAAGGGATCCCAGGAAATAGGATGCTATGAGGAGCTGGAACTGCTGAAAGACTCCATGTTTGGTTTGGAGTTTTGTTCTTGACACGCTTTCTGTCAGCCAGGTGAAGAGTGAAATAGAGAATTTGGGGCTGAGGAGGGGACTGGAAGCTGTGTGCTCCTAAAAGGGCCCTCGTGAAAGGCAACTAGAGGTGGGTGGTGGTAGCTATGGTACTACAATTGTGTTTAAATCTCACTGGGGTAAATGGGGTTGCTTATGCTCTGAAGGTGAAACATGTGTGGTGGGTTGGATCACAGAAACCCCCTTGGGGTTGCTAACTGATGTGCCAAGACTACTTCTGCTCCTGCTTTCCTGCCCTGGCAGCTCAGGACTTCAGTGCCCTGCCTGGTTTGAGCCAGACCCGCTAGCCTGCTGCAAACCCAGATCCAGGTCTGAACCACGTCCCCTAACAGCTGTAGGCTTAATTGGAAGCAGCTTTAGAAATGTTCCTGTCTTTAGCACTCAACTCCCAGTGGGGTCCAAACCCCAAATAAATCAGTTTTACCCTGTAAAAAGCTTATACAGGGTAAACTTGTAGATTGTTCACCCTCTATAACACTGATAGAGAGATATGCACAGCTGTCCCACCCCCACCGGTACTAATACATACTCCAGGTTAATTAATAAGTAAAAAGTGATTTTATTAAATGCAAAAAGTAGGATTTAAGTGGTTCCAATTAGCAACAGACAGAACAAAGTGAATTACTAAGCTAAATAAAATAGAACTTGCAAGCCTATGTCTAATACAGTAATAAAACTGAATAGGAATAAAACCTCACTCTCAGAGGAGTTCCAGTGAGCTTCCTTTTACAAACTAGTCTCCTTCTAGTCCGAGTCCAGCAATCACTCACACCCCCTGTAGTTACTGTCCTTTGTTCCACTTTCTTTCAGGTATCCTTGTGGGTGGAGAGGCTATCTCTTGACCCAGCTGAAGACAAAATGGAAGGGTCTCTCAGGGATTTTTATAGACTTTCTCTTCTGGGTGGACACCCCTCCCTCCCCCTGTGTAGAATCAAGTTACAAAATAGAGATTCAGAGTCACATGGGCAAGTCACATGTCCATGCATGACTCAGAACTTACAGGTAGCAGCCATTGTTCACATGCTATCTTGAACATCCTCAGGTAGACTTCTTATGTGGATTGGAGCCTCCCAAGATCTATTGTCAGTTAAGTGCTTCTTGACTGGGCACTTAACTTGCACATTCCTTTCTCAAGAAGCTGACCCAATGCTTTACTAAGGCTACTTAGGGTATGGTTACACTTACAAGATTATAGCGCTATAGGTTATAGCGGTCCCCTTATACAGGAATATGTATAGCGCTATTGTATGTCCACACTCAGATGCTCCTGCGGTATAGCATGGCCACATTTGGGGCACTTAATGCGGCATTAAGAGCAGCGCATTAGGGCAGGTATCCCAGCATTCAGCTGGGTGCAACGTGCTTTTTAAACGAGGGGGGTGAGGGGGGACGCGTTGTGTGTATGCGGAAGGAGAGAGACAGTGGTTTTTCCGTTTTTCTGAAAGCCTGTCAGTGAGCCTCCGTTCACAGAAGGCTTTGTTTTCACACAGGCTCCCTCCTTAAACATTTGCATTGCTTATCTGCTGAGTTAAGAAAGAAACTCTAAAGAGGTACTTCCGCATTCCTCCAGCCGAGTTCAAAACAAAGGGAAGAGACGTCAATTGCCTTAAATGGCTCTAGGCATCTCCAGAGATTACTTGTAGCGCAGTGGGTGTCCACATCCTTGCTGTAGCGCTACAGCAGCTGCGCTACAGCCCTTATTCCCCATGCGGAGGTGGATTAATAATAGCGCTATAACTCAGCAGTTATAGCGCTCTACGTACCTTGCCAGTGTGGACGGAGAGGAGGTTATAGTGCTCGTGGGGGCTTTATAGCGCTATAAAGTGCCAGTGTAACCATGGCCTTAGAAATCAAGCAAGTACACAACCAATATTCATAACGTCGAACACAAAAATGATATATGCATACAAATAGGAGGAATAGATTCAGTAGATCATAATCTTTACAGGAATATGTTACATGGCATATGGAGCATAACACATATCATATCATATATACATTTATAAGCATATTTCCATAAAGCCTTATGGGGTGCACTGTCACAATATGCTTAAATGCTTTAAGTGGGAGATTTCCAAGAGAATATCAGGAAATTTCCCTTCCCCCAGCTGTTGCATTTCACCAGTGCATTCTGCTGAGGTCCTCCTTTGGCAGACCTCCACCCCAGGACACAAGGCACTTAGAATGTTATTCCTTTGACAAAGGGTGGGGGTTGCAAGGGAAACCTAGTTGCAGGCTCAATTGTGACTTCGCTACCATAGCTTCATAGGAAATATCTAATGCGAAGAGGGCCCCTAAGATGCAATCCAATGGTATTGGCCATGCTCTGGAAAGTTGGGACCTTTGGCTCTCCATGCCCTTTGTGGTTCTGATGACAAATCTCTAAGGGCCTGATCCAGCTGCCAATTAATTCAGTTGGAGTCTTTTAATGGACTTTATTGGCATTTAGATCAGGCCATAAATATGATGTGGTTTAGCACATATATTCCTAACACTTATGGTCTGGAATCTAAGCCAAATGTTATCTCCTATCCCTGCTCATATGATTCCAGTTATTATAAAACCTAAACATAGTTTATGACATGGCTTTTTGCAGTGGTCTGGTTCCATATAAAGCCACATATACAATATAATAATCTCATGCTTTAAATGACCTTCTCTGTTAATAATCTCATTTCTTTCTTGCTGCAGTATAAACCTTTTATATGACTATAAATCTGTGGGTGTATGTGACTCCAAATGCTGATTTATTTTTGTTTCTCTAGTTTTATGCCCTTAAAAACAGCATTGCATTGTATTAACTTCATGTGAACAGCCCATTCGTCAGTTTGATGCACTTTGAGCACATCTTTCTTGCAACACTGGATACTACGATCAGATAATCTAATTCTCAGAACAGGATCCAGACTCCATTGCTTTAAGCATGTTGTAGTATATAGAAGCTATAAGAAGACTTTGATTCAGCTAATTTGTTTATATTTTTTTTCCATTTGGGTGGTGGCAACATTTACCAAGCCAAGGTCAGAGAAAAGCTATAACTTTGGGAGTAAATACAAGCCTGGAATGACCAGTATTAATTTTTAAAATCCTTGTGGGCCCCCATCTTCTGCACTCAAAGTGCCAGAGTGAGGATTTAGTCTTGACAAAGACTAAGGCACAATCTGGATCTCAGGATTCACTTAGGCAGGCCTCTTTGAAATGAATGCGACTTTTGTCTGAGCAAGAACCGTAGCATTTGGCTCTCTGTGAACCACTCTTCTGTCTACAGTGAGAGCAAAGTCATATTTCTCTAAAGCTGAAAGTCACTCCAGTCAATGCAGGAAAACAGATGGTTGCGGGGGGTGGGGGAGGGCGGGGGAGTTAATATACATGTAGTGAGATGATTAAAATTCCAGAGCTCCAAAGACATCTGAGGCCATGAAGCAATCCACTTAAATGTGAATTTTGGCAAGGAACCCAGATTTCTGGAGAAACAATCACTCATGCAAAATAAAAACTCACATACACATGCATGGCTACATAGGGAATGAGAGAGGTAACCTTTTATTGGACCAACTTCTGGTGGTGAAAGAAAAATGCTTTGAGAACTCTTCTCAAGTCTGGGAAAAGTACTTGGAGGGTCACTGCTATATACAAGGTGGAACAGGTTGTTTTAGCATAAGTAGTTAATTGGTTCCACTACGTATCTAGCTGTGATGCTGAGTACATTTCTCAGACCTGAAGAGCTCTATGTAAGCTGAAACTTCTTTCAGCCATATAAATTAGTCCAATAAAAGAGATTACCTCACCCACCTTGTCTCTCTCTCATCCCTACAACACTGCAAACATGTAAGTAGCTACAAGCCCTCAGCAAAATATTTGGCAGATCTACTAGTGCCATTCAGGCAAGTGGAATATAGAAGGTCGACAGTCCCTCCTACCAAAGGGGGTGGGGGGTGTTCCATAACATTGTCTCACTAATAGAGCATTTCCGGTATGGCTTTTGTGTTTGGAATTTAAGGTCTGATGAGGACTGGATGTAGTGAAATGGCTGGGGGTCTAATGCTCCGCTGTCTTTCACTCTGTGTTGTCTTTGACACCTGTGAGGGGTGGGGTTCATGTGCTAACAGCCTGATTTGATAGCATTTTATGACCATTTTGCAGGGCCATAGATAACAAGGCTCATCTTTTTCTATTCCAAAATATGAATATGTAAAAGTGGCACTTTCTCATTGGGTGTTTGGATGTGTGCTGGGTGAGGTCTGCTTATGACAATGACAGAAATCACTCTTTGCCATTTGTTACTCTGAATAGCAGTGCAGCCAAACTTCTCAGCCATTAATTAAGTTCCAGTTGGTGGCTAGATGCTGCTTTGTTATGCTTCATGGAAAGAATTGGTGTTGGAAAGATGCAACAAAGGGCATAATTGGAAGAGAATGGCTTGTATGGGTGTAGCAGAGGGCAGAATTTGGCCTGCAGAAGCAGAGATTCCAGGCTGAGTTTGCAGAGTTGGCAACCAGACAAACCATCATTTTACTGAGCTGGTTACATCTGGTATCTATTGAGGGATAAGAAACACTGGGCTTAGGGCTAGTATGTTTAAAAAAAAGCAGGGGGGAGGGCACATGGGTCTCTATAGCTGGCTGAAATTTTTTAGCCACCATCACTTTTGTGGCATTTTGATGATGAATTTCATGAAATTCCTCTTTATTTTTTTTTTTTTGGCAAACTTTCCATGGTTATCCTCTTACCCCAGATCAGTTGTATCCCAGACCTCACACCAAAGACGACGTGTGTAGCCAGTTCTATAATAAACAACTGCAGATTTATTATCTAGGAAAAAGAAATGAGTTATTTATAGGTCCAAGCAAGCATGTAACACCAATGAGTTGTAAATTCTAAGAGTAACCACGTTGTAGCAGTCATCAGTTCAAAACCTCATTCGAGACAAACCCAGGGATAACCCTGGGGAATCTCTCACTTCATTTTAGAGTCTCTGGCCCTGACAATTCAAACAGCAGAGAGATGAAACATTTTCTTATGACTCTGCTTCCTTTTATGTTTGGCCTTCCAGTCCATGGCATGCGCTCCCTGGCATTTGCAATGTGTGATAGGGCCATGCACTAATCCTTTGTATTGTGACATTTTTTAATGACTCATTTAATCTTCATAGCCTTTCTGAATGGGCGAGGGAGGCGATTCCCAGACCTGGGTTTACAAACTCAGAGCAAACAGTTTTAAAATTATAAAGCAAAACTTACATATCGTATTGCATGGGATACAGACATTACAAGTGAGATTAATGCATGCAGCAATTTACAAGCATTTCAGAGTCTAAACCCAAAATACGTTCTTGGAAGACTAATATCTGTTCTGAAAAAAACTAACATACAGGTGAGCTGCTTTGGCTGTCAGCTATGAGTTTGTTAGTTATTTAACTAATTCCTGTGGCCTTGGCCAGAGCTGGCACCTCCCACCCTCACCACCCCATCTTTGTCCCTAGTCAGTTCCAATATTTCCCCTCTTGGCTCTTTACCTGTTTTTCATCCTATTTAGGCAATCTGCCTAATATTAGCCTCAGTATTACACACTTGCTTGGATAAAACCAAAGCAACAATGCCATCCTCTCTCTTAAACTGATGTTTGCTTGGTAAAGATGGAAACTTTTCAAAGAAAATAGCAATCATTGTAATTGCAGTGATTTTGTGCTAGGCACACTGGGACTCAAGGACAAACAAATTACCCTCACTATTTTTTTTATGCCACTGTATTGCCTTGAGTCTCCCCTAGGCTCACTGACATGGAGGGAGCTGGCTTTGAGGACCTCCAGAGATATTAATATAAAAGTGGGGCACACCAGGGGTAGTTGAGAAGCTTTTTCACACCCTGCTTACTAAACACAAAGCCCCAAAAGATCTGCAAAGGCCACTGCATGGGACAGCAGACAGGAAGCATCTTTGCTGACTATTTAAATGTTAGTTGCCTGACTGTGTTGCTGTGTAGAAAGGTATTTTATGGTGTTATTATCAGAGACTCCCTGAGGAATTACAAATTTGCAGACAGTGCATTTTCTTCATGGTTTGGAAGAATGATGGTGGTGGGGAGGGGGACTCTGTGAAAAAGATTTGGGGTCATGGTGGATAATCAGCTGACCATAAAGTCCCAGTGTGATGCTGTGGCCAAAAGCGCTAATGCAGTCCTTGGACGCATAAACAGAGGAATCTCAAGTAGGAGTAGAGAGGTTATTTTATGTAGCTAGGGCAATCTAAGTTTTAAAGGCAGGCCAGGTCCAGATGAATAGATTCTTAGCAGGACAGGAGATAACCATGGAAGGCTTAACTTACTGGAAACTTTTTTTTAACTGTTGTCCCAGAATTTATCTGCCAACAATTTTGAAATGGTTTGATATTTCTAACTGGATGTTTCCCAGTCTCAACCTACCAAAAGTGTCAGCTTTCTTGTTTCTACAGGAGTTATTCTTTTCTCTTGTAATTCTGACACTTTAAAACAAAAGCACAGTTCTTTGCGATCACTGGTGGTTTAGAATATTGTTTGTTTTACACAGATGTTTTCCTTTCAGTAAATGGGTGATGGATGATGATGATGCTTAGACCATCACTGGAGTCTCTGCAAGTGTAGTGATTCATGCAAAAAAAATTAGTCACTGGAGTGGGGTGTGAGCGAGGTATTAAGTAAAGGCAGGAGACATACAAAGGCAGCAAAGTCATGTGGATTTGAGTGTGCACATGTTTACACCACAATCATAAGCTGACCTATGTTATGACTTATAGTCACTGAAGTAATTACTATAGTGGCTGATGTCCACACTAGCCTCCTTCTGTCGGCGATACATATCCTCACCACAAGTGCTTCCTTTGACTAAAGAGGGGCAGTGTTGGGGGACTGACCGCCAGAGCTTTCAGCTCCGCGCAGCTCCCCACCGGGAGCTTCTCACCTCCCTGCTCCCAGCCAGGGGGGTGGGAGCAGCTGCTTGGGGCTTCTCGCCTCCCTGTTCCCTGCCAAGGGGGAAGGGGAGGAGCCACCAGGGGCTTCTTGCTTCCAGCTAGGAGATCCGCACCCAGAGTCCAGTCAGCTGCCATGCTCCTGGTGAGTATTGGGGGCTCTTGGGGGCAGCAGGGCTCCCAGCAGGGAACCCAGGTGGCAGCCCAAGCCAGGAGCCTGGGTGGCAGCCCAGCTTGGAGTAGAGTGCTGGCATCAGCCTGGCATGGGGAGCTGGCTTTCTTGTCAATTTCACAGTTCCAAATTGATAAGACAAACAACAGCAGATGTAAGTAACTCAGTGGTTCTCAACCCGTAGCCCAGTTAGCACACAGCTGCGGCCCAGCTGCATGCTAAAGACCACCTGGCCCTGCACAGCGTGGTCTGGAATCCTAGCTGCCCTGCTTGATGCCACAGGGTCCAGGGTCCCGGCTGCCTGGCACAGCACATAGGGTTGCCAACTTTCTACTCACACAAAACCAAACACTTTAAATTTCTCATGTAGGCAAGCTCTGTGTGTGCACTAGGCGTGATCAATACATAATTATATGGGTATGGAGATTTGAAAGATGTAGGTGTGTGCATAGGGTGTGTAGCTGTGATCAATATGTGCAAAATCAGAGAAAACTGGAAAACAGAAAAAAATAAGAAATGAGCTGAATAGATCAACCATTTAAATGGAGAGACAAGGTGGGTGAGGTATAGGGTGACCAGACAGGACTTATGAAAAATCAGGACAGGGGGTGGGGGATAATAGGCACTTTTATAAGACACAGCCCAAATATTGGGACTGTCCCAATAAAATTGGGACATCTGGTCACCATAGTGAGGTAATATGTTTTACTGGCCCAACTTCTGTTGGTGAGAGAGAGAAGTTTTCAAGCTACACAGAGCTCTCCTTCAAGTCTGGGGAAAACCCTCAGATGGTGCGTCACAACTAAATACAAGGTGGAGCAGACTGTTTAGCATAAGTAGTCTAGTCAACATATGTTCTCAGAGCCAATTCAAGGTGAAATGGCCCATTAACATCTCTCCAGTCATAAGACAAAAAAGAGAGGTTAGTAGATTGTTGTAAGAAGCCCTTTATCCAGTATCTTTATGAAGACCATGATTTTAGTTTTAGCAAAGTTATGAATTTAAACTCCCAAGCTTGTCTTTTGATGCTGTTCTTCAGGATGAAGACTGAGATGACAGATATGGAGTGGTGGTTTTGTGAAAAGTGTTTGCCCACGGGTGATATGATGGTTTTTGTATTTTATCATTTTTCTATGTGAATTCATTTGAGAGCATAGTATTTATCCTGTTTCACCCAGGTTATTGTTCCACTTTGCACTTAGTTGTGACAGCCTGAATATTTTTCCTAGTCCTGTAGAAGAGCTCTGTGCAACTCAAAAGCTTGTCTCTTTCACCAATAGAAGTTGGCCCAATAAAAGATATTACCTCACCCACCTTGTCTCTCTAATATCCTGGGACCAACAGGGCTACAATACTGCAAACAATCTCTTAGTCTGACATTCATCCCCATTCCCCATCAGAGTGCAAATAGTTTATCTGAAGCAATAAACTAAAATAACTCTAATTCCTCCAGCCTGCTGTAGCGTATAGACTATGTTAAATAGAAATGAAATTAGGCTTTGATTTGCAGTCAACTTGAGTGTAGAGAAGTAAGGGGAAATTGAGCTTGCTGATGTGAGCAGAAGTCAGAGGTAAGCTGGGCAAATAGAAGTTAGCAAGGAGGACCTGCCCCAAAGTTATGCTGTGGCTGTGTTTTGCTTGTAAGTGGTTTCAGCAGGATTTTTAGTGAGTGCTTTTAAGAACCGTGAATGTTTTATTCAAACGCTGTCTACACCGATAGCAGGGAAGGACGTGGTGTCTTGCCGGGGCTGTACAGTGATCCCCCCCCGCCGGCCAGGTCTCTTGAAGAGAATTTGGTTACTAAGCATCTTGTGAGTCCTTAGCAACGCTCCCTCCTCCTTGCCCCCTCCCCTTCCATCTCCTCTTGGCCAATGGGTGGGGTTGGGATGGTACGTGTCACAAAGAAGGGGGTGGGCATAGAAGCGGGGGCGGGGTGTGGTGGGGTGCTGCTGAGCACTGAGTGAGCTGTAAGCTGCCTGTGGATGCAGGAGGTTCCTTCCCTCCCCAGCAGCAGCCAGCAGATAGGTGAGTGCCTGCACCTCCCACCGCCATCCAGGAGCCCCCCAGCCAGTGGCTGCAAGGGGGCTCGGGGAGACAGCGAGGTGGGAGCACGTGGCAGGGGCTGCTGGGGACCTACAAACACAAACTGAAAGGGATCCACCAAGCACCAGGGCAGCACAGGGGACAGGAACCCAGCCCCCCGTCACTGCCCAGCCTGTGCGAGCTTGAAGCGGGGGATGGAGGGGAGGCAATGTACTAGGGAGGGAGTCAGGGGAATTTAGCCCGGCCACTCCCCAAAAATCTCCCTTCCCCAGAACTAAATCTGTGCGTGTGAAGTGTGGGACGCGGAGATACTGTTAATGTTCATACAGACAAGTTAATGGTAGGAGGGGAATCCAGGGAAACTGAATCCCCCCAAATCAAAAAAGTGTTCTGCACCCCATGTAGATTTTTGGAGGGCTGAGGGGGGTGCAGCCATTTACCTGCGTATGGGGAAGGGAGGGTAGATGAGTTAGTAGTTTTGGGAGTAGGTCGTACAGGGATGTGGGAAAGAATTTACTTTTAGTGGGGGAACCAGGGCAACATAGCTCTCTTCACTCCCCAGACCATCTCTTTCCCCTCACTAAATGTCTGTGTCAACAGGGGAAGGACAAGCATTCATTAGGAGGAGAAAGCCATGAACTCCAAAACTACTTGTTTCCGAGGTCTAAATATGTGCAGAGGGCACAGGGAGAGTCCATAAGAGGGGGACAAAGTGGTGGCAGTAGTTAATTAGTGAGAACTGGCCATGGAATTTCATCCCAGCTCTGCCAAAACAGCCAGCTCAGAGGGCTGCATTTTGAAAAGTTTTTGCTAATTTTGGATTTCCAGTTTGAGGCACCTTCGTCCTGATTCTTCAGAGATGCTGAGCACCTGCAGCTTCTATTGATCTCAACTCAACAGCACCTCTGGAGATCAGGTACTAGGTGTCTTAGGTTGAGCATCCACAGGGCCAGGTGGCCAAAAGGGATGGGCACTTAAATTCAATAATTTCACAGATGCAGGGAATGTATGTTCCCGCCTCTCACTCATCTCTCTATTTTTCCTGTGGTTTGTATTAGCATTTGCTAAATTATCTGCTATTTATTATTGCTATTAATAACACTTCACACTTCTCAAGCACTGTTCACTGAGCACCTCAAAGCACTCTCAGAGAAGCTAGAGATGGAAAAGACCTACAAGGTCACCTAGTCACGCTTTCCAGACATTTGCAAACATGTACAGCGTTTACCTGGGACTACAGCAGCTTCCAGACCTGTGTGTGGCTTCCTGCCTTCCTCTTCCAGCCCAAATAGTTTGCTCCCACCTCTGAAGTTTAACAGTTTCCTGGCCTCAGAGAATGTCCTTTTCTCCTTCCATGACCTCCCTAGTTTTCGCTGGTTTGCATGATCACTTGCAGTACTATGTTCCATATCATTTGTATTGGGAAACATTCAGTAGTAATAATAATACTTTGCTCTGCTAAAGCAACATTTATATGAGCATCCCAAAGATGAGCTATAGATGTTTATTATTGGTTAGTATAGCAGCACCCTAGACTTTCCTGTGACTTTCGTTCCATGTTGCCTGATTCTGATTTCTCACTTTTTACATCTGCATAATTCCACTGGGCCAGATCCTCAGCTGCTTTAAAACCATCATAGCTCCACTGAAATCAATGGACTAGCAGAAGGTCTGATCCAGTGAATTCAGTGGTGTTACTCCTGATGTACAACAGTGTACGTTGGATCTGAATCAGGTGTGTAAACTGTTTTGTGGCACTCAGTGGCCCCTCTTTTGACCCCCTCACACCTCTATATTTTTTTTCTGATGTGCATTGTCATTTGCTAACTATATTAGGACATGATATTTTTCTTAGTCTGCTGCTTCAAGTATGTTGAGTGTCTCCTTTCTATTCCCTTCTAGGAATTTCAGTTATAAATCATCAGGATTTATTGGTTTTGCTCCTGGGAAGAAACAGGTTTTCTTCCGTTATTGCTGAGGTGACTAAAACTCAAGAAACCCTCCCTCCGCAGAGGTTTAGAACTTTAAATATGAACCAGACTCTCTCATGGGGAAATTGGCCAGTGTAGGTGTAGTGGAACAGTTATACTGCTATAGCTATGCCAGTATAACTCCCTGTCTGGACACTATTCTGAAATAAAAGTGACACAATTCTGGTATGACTCCACTTTTTAAGGAATAAAGTCATTTTCCCATGTAGACAAACCTTCCAGTGTGATGCATTGTTAAATAGCTACTACTCTTCACTCCCTAGAGATGGTTTCACTTCATTATTGGGTAGATCTGTGTATATACATGTGTCTGTGTGTACATGCATGTTTGATATGTAGCTTGCACAAAGGGCTATTCATTTTGTTCAGTGGTTTGGGATCCATGTGGATAATAGGCATTGTATCAGTGCAGGATCATTAGAATGAAAATACAGCTACAGCAAATCTCTTCTTTTCTTTGGTCCTGACTCAGAAAAACACCTCAGTGGGTGCTTATATGTATCCCTGTTCAGGAAAGCACTTAAGCACATGCTTAATATGAAGCAAGTGCTTAAGTCCCATTGACTTCAATAGGATTTAAGCATCATTTCTGAACAGGGATGCTTTCCTGAATCGGGGCCTTTACTATTTAGGCCTGGTGTACTTCTAAAAATGAGATCAACTTAGCCATGTTGTTTGGGCCTGTGAAAAATAGTGCATGCTGAGCAGCATGGTTAGGTTGACCAACCCCCAGTGTAGATGCTGCTAGGCCTAAAGAAGGATTCTTCCATCAACCTAGCTACCGCCTTCTGTCGCTGTAGGAAGCATCTATACTAAGGCACTACAGTGACATAGCTGCAGCACTGTGGCTGTGCCACTGTAGCCACTATAGTGGAGACATATCCTTAGATTTTAAATCCCTTGGGACAGGGACTGTCCGTTTGTTCTGTGTTTGAACAGTACCTCCCACAAGGGGCCGTTACAGGGCTCCTAAGAGTTACCCAGTACAAATACATCAAAAAATAAACATATTGATGTTTGTACAATATGAATATTGGAACAGGTTTAATATGTAAAGGTCTTTTATTTAACTGTAAGGAACAAATTTTAGAGAACACATTTTTTTTATCTTGAACTCCTACGAATACTATAGCTTTGTCGACAGTATTGTCCATCATCTTACTACAGACCATTGATCTAACTACAGGAGCTCTTACTATATCTCCATTGCAACTAAAAGTCCCTTTTATTTAAACAAGCAGTCAACTCTTGTAACCATAAGAGAATTCCCCATCAGCACAACATACCCCTCAGTGTGTTTGTGAATGGATTATGGGTATTGTAGACAAGAAAATATTTACCCTTTGAGTGACATGAGTATTATATTACTGACACATAATTAGTTAATGACCTCAAGGTGAAACGAACAATAGCAAACACAGTACAGAATGCAGTTACTTGAAATAAAATCCCCCCCTCTTCTTTTCTCTCACCCCCTCCCGAAAACCCTCCTGTGGGGTCGTTCACATTATGGTGACAGTGGGGGAAAGTTTATTCAAATTACTTTTGAAGTGTACAGTATCAGTGGTTAAAAGTGAAACGGCTGCCCTTCAGGTAATTGTTCTTTTTTCTTTTTTCAAGTATATTTGTTCTACATTGGTGACTTTGACATCCAATTTTCTCTGTTTGCAAGTCAAAAAAAGATGTTTGCTTGCCTTGCTCCACCTTAGCAACACTGCATTTATATTCTGAAAGTCAAGCTGTGTTCTTTCTGCTTGATATACTGTTGCTCACTGTTGCAGATGTTGGAACTAGGGGTTTCATGCAGTTTCTGTCCTGCTCACCCAGGGTAGATATGAGGAAGAGACTGCTCCTACTGAAAATCATGGAACTTGAGGGTTTGTCCCTGAGGCCCCAATCCTGCAAACACTTATATGCATGCTTAATTTAAAGTATCTGATTAGCCTTGTTGATTTTCATGGGCTTACTCAGATAAATAAAATAAAACACATTCTTTTCTTGGCTCCCCAATCTGTGTCTGTATCCCCCAGGTGTCTTTTCTCTTATAATTAAACTGTAAGTTCTTTGAGGAGGGGACTGTCTTTTTTATTCTGTGTTGTGTACAGCTCCCAGCACAATGGGTTCTGGTCCCGCCACTGTGGCTCCTAGATACCAGGGCAATAATAATAATAATATGAAAGGTTTTGCAGAATCAGGACCTATTGATAATAAATGAGGAAGAATAAAATAAGCTCTTGCTTCAGCATTACACAATTCCAAACCTTTACTTCTGTCCATAATGCAGAGTTAGAAGAATAAAACTCTGTGAACTCTGCATGGTGGACAGTAGTAAAGGTTTGGGATTGTGTAATGCCATCAGTTTTTAAGACGGATTGTCTATTTTACTCAGAAGGGAGTTTTGCTTAAAAAGTCATGGCACAATAGGGTCCTTAGTTCAATAAGTGACACTGAGCAATAACTAAGTGCTTGTCTACACTTGAAGTGCTGTGCTGCTGTAGCACTTCACTGTAAACACTACCTATGCCAGTGGGAGCAGTTTTCCTATCGGTGTAAGTAATCCAAGAGACGATAGCTAGGCTGATGGAAGAATTCTTCCACTGACCTAGTGCTGTCTACACTGGGAGTTAAATTGGCTTATGTACATCACTCGAGGTGTGGATTTTTCACACCCCTGAGTGGCGTAGCTGAGTCAAGCTAACTTTTTACTGTAGACCAGGTCTAGGAAACTTCAGTCCTCCTGTATCCAAATATATGGGACGCGGTGACATAGGTGAGAGAGTTTTAGACCTGTCTTTTTGATACTCAAATATTGTAAACGTTGGTGTTTTTATTGTGAGTTGCAAGTGTTTATGGAAGGGGTGTTGTTATGTCTAAGTGGGATCATTCTCTGTTGTCTTTTTGTGTTTGTTTTATGCAGGAAGTAAAAGCGAATAGCAGTTCTCCATCATGGAGCTTGTAGGCTCTACTTTAACGGCAACTTACGCCCACCCAAGACCAACACCTACTAACTTCCTACCAGCTATCAGCACCATGGCATCGAGCTATAAGAACCGTTTCCCTCACTACTCTTTGACCCATAGCTTGAGCCTTCCATGGCGACCCAGCACTTATTATAAAGTAGCAGCCATCACTCCTACTTTGGCTCCCTTCTCCAAAAGCTCCCAAGGGCTAACCCAAAGCAAGATGCTTCCCTTTGTTTCCAATAGAACAGCGCTTTTCACCAGGTATACCCCTGATGACTGGTACAGATCCAACCTGACCAATTACAAAGAGTCAGAGACATCCCGGCACAGTGCAGAGAGGCTAAGAGTGGACACATCTCGTATGATCCAGGACAGAGATCAGCAAACAAGGAAAACCCAAACGGAGACTACCAAAAATCTGGGAGAACGGGTCAACGATATAGCATTTTGGAAATCAGAGCTCAACCACGAGATAGATGAGATGATTGGGGAGACCAATGCTCTTACAGACATGAAGAAACGATTGGAAAGGGCCTTGGCTGAAACAGAAGGTCCTCTCCAGGTAAGTATCAGTTTCATTGATAAAAGCTGTGATGTGTTATAGCCTATCAGTTCCCCATCTGCTGCCATTCAAATGTCTAATCAAGTTTCATTTGAGCTCCGTTATGTCTGAATGTCTTTTATTAACAGGCCCTTAGCCAAGCTGGAGATAAACAAAGCCCTTGCCATCTGATACATTTCCTATCCAATGCCTGTTGAGTACTTAGGAACAGTATTTACTTAACTAAATATTTCCTCATGCGCTACATCAAAAATCCTAATTAAGGTCACAATTCACCATATTTTATTGCAAGGCTCAGATCAGGCTAAATTCATGCCTGGAGTCATTTCTCTGAGTTCAACTGGTGCTACACCAGGGAGATACGTGCCCCTTTATGTTTTGATCACTTGGATATTTTAGCTTGGTTGTTTATTATCAGTAACACACTAGCATATGGCAAATAGGTACTTTTGTATTAGCATGGCTTGCATAGCTTAAAAGATGACCCTTCTCCACATATGACATTTTTCTCATGACACCCAGGGGAAGATATGTGTTCCAAAGGAAAAATTCCCATTCTAAGTGCAAAGATTACTGCCATTACTGAATATTACAGTGTGATAAACCTGTAGCTTTGAACGGCACCAACATTAAGCAATTGGAACTTTTCCAGAGCTCTCTGGTGTGACTTTATTTGTTGTCTTTTAGTCAACAGCTCTATTTATTTACCAAACAGGTAGCCCAAGAGTGCTTACTTCATCGAGAGAAGAGGATGGGAATTGACCTGGTCCATGATGATGTGGAAAAACAGCTGTTGACAGTAAGTTTTCATAACAGCCTAACTAGAGAATGGGGCACTTAACTGCAAAGACAGCTCTGTGCTGACCAAAAGTTCCCAGTGTTGTAGCTCTAACACATGACCTATGTCCTCATCATTTTTCCTTATACTGACTAAGGTTCAGGTTTTGTCCCCAAGATCCACTCGTGGAGAGGACCCTCTCCCTGCAGTCATCAGCCATCCCACATGGAGTAGTGGGGTTCAGCTGCCTCAGCAGCACCATTCACCCTTTCCCCCAACTCCACGGAGGAGATCCACTCGGGCTGGGCCAGAGAGAAGGGGCAGGGCTGGAAAACACATTGACTCTGTGCAGAGCTGATGTGAGAAGAGCGAATTCAGCCTGAGGCCCATTCCTTGATGATGATTCTCCTTTAAGAGGCCTCTCAGGGGCCAGCCACTTCCAGAGGGAATCTCTTGTAATGTGGTTGTACTAGCAAGGCAAGTGGAAACTGGGGGCGGATGCCAGCTCAGTGGAATGGCGCCTCTGCATGGATAGTCTGACCTCCCACAGAGTGCTGGGGATCTTCCAGGTTTTGGGGCAGGCATCAAGGTGCATTCCAGCATGAATGACAATAGGACAATACCTTTCCTGAAGGTTGTATCCTGGGAGGGGCTGATCCAGCAGCAATAACTACCTGTTAAGCAAAGCATAAGACATACTAACTAAGGACCTGGCCTACAGGCCACTGAAATCAATAAACTCTCATTGACTGCAAGTGCAGTAGGCTTTAGATCAGGCTTGCTCTATCCTATCTCTCCTCTTACACACCTCCTTCCATCCATCCATCCATCGTGTTGTACAGTTTCTGAGCACCTTCAGTGCTACAGAACATGTAGCCAACCATTTTAATTCAGATATCTGATGAGATTGGATGACAAGGCTTCTTTATGTTGGCCCCCAACCACTCATAATATTACTTGTTTTTATTTAACATACCGAGTTAGTTATACAAGACATTTTCCTTCAGACAACTGAACAGAGACTAAATACACCTAACTACCAGTCTGATAAGGATGGTCGTAGGTACTCCACGAAGAACTACTGAAGTTAAGGTTGCAGATTAGTTCCTGTTGTAACTCACTTGTTCCAGTACTCAAAGACTTTCATCTTTGGGGTTGAAATCTTCTAGGGCTGATCTTTACCTGCAAGTGGAACTTCTTTAGAAAGCTTTGACATTTGTCCCCCATTGTCCATTCAATAAAGAAGCCCACAGGAGGTCAGGACCAAGCATAAACAGAAGGTCTCTCTGTCACAGGAAAAGTGGGTAATTGGCTTCTGGAGAGACGTGAGGTAGCTGCACCATGGCTTACTTGTAGGAGGTCCAATGTAGTATAGTTGTAGGTATGTCAGTCCTAAGATATTAGAGAGAGACAGGGTGGGTGAGGTACTGTATTTTATTGGATCAACTTCTGTTGTCTCTCTCACTATACTAATATAAAGTATTACCTTTCCCCCTCTCTCCCCCACATCTCTTTATTGGAGGTCCTGTTATCAGCAGGATTTTCAGAAAGAGCTTAGAGTTGGCCTAACTTTACTCCCATTGAAGTCAATTGGAGGTTTGCTATTGTTTTCATTTAGGCCAGTGCTGAGTCTGTGGAAAATTCCAACTTAAGGGTGAACTCTTGTCCCCATTGAAATCAGTGGGAGTTTTGCCATTGGTTTCAGTGGGGACAGGATTTTACCCTAAAGTTTCGATTAAACTGCCATTATTAACATAAGTGGAAAAACTCCCATTGACATCAGTGTGAGCTGGACCAGGCCCAGTGACTGAGAGTCCATTTTCATGGTATTTCCAGCTCCTGCCAATCCACACAGAGCACAAACCCCGGGAATGTTTTTGTAAACCATGCAATATTGGCCTAACCACTTGGTCACTTGTTGCCCGGTGAATGTCAGCTTATATTATATATACAGCAAATAGCACACAGCCATACTGTATCTGGGGAATGCCTTCATCATAAGGAAACAACACATTCCTAACAGAGAGAATGACATTGAAAATGTAACCACTGAATACTTTGTGAGTCCTTTAGTGGGGCTCTCTATGTTTCAAAAGCCACCAGCACCTTGCCAGAGCAGCTGCATATGTGTTCAGCTAGGCTTTGAATATTGATGGATGTTTATTAACCATGATTAGGTGCACCCCGCTGTGCCTTTGTGGTTCTTTTATATTAAATTTGTGGTGTAAAAATCAAACGACACAACAATTGCAATGAAGGTTGAATCCTAATCCAAAAGTTCAATGAAATAGGGAGCGATTGCAGAGGCAATCTAGAGTATCTACTGAAACTGCAGCCCCAGGTACCGCAAGTGAACTGCCCATTGAGAGAGCTTTTTTTTGCTCCTGAGTCAGGTCCCCAAAAGTTTTGAGCTTGTATTAAAAAAACGAGGTTCAGTTCTTTTTATTCTTCTTCTGGGTTCTGAGGCTCGAGGTGCAGTTGGCTCATGTTTCCTCCACTAAGATGAGGGCTCAGAACTTGTTTTGAAAAACTATGAAGTTTTAGACTCAAACCTGCCTCTGGGAGATGGGGGAGTACAAGAAAACAATGAGATTTCTATCAATTGAAGTTAGAAAAATCCAGCCATGTGCTATGGATCCAGTCTATATGTTACTCCTTACAGAATTCTGCACCCCCAATTCATATGGTCCGCATATTTTTATTCCTCCCTTGCAGAAAAATGCAAAAGAAATCTGTGGAGGGGACACATGACTCTTCCCTGGCAGCCCAGGCGGTGTGTCTATTCCAGTGTGCCTGGAGCTGCCTCAGAGACACAAATCACTGCCAGGGGAAGAGGGGCTGGTTGTGCGTGCCTGAGGTGGAGATGCTGATTATCATCAGAGAGTGGGACTGGCCAACAAGCAAGAGAGACTCTTCCCTCTCACTTGTTGCTGAAGCTTGTTGTGGGGGGAGGAGATAGGTCATCTTTTTATTATTCACAAAGAAGGCTCTGTCCCCAGAGCAGAAATGTAGCAGTTTTCCTACCAGTTAATTAATCTCATTCTCTGAGGCAGAAATGTAGCAGCCTGCCTGCTTAGTAACAGGTCTATAACTTCTTGAGAATCGAAAAAACACTTAATTAAATATTAGTATCACATTACTGAACCTTTTGTTTTTAAATTAAAGAAAATAGCTTTTGTAAAATAACGATAACACATTTTGTTAATGTTGCTGTTGATGGTTAATTGTTTTCATTCCCTGAGGCAGAAATATAACAGCCTGCCTGCATAGTAACATTGTTAATGTTCCTATGGTTAGTTAACTGTTCCCATTCTCAGTCAATTTCCCCAGGAGCATAAAAACCTGTAAAAGTGTTAAGACCCCTATATTTCCAGAGTGATATAAAGCCTTATACATGACAGTAAGAGAATCAGGCAGGAAGATCTATGTGCTCTCTCACTTTTTTCCTGTGCCAAAGTGGCACAATGGGGTTCGATTACAGCTCAGGATTTATTTTACTTACCCATTAAAAAAAAAAAAAGACTTTGAGGGCAAATAAAATATTTACCAAGCAGTCAATAAAACGTCAGGACAATCAGAACCCAGCAGTTCCCAAAGTTCCTAGCCCAGACAATGATTATGACTTTCATGTGTGAAAGTCTGAGCAATTTAAAAATACATTCTTCTTTTTTTTCTGCTTGGTATTCTGTCATGTAATTTAAATGAAAATCCAGGATTATAAGTGGAATGCAGGGTATTAGTTACCAAGTGTTTGTAATTTAACTTTCATAGTGTTTAGGAAATACCGAATTGTTATTGTGACTTTTTTCTGTGTCGTTTAAATAACTTACCAAAACAACTGAAACTGGTGTGACTATATTGCATTTTTTGAAAAATAAAATTTGCAGAATTTTTAATTTTTTGGTGCAGAGTCGCTCCAGGAGTAATATGTGATTTATCTCTGGACAATAGGAGGAGAAGGCATTCTGGGACCTAATTAACCAGATTCTCAGCTGGGGTATGTAGAGGTAGCTCAATTGCTTAACATGAGAGTAATCTTGATTTACACTAGCTAAGAATCTGTGTCTATACTTGGGACTCCACATTGATGTCCACATGGGAAAAATGTTTTGCAGTCCAGTTTTCAGGCAGTGAAAGCTAATGCAATAACTTTTGTACTACTGGCTGGCTGTGTGACTTCAAAGAAAATATCTTTCTGATTTCGGACTATGAATAGCTGTGTATCACTGTGGCATGTTCAGCTGGAAACCTGGGAGTGTGCTTTTTCTGTCATCATAGAATTAGCTCTCCCTGCCTCTCACATAGTACATAATAAATGCCATTCTCCCAAGTACAATGATGAAAATTAGATCAGTTGCCAAAGACAGCAAGTAGGGTACAGTGGTTGGAAATCCATGGGACTAATGTGAAATTCAAACCTCAGTGTGTAGAGGCTGATCAGATGAATAGTCAGCCTGAGTAAACTCATGTAGATTAAAAGGGGAAGCATTAGGAGACATTCTGTCTAGGTCTTGCCTTTAGTAGGGTATACTCCTAGAGTGAGCAGAGAGTAAATGTGAAGAATTGGTTCCATCTGCTCCCTCCCCTTCTCTGCACTTGTCTACCCCCTTTTTCAGTGAATTGTCCCCTGACTGGAGGCAACTTAGTAGTAGCCCTTATGCAAGCCCCCCAAATATTGGGAGGCACCTTGTTCCTTCCCCCACCTTAGCTGTCACATAAGGACTAGCCACAATCCAGATGCATAAGGAATATCTGCAAAGTCCTTTAAGATCCTCAGCTGGAAGGTGTTATATCCATGTAGAATGTGTGCTTCATTGTTTGTGTGAGCAAGGACATTCTTCATGTAGGGCTTGATTGTGAAACAACAACCTGCCTTGGATCAGGGGCAGTGCAAGCTGCCCCATACCAGAGCTGTCCATGGATGCAACTATTCCTCCCTACACCCAGCTTGCTCCAGCGGGGCAGAAATTTCTTACTGGGCCCAAGCAGTGACTGCCTAAATTCATACCACAAGTCAGTGGCAGAGCCAAGAGTAGGACTCAAGTTACTTCCCCATCAGCGCAGACCTATTGTGCTGGCTGAGCTGCACTGCCTAGTGTATGGGAGGGATGAAGTCAAGGTTTTGCTTACTCCTTCCACACTTCCTGCAGGGTCACTTGGGGTGTAAGGAGTAGCAGGCGCACAGTGCTGGGTTACTGCAGAGTGCTCAAACTCTGAGGTCAAGGAGGCCACAAAGGAGTATGAGGGTGGGTCTTGGAATGAAAGTTACCTGAATTCATAAGCAAGGACACTGATGACATTTTGATTTTTGTCAATTGACCAGGAAGTTGACGTCATCAAGTCATGTCAGGAGAGGATGAAACGCCACCTGGATAAGGCGATAGCCCAGCTTGCGTAAGAAGAGTTTCACCTCAACTTTTCTTAGTAGCGTTATAGTCTAATTTCTAATGTAAACACCTCAGCAAATCCCCTCCCCCCTCAAAAAAATACAGGTTATGGGGGAGAAATGTCTCCCACATTTAACAATTGCTCAGTTCTTAAGTTTGATCAAATTGTTGAACAAGTTAGTGCAGACCCAAAGGGTATGATGCAGTGTTGTTTTCTAATCAGAGTAGCCGCACTTTAGAGAGCTACTCCACCATGGATAAGAAATATTTGCTGTGGACCTAGGGCAAGGGTTCCAAAAGAGCTCATTCACCCAACCTGCTGAGCTCTCTTGAAAGTCTGGCCATTTGTTTTGGTGCCTAAGTGGAAGCTTTGCTGTGTAAACAATCTGTCCTGAAATGCCCTACTACAGGGATACATGAAACAGGCCAGGGATAGTTTGGAGCTACCAAATCACCTCCATTCATGACATTCTGTTGCAGGAAGTATCATTATCTAAGGTTTCAAGAACTTTACTAGGGGTCAAGAGCCTTGGTTCTTACTCCTTGTTCTACCGTTGAGTTGCTATGTAATCTTATGGCTCATTTTCCTCACCTGAAGATAGGGATAGCACTTATCTCGCTCACAGGGGTCTCATGTGGCTTAAATTGATCCATGTTTGTATGGCGCTTAGGTGCCATACAAACATGGATCAATGGATGAAAGGTGCTATAAAGTGGAAGGTGTCATTATATGCCCTTCTCACAAGCATGTTCTTCTTGTTGGGGTCATTCAGAAAAAGTAAACTTTTCTCATTTCTTTTGAATTATATTCCTATGGTAAGTAAACACTAGCAATCTTGTGCTTGACATCAGCTGGGCTGATGGGATAAGTAAAGGTACCTCCGAACTGCTCTTCTGTTTCTCCCCAGTTCTCAGGCTAGCTGGGAATTGAACTGGGGTCAGGTGCTAAGTATCTGTAGGGCTACTCCATGGATTTGTCCATCAGGGTCTGTTACACCAGCTGTGCCCCTTCATCATCTCTCGGACCCATTAGAGCAGCTTTAAGTCCCCTTTACCTTGTTGGAGTAGCGCAGAAAGGGACTGCCCAGAGCTGGCCTGTTATGCTCATTATTATTTACTCTGCAATAATGGTTTTCCTCATGTTACAGATCTGACAGGGCAGCCCAGCACGAGCTGGAGAAAGACCTCAGTGATAAGCAAACAGCTCACCGGATTGATGACAAGTGTCACCATCTAAGGAACACTTCTGATGGCATCAGTTACTACAGAGGCGTGGAGCGGGTTGATGCTACGTAAGTACATCTTGAGAATTATGTTAAAGCTGTTTGGGACACAGGACTGGATAGAAAAGGTTCTACCTGCATGATCCAACCCTTTGGCTGCAACTCCTGAGATGGTTCTCTCAGGAGAGGTCAGCTTTCCCTTTATTATTGGCTGCTGCGGGCCCTCGCCCAACACACACAGACCACAGCCACATGTCATCTTAACAATCAGTGGAAACTGTACAGTCTCTTAAGTGTAGAATGACTCAGTTGCGTGCACTGTAACCAAAAGATTACAGAAGTGGGCAGGATATAAGCCTTCCTGTATGATAACGGAGGGAGATTGCGGGGTTGAGCATGGGAGAGGTAGAACGGACACAGGAGGCTGAAGAGGAAAGGAAGAGTAATGTTCATGTAAATTTGAGACACTGAGGCTGAGATTTCTAAAGCTGCCTAAGTGATTTAGAATCTCAACTGAATAAAATTAATGAGATTCTGTGTCCAAATCTCTTGGGCAGCTTTGAAAAAAATCTCAGCCTTAATTTAAAGTGGCATCGTTGGGTTAAACATGCATGTATTAGCTACTGATCTGTGATGCAGCTGTTAAACTTCACATTTACTTTTCAAATATTTTTATATATATATTATATCTATATAAATCAGCCTTGATCTACAGCCCACTAAATCTGAATTCCAACCGTCACTAAGACAAAGACTATTGGTTTTGATTGCTGCCTAAGCAAGAGCTGGTAATAGGCATAATATAAACAAAATGGGAAAGAAGTGAAAGAAAAAAGCATTGATCCTGAGATACAGTTCTGCTCTTCATTAGAGCAGTGAATGAATGAGGATATAAATCAGTATACAGATGGTTGAGGGCTAAAAGAGTAAATCAGTGTTCATTGTACACATGTACTTCGTGGGCTGGAATAGATTTTTTTTTTTAATCTTTAAATGTCAATTAATTACCTCCCTACTGGGGCCAGAGAAATTTGGATGAGCAACAGAATAACAATGAAAATGAATGAAACCCAAAGCTGATCAAATTCACAGAAGGTGGATGAGCTGTGCAGCAGGCTGGCGTGTGTGAAGTGGGGCTTACCTGCGAAGTAAGGGTTGTGTCGGCCTTGTTCTGGCCCATTGCACAGGGACGGATTTCACTCTGAATAAATAGAAATGACTAGGAAGAACTACATGTACTATTTATTCGGTGTGAAGTTGCTATAAATCTTACCATCTGGAATGAGTTGATTGTAACTTGTGTCCCCTGGAGCTTGAACATACTCAAAATGTTTAGAAATATGTGGTTTTATTAAAATCTTTAACATGATCCAAAAGTCACCATTTACGATTATGTATGTGGAGCCTGCATAAAATGTCAGAGCTGTCTTCATGAATATGGCAGACTTTATATTTTTCTGAATGATAAAGATCAGCGTTATTGAATAAACTATCCGGATATTCTAATTCTTATGCAATAGAATCAGGATCACAGATTCCAGCAAGGATAATTGTAATCCCACTTCCTCCCTAATAAGATATGCAGTTGCCTGTAGTCAGTCTCAGCTACATTATGCTGTTGCATGCCTCTGGTTTTGTTTTCCCAGGATCTCTGTGCCAGAGTCCTGGGCCAAGTTTACAGATGATAATATTCTGCGCTCCCAGAGCGAACGAGCTGCCTCCTCCAAACTGAGGGATGATATTGAAAACTTGCTAGTAGTGACTGCAAATGAGATGTGGAATCAGTTCAACAGAGTGAACGTTGCATTCACTAATCGTATCTCTGAGACAGCAGATGCCAAAAATAAGATCCAGACACATCTGGCTAAGGTAATCATAGAACAGTAGGGCTTGAAGAGACTTTAAGAAGTCATTTAAACCATCCTCTGGATGCTAAGGGAGGATCCAGTAAACCTACTCCATCCCTGATAGGTGTTAGTCTAACCTGTTCTTTAAAAGCTCTGATGATAGGGATTCCACAACTTCCCTAGTAACTTGTTCCAGTGCTTAACTATCTATATAGTCAGTGCTATTTTCCGAATATCTAACCTAAATCTGAACTTTCCAGGTTTTCCTCAAGGTGGTTGCTTATAAATCAGAGCCACAGATTAGATTCTTTAACTTCACAATAGAGCTGGTCAAAAAATGGGGGGAAACATTTCACAAAAATGTAGAATGTATTTATTTGTTGCCATTTTTTTGGTTGAAATGCAAAATTTTGGCAAAATATTTCATTGAAAACTTGAAATTTGGAAATTTTTGACCAGAACTACTGATCAACCAGCTATTTTGTCTGAAGTAGCATTTTTGTATGTGTTTGTTAAATAGTTTGTTAGTACTTGTCATTTCTTAAGAAGCTGAAAAAGCCACTGTGATTTTTAGCTAATAAAAGTGCCTGTTTGTTTCTCCTAATTAGCCAGCAATCCAACGGCTTCATAAACTTTCTGACTGCTGTACTTATGTCCATCAACTGGATGCCTTGTAACATTTCAAAGAACCCCTCCTTCCCATGAAAGGGTTGCCTTTAATATTGGTGCTTCACATTTATAGCAGAAATTTCTGCAAGTACCAAAGATGTTTTTGGTGGTTTGAATCAAGTGGAGAATAAACTGAGAATAGGGTAAAAGGAGATCTTGTCTGATATAGATAGATCATGTGGGAAAGTTATTTCCTGAGACATGCTCATGAAGGACCTGATCCAATGGCTACTGAAGTCCATGTGAGTCTTCCATTGACCTTAATGGAAGCTGGATCAGGCATCTAAACTCTGATGGTTGATGAGACTGTATTTCAGCCTGACTATTCCACTTTTATGGCAAAAGCTAATTTTCAATGTTAATTGTATAGAGGGCTCCTTATAAAAGTTGTGTTGACAAGATGACCGTACCAAGAGATCTTAGTAGTGCTTCATTTTAAGATCTAAGACATGGCAGCAGTATTATGCCTAGTGGGCTAAACTCATCCTTGTTGGGATGTGGTGGACTTCAGCGGAGTTACAGTAGGGATGAATTTCTAAATAGTGGCCAAACACCCATGGCTCCATTCAGTTCAGGTGCTATGCCAGTGGTCCCCAAACTGTAGGGTGCAGTCCCCCCAGGGGATCGCAGAAGACTGTTCAGGGGGTGGTTGGCAGGGTCTGGGTCAGCCCCCATGGGGTGTGGAGGAGTGCCGCAGTCCCGCCTCTAGTCCTGACCCAAGCCCCAGCCATGGCCCTGGCTCTGGCCCTGCTCCCAGCCCCCCAACTGTGGCTCCAGGTGAGCACAGACCAGGCAGTGGGGGAGTGAGGGGGGGCGCAACTGAAAACGTTTGGGGGCCACTCGTCTGAGCTGACTTCTGCCATCAGAGACCTGGCTGGAAGACCCAAGGGGCATAAAGCTCCCTGAATGGGAGATTAAGGCAGCATCGTGCCACCAATCTCTCTTCTTCCAGGAAACCCCCAGGGGACGAGTGCAGCCCAAAAAGCGATGGTGCTGGCAGGGGCATGACCACGGCTAGGGCCTCTGGCACTGATTCAGCGTGCTGCCTTTGCACCCTGTCATAGCAGAACCTCTATGGTGTTCCCAGGGGAACTCAAAGCTGCCCCCCACTGACATCCCCAGCTCTCACTCGGGGTGAATGCTCACTGGGACGCAGGGAGATTAGCTAGTGATGGGAGGTGTCATTTTGCCATGCTCCGTCTCTATTATATGATTCTAATGGTGGAAGAGCTTGGTGACAGAATGCCCTGATGTAGAGAATCACTGGTGATTAACTACACAGTACTGGGTATCATCCCACAAATAATATTTGGGTTCAATGTGAAAACAGTAATTCATTGTCCTCAGCCAGTGCAACACTGGGAGGAAGCTTTCAGAGTAGGACAGCCTAAAATACAATGTCACTCAGTGTAATTTTCCCACTTGATTTTACACTTCTACTTGATTTTACATTTGAATCGTTTTCTTTTACATAATAAAAGCAGTCAGAGAAAGATAGGGTATGCAGTGTAGAGACCATAGCTTTGGGGAAACACCTGCAGGGCTTGGCTCTGCCCTGTGCCATGTGGAGAGCTGAGGGAAGAAGCACCAGGTGGAAAGAGGTGAGAAGGATGGGGAAGGTTGCAGTGATTATCCTTGTGCAAATGAGCACTCCACTATGTAGGAGGAAGGAGGCCTAAGAGAAGGACAGCATAGCATACCCCATGCTACTTCTTCCTCAGAAGTATCTGTTTGAAGAATTGGATGTCGTGAGAGTAGAATAAACTGGTTCATTTTATATACATAAATAATATGTAAATACGTATGTAGAGAAATGTTTGATGACTTCATAATTTTTTCCCCAGCGTGTAATTCATACTTAGGCCATTTCCTCCCATTAGCATTAGGTCCCTCATAATCTTAATCCAGCCCCGGGGACAGTCAGAACCAGAAGCTGCTTCCTTCTTTAAAAAAAAAAGATCCACACTCTGTTGGCGGGAGTTCTAGAGTTTTGTGTGCACCTGATCTTGCTCCCATTCTGATCATTAGCAGGGGAGTTAGTGACGTCAGTGGGAACTGGAGAGAGCCCAATATCAATGCCACCTTTGTAAATATTTTTCTCCGGGCAAACCATTTCCCGCTCTTTCTCCTTGCTTGTGAATATGGATCAAAATGTAAACCTGTCAGCCAGCTGTGGTATAAAATACAGAGGTTGTATTGGGTATAATGTTGGTTGCTTGTTGAATTTAGGATCTCCTGCTAAGTGATGGAATTTTGAAGGGGAAAGAGAAAATACAAAAATCTATGCTCCAAATAGCAACATTCATTTGTGTGTGGGTTGGTTTTGTTTAATCTTAGACGCTACAAGAAATCTTCCAGACAGAGATGACGATAGCAGCCATTAGAAAAGCCATCAGAGACAAGGGGCCGCCATTAAAGGTGGCCCATACCCGCCTGGACGAGCGCACACGGCGGCCGAACGTGGAGCTGTGCCGGGATTCCCCACAGATACGGTAAAGCAGGATTTTGGGTTTACAGCTATGTTTAAGGCAACATGATTCCACGCTGTGGTTGTTACAAGCCATCAGCCATTCCACCAATGTTCGGTGCTGTCAGCCCACTGTAGCATTCACATTTTGCAAGCTAGAAGTTGATACAGCTCAGTTTTTATTTTCTTACCTGAAACCTGACATTACTAGTAAAGTCTATTGCAAGTGAGCTAATTTCCTAGGCTTTGTGTGGCATGATGCTAACCTCATGCCAACCTTTGCACCTCCAAAGGAGAACATTAATGGTTTCCATCCTTACAAGAGAGACACTAAAGAAGATTCTTGAGCAGCCATGTTGCTATTTTTAAGATGCAGAGCATCCTTAACTCCCATTGACTTCAGCACTAGCTGAAGGCACTCAGTACTTGACAGGAAAGGGCCTTCAATACTCAGTATTTTAAGCGTGGAAGTGTTTTGGCTGTTTCTTTTTGAAAACTAAACCTCTTCTTGCAAAGGAGTCCAGTGCCCAGAAGAGAGCTGGGGAGGGGATCTAGGGTCTTCCTCCTTTTGGAGTCTGTCTCTAAAGGCGCTGCTGGGGCCTGATCTGTCCTTTCAGCAGGAGGTTTGGCTATCACTTCCTCCCTAGCTGTCTCTTTTCATTGATATTCCAATTAAAACTTTTTGGCTTCCATAGCCCAGTTCCTAATAGCATCCTCAAATGAAATGGTGACCCCATTGAGTCAATGGGTGTTTTGCCATTTGACTTCACTAGGCCCAGAATTTCACCCTCAGTCTTGATTCAGTGGCTTTATCAGATATCTGACATGGGCAGGGCCGCATCCTCCCTTTCCACCGCACCGCACCCCGCAACAGTGTTGTATTCCATATAACTGTACTCCAGTGAGCATCTGCTCTGCTCAGGTACCACAGGAGACCTGAGTCCATCCTGAGTTCTGTGCACAAAAACACCCTTTGTAGGTCCATCTATTGCAAGGACCATGCTCAATCTGGTCCTTCGTGTAATAGTGCAGCCTAGACTTAACCAAACAGCCTCCCTAATGCTTGACAATGTGAGCTAGAGAAATGCTGTTCTCTCTATTGTACAGATGTAAAACAGAGTCCCAGAGAAACCAAATGACTTGCTCAAGCTCACATAGTAAGCCTGTGATAGAGCAGGAAATAGAATGTGGGTCTCCCGAATTCCAGGCTAACACCCTAAATACTAGACTGCTAGACCATCCCAACCAACCACATCCCCCCCGCCCTCTCAGTACATCACAACACAGCTGGTGTACTGAGATAACTAACAACAGTGCATCTCTGCAGTGAGTCGATGTAAAGATCTGCAAGAGAACTGTAAACTCTATATAGTCGTATCTAAAATTATTTCACCCCACTGTTCTCTTGGCATCCTGAATGTCTGTATTCATCCATCATTCATATTCTTCTCTTTAATTTTTAAATTCTGCTATTTTTCACCCTTGTGTGTGTGTGTGTGTGTGTGTGTGTGTGTGCGCGCAAGCAAGGAAAACCCCAGAAAAAGAAAATGAGAACAGGAAACCACAGCTTTCCATCACTTTTCTAAGCGGCGCTGTCTGTCACGTGAGTTGTTTCCATGTGTCAGTTTGAGAGCAGTTTGTTTGTTAAAGGACCCCCACTGAAGGCAAAAGGAGTTCTGCCATTGTCTTCAGTGGGATCCAGGATCAGCCTTAAGTGAGAAACATGTGCATGTAATACATTCAGAATATAACTAAAATGGTATTTAATGGCACCTAAAGCCCTGTAAATAATGCCTTGCCAGGAACATGCCAAGTTATAGGACTATTTCCATCCCAGAATCTACTAACTCTGTGTTTTTTGTTGTTGTTGTCTTCTAGCCTGGTTAATGAAGTCCATGAAATCGATGATACTATCCAGAGCCTTCAGCAGAGGTTGAGGGATGCAGAGGACACCTTGCAGATGTTGGTCCACACCAAATCTAATCTGGAGCATGACCTGGCTGTCAAAGCCAACTCCCTGTTCATTGATCAGGAGAAGTGCATGGGGATGCGTAAGACCTTCCCCAACACAGTCAGGCTGGTGGGGTACGCATAGGCCAGTATAGCCTTGAAGCTGCTCCTGCACTGATTAATGAAAGCACATATGGAAGGGGTTTCCTTTGGTGGCACTACAGTGTTTTAATAATATGGGGTTATATTTTCATGTATTACAGGATGCACTAATGGGAATTAAATTATCACTTTCTGTGTGAGACTGTGTCTTGGGAGACTCTGCCCACCCCCACCATTGGTGGCTATACTTATTCATAGAATATGCACAGACTATCTGAAAGGGTGCTGTTTGACACTGAGAGAAATTCCACTCTGTAGTGGAAATTATTCCTGTCGTCTCAACCTGTAATTTTAGAAATCTAAAATTGCAGGGTCTCTCTCCTTTGTTTCTCTCTGGTGGAAAAAAGCAGAAGTAAAACTAAAAATACTCGGCAATTAGAGTAATTAGGTGTTGATATTGATGTATTTTTAGGCATGCATCAGGATAAACACAGATTATTGTGAGAGGTCTCAGAAGGGTAGCCGTGTTAGTCTGTATCGTTAAAAACAATGAGGAGTCCTTGTGGCACCTTAGAGACTAACAAATTTATCCCACAAAAGCTTATGCCCAAATAAATGTTAGCTTCTAAGGTGCCACAAGCACTCCTCATTGTTTTTACAGATTATTGTGAATCCTAGGAACCTTCCCCATGTGTACCATTCATCCACTCGAGTAACCAGACTTTACAAATCTATCTTCCCTGTCTAGAATTCTATTTACTCCTGCTTAAATTGGTGAGATAACCTAATGAAAGGGGCTTGAGGATCACTAGACTTTGCAGCTCTGAAGAGTACTATCATATGCACATTAGTAGGCACTTTATGAATGTAGGGGTAACATTTTCAAAAGGTCCTAAGTGACTTAAGAGCCAGTTTCTATTGGCTTTCAATGAGACCTAGTGAGATTTTCAAAAGCACCTAAGAATGTTTGGCACCAAGCTCTCATTGAAATCAATTATCTAAATAAGTATTAATCACCTATGTTCTTTTGACAATCCAAGTAGGCACCTGTATACTGCTTTGGGGGCCTAAATACCTTTAAAAAGCTAACCCGATGTGCCTAAATCACTTTGAAAATTGTACTGAGGCTCCTAAATCACCTAGATGCTTTTGAAAATGCTTCCCAAGGTTCCTATCTGTAATAATGACATTATATTTGCTTTTCAGTCACCTGATAATGCATCAAGTTTAAAGGAAAACTGCCAAAAATAAAATGTAATAAAAACATTTAAATTAAAATCAGGAATCCCATAAAAAGTATGGTCCAAATTCAGGTACAACTCCCTTTGCAATCAACAGCCTGGATACACTTCCGGTAGTGATGTAAATCAGGAGTGATACCACAGGCATCAGCTGTTACACTGGTATTAGCCAGAAGGGAGTCAGAGGAACTTGAGCAGTGGGTATGGGGATTGAGGGGCTGGACTTGGCCTTGTGATATTTATGTAAATTTCATTGTGTCTAATCCTAATCTTACTCACTCCAGCTTTATATATGGTGCAACTCTTTTCACTCCTGATTTAGACCAGTGTATGAAATAAATCCACTCACATCTTTAAAACACAATTTGTTCCCATTGAAGTCTCTGGAAAAATTCTCACGGACTTTAATAGGATACATCTGGGCCCATTGTTCCAGTTTTCAATTGTGTATCTCACCCTTATGTGCTAGAGAAGACCAGAAGAATTGGAGGAGTCTGAAATAAGGCACAAAGGGAAATATTTAAATTTTAAACCTCAGAAGACATCAACCTTCCACCACTGTCAGGAACAAAACAATGAAGTGCATAGTTTCATAAAGGTCTTAGCCAGATGAAGGTTTCATCTGCCAGATGCAATGAAATACAAAGACAATAGAGTCTTGCTAACCAGCACACGCTAAAACTTGTACGGAAAAGGCTGTACTCTCACACTTCTCTGCAAAGCTTTAATAGTGAATGCTGTAGTGAGGTCTCCCGGTACTTATCCTTCAGCATAGTACTTTTACAAAGTGTACTGTGGAACATTTGCTGGTGTGCTTTTAAGCTTTATCACACATGATTAAAATTCAACACTTCAAATAAATGAGCAAAATACTTTAGGTGATGCATTTATTTACCTGCTAATTTACAAGATTCACTAACTTGCAGTGAGCATCCTGGTTATTAATGGGGGTCGCAAGGTTTATATGGATGGTTTTCTTTACAGCATCTTATCATTAAATATGGAGTATTTATCAGTTCCTCGTTACCATATTATCTAGCACCTCACCCATCTTTTATGTTTCTATAATTACAACACTCTGGTGTGACAGGGAAGTGCTATTATCCCTACGTTACAGATCGGAAACTGAGGCTCAGATCCTCAAAGGTATTTGGGCACCTAACCTTGAAAGTAACGGGAATTAGGAGCCTCAACACCTTTGGGAGTCTGGGCCTAAATGTCTAACCCAAGGCCATACGGGAAGTCCGGAGCAGAGCAGGGAATTAAACCCAGATCTCTGAAGTCCTAGGCTAGTGCCTAAACCACAGGATGCAGTGCAATATGTGTTAACTCACTTAATGGTAGCTTTGCAAGGTATTTTATTCACTTTAATTGCGTGACCCTGATGAAATATCAGAACAGAGCCTAATGCTATTGAAGCATTTTTATGCTTATTATTAAGACTATAATGAGAAACTGAGCATGAACAGAAAATCACCCCATCTTGTTCTATTTATTCAACCTGTTTAAGTTACCGTGGACACATGCTCCCATGCGGTGACTTGTGGATGTCTTCTTATGGCTCATTGCTTCTGTTGTCATTGCCTGCCTCTGTAATGCAATTCATTTTTGAAAGCTCAGGGTTATTAATTTATATGGGGATTTTCAAAGAAGACAAAAGCAGTTAGGCATCCAAATCTCACTGAAATCCAGTGGGAGTTGTGTGTCATTTAGATTGCTTTGAAAATTCTGACTTCAAAGTCTATGACCAGTAAGGGTGGTCTCCAAATCAGAGCTTCTGGCTCTGTGTGAGGGCATCTTTGGAGGGAACATTCTGTGCTAACGTCCTCCAATGGTTTCCTTCTCAGTGGCAACAGCACAGATAAACCCAGAATGTATCACCAGTGTTTTTGGTTCTCTAGACCATTGTTTCTCAATAACCAGTCCATGAGATCTCCTTGACACAGTTTAGGAAGGCAGCAAACCAGTCCTTGGTATCAAAAAGCTGAGAAACACTGCTCTAGGCTATGGGGATAGTTTGTAGCTTGTGAGCCCCCAACTGTTCCCTGTGCAGGGTCCCAAAGCTCTAATCTGTGGCAGGATCCCATCCCATAACCTCTGCATTTTGGAAGGTTCTCCTTTCATAACAGAAAACAGGAAGTAATTGTCCTTGATGACCTTTTGCAGCAGGACTTTGGTCTCATGCCAACTAAAAACAGGCTTCCTCCCTTTTATTTGTATGTAGGAACTTCAGGGCTGAGTCTGTTAGAGACAGCAGCTTCCTTTTAAGAACATAGCATCTTAGGAACCAGAAAAGGCTATCTAGCCTAACATGCCTGCCCTTTCTCTATTTATTGTACTCCCACCTTCTTGCTGTGTCACCAGACAGACTCATAGACTTTAAGGTCAGAAGGGACCATTATGATCATCTAGTCTGACCTCCTACACAAAGCAGGCCACAGAATCTCACCTACCCGCTCCTGCAATAAACCTCTCACCTGTGTCTGAGCTATTGAAGTCCTCAAATCATGGTCCTGCCTGGTCTCTGCTAACATGATGGGTGCCTTTTCTTTTGTGATACCTTCTGAATTCTGCAAGTTTCCCCCAACCAAAGTTCCGTCCTTCTTACCTGCCTCCACTACCTTTATAACTGTCTCCCAATCAGAGTCAGTTCTCTAACTACCCCGGGTCCAAGGATTACCTGTCTGCCTTTATTGCTGTTTTGCTGCAACAAAATTCCTGTATCCACCAAATTGTTGCTGGAAGTAGTGTGGAAATTTCATTGCATCCAACAGTTGTGGTTCTGCCCTTCTTCCTCCTGGTTTTTCTCCATCATATCAGCCACTGAACTCTGTATGTGTGATAGTTATGGGGGGTAAATCAGTTGTTGGTGCACTGGAGTCAAGTAGTCATCATCATCATCATGTTTCCATTATGCCTCTGCAGGGGCCCTGGAACAATTTTTATAGTGGGGGAGGAGGGCTGAGAGTCATTGAACCAAACTGTAAACCAGGCCTATGATGGAAACCACTTCAAGCCAGGGTGTTCTGTGGCACCCCCCCGCACTTCTATGCCCTTCTGGCGTGAAGCTTCTCCACTCCTGTCTGTTTCTGGCAAGTCTTTCAATGGTTCTCTAGCTGTGCTCCAGGTTTTTCAGCTTGGCTTCCACAGCTCTTTGCCAGGTTGTTTTCTGGCAGCCTCATTTTCGCTTGCCTTCAGGTGTCCATTGTATTGCTACTCTTATGATGGAATCAGTTTCCATCCAAAGTACATGGCCAAACCATTCTCCAATGCAGCCTAACACCTTCAGCTTTCTACTTAAAAATTAAATCCTGTTTCAACCCAATACCCAGTCAAAGAGTAACCACCAAATTATCAAGGAGCTGTTGTAAAAAGGAGGTTTGCTCTGTTTAGGGGGAAAATCAGTGAGCATCCCTGGGGAGCAATATATGGATTAGGATGACATAAAAGCGTGCAGAAAATGTCTGACATACATTGTGGCATAAACCTAGTTTAGTATGGATTGGGAGACCCTCCCGCAAAACAGTAACCACAGTCAGAAAAAATCCCATCACTAAATGACCGCTCATAGTAGAAAACTCCAAAGTTAAGCTATGGTTAAAGAAAATTCATGAAATATCAGATATGGAAGAGATCATAGCTCAACAGCACAGTCCCAAGATTCCTGAGAGTTGTATGATGACTCCCAGCTTGGCAACAAGAAGGAAGGAACCATGTAAGTTTCCACTGATTGAACTTAAGATTCCTATTCTGTAACTATGAGCTGTAACGGCTTCATATCCTCTGTGGATACAGCACACAGGGGGACTCGGAACATGCTGTGACCAGTGATTTCCCTTCAGCAATATGTCTGTTCGCAGCATACAAGGACCAGTCCCAAATAAGAATAGGTCTGAGCTAAATCCCCTGCTTCTGTACCTCTCCATAAATAACAATACCACTGAAACATCCGAATCCATACATAGAGCCACGCTACAGCTAACATGCTTTTCCATGTGGATCTATCGGTTGAAATTCTGTCCCCCCGAACTCAAAGGAGAGTTTTGACATTGACTTCAGTGGAACCAGAACAACAATGTTGCACTGATTGCCTGTGTACCAAGATGCATATAGTGATACCTTACTAAAAGAAAAGTAGCTCTACTAATGCAGGCGTCCACAACCTTTGACATACCTCTTTACTCTCCCTCCCAACCTCCATGAGTCCCTTCCTATCTAGCTAGGACCTTGCTCCTGTTTAGTAACTTGGGGAGGGCAGGAAGGGTGGTCCTGAACTGACACCTAAGAGCAGCCATACTGGGTCAGACCAAAGGTCCATCCAGCCCAGTATCCTGTCTTCTGACAGTAGCCAATGCCAGGTGCCTCAGAGGGAATAAACAGAACAGAGAATCATCAAGTGATCTATCCCCTGCTGCCCACTCCTGGCTTCTGGAAAACACAGGCTAGGGACCTGTTCTCATCCTCAACTAATGTTATGACCTAAGGCTGAGAACCCACATAACTAATCAATAGCACTTGCGTGTATAGTTAAAGCTGTGTATATATGTGAATATTGTTCTGTGCATGTAATTATGAGTGTACTTATGACCCACCTATATGTATCCTACAAATAAACAAGTGTTATATATATATATAAATATATATAGTTAGTTAGTTATAGTTATTTTAGAAGAGATAAAGGTTAGCTCCACAACTTACCTCCATCTCTGCTCCATCTATACCCCATTTTCCTATGCTGTATGAATTCCACGCTTGCTAATCTCAGTCTAGATTTCTGCCCCTTCCTCTCCACAAGCACATTCTGAACCTCTTTCTGTGTATGGCTTTAATCAGCAGGGTATGAAACGGGAAATGACTCCCAAAGGTTCTGCTGACAAGGCAAGGCTATGGGGTTAAAGAAACCCATCTGTGGAAAGACATACACTGAAAGTCCTGTCTTCTCAAATACACTGGAATAGCTTGTAAATAGAGAGGTCAAATTCATCATTGGTATAGGTGGCACACCAGGAATATTCTGGTATGTACACACATTAGATGATGACATAGGTGTGCACAGCACATTTCATTAGGGTGTGCACCCAGGGAATTTTATTTATTTATTTGTGTAAAGGTGCTGCACTCTGCATTGAAAGCCACTTTTTTTTTTGAGACATTAGGGTGTGCCTGGGCACACGCGGCACACCCTGTGCTCACGCCTATGGATGACGACGAGGCACTGGTCATGACTCCATAGGTACGAGTGCATTGAAAAATGTAGTTAAAGTGCATATGTATATTTACATATACATCACCCCTCCACACCCTCCGCCTTGTTCACAAACACACACGTGTGTGTGCGCACCCACAGATACACTCACACAACCTGCAGTTTGCCCTCTTACATACATATTATTTCGATTCCATTAGAACAGACTGGCCTGGAGTCTAGACCTTATTCAGCTTTCATGTAAATGTTCAGGACTGCATGTTCATTTACTGCAGAAGCTAAATGACCGTATGTAGAGACTGCAAGTAGTTGATTTTACATATTGCAACAGGGCAGGTTGCTCCTTGAAGGGCTACAGCCCCAGGCCCAGCCAACCCAGTTTATTAAATAGGCACACCTGAACAGGGATTTACAGAGAGCTAGATGGTTCCTGCAGGTTGCAGGGACATTGGGACACCAGAGAAACAAGACTCCAGCCAGGTAGGACAGGGAGCAGCCTGCTAAAAGCAGAGACTTGAGGGACTCTATTTTGGGGATTTTGAGTTTTGTTCTGACCTTTTACATTAATAATCCCAGCCTCCTTAGGAGAGGTGTGTGCACACAGAGAAGCCTATGTGGAGGTGAAATGGAGGCAGAGTTCTATACAGCCACCCTGGCCATGAGGGGGCAGTTGGGAGGCAGTTGACCCTATTACACATATCTTGGTTCCTGATCCCAATTCTCATGCCAAACTGAACTGTCTAAATTGGTATTTATGGGGCGAACATATGCCATACATCCTTTGTGTGACACCATTTTAGAAGCATTCCTCTTTCTGTTTAGTTTCCATGATATCCTAACAGACATTAATCAAGCACATTCTGTTTGCTGAAGGCATAAAGAATGGCCCTCCTAGAAGCTTATTCACATGACTGAAATATTTGGAAGCAGCTTGGTATCAAATCCCTAGAGTTATAAGGGAAATCACATGCTCAATTAATATTTCCAAAGGCCCAGTCTGTTTGGCTAAAGTGCATTTCCAAAAAGAGACAAAACTCTGCTGGAGGAATGTCTGCGGAATGGGATCTTTGCTGTGCACATCCTCTTTATTTCCTTCTCCCTGGCTCTTTGCCAGCAAAAGCTTCCTCATCCTTGGGCTACTCTTCTTTCCTATTGGAGTTTCAAAAAAGCTAGGTTGGGCCCCATTTTCAGAATGGCTGGAAAACAAGAGTTTATTCTCTCCCATTTACCCATATGGGAGTTCTACTCACACAGTCAGCCCATCTGGTGCTTTTAGGACCCTTAATGCAGAATGAATTGAGCCGCTTCTTATCTTAGATGGATTTTATCTGTACAGAAGCCCTGTGAGATACAGGGGCAGATCTATTTTACAGCCAGAGAACCAGGGCATGGTGTAGATTTAAGCAATGCACCCAAGGTGAGACAGGAGCTACATTCAGATCTCCTGAGGCCTAGACCCATTCTCTACCCACTAGACCAGCCTAGAGGTTAGACTAGACTGTAAACTATTTGGGCCAGAGGCTGTTTGTTCCATTTGTGCTGCACCTAACACAGTGGGGCCCTGGTCCATTGCTGAGGCTCCTAGGTGCTATGATAATATTTGATAATGGTTCCTTCTGGCTTTAAAGCTCATTCATCTTCTCCCAGTAGGAATTTATCTTAAGTCATCCACTGATGAAAATCTAAATGCCTTCCATCGCTAGTTGATTTTAATCACAGACCCCCCACAGAGGCAGACTGATGGGGTGTTGTATTTACCAAGAGGCATGGCTAAAAGGGAACACCGACAATTAGGAATCAAGAAAAAAATGCCCTGCTTTATCTGACTGAGGACTTAGTTGTTGAGGGAAGGTTGGACTGAGTCCTTTCAGGTGGGACTGGACCAACATCCTTTGGATAATATAGGGCCTCATTTTGCCACCATCACCCATGCCTGAGTGGTACTTATGCCTCGAGTCCCATTGGATTCAATGGGAATACTTATGGGTGCTACTTAATGTGAGTGGGTGCAGATTAGCCCCCAATTGTAGGGAACGTCCTGTACTAGCTGTGGGGGAAAGAGCCAGATGTCCTCAAAGATGTCCTCTATCCCCAGTTCTCATGGCTATGGTTAAAAATGAGTAGCGTTTGTAGTACCAGGTGAATTCAGCTCTCTCGCTGTGATGAAACAGGGGCGAGATTGCAGCTGACCCTGCACAAGTGGGTGACAGGTCCCGGGGAGCCTTCCCTGTGGCCTGGCATCCCTGCACAGGGATGGGGTCACGATCTCAGGGCTTGCGCCTGGGACTTTTGAGGGTGCAAGTGGTGCTTAGGTCTGCCATGAGAGCCTGCACCGGGAGGGAAACAGACAACTGCAACCAGAACAGCGCCCCCCTCAGCCACCGAGCAGAATTCTGTTGGTGCTGGAACGTTGGGCTTCTCAAAATGCCTAAGGGAGCTGGATGCTCAGCTCTCTTTAAAAATCAAGGGGAGTTGGACACCAAATCCCTCTGGTGCTTGAAACATCTCACCCTGAGTTTTGTGGAAACTTGCTGCATTTCATAGGCCTTTTGCACTTGAATCCCAGTGCCGAAATTCCTGAAGAAATTTCACTTCCACTGCACAACAACAAAAAAAATGTTGTGCAGGCAAAACCTTGTTGGACGCATACACACTGCCATTTAAACATACTACTGGAACCAGGAGCAGAATCTGGGTGGTGAAATCCTGACACCATTAGAGTCAACAGCAAACCTCCCATCGACTTCATGGGATTTCACCCCAAGAGGCCACACATCAGCCCCATTCTGAGTACTCGATGATGCCTATTCCTCTTACAGTTCACACTTCCAAAATCTGACAAGGTGATCAAGCTGATATAAGAGGAGCCCCAGTTCTTTGTGCCCTAATAATTGTCACCCAGGACACATCCCCTAAGCCTCCCCTCAACTTGTACTGAAAAGAGTCCCTGCAAACTGCTCTTAGGAGTTGCTTATTTATTGCTTTCGAGAGGGAATCTTTGACTTGCCGTTATCGCAGAAGAGCTGTGAACCAGAGCTGCTATATCACTACCTCTCAGAGTACGTCTCATCATTCATCATCATTATGCCCTCCACCCCTCTCAGGGTATGGGCCGCCAACAAGAGATTGCCAGAGGATTCTGTCCTGGGCCATTCTTTCAAGTTGACTCCAGTTGTATCCCATCTTTGTGATGTCTGCCTCAAGGACACGTCGCCAGGTGTTTATTGGACGGCCTTTCTTCCGCTTGCCTTGGGGGTTCCACCTCAGAGCCTGTCTGGTGATGTTAGTTGGTGATTTCCACAGGGTGTGTCCTATCCATCTCCATCTTCTCTTCGGATTTCTTTTTCTGCAGGAAGTTGGCTGGTTCTCTCCCAGAGGGCTCGCAGGGCTAAAAATTCCCCGGTGGTCGTTCAGGCTCAGGCTTGAGGCTGGGCTCTGGGACCCACCCCCTTCCAGGGTTTTGGAGTCTGGGCTCTAGCCAGAGCCTGCAGGTCTATGCTGCCATTTTTACCCCCACAGCCTGAGCCCCCGACACCAAGTCAGCTGACCCAAGCCGGCCACAGGCATGCCACTGGTCTTTCATTGCAGTCTAGATGTACCCTCAGTGACCAAGGCACCCTGGAAAGCTGCCCCCTCTGGCACCCTCCTGGACTATAGAGAAACTCAGTGCTCTCCGCTGCTTTCTTTAAGTCAATTACTCTGCCTGTAGGGAACTGCAAGAAGGTAGGCGTTTTGTGTAACCAAGGGACTGCACAGCCTTTGAAATAGACAAGCTGTCTTTGCCTATCAGGAATGAGCAGTGTTTGAGTCCTACTCCTAGACTGCAGATGCCCGTCATTCGGTTTGGTGAAGTGCTTGAATTTAAGGGAGTGGGTTGAGAGAATATTGTTCCCTCTAATTAGAAGTAGATCAGAGATAGACAGATGGGGATGGATGAATAGAGAAAGGGAAGGAATATTATGCTTGCTAGGGGCCACTTTGTGTTCTCCGTTACCCCGTGAGATTCTGCACCAATTCCACTGACTTCAGTGGGTTTTGTCCATTTTATAGCAGTGTAGCTGAGACAGGAATCTGTCACTTGAGACCAGCTTCTGACATCCTTAGTGACTTCACAGAGCTCCTGAGGCCTCAAGTAACCCTGCCGAAAGAAACTGGGTAACTCAAGGACTCTCCGGTTCCATTAAGGATGGAGTGTGTAAAAGAGGTGTGGAATCTGGATGTAAGCAATCATCACCCCATGCTGAAAACTCTGCCAGACTCTGTGACTCACTCAAACATTGGGTGTGATCACACATGCTGCAGAGCCAGCAACACGTGATTTTGGCCACATTGTTTTAATGTTTTTTTTAGTGAAAATAGTCAACGGGGTATTTAAAATATATACATAACAGCAAAACAACATCACCTTCTGAAAGAGGTTAGAAAAAGCCCCTTGTTAAGCAAACAATACCCACCAGGCCAGTCCTCAGCTGGCTGTAGATGCTCTGAAGTCAATGGAGCAGCATCAATTTCCACTAGCTGAAGATCTGACCCTAAGCCCTCAGCAGCTCTGTCTGTCCACTTCCCTCTCCCTTCCCGCCTGGAAACAGTTAGCCTGACTGTTTTGCCAACCCCTTGAATGACAGCTTCCAGGAGATGCTATTTATTGTTCTAGCAGACAGGGCTATGAATAAGCCTTTAAACTGGGTTGGAGGTCTCTCAGCCACTCCTTTCCATTTAATCTCCAGATCCCCCTAAATAGCCCCTGCGTGCTCCTCTGTGATCTGGGGAGGAGATAAAGTTAGGAGCTGTCTCTTTAAATACTAGAGGCTGTGCTCTCTCAGACCACCGTGACATATCTGGGCGTTGGACTGGGGGATGAATAAACAGTGAATGCACCAGATCTGTGGTTTCAGAGCAGGGCTCCGATCCGCCAAGGATCCTCCTTTCAACTCGACCCACGCCACGGGTGGCTTTTAGCATCCTTTGGGATCCTGCCCCTGCTGGAGGAACTTTAATGCACATTGGTCTGGCTTCCTAGGAGCTACCATTGCCAAGAAGGGCTGCACGCTTAGGAGTTTGGTAAGTCTTTGGCGATGAAATCCCAGCTGGGCTCTGTCAGCAAAGCTCCCTACCCCGCCCCCCCCCCACAAGCAAAGAGAGGGGCGCTTTCTCCAGGCCTCTCTCTTCCCTGAGCTGTGACTCGTCTCCAAAGCGCCGTGCAATTTGGAGTCACGCGTTTGCAAGAAAATAATCGAGTGGCAAACGTGCGCAATTGTATTTGGCTGAGCCTAACACACCAAGACCATTAGAAAACCAGGCTCGCTTTGCGGCGGCGGGTGAGCGCGGGAGAAAGCAAAGAGGCAAGAGACAACAGCAGCAAAAGCCAAGTCTGGTGCATTTAAACTAGGTTGACACCTCTCTGCAGCACTGTGTGAAGCGCCCGGGGATCCGCGGGTGGATGCGTGTTTGAGGAGCAGGGTGAACGGTTCAGTTTCCCAGAGGATTAAGGAGAACAGGGGGCGTGTACCCCGCCCCTCCCCAACCGGGCAGATCTGAGAGGGGGTGAGGAGCTGGGGCTGTTGAGCTCACCCCTTGTGTTGCCTCCCGCCCCCCCCCGGCTCAGCCCTGGAGCGCGCGCGGCGGCCACTTGCACGGTGCCTGCTGGGGGCTGGCGGAGCTGGCATTTCCCCGGCAGCCTCCTGCTCCTCGCCGGAGAGCGAAGGGGGGGGGTCTCCCCTGCTCCCCCGATCGCTGCCCTGCCAGGGACCCGCAGGCTGAAGGGGGGAGGCAAGTGGAAGCAGCCCCCGTGGAGCTCCAGGCCAGTGGCACAGACGCCCCTGCAGCCCCCCCCCTCCCCGGCTGGACTGAAGCCGCCTGGCGCCCTGCACAGACCGAAGCGGGTCGGGAGCCGCCCGCAGAGCGGATCCCCTGGGGTCGGGGCGTCTCGGCTCATACACCGCGGGCAGGGGGGTGGGGTGTCCCCGACCCCACCCTGCCAGCGCCGCCGTGTAGGGCGCGGCCGCTCTGGGACATGCTGCGCCCCCAGCCACGGGCTCGCCTCTTCCCCACGTGGGCCGGGGAGGTGCCTCGGACGGCGCGATCCCCGCGGCTGTGAGTCAAAGTGCCCGCCCGGCGGCCAACAAGCGAGCGGCTTTTTTTCCTCCCCGGGGGATTATTTATAGCCGGCCCCCGCCGCCGGGCCGCGCTCCCGCGGCCCGACCCAGGGACACACCCTGCGGCGCCGACGCAATCCGGGGCGTTGTTCCTCGGGAAGGGGGAAACTTGATAACTTCGCGCCCTGCCCTTCTCGCCTCCCTTTCTCCTGCCCCCGGTCCCCCTTTGCCGCGGGGACTGGCGCAGACCCGCGCCCGAGGGCTGGATTTGCTCCTTTGCTCCGGGCTGATCTTTTGGGGCCAGCCGAGCCTCCGGGACGCCGCTCGCTGGGTGACTCTTGGAGAGGAGTAAGTAGGCGCCGCACCGCCTCGGAGCGGGTTATTTTCCATAGGGGAAGCGAGGGGAGGATTTGGGGGGGAAGACGAGGCGATCCCAGGAGCGGGGCAGTGTAGGGTGCCCGCCACTGAGCTGTCTTGCCTGGTGGGGTCTGTCTGCAAAGAAATCCCCTTCGTCGTCAGTGATTCTGCCTGTCAGGGTCCCCCGTCTGCAATTTCACCCTCTTGTTTTGTAGTAATCGCTGTTGCCAAAGCCACTCGCTGGTTGGGTGGCTTTTTGTTAAAGCAGATTCACTCCCCTATACGGATTCCGGGAACCTGCTTCAGACCTGACCTCACTTAGTTATAATTAGAAACAGTTTGAACCATGAAGGACGTTAGCTGCTTTTTTTTGTCCCCCCTGAGACCCTCTTTGTATTTTTGTAACCTGGTTGACTTCCATGGGGTGTGCGCACGGACTGGTGCTTGCAGTGGGGGGTGTAGCTGTGTTGGTTTCCCCATGGAAAGTCTCAGACCTTACACACACAATGTGCTCCATGGTCATTTCCCTTTCTTTCCACGGAGCTATTCCACCAGCTCTGTTGGCCTTGCTCGGCTAATTGAGAAGCGTAGTAAGTGCCGCAGCGGGAATGGCTGGAGCTAAGGCATAGCTCTCAATCAGAGGGCTCCTGACTTTAATGAAGTCCAAATGTTGGCTGTGAAGTGGAGAATAGTGGCTTTGTGGAATAACGGTTTCCAGTCCCCCTCCCGCTACCTGAGCCTCTGAGCTAAGACTATTCGAGCAGGGGACTGGATGAGGTGGGTTTTTTTTTTTAATATTTTAAATCTTTGGCTGGAAATCTAGGCTTTCAAATTGTTGTGACGCTGCGTCAGGAAAAACAACCCCCTATCTTATCTTCGGCACAGGCTAAGTGGAAATTTTGAGGAATGTAATGGAATTTGCATTTCTCCCTCTGTCATGAGCTATCAAACTCTGGACCATAAAACTTGAAGCGAGGAAGGTTAGAAGTGGAAGGAAAATAATGTAGAAGTTGAAGGTTCCTTGATGTTTGGCAGCATTTATTAGAACATCCCCAGCCCCTCTCTGGGCACCGCAAAGAAAACCCCTTTTAGATAGGTTTGCTGTCCTTTTCCAAGCCGGATGATGTCTGGCATTTCTCAAAGCTGGCTCTGTCCTTTTCGGGCTTGCAACATTTGTCTCTAACTGTAGAGCCACACCATGGATTTCTGTCAAACCCTGGGAGCCTGTCCCTTTCACATTGTGAACCCCAGCTAGCGCTTCAAAAAATCTCCGCTGACCCCTCCCAATAGCTGCATTTGTTTGCCAAAAAAGATGTTGCACAGGGGAAGAAATGCATTTAATACAAATTGTTGAGCCTCTTAAACTGAAGTCCCTTTGTTTATTCCCTGTTGCTGCAGCGCCCCCTGCTGTCCTTTCAGATCTAGTTATCCCTAAATGCTAGACACACCCCACATAGACACAAATGCAAATAGCTGACTGCAAGGGGTTTTGCTGTTCCTTAAAAGCGTGTCTCTTTCCTTCTCCCCCCTTCAGATCTTTCCAAAACTTCAGCCAAAATGCTCCTGTTGTTGTTGGGGATCATCGTGCTCCATGTTGCGGTTCTGGTGCTGCTCTTTGTCTCAACAATCGTTAGTGTAAGTATGGACTTTATCCGTCCTTTCTCCCCTCCCTCCCCGTGAGTAGATCAGAATCCATTGCAGAGTTCCATGTGTAAGATTTGTCCATGTAGCTAAAACTAAGGGCCAGATTTTATGAAATTAAGCTGTACTCCTCACTCCTCTAACACCAGATCCTAATTAATATAGGGCCTTTGAAAAAATTAACATGACCCTTGTAAGCAGACATGTTTGTGGTGGGTATTTTTTTTTTAATGCAGAGCTAGTCACTTTCAGACTAGCTTTCAAAGAGCTTTTTAAAAAGACCTTTAGAGATTATTTTAGAAGTAGTTTTTAAACTGGTGGGGATTCATATGAAGCAGTTACTTTACTTTCCATGCTGCCAAGAAAACACTAGTATTTGAGAGCTTTGGCTCATGTTTAAAGAGAATAACAAGTCTCCTCTTATATGCAGTTGTCTAAAGCAAGTAAACAACAACGTAGAGCATTTTCTTTCCAAACTCAACTGAAATAGGGCTGTGTGTGTGTGTGTGTGTGTAATGCATGTGCACACATTGAAATAAAGACATGAGACGGAAATAACCAAAGCAACTGTAAAAATGCAAAAGACAACAAGAATGAACATGCACTATTATGTCGGATCCTTCACAAACAGAGTTAGTTGAGCACAGACTTGTCTTTTACTTTTGTAACTGGTCTGTTGTCCTCCCCCAGTCTTTGCTGCTGCCTCTCACAGATTTGTGCATCTCTTTCAGCAATGGCTCGTCATTAATGGGCGTACGGCAGACCTTTGGCAGAACTGCAGCGCTCTAGGGGTCTCAAGTTCCTTTCAGTGTGCAACGTCCTCCACGAACGGTGAGTGCTGCAATCACTCATCTGTTTCTTCAGCAATGGAGATTTTCATCCCTTTAACTCCTCCCCCACACCTTTAGGAATAGACCTGTATTGCAGAATAATCTCTGCAGGCTCTGTCTGGTACAAGTCAAGCATGATCCATCGAGGGACTTGGATCTGTCCCTCATGTCAGTGGTTCTTGAAGCGTTTCTTTACTCAGGTGGTTTTCTCGATACTGCTTCTGGAGTGTGGTACCTGAGTAGAGGTGGAAGAATCAGGCCCTAAGTAAAGATACAGGGCAGGGTGGAACTGAGGGAGAGGAATTTTACTAATTTCATGTAAGGGTTGCCATTCTATGAATGGTTCTTCTGGAATGCTCTTTACTTGTCCCTGAAGTGGGCATATCTCACCCATTTTGCAGGGCCTCTGTCTATACAGCCACTCATCACACACTAGAAAGCCAAGGCTTAGTTCACTGATACATAGCATTTTGGGCAGTCCTTTATACCGTGCTAACTATGTGGGGCAGGATACCTACTTTGTACTGATGTGTGTGGTTGCATGAGATGCTGTGCAATGGAGAATCAGGCCCACATGGCCGGATTCTGTGCTCAGATGTGCATGTGAGTTATGGTGAAGTCAGCGGATCAGATTCCTGCTCTCTGCGTTGTCCGTGTGAGCCCAGAGTAATGCCACTGAGATCTGTGGAATTGCTTTAGATTTATGCTGGTGTAACTGAGAGCTGAATTTGGCCCATTGAATTACTAGTTGGGGAGAAGCCATGGGTCAGGTCCTGTCCCCGGCCTTGCTACATTCTGTATTTGTGGTATGTTGACAGTGCCCTCAGCGGCAGTAGGGAATGACCCCATAGGACCTCTTTGCAATGTGCTCCTTACAATTATTCATACTAGGTAATACCTAGATAAACATGGGCAGCCCTTGGAGTGGGGCTTTTTACTGTTATTGCAAGTGTACACTAGTTATTCTAGGCATGCCTCTTGTTTGTTGAAGGGGATGAAGTGTTAAAGGGCCAGAGCAGATTTACTCTTTGAAAAACACCCTCTGGGTCCTTGGGGTAGCCAGTCCCACTTCTTTTTTTACCACCTGCCTCTGTGCACATTGCTAAGCAACGAGGACAGATCCCCAACATTCCCCTCGGCTAGTGGTTAGCCGCTACTCCCAGGATGGGTCCCAGTGCCCTCCAGTTACGGTGCAAGTTAGTGCTCCAGATGGTCACTTATCTCAGCGGGGTGGAAAGAGTTTGAGGACAGTTGACCACTGTGGATTTTCCCTGCTCCATCTCCAGTACACCAGTGCCTGCTCTCTACATAGGCTCTCATCTCTGCAGTTTCCTGAGCACAGTGCCTTTGCGAGAACTAAGCATTAAAGGCTTCGTATTCCTCATCTGGGGTGGGCTAGTCCAGCACTTTCTACATCAGCCTGCATGGATGGAGCCTCGGTCACACTTCCAAAGTTTCTCTTAAAACTTGATCCACAGTAAACCATGCTGTTGTCCCTATCCATAGATACTTGGTTACTTCTGTAGTGTGTATATTGGGAAAGGAGCAAAATAGGGGTTTTGTATAGATCACATTTTACTTTTAGTTCCACTCATTTATGTCTGGAGTAATTCAGCAGAGTTACTCTAGATTTATACTAAGCACGGAAAGCCATATCTGGCCATCAACTTTTCAGACAAGTCTGCCATCGAAATCAATGGGAGCAGAGCTCTTCTTTAAGAATTAAGGGCCCAGAATTATGACCTACCAGTTTCAGAGCAGAAAAAGTCTGCGTAAAAGATAGGCAGAGCAGAACCTGGCCCCTTATGCAAGTGAACCCATTTGATCATCAGTGAACCCATTTGATTTCAGCCAGGGTGACAGTAGTGTCAATGAGATCAGATTCAGTTTGTAGGAGAAGTCCCAGGGAAAGCACACCGATCCAAAGCTAGCTTCGGATAGCACAGTGCCTCACGCATTGATCAGCTGGCTTGCCCAAGTTGGGTGAGGCCGAGGAGTTGCTTCTGTACATTGTAGGTACAGAACTACCAAGTGATGGAGGGGAGTCAGTGTGGTATAATGCATAGCACACTGGACTGGAGCTCAGGGCATCTGCATTCTAGTACTGGCATGCTGAATGACCTTGTACCAGTCATTTCACTTCTCTGCCTCAGTTTCTCCCTCTGTATATAGGGGACCATGACCCTGACCTTCTTAATAAGCCACTTTGAGATCTACTGATGAAAAGTGCTACTTAAGAGCAAAATATAATTAACTGGACAATCTTTTAGTTGAGCGATTGGTATGGTGTTTTATTACTATCATTGCTAGCTTTAGAGATTTGCATCTTGACTTTCCTCACAGAACAGTTTGATCCCAGCATATCCCCAGTGAGTTCTGTGGAGTCACTCCTGGTTTACACTAGTGTAATTAAGAGTAGAACCACATCTCCGGGCTGTGGCAATGTGACCTGCTGCCCCTGAGATGTCAAGAAGGGGGAAAGGATCTTAAGACTGAGCCACTAGAATGAACGTAACACTGATGCCGGGGCTGGTGGGGGACATTTGCCATGTGGGAAAGGAGAGCATTGCGGGTGGAGTGAATCCTTTGTGTAGCTTAGCAAGTTCTTCTCACTCTCCACCCTGCAGGGAAGTGAGTCTCTGATGTAATTTTCTAGTAGGAGTTTTCTGGAGATCAGGTTTAAAACACTCCAAACTAGCCAGTCTGCTGGTAATGAAATACTCGTGGGGACTCCATGTTGGGAGATAAATGCAGGAGCTCACCCTGCATCTAATTTTAACTGTACTTAAAGCAGTAGCATGTTTCTCATCTGGGGAAGAGGCTCAAATTTCCAAGGTGTTGGTGGAGTGGCTTAGGCTTTCTTCACCATCTTCTAGCAACACCTAGTGGTCACAAGGCTGTGGAAACCAGCTGGAATCTTTGATTACAGCACTGCAGATTACCATAGTTATGTCCTGAATCAGCATTTGGCAATTGGCCTTATGCTATTGCAATGTAGGCAGGCTGGTTCAGATTCACTCATGCATGCTCAAAAACAGCTGTACATGTGCTTAACATGAGGGCTGCAGTAATTGCTCCCTGAACACAGGGGTATCTTTTTTTTTTTTTTTTTTTTTTTTTTTTTTTGCAGAGAGAGGGCAAAACCTGTCATCCTTAAAAATGTGCCCATTACTTTTGGATAACTAGCTTAACCCCAGTATTTACAGTGTCCTGGACATTTTCTATAGGGCAGCATAAGGAATATTGTAAATAACCAGATAATCTTACCCTAGGCAAGAGTATTTTTTAAGGGGGAAACTCTCTTTAGTTACTTGTGATCAGACCTGAATGCTGATGGTGATAGTGGAATAAATTACACACCCGGAACCAGTGAGGGTGGAACCTTTTTAGATCTTTTCAGCGGATTTATTTTTACTATTAAAGGCACACAATTGAGCAGCCGGTTGAACATTTGACCTGCCACTGCCAGTTGGATGTTTGGATTGCGGGATGCATGCGTGCACCATGGTGCTTTCCCTGCTTATGCCCAGCTGCTCCATCCTTGTGAGCTGGAGGAATAATGAAGTCTGAGCTACTTCAAGGAGTTGTGAGCCAAATGCAACACAAGCCAGGAAAATTCACATCAATTCAACCTTCCATCCTTATTTGAATTCTCCTCTCCTGGCATTTGCTTACATCAGGCCCGCACAACATGCGGCCCGCACAGGCTCACTGTGTGGCCTGCGGGGGGTGAGTAGGGGTGGGGCAAGCCAAGCAGTGGGCAGGGGAAAGCGGATGGGGGCGGGGCGAGGGCAGCGCTTTTTGGCCCGCAGCTGGGGTTTTTTTTGCAGTAATATGGCCCTCTCTGCTTTCCGAGTTGTGCAGGCCTGGCTTACATGAAGACCCTGGTCCTGCAATGAACGCCATGCTGCTGGAGTCATGCAAACCCCCTGGGAAGCAAATGGTGTTTTGCATGGGCAAAGGGGTTCTGACTACATCCATCTCTTTGCAGGATAATGCATTAGTTACATTACCATATAGAATGGTAGCACCAAGGATCCCTTGTCATGGACCAGGGGCCCCATGGTTCCATTTTCTGGGCAAAGACAGAACAAAAAGACAATCCCTTCCCCAGAAGGCACACGGTCTCCTCTTGTAGTTTTCCATTTTGCTTCAGGCTGATCTGTTTTGTTGTGTTTTTTTCAATAGAGAAAATATTGTACGATATTTTTATTTTCTATGTAAGGTAAACTAATCTGGCCCCCATTCCCATTGTCTCTGAGCACCTCACCAGCTTTACTATGTTTATCCTTTCAATCCCCCTGCGAGGTAGGGCAGTGCTATTATTTCCACCATACAGATGGGAAGCTAATCACAGAGAGAGACAGCGATTTGCCCAAGGTCATACAAGAAGTCTGTGGAGGAGCATGGAAGTGAGCCTGGGTCTCGGGTCGGGAACCTAGCTGCTGGACAACTTCCCCTCAGCCCCCCAATAAGAATCTGAGACTCTAAATGCTCTTTTTTGTGGGGGGATAAATCCCATTAACCCCTCACCCCTCGATATATTTTCAATTTTTTCAACAACCATATTGTTTCCATCTTCTATGCCATTTGCCAAAAGTATACTTATTTCCATCCCTGCCCCTTCTCCCTTCCCCCTACATATTATGTTCCACAAGAGTCCAGGGGAGACTCATGGAAATGCGTTTTCAGTACATACGCCATGCCTGTTGCACAGTGTCCTAAAAAGCTTTAGGAAAACTGTTATCTCTTTTCTGTGCCTCTTCTAAAGACACTGCTCAACATTCAATAATGTGATCTTTCAGTAGAGACAATTTTTGCCCCCTCTCCCCAAGAGTTCAGTCTATTGTGAAGTAATCACTTGCCAGATTTCCCCCTCTCTTTTGCTAAACTCATGCATCACCTTCTGCAACATTCATCATAATTGTTAGCAATTAAATAGGGCCTGATCTTGCACTTTGACTTCCAATGTGAGTTTTGCCATTGACTTCGTTGGGCTCCACGTCAATTGCATCGTGCTTATGCTTAGAGTGGAAACTCTGCAGAGCAGAGTCTGCGTTCGTGCAGCACCGAGCACAGTGGGGTCTTAGTCCAAGTGCTACGAATATGTAATAATTGTTTGTTCATAGATCCTAGAGCATCATAAATTTTAGAGATTGGGAAAAGGGAGGCACCGAGAAGCTAAGGAACTTGCTCAAAATCAAACAAGCCCAATTCTGTCCAACTTCTACTGAGTGGTAGTTGAGTCTAGAATTTTCAGAAGAGCTTAGACTGCTGGGTGCAGAAAGCCAAGCCATGTGTCTCCCAGCAGGAGATGGGTGCTTTAGAGAGCATGATCTTTGTTTAGGTGCCTTCATGGGAGCTGGAAGATCTGGTCCCAGTGGCGGGTGCTGAGCATTTGAAAGTGTGGTTCTCGGCTTTTGACATTTCAGCCCGCGTCATACAAGTCATGCCTTTGAAATCAGTGGGTGGCACAACCAGACCCGAAGTTAAGCATCTGGGAACAGAACCTAGTTCTCCTGACTCCTAGTGTTTAAGCGCAAGCCACTAGCTCACAGTTCCCCATTTGGAACTTGTAAACTTTCAGCAGCTGGTGGGCTTTGCTCTGGGTCGAAGCTGAATGATGACTTCAGGAATTTCTTCCAGAACATAGGAGTCTGACAGGCATATTGCAATACTGTGGAAGGACGCTCAGAGACGAGCAAGCATCACAATCAGTGTGGGATGCCCCGTTCCTTTGGCTTTCATGTCTGTGGGCTGATTGCTTTGTTTGCAGTATTTGCTTGCTAGATAATGTCATTTTTCAAGAGACTGAGAATTATGCCAAAAATGTTGCAATCGCTGCTTAATTTAAGCTGCTTGGCATTCCTGGAGCAGATTTATCTGAGGAATTCAGAACTGAATCCCAGAATTGTATATTTAACAGACTATGGGTCAGATTCTCAACTGGCAGGGGCACTGGAACAATTGTTGAGAGCCATTGAACCAAACTGTAAACCCTGTATATAATAGAAACCCCCACTTCAAGCCAGGGGTGTGGTAGCACCCCTAGTTCCAGCACCTATGTACTAGTGTAAATCCAATGAAGTGCAGAGTTATGCTAAGAGATTTTTAACCCTATGAGTTTTAATGCTCTTAAGTAGAATTGGACTGAAATTTTCACTTTTTTTTGTTAAGAAATGTCCATGTTCCACGCCCTCCTCCCCGCTCCCTAAACAGAATTTTTCACAAGAACATGCAGATTTTTTCCACCCTGCAATTTTTATGTTTTCAAACATTTTTTTGGTGAGAATGTTAAATGGACGCTCCCTGCCCTTCTCTCTCTCCCCCCCCCCCCCCCCTTGGCTTCAATACCATGTTTTTCCTGTTTCCTCTTTCTGTTCCTCAAATTACTACTCCATGACTTTGTTGGTTGTTTTGGTCACTGCTTGGGATTGTGGATACCCTTTAATAGAAGAGATTGTTTTTTGAAAATAATCCCATGGGAACTTTGCACACTGCAAAGCAGGTGGTTACTAAGCACTGCAGGTGGGGAGGGACTTTCCAGTTTGCTGATATGATGGCGACCTGCACAGCTAAAAGCATGAGCTGCTAAACCTGAGCTAAAAGAGCCATGGCTCACTTGCTGTAGGCCTGTAAGAAACTCCGACCCTTCTATGGACTGTGACACGCACCCACTGACAGGTCTGAAGCCAGCTCTTACGACACCACGCAGCAATCCAGCACTGGTGCAGCTACAGCAATGTAGCTACACTGGTGACTAAAAACCCCAGTGCAACCAAGCCCTGTGCCACAGGGGCCCATGCAGCAGAGCCAGGATACTATATCTAATTATAATTTTCCAGGGATATAGGAAAATTCTACTCAGCTACCCTGGTGTAAATCTGGATTTGGAAAAGCTGGACCAAGTCTTAGAAAATCTGTTTCATTGGCAAGGTGGATGCTTTCCATAGCAGGGTGGGGCCTATGCCTTAGACTGCAAAATATGTCTATTTAAAACATTTGAAAGGTTTGTAGTGTTTCAGGTTGCGAAGATAGGCATTAAGTCACATTTGGAAGGCTATCACCTTTCTGAGCCTGTGGGGTGACAGCCATCCCTGCCGCTGCTCATAGCTTTGCCAGACAGCAGCAGAATGACCTTAACGAGGCCGTAGTCAGTTTTGCCAGTGCAGTACGTAGTGCCTAGTACTGTTATGATGGAACTCAGGAATCCTATTGTCTTGAAAAGGCAGGTCTCATTCAGTTTACAGGCTATGTTGAAAGATGTCTCCATTTGCAGTAATTTAAGCTCATCAGAATTTCCACTGTGGAAAAGGGGCAGATTCTGATGGCGGTTAACACCACTATAATTGTGGAGTAACCCCACTGAAGTCAATGGAGTACCTCTGGGATAACACCAGCCTAGCAGAGGTTAGAATCTCCCCAGTGTCTACTAGCATTTAGGCAACCATAGCTCTTGAATTGCTTCCCATAGGGCAAAGTCAAGAATGTAGATATATTAAATCTTACTCTTATTATATGGTCGATAGGAACATTTTATTTTTCAGTCCAATTTTTACAGTGTTCTATACTGAAAATATCAAAGGGATGTTGTCTGCTTAAAAGCTACACTTGCCTGAAGTTTTTCCTACTTACTCTTGTTACAAACACCTGCTGTTCCAATAACTGTATGAGATTAGAAGTCCATGGTAACTTTTTTTCCCCTCTTCTTTCAATTTAACTGAACAATTAGTCTAACTTGCAATACAGGGAAATGTAGAAAGTTTCCCCTGGTTGAGTTTTTTACTCAGCAGCCGGGGTGGGGCGGGATGGGGGAAGTGTCTGGGGGAAAAAATGTGATTGTAAAACTACAAACATTGTTGGTGGGAGACTGGGTTGGTCTTTCGTTGGTGGGAGAATGAGGGTTTGTCTACACTGCATGCGACTGTAACTTGTGTAGCTACACCTGACCTCACTGTAATCTGGCAAGTTTGGGTACTGGAGCAGTAAAGCCACAGCAGAACAGACTTGCTGTCTAAATAATTACCCAGCGTTCTAGGGTTTGTACAGCCCACATGGAAGCCTGATTAAAGCTAGATCACTTATGTCTAGATGAGCTGCCGTCATGTCTATACTGCAGTCATGGGGCATAATCTCAGAGGAAGGGCGTAGTGCTAGAAATTCCTTTTAATATTTTTTTTTGAATTGGTTAGGCAATAGATTTCAGCTGGATGATGTTCCTTACAATACTGGTGATGACATGCTAAAAATAAAACAGATTTGTAGTGTCAGGGGTGTCTGAGTCATCCCTGTCTTTGACATCAATGGGAGTTTCCTTGGGTGAAGTCAGGGGTGAATGTTTTCTGTGGTGGAGGATTCCTTGCATTAGTCATTAATGCAGATTGCAGTGTGCTGCAGTTGACGTATAACCTCTTCAGTGTAGTTCCAGTGACTTCTGGGATTGAAGTGAGCAATGTCACGTTCTGTGTGGTGCAGAACAAATTTAATTCATTGTCTTGTTACAATACTACTTTCCTGCAGATGAGGGATGTCTGGGACAGATTCACCAGTAGTCTGAAATGGCTTTGCACCACCTTATTGAAGTGGATTATGGCTGCTTTGCATTGCCAGAGTAGCACAAAGCAGCTGGAGCATTGTAGTGAATCTGGCTTAGTGACTGTATTTGATACTGCTTCAAGTAAGGAAGAAGTGTCTGCTGGTGCTAGCACATCTCTCAATCTTTCTGAGGGCTGAATCTATCTGACCATAAATAGGTGTGCTTAATAGGGCGAAGGGCAATGAAAGAGCTTAACTTTAATTTGTAAGCATTTCTGTGGCGTACATCAATGTAGTGTCCAGGCACCTTGCAAATAGGGAAGCATCATTCTGCCCATGTTACAGATGACAAAAAACAATGCACAGAGAGATTAAGTGACTTGCTCATGGTCACTCAGCAGGCCCTAGACATAGTTGGGAATAGAACCTAGGGACTTGTTTCTCTCCACCCTTACACTGGAGTAAAGCACGAACAACTCCACTGAAGTCAAAGTGACATCTCTGCTAGCTTCTCTGCAAATCATCAGAGTAACTGAGAACAGAATCTGGGTCCAGGCAGGCACACAAACTGCATTGCAGGCAAAGGGAGCCTACTTGGGCCTGAGTTGTGTGGTGTACAGAGGTTGCAGATAACCTGCCTCCTCCCCCCAGTAGAATCAGGATTTCCCCTGGCTGCTGCTGTTGGGATGATGGTGGGTGATAGAGAGGAAGTGACAAATGTCTCCCTCATACCTTGGCACGGCTCACAAAGGATTCAGTTGCTCTGCCTGGCAGGGGGCTCCCCTGGGCTTATTGCATTTCCATCCTGGCTGCTCTCAGAAGATACCACGTGTGCCAAAACCCAGCCACAGATACGAGCCTGAACCCGAAGGATTTGCAGAGAAGCTGGTTGAGACATCAGGAAGCTGGTAGTGAGAAGATGCTTAGCTTCTTCCTTGATGTCTCTAGTTTTCCAGTGCCCACAGGGCACTTTACTACCTAGATGTCAACCTTCAGGGTCCAATGGATTGAGTTAGTGTGCATCCAAACCACAGAGATCTGGCCACTCTGTATTGTGACTTGAGAGGATTCCTCAAGAGTAGCAGGGAAATGCCATTTTTTCCCCCTATGGGGGAAGTGCAGTCTAGCTAGCAATGAACTGCTGCTTTCGAAGCCCAGAATGGCATCTTGTTGCAGAATGGGAAGGCCGGATGTCTCTTTCACAGCCGTGTTTATGCAGTGCACTTGTATAGGAGTCTAAAGCTCTAGAAAGCTACATAGCCTTCTGGACAAGGGCCTCTTTCAATGGGGACTGGAGGGAAAGGCAAGGAGGAGGGATGAGAGAGGCCAAGAAAAGAGGACAAGGTGGGAGAAGAAGCAAGAGAGGAAGCCCTGGGAGGGGACTAAGGTCTGTGGTTAGGTACCCAATTCCCCCTAGGTGCTTATCTGCATCTTTAGGCACCTAAATGCCTTTAAATTTCTGGCTGTGAGTGACTCTCTTGGTGCCCAAAATACTGGCTGGAATTTGCCAAGCCAAGTCGAGCATTTAGATACACGATTTCTATTAGTTTTGATGGGAGTTGTGGTGTCTACGTTTTGCTGTGTTTCTACACCACCTAGGACAGTGGGAGCCTGGTCTGTGATTGGGGTGGGGGTCCCTCACCTCTTCTGCAACATAAATAATCTCTCTCACTTTCTCTGAAAATCCTGACCATTAGCCTTAGCTGCTCTGTGCCTCAGTTTCCCTAGCTGTAAAAATGGTGATGATCACTTGCTTTACAGAGAGGTTGTGAAGGTCAGTTGATTCATCTTCTGCATTCTTGGATGGTAAAGTACGATCTATTGTCATGGGAATATACTCAAGTCCATGGGATTGATTTCCTTGGGTTTCCATTCCTTTTCCATAGATAGTACCTTCTTAGTGTACTAAGCTAATGTCTGTTGAACAGAAGCCCAGACTAGTTTGGTGGAACAGTAAATGCAAAATAGGGAAAAACATTTCTTGCAAGAAACGTGGCTATACTGAGAGTGGGGATCATTGTAAAACAGCATCTGTGGATAGTGGGTTTGTATAACCTAGATGTTAATTTAATAGTATACTCCCCTTTCCCTCCCCACCCCCCGCACGCACGCACACCCGGTGGACGCTCCGGTTCTAGTACAGGAGAGACTTTTTTCAGTTTATCTTATGTTGGTTGGGAAGGGCCATAATAATAATACCTGGCTCTTAGCAGCAGATCTCAGAATCCTTATTTTCATTTACAGTGGGGGAAACTGAGGCACAGATAAGTGAAGCTATTTGCCCAAGGTCACCTAGTGGGCCAGTTGCTGAGGCAGGAATGTAACTCTGATCTCCTGAGTCCCACTCTAGTTCTGTATTTGGATTTGAGCCAACGTTATGTTGGAATAACTGGGTCACTCTGGTATAACTTCCCCTCTAAACAAGGCAGACAAAGACTGGGGAATGAAAACCTAAGCACAGAAAAGGGTGAGTTGTTGCAGCCCTGTTGGCAGAGCTGGGAACGGAATCCAGGTCTCCTAACTTCTAGGGCAGCATGCTCCATGCAGGACCATCCCACCCCACCTGTCCCGGTTCGACGTGCTACGAAGTGCGTGTTCTTGGATGGCCATGGGGCATGGTTAGGTTTGCTCTTCTGCACAGGGAAATGGGTGAGGAATGCTCAGGAATGTCTGTGATCTCAAACTGCACTCCCTGCAATGTTTGCCTCCTAATACATCAAGGGATTGGACATAGACGCCAGGGCAGCAGTAAGACGTGTGCATGGGCTGATACAGCCTCACTGGAAAGCTCCTTCATGTAATGCTTAGTGTCCTTATCGGTCAGGAATCTTGCAAAGCACCTCTGGGCTCCTTTAGGTTTACCGTAAAGGAGAGGAGGCAGACGTGAAAGGGGGCCTGGCTGCACTTTCTTCATTTAAATCCTTCTTCATTAAATTATTTCTTCATTCTTTCCTTGAAAGAGAATGGTTTCTCCTTTTCCTCCCTTTGGAAGGAGTCCTGTCCTGCTGGACAAGTGGAGTTTTAAATTGTTTTAATTCCAGCATCCTCTTGCACTCCAGTGTGCTCTTTACCGGTTATTGCTGGGAGTCTGTCCAGCCACAGTGTGTCTGAGATCTGTTGGGAGCGCTTGTACCATGCTATCCCTGACAGCCGCATTGGAATGGCATGAAACAAAACCGTGCGGTGCTTGCCACCCGTGGGATCAGTGCTGAAACATCATCTGAGATTCCTTACACAGGCTGCTCAGAGAGGCATTAGTGGGGAGCTAACACAAACCTCTCTGATTGCTGCAGGGATCGTGGGGGGTTGGGAACAAAGCAGAGGGAAAGTTACCATATTTATGGTGCCAGCCTTTTCATAGGAAAATATGCAGGTGGGTTAGGAATCCCACTAAATCTCTGGCTGCTTTACAGGTTTAGGTATGTCTGCACTGCGATTGTGGAGTGTGACTGCACTTTATGTAGACAGCCCCCGTCTGGCTTTAATCACGCTAACTCGGGTACCAATAGCAGTGAAACCACAGCAACATGGGCTTCTGCACGGGTCGTGCCCATCTGCCTGGAACCGTGGGTAATCACTCGGGAAGCTAAATTGTGTTGAAGCTCATGCTGCGGCTTTGCCGCTCCAAGCTAGTGAGATTAAAGCTAGTTTGGGCACGTCGACGGGCTGCAGTCACACCCTGAGACTGGTGTAGACGTTGCCTGCTGCTCCTGCCTAGAGGGTGTTCGGTATCGAACAAACCAGTCATGAATGAACTGAATCTGGATTGAGCTAGGGGGGCTGTGTAGGAGTCCTAGATTCTTGCATTCAGCTGGCCACCGTCGTGTGTATTTTCTAGCTGTTACTAAGGTTATATCTACAGTTCGGACCTTACAACTGCGCTGCTGTAAAGTTCGACAGCGTTGGGGTGTTTTCATCCTCTTTAAGCAGACATGCGGGGTTCAAGTTCATATTCTTGATCAGTGCTTGACAAGCAAGATCTTGCCTCTGCAACCCACTTGTACAGTATGTAGGAGACAGGGGTGTCTCTTCCAGTAACATGTGTAGCCCATTAGCTCAAAAAGTAGAGGCTTGTTCCAGCCTGTGGTCCTTAAAAGTAGAGTTTTGTCCTAACATTCCTGGTCAGGAATTTCCCTTCCTCTTAGATTTGTGTATGCATGTTGTATGCTATGGCTGTGTGCTTGGCTGAGGACTTCCTCCCAAGAGGTGGCTGCGTTTTAGGGGTGCCATTTGTATACAGTTTGGGTTTTGAGATCCTTCAGGCGGAAAGATGCCCCGTGCATATAAAATATCATTATAAGTTGCAGTCAACGGCACGTGGGGTATGTTCTGTGCCTGTCACCATTTCGCATGACGTGCTGGAATTAATACTGTGCAGATTAACTAGACAGGTTGTTCGAATCTACCTCAAGATTCTTTTCACTTGTAATTTACTGTAGAATTAAAATTAAGGTCAGGAAATTGGCACTGCTAATTTCACGGCATATCAGCTTCCTAGGTGGTGGCTTGTGCCTTGCATCATCATTCTCAAACCTGAGTGGTAGCCTTTCCCACTTGTTCTGTGCTCATTTTGCCAAACTGGAAATGATGATTAAGTGAATGGCACAGGTCTGTGTTTCATTATACCTGCTTGCTACATTTTCACTACTATGACCCCAGTAGGTCTCATTGCACTCTGTAGTGACCATTACTAAGCTATTTGACACTCCTACAGTGTTTCAGGTAGGGAAGAGTTATTACCTCCACTTTATATGTGGGGAAACTGAGGCTCAGAAGCGGCTTACCCAAGGTCACACAGGTGGCAGAGTGGGGAATCAAACCCAGGTCTCCCAAGTCCGAGGCTAGTGTCCTAACCACAGAAAAAACCCTTCATTTCTCTGGCAGCCTGAACTGGAGTCTACAGAATAGTACGTGTCATCAGCAAAACTGCACATTTCTGAGTGCAGAATCTTCATTGCTGGTGAGGGGGTGAGAAGCAGGATGCTTGTGGATGGGTTTTCAGATCCTAAGTAGAATTTCAGTGGCTGCCCTTCAAATAATTCCAACCTTTCCCAAAAGCCATTCACTTCATTTAGTATTAGAAAGAAAGGGGGCTCTGAAAACAGCCGGGCACAGGGTGCGCTATCTTCTCCTCTGCTGTCCCTCCTCTTCCTGGTGTATTTCTGTCCACCTCCTCCTGGAAATAAGGATGCAAACACTTGACTGGCAGGATAGATACTTATCTAAATTCACATTATACTGTGGAAGCCGCAAACAACCGTTTGTAATCGTTTGAGATGACGTGATTCTGAGGAGCCGATGATAGATTCCATTAGCCCCAGATCTCTTCATTGGAAACTATTTTTTTTAATATAATTGAAAAATAAACACATCCGTAGGCTATAATACTAACCATGAGAGTTAACGTAATTCGGGGGCAGTGATTGGACAGCAGCACTCTACACTTGGAGGCTGGAATATTCAAAAGGGAATAAGGCCGTTAAGTTGAAACTCACTGAGACTTGGGCACCTGCCTCCATTAAAAATACTAGCCTTAGTCTGTTGATTTCAAAGCACTTTACTAATATGGGCAAGTGTCCTTGTGCCCATTTTACAGAGGAGGCCAATAGCCCACATCAAACAGCAAGTTCTGAGCAGAGCCGCAGACTAGAATCCATGCTTCCTGAGTCTATCAAGAACACTGTCTGCTAGACCCCATGGCTATTACTATTATTTCCTGGTGGCTTTTCTTGCAGCTTTCAGTTGCTTCCTGTGTATTCCTATGAAGTGGATTGTTATTACGATGGCTTTATACCAGATGTGCACGTTCCCTTCAGGTGGCAGAACCAAGAAGGAGGATGGAGTTCAAGTAACTCAGCAGAACTGTTTTCTCTCTGGAAGGCCCTCTCGTAAGCTAACCACCGCCAAACAGAAAGGATTTAGGTGTCTGAACCAGAGCCCACTGAAATCAGGAAAGACTCCAATTGGCATCAAAAGACTCCAATTGGCATCATCGTCATTGGGCTTTGACGCGGATCCTAGATTAAGAGTGAAATGCACCAGGCTTTTGATCAGCCAGCTGGTGTATTGACCCATCTTCCTTATTTGATCGTTTAAGGCTCAGCAGAGAGAAAATAATGAGACATGTTGTTACAGTTCTTATCACTGTGACTTCCCCATCCCTTCCCCATTGATGTTCCCCTGAGTATAGGCCTGCACAACCCAGAAAGCAGTGAGGGCTGTATTACTGCAAAAAAACTAGCTGCAGGCCAAAAAGCCCCGCCCCCATCTGCTTCCCCCCACCCCATCGCTTGCCTTGCCCCACCCCTATTCACCCCCCACGGGCCGCACAGTGAGCCCATGCGGGCCGCATGTGGCCCCTGGGCCGCATGTTGTGCAGGCCTGGTATAGACAAACTGTACTGCTTTTTCCTAACAGCATTGGCTCTTAGCTGACGTGCTGAAGATGCAGTCGCTGTATCGCTCCTCCAAATAGCCTGTCCTCTATGGCTGAGTTTCAAGGAGTTCAATGATTTGAGCCAGTCTGCGCTGAAAACTATGGCTGTCTCTCTCGGGGGGTGGGAAAAATCCACTCCTGGAGCAGTGTAGTTAAACTGTTCTAACCCCTGGGATAGACAGCACTAGATCAAAGGAAGAATTCTTCTGTTGACCTAGCTACTCCTGCTCTGGCGATGTGGATTAACTGCAGGAAAACTACTCACGTCGCTATAGTGAGTGTCTCCCCTGCAGCTCTGCCACTGTAGTGCTTTAAGTGTAGACCTAGCGGCATTTCAAAAGCTCTTATCTCGCTGATAACACGGCTACATTCCAGAAGCTGCTGAGTGGCAAAAGATCTGAAGGAAAGTGTAGGGTTTGTGGTTTTGTTGACCTAAGGGGGGGACTTGAGATTGACCTAGATGTTCAGAACGTTTCAGGTGCATGGCATTTAAAACATAAAGCGATCATAGAGACTCTACTTGTTTACAATGGTGATAACAGATATATAATGGGATGCCTGCTCACCACTGTGATGCAGTCACCTCTGGAATAAAATAGAGCAGCTTTTTTTAATAGCTCAGAGCAACTGAGGAAGCACAATTTGGGCAGGAAGCACAATAGAATAGTGAGGCAAACTGTGTTTTGAAATGTATAGGAACAGCTCCTGTTGACTCATTTCGCTTGTGTAATCAAGACCCGAATTCGGCCCATTGCATGGAACTTTACGGAGGCAGGATAATCTTAAAGGAGTTAGAATTGGGTGTGGACGCTGGGGCTAACCCAACTGCTCTTATGACATGTGCAAGCTTTTAAAGAGCTCTGAGGGACAAAAAATCCAAAGGGTGTGAAACTACCAGGACTATAGAGGTGCAATAGAGATCTATGAATATTCCTCTAAAAATGTATGGAATTGAACAGAATCAGAGTAGTATGCATTGTCCTTGAGTATTTTCTTTTATTCCATAGGCTGTTATAAAGAAATCTATATCGAAGTGATCATTTTCTGTTAAATTCTGTAGGACTCTTAAACAGCTGTCTCCAATAGGATGATGCCAGTCTGTATTGCAATTAGAGTTCTGGATGAAGTTTGTGTTTAAATTTTTGGGGGAAGTTCTGCTCTCTGTTCCACAGGTGCAGCTCCCATGGGCTTCAGTGGGAGTAACATTCATGTCACTGAGTGTAGTGGGTGACCTTTGAGTTCCAAAATAGCTTCTTTCCATTGCATAATTCTTTCAAAGAGCAGCGCGAGGGCACTTGGACACAGATGAGTCATTGGTTGTCATGTAGCTCAACAAATAGCCAGGCAGGGTACAGATTGAATAACAGCTGGCTGTCTTTAAACAGTTCACATGAATTGAAACTGGGACACAGCTTAAAACCTACAGTGGAAGCAGTATTCTGTAGTACAGGGGAAGAGCACAAGGGGATTCAAGAGACTTTGGCCAGCTCTTCAGTTGGTGTGAAGTATTAGTCAGTGGTGCTATATCTGTTCACACTGAGGAGCTGGCTCCTGGGGTTATATTTCTGGGTCTGCCGCTTATTTTCTTTGTAGTTTTCAGCAAGTCATGTCCCTGCTCTGTGTGTCAGTAAAATGGTGACAATAATCCTTGCTTATTGTACATGATTGATTAACTTGAAATACTTTGAGATCTCAGGAAAATAAGGTAGTGATCTTTTTGATGTTACATTTTATTTAAAAAGCCACTACTACAGTGTTTATTATAATGATATTGTAATGGTCCCAAGCACTGAAGATTACTGTAGTAGAGTTGCAGTTTTTTGGGTCATTGCTGTAGTATTTATTTTGTTTTCGAAGGGGAGTTACACACTCATGAACAATGGAAATAGCTGGACAGTGACTTATGGAGGGGCTGGTCTGACCAATCTCCTCTTTATTGTAACTAAGTGTGGCGACTGGTAAAGTGCCTTTCCTAAGGGCTTAGTTCCATAAAGGTGTAAGAGGGAATGTTTATACCAGCTGTCTATTTATATCACCTAGGAGCTGGCCAGTTCATAGTCTTCCTTGTTTAAGTATGGCTTTTGTGTTTCTCTTCAGGTCCTAGTCCAAAGCTTACTGAAGTCAGTAAGAATATTTCAGTTGACTCTTGTAGGCTTTGGATCAGGCTCCGAGTCCCTGTGGGCCCACTAATATGAATGTTCATCAAGTTACAAATGAACAGCCTTGTCCACTGTTTTGGTGGTGTGTTCCAGGATCCTAGTGTTACGCGTTACACCTTGTTTTATCCTCAAATGGGAGTTGCTGATCACGTAGCATGAGATGCTCCAAACAGCATGAAGTGAGATAAGTGGTTGCAACCGAGAAAATAATCCATTTAAAGTGGGACTTTCGGGGCTGCCTAATGGACTGTGTGATGCCCAATTTCTGTTCACTCTAAGGAGATAGGAATTGGGTATCCAAATATTTTAGGCAGTCTTGAAAATCTCACTCTTAATGCTGTGGGAATATGGACAAGAGGAATCACTGAAGAGTGATCTCCCGGCTGACATGCACGTCAGCCCTTGGGTAGGACTATACCCAGGGCTAGCTCTGAGCCCATATTGTACCCTCCCCCACACCTCCATGCCAGCCCGTCGGTAAGTACCCAGGAGCAGTGCTGAGATTATACTGTGCTTTGTGTGACCATGCTGGGACCACACCAGGATTTATCCAAGCCAGCTTGCCCTTAGAAATCCCAGGGCCATTCTTCCTTGTGTAACTGGGGTTGGCTTCTGCAGGGGTTGCTTGTGATTACCTGGGATCTGATAAGGAAAGGACGTATGTTCTCCCGTGAATGGCAAATGGTGGAGATGGAAAAAGACCTCTTGAGTCCAGCCCTTCTCTGCGGCCTTGCAGGATTGTTCGCTGCTGTGCATGAACGGAGGCAAATAGTATCATTCCCCTGGGTCCACAAGAGGTTACATGTGCGCAGTGAGAGCCTAGGAGCCGGATCCAGAGTGCACCCAAGTCTATGGAAAGGTGTCATTGACTTTAATAGCCTCGGGATCAGGTTTTCTCGTAGGAGTAGCTGCAATCCATGCAGCTGTAAAGGATGTTGCCCTGACTGTGTGTTTCTCTGTTTTCCCCAGAGTGGCTGCAGTCCGTCCAAGCTATGATGATCCTCTCCATTATCTTCAGTGTGCTGTCCTTGTTCCTGTTCTTTTGCCAGCTGTTTACGCTTACCAAGGGTGGACGATTTTACATTACTGGAATCTTCCAGATCCTTGCCGGTAAGTGGAGAGTGATAAATGAATGATGGCTCAGAGGACATGAAAGGAAAACACACTCGGGTGGAGGCATGAGAGCTAGTGACAAACGAGAAGCAAGCTCTTGAATAACAGAGGGCTCTGTTTGGCTATTACTTAGTTTTAGATGACATAGGGTTAGGAATGGGGCAGTGGGAATTGGCTCTTCTAGAAGCTGCAATGCGAAGGCCTCTGCATTGGCACCTACACTACATGACTGAGGAGAGCAGAGCATGAATGGGAGGGCCCGATTCTGCCTTCAGACACCTAGATCTGTAGTCCACGGGTATGTGTATTACACATGGTCCCCACTCTGTGCTGGATCCATGAAGGTTAGAAGTTTGGTATAGTTCCTGCTAGGGGGCTTTAGCTCAAGCTGAAGCAGCTTCTGCTTTTAGCCCTCGAGGTTCCTGGTTCTACCCTAGCGCACCAGCCCTGGTAGGTGCTCACCCCCAATTAATTCGTTGGGAATTGCACATGCTCAGCACCGCTGGGCATGTGCACACAATTAATGCTGGGCACACAATTAATGCCCACTTCTTCACCTTTCGGGGTCTGCTGAGACACTGGGGCAACTCCATAGACCTCCGTGCTGTTAAAGCAGGGATGAGTTTGGCCCAGTAGCTACAACCTCCTCTTGTTTAGCTGAGAGACTGGATGCTGATGGCCTGCAGAATTTGCCTGCCTCAGGGACCTCACCTCACCTCTCCTAGATTTCCTACTGAATGGAGTCGGGCTTCCTGAACTGATGGCTTGAAACCTGTGACCTCTTCCCCAAAAGACGTTCTTTATAGGCGTGCTGTAAGGGGGGCACAGTGCTTTCCGCCTCAGCCAGGGCCACGACAGCTCGCAAAATTAGCCAGCCACTTTTCATATCCAGCTGCATCATCTAAGTCTTAGGTTTTCAAAGCTGAACTATGTTTCTTTTAAATATAGTTAGTTACAGCTCTTGTTCAGACAGAGATGCCATAAACACAGTGGGGTCTGTTAGGTTTCCTAGTATAGAATTATGCAGATGATTCCTAAGAGTTAAATTTAAAAAAAAAAAAATTGTGCAAATAGGCTCTTGTGAAATTTATATTTCCAAAGGAGAACAATCTGAAGATGAAACTTCGGAGCAGAAGCCACCCTGCTGGCCAGAGCTTTATGTGATGCACTGATCCAAAAGCACTTTGGGAGGTGATCCAGAGCTCTCTGGGGTTAATGGAAAGGCTTTCAACCAGTTTTAGAATTCTCTTAGCGGCTGGCAAGTGGGCAGGCTGCAAAGAAGGGACTTGGAATAGTTTAGAGCAAAGCTACATAGCAAGCGTGGTCTGAAACCTATTACACATCTGGTGTAGAAAGCCATCAAGCAGGTGGTGAGCTTGTATTGGGCAATGATGCCTGGAAGAGGCTGTGTCTAATGACCCATTACAGCTCTGGATTCAAGTAAAGAAAATGGATACTGCGCACGCACTCTGCATTAATAGTGAAGTTCTTCAACTGAGAATCGATCCAATAATTCTGACCGCAGTGGGCTTCCCTCTTCTTATTGAGTGGTATGCCCTGTGCTATGTTTGCTCCAAAAGGTTGTTTTCTCCTGCTTGTGACTTCTCCAGGCAGGGTGTTTCTGAATGTGGTTCTCTTGTTGGTATGTGTCTTTCAAATCTTGCACATGGCTGAAAAGGGTTACACTGAAAAACGAGGGCTTGAGAATTCGTGGACACACATAGGGTTATGGTCCGTTTAATTATAGTGGTGAGCAGATGTTGTGCTCAAGATGCAGAAGGAAAAGGGTCTTTCCACTGGAGCTTAGAACCAGATCCTGGGGTCCAGCCAAACTGCACAGCCCACCTTTACACCCCATCATCACCTCTGGCTGGGGCTTCCTGCTGTGATAGCCCTCTTTCCTGTAAGATGGCTGATCAGCTGCATGCAGGACTTACTGCCCTGAAGTGCAGGATCAGACCCTAACCCTGGAGTTTGTCATCCAAATTATCCATGTCCTCTGAGTCACAAGTCTGGCCTGGGCCCGAATCAAGAGCCTTTCTAGTCCCTTCTTCACTGCATGCAAACATATCTGCAGCTAGGGAGGAGGCAATGGGCCTGGTCTGAGGCCCTTTGAAGAGAGTGGGAGCCATGACTTAAGGGATGGTTGCGTGTGTGTCGGTTACCTGGCCAAGCCCACTGCCTTGTGGTCACAAGTCCACATCCAGCCAGATGGGCTCCATGTTGAGGTCCCTGAAGAAGGTAGGGAGTGAATGGGCCACAGCGCTGAACTCCCCTCTCGCCCAAGCCGGGGTTCAGGCAGCTTGTGGGAGGGCGGTGGGTTGGGGGTATTTGCATCGCTGTTGCCTGCACCTACCCGTTCTGTGGATAAACACGGAATGTCCTTCCTCAGCACTACGGGTACCACTGCCCTTATACCCTCCCTGTGGGTAGCGTGGAAATAAATATTGTCAGCAGCTCCTAAATCAATTCCGTCAGCATCTCTGCCTCTGTCAAAGCAACAGGCTGAAAAGAAATGGATAAAATAATAGAGCTTGCCTGCGTGCCCATACGTCAATATGGAGAAGCTCAGGGCAGTTGTTAGGTCTCATTATCCTGAATTTCAGGATAGCTCTTCATAAACAGCAGCTAGAATCCATGTCCTCAGCTCCTTCAGAGCAGTCTGGTCCAGAGCTGAGCAGCCATGGTCTGAGGAGCAGGCTGGTCTCACCTTGGCCTACTCTCAGATTTTCTCTTGTATCAAAAAAAAAGGTGGACTGGAGTTTAAAGCCTAAAGAGCAAATTTCTGTAGCATCCTGTCCTTGACCTATCAGTGGTCTTGGGAAGGTCTGGCTTGGCTTCTGAGGAGCCTTGATTCAGGATCTCTTCAGGAACGACCCATTGCCTGTCTGTCTCTCCTCTACTAGAGGTCTAGGTCTAGTTTGAACGATGGAAATTCCGTTGTGGCTGAATGGAGCTTCTGCGAAGTGCCTTTGTGGGAGGTGAGGAGACGTCTCTTCCCAGACACATCGCTCAGCCCTGGCACGGTCTGTTCAGATGATTCTGCTTCTAGGGCAACTTGCTGACTGGGTGACTCACCCTGGCAGGGCCAAGATCCACAGTGTAAACTCCTCTGTTTGTGGAGGCTGACTCACCAGCCACGCTGAGGCTGAAGCCAACAGGCTGTCAAGTGCAGGGGCTCTGATGTTCCCAAATGGCTGTGCTGGTTCCAATCCGTGCAGGGCCTTTCAGCTGGGAGGAGACACTCATCTCCCACCATCGCTGCTGCTTTCTGGTGAAGTGACCGAGCCCATAGTCCCTCTGTGTATCTCTGCCTTGTGGGAAGCATGGAATTGTAGGCATTGGGGATACACAAGACTTTTGAGTTCATATCTAGTCCCTCCTCCTGGGCTGGTGCTGGGTTCACCTAGAGCATGTTCCCTAGGATCTATGCAGTGAGCCTCCCTTCAGGAGATTATTCTGGCATCTAGATCTCACTGTTAGGAAGCTTTTTCCTGACTGCCTAAAAAAAGAGTGAGATTGGTGGCATCTTAAAAACTAACAGATTTATTTGAGCATAAGCTTTCGTGGGTAAAAAAGATTCCTTGTTTTGAGTTCATCCCTGTTACTCCTAATTCAGACCCCATCCGCCACCCTTAAAAACGCCTTCCTATCTATCCTCGGTGTCTACACACTGCAAATATTTGTAGATGGATTCCACACACAGTGTGTGAGAAGAATCGGGCTGTTGGCAGACTGAAAGAACCCTTGCAAGTCCCTCCTTCCAGCCCCTTTATCATTTTTGTTCTTCTCTGGACTTCATTTGTCTTTTGTTGTTCCCTAGTGCCCAGAACTGCACTCAATGCACTTAGCTAATTTGTGGCTTAGCCCTGACACAGCCTGGTTTTACCAACTGACTTTTGCATTCCATGCATCTTCAGGCATTTTCCAAAGCCCTGAGATGAAAAAGGTGGCCACACAGGCAAACACAGCAGCCATTGCGCTCAGCTATAGCTTGCACACAGCTTTGGGTGCTGGAACACCATGCGTGCAACAGGGGCATAGCGGACAGGGTACCAGGGTTATCTTGCAACTCAAAGACCGGTGAGAGCAGACAAGGAACCCGAGCTAAACTTTCTTCTGAAAGACAGTTCCTCTGACCATACAAAGGGAATGTTAGTGGTGAAGTTCCCAAAAGAGAACATTGGCTAGAGCCCAGCATACAAGTTTTCCCCACGCTGCGCTATCCCAAATCCCAGCCACCCCGGTCTCCTTCAAATGGGGGGATAGACTTCCTAGCTCATGGCTGCTCTAGCTTGGTAGTTGCCACATCAGGCTGCTATGAGCTACAGAAGATAGTGTATCAAGGGCAAGGTATAGCAGGATAACCATACAGTACTTTGCATTTCTGTGTGTCCTTCTGTCTAAGGATCTCAAAGTGCCTTTCAGACATCAGGGAATTAAGACCTCACAATGCCCCTTGGAAGATCGGTGTTCGCACAAATGCACGTGCCTTTGTGCACCGAATGGCACCATCAGGTGGCTGAAAATCAAATCCCAAAGGAGTTTCACAAGGTACTCATTGGAATGGGAAAGAGACCCCAGCTCTCTTAATCCCCTACCCTGAAATTTACTCACAGGAGTATATTCCCAGGGTCAGAATCGCTAGTTCTGTATCTCCAAGAGTAACGCAGTCATTGTCATCTCTTCTCTACTACCAGATTTTCTCAGTGGACAATTGATTGCAGTATTTCTAGCCGTCCGTAGGTGGCTCTGGAATGATTGCTTGCTGGTTTTCTATCCCACCAGAGTCAAGAGACAATCATTTTGCTTTCTCTGCATGGGCCAGTGCAGTAGGAGTTCTCTTCTGTGCCTGGAAAATGGAAACCACATTCAGCGGCTTATGAATTAAACATATTCCCACTTCTGCACTTTCCGTGAACAAAGGAGCAGTGTGAAGAAAAATAACAGCTCAAATAGCACTGCGGTTAGCTGTAGGTGGTCCTGGTGCCCAGTGGAGAGATTTGGAACAGAGTTGGCTTCGATAGCACTGTGAATGGATAATGGAATTGCGAGGATCAACTGAAAGCCCTTGTCTTTGTGGGAGGACAGTGGTGGCTTTGTGTGAGCACTTTGCAGCTCCCAATGTGGCTATTTTTTGCGACACTGCTGGAGTGTTGGTCGATGCTGTGATTCAGAGGGGTCACGCCTGGCCCACTGTAAACACAGGACTCCCGGGGTTGGTCTTTGGCAGCCCTGAGCATGAGAAAGCTGGAGAATAGAGGCAGTGAACTCCTCCCATGACAGATAGAAACTCTTCCCAGGGTGGCAGTGATGTACTTTGGACACTATGTTCCTCTCTCCTGACCCCAGCTGTGAGCTGATCACAGAGCATGGGGAGGAGACCAGGAGGGGGACTGAGAGCACACTTCTACCAAATCATCTTGGATGTGAGGCCTATTTTAAAGAGCGCTTTGATTTCAAATGCACAACGGCTCTCTGCATCACTGCACAGCAGGTGTGGAGTGACCTTGGGAAATTCTGTGCCTCTCCCTCCTAACACAAGGCACAGGAATTTGCAAATCAAGCGGTGCTCCTGCCATGTTGCGCAGAGAAAAGACCTAAGCAGTGAATACCACATGTCCCAAATCTGAGGCCTGTTGGAATCATTTGAGATCATTAACCCTGCTATGAGCTTTAGCTCTACAAGACACAAAATGTCTCCTACTGGCCTGGCGCTGTAGTTGGGACATTGGTCCATGCACTCTGCGGACCCTGGGTTTGAATCGTGGCTTGGATCATGTGAAACGGAAGTTGGCTGGAGAATATCACAAAACTGGGCATGATGGGTGATGTCTCCTCTAGAGAGGCTCAGGAATTGTAAAATAGGCAAGTGGTGCAGACTAGGATTGAGGAGCATTGGCAGAGTTGTCTATGAGGAGCATGCACAGTAGCCGTCTGCGCTGTGGTGGCGTTATTAGCTAGATTATGCAGCCCTTACTCGCCCCGGTAAGCACTTTGTCCCATGAACTTCAGTGAGTGAATGTTCACCCCCCAAGAGTAAGGGTTACACAAACCATCTTGCCTGTTCATAGAGCAGATTCCATGAGCAGGTCTCACGAATGTGATTGCTGAGCTCGATTGCGTGCCCAGTCCAAAAATCACAAATACAGAGCTCTGATCAACTCCTGCATTCTTAAACCACAGCAGTTTTTTATTCAGCTGCATCCCCATACACTCAGATTTTTCGATCCGGCTTCTCTGTTTGTGGCACATGGCTATTGCGGGGATGGGTGGGTTTTTAATCAGTGCTGTTCAGCATTATCCCTGCCAGCATCACCGACCAGGAAAGCAAGGGCAGCTCTTGCATTACACAGTGTCCTCAGTGCAGCTTGTTCCATATTTACTTCTTCTCCCTAGGCCTGTGCGTGATGAGTGGTGCAGCCATCTTCACTGTGAGACACACGGACTGGCAGCCCCCCACAAGTGATACCTTCTTCGGCTTTGCCTACATCCTGGCGTGGGTGGCCTTCCCACTGGCCGTCATCAGCGGGGTGATCTACGTCATCTTGAGGAAGCGCGAATAATGAAGCATGAGGCCGGGGGGGGGCCAAGACAAGGGCACTCATGACGTCCATGGAGGGGATTGAGGCGGGGGAAGAAAAGACGACAAAATGGGGGAGAGGGAAAGTTAACCACCCCCTTCCCCCAATAAAAACCCAACAAAAAACCCAAAAGGAAACACACCAAGGGTTACTGTGTTAATTGAAGATGTATATAGTATCTATGGTTTAAAAAAACCTATTTATAACACTTTTTACATATATGTACATAGTACTGTTTGCTTTTGTTGACCATCTGCTATGTGTTAAAGCCTAAAGAAAGTGCCTAAAGAACTATTACTCCTAACAGTGTAACAAGAGCGTAGTATTTTTTTGTGTCCTTGTTTTTGTTTTACCCTGAATGCCAATGGAATCCTCTTTGAAAGCTCCCACGCCAAGGCAACCCACCAAAGAAACCCCAGCTCAGACCAGATCCTTAAATGGCGTAAATCATTGTAACTCCAGTGGCTTGAATGGAGCGATGTCCATTTACACCAGCTGAGGATCTGTGCCATGGCAGCCCCCCACAAGTGCCATGATCCTATTACCTGAAGCGTGTGTATAAATACCAGGCCTCAGGAATTTAGGAGCACAGAGCCACATTGTCAAACCACCTAAGTGATGTAGGAGCCCAAGTCCCATTAACTTGCCAACCACACCCAGTTGGGAACTTGGGTTTCTAACTCACATAGGCACTTTTACAAATGTTACCTACCAGGTCCTTTGAAATTTTACTGTAACTAGTGTCCTTAACCCCTTTTTCTTTTGGCAGTTTCCCCTTAGAACACAGATACTTTCCTGTTTCAGGCCTTGTGTATAGCAGACTCTCACGTACTCATCCCAACACACCCAAACCACCCAAGAACTGTAGCTTACGACCTTGAAATGTATTTTTTCCTTGCCTTGTAGATTAAGATGGGAAAGAATCAAAAACTTATATATATCTATGAAATAAAATACCAAATATGTGAAATGGTGCTATCTATTTGCCATTCCTTATATCACTAGCCATTTAACCTTACTCACTGGAAATTCAGTTAACAATTTTATGAGATAAACAAAGAAGATAGAAATGATAAATAATTCTATGTAATATAAGTGGTCTATAACTGCTTTTGTACTTAGACAAGTTGCTCTTAGTATTATTGTTAATAAAGCATTTATAACCAATTTTTTCCCCCTCATGGTCAGGAGTAGCAGAAACAAATCTCTGGATAGAACTTGTAGGTCTTCATGCTCCAGAGTCTGGTTTCTGTAATCCACTTTCTGTGCTTCTGAGGTGTGTCTGGCAATGAATTGTATGGGCATTTTACTGTAGATTCCTATACGGTGCCTTCTGATGCTAAGACTCCAGACATTGTTTGTTTTATTGTTTGTTGTTGGTTTTTTGCTTTTGCTTTTCTGATTTTATACCGACTGTGTGGACTAAGCAGCAATGAAATAAAAGTCAGAATAACTCAACTGGTTCAGCTTTAGTTATTTATTCAGGGCTAGATTGTGAATGCACCAAATTGATCTACTTATATGCCCCTGCATATAAGTAGATCTGAGTACTTCACGATTTCTTTCTGGGTTTGAGCCTCACACCACCCTGCCATATAGGGAAGTATCATCCCTGTAAAGTGGGCACTGCTCAGGGGCTAGCTGGTGTGGTGGTCAGGCTGCAGCCAGTCTGAATATTGGGATGGGCTTTTCTGGATAACCTCAGGGGCCCAGTAGTCAAGTTAAAGCCCAAGCCCTCCATGGTGTCTCATTAGGCTGGGGGAGGAAGGAAGGGTAGGGGTACCTGGACCCACCCTCTCCACCAGGTCTGGGCCTTGCCCAAGGTGAGGAGAGGCAATGGGGGCTCAGTCCCTCCTAGCTGCTACTCGAGATCAACCTTCCCTGAGCTGCTTCCACTTTCCCTGTTTTCCCTTCAGTTTGGGAGCGTGGCCCCACTCCTCTGCTTTCAGTCTCAGCCATTTCTAAACCTGACTGGGGTGCTTCCTATCTCACTCTGAGTCCAGTTGTTCCTCTGGGTCAGGCCTAGCCTCTTGGCCAGGCCTTACAGTCCTGATCCTTGCCCCATGGATCACTCTGCCTCTGTGGCTGCAGCCTCTCTGCCATCTTGCCATCCTTTACCTACCTTACCCCCGCACCCTCAATTCCACTGCCAGAGCTCCCTAGTCCTCCATAGGCAGCTGCTGAGGGACATGGCCTTGGCCCAGTACTGCTCCAGCACTACTTTAACCTTCGTGTGGAGGCTGGACCCCTCATCACACCCTGTTTTGCAGATGGAAACTGAAGCACAGAAGAGGCGAAGTGACTCGGTCACGGTCACACAGGCAGTCTTCAGCCAAATTCAGCATTGAAACCGGGTCTCCTTAGTCCCAATCCAGTGCCTTAACTATTGAGTGTTCCTCCTATGCTAGACAGTTTCAGAAGAACCCAAGGCCCAGGAACCCAAGTGCAGGTGGGTGCTGCTGCTTCTTAGCATATGCATAACATGCCTCAGGCACATGACCAGTATTCATCACTGAATCTGGTCCGCTGGTTGGACCATATCTTCCGTGGGCTGGGCCGGGTACTGTCTGGGAGTGGAACTGCACTTGCAGCCTACTTTGCATCGAGCCAATGGGTGGAGAGGGAGGAGCCAGTCCCCACGGCTGGGCCACCATGCTAGTCCTCACAACTGAAGTGGTACGAGAGGAGGCATTGTAAGGGTAGGGGTACCTGGACGTGCTTGTACGGTCTCCTGAGGATGGGGACTGCTCTCTGCTAATGCCCTTTGGGGCACCAGCCACCACCAAAGGAGATGGTGAGAGGTGAGGGCTGCTGAGTGGGCTGGATGCAAAGGAGGATGCTGTATTCTGTAAAGGTGTGTTGGAAGATCTGGGAACGATTTTGCTTCCTTGAAGTGTAGCTGTGCATGGAACCTAACTTCAGCTGGCAGCTGAGTAAGCCCAGCCTGGTTGACATGCAGTGTGAGCAATGGCAGATTTCTCTTAAGGAAGAGAGGCACACGCATCAGCCAGTCTGTGTCCTGAAATTATGGGTGACACCCCTTTGCACCTGCATTGCTGGTTTATGTTGGGCCTGTCTTCGTTTCCATCATGTGGCAAAGCCTCAGTCTGCCATGCTTAAGATTTTCCCAGCCTCACTTGCTTCCTTTTCCAAAATGATGAGTGGAGCTATACAAATCTGTAAGTGTGATATCACTAGTCAGCTGTGACGGGCCTCGGCAGTCCATGGAAGTGTTTCTGCTAATGTGCTGGTAACATGAGCGTAAGTGCCAAGCCCTGAAGATGCAGTTAGGAAGGTGACGTAGGGATGAGCAGATTGTGAACAGTATGTACGGTCTTAGTGGCTAGTGGTGAAACATTCATGCTGCCATTCACTCGTTGCTTTTGGCTGCCAAGAATCTGAACTTATCTAGCAAGGGGGTTGGCAGAGATACAATGGCTCACTGAGAGTCAAGTCCTGAGGCTAGTTATAAATATTGGGCCAAATCCTGAGACGTTTACTTTGCACTTACTCAGTCCCTACTAGGGTTGGCAGCCCTCCAGGATTGTCCCGGAGTCTCCAGCAAGTAAAGATTAGTCTTTAATTAAAGACTATGTTGTGATGAAACCTGCAGGAATGTGTCCATCCCAAATTGGCAGCCCTGTTCAGAGTTTACTTTGACTTCAATGAGCAAGGCCTATGGGAGTTCTGAATGAGTAAAGACTGAATTAGAGCTGAGTAAGGAATTCAGGATTTGGATCAGGTGAATGAAGGAGCGTTCCAAAATGGTCACAATTTATTAACATGATTTATTATCATTAGTAGTAATTGTACTACAGTAGTCGAGGAATCCCAGTCATGGACCGGGTGCTGTGCGTTATTTTCTATTTACTAGGTGTTTTATGGTAGCACTTAGAAGTATCAGCCACAGACCAGGCCACAACTGTGCTAGGCACTGTACATTATTGTAATTTTTTAGATATATTACAGTACGTCCTAGTGGTCCCAGTCGTACACGAGGGCCCTGTTGTCCCTTATTACTGCTATTTTTTAGATGTATTACGGTAGCCTTTAGGAGCCCAGTCAAGACTCTCTTGTGCCAGGCATTGTCCAAACAATGGTTCTTGCCCTAAAACGCTTATAAGAGTCACACCACTAGAGAGATGAGCCCAACAAGCTTATCTGCCACACAAACGTGTGCAGTGCCCAGGACCGCAACCACTAGTGGGGCTTGAAAACAGGTGGGGTTGTCCAGTGACCGGACACCTTAGAGGCAGCGGCCACACACAAGGCACTGAAGCAGGAGGCGCCTTGTCTCACTTGCCCTCTGTGTGGTCCAACAGCCTGAGCACCCAGGTTTGACCCAGATCCTTAATGGTCTCAATAGAGGGGGGTTGCACCTAAATACCTTTGAGGGTCTGGGCCTGAGGGCCAAGGTCACAAGAAATCTGTGGCAGGGCAGACATTCAAGGCCTAGGTTAGGACAATTCTTTCACTGTATTGAAAGTCTTCTGCTCATCTAGAATGGGTCAGAAAACTGATATTTTAGCCCTCATTGGTAATGTTGGGGGAAACAATATTTGGATTTGAATTTTCCTTTTGAAAGGAAACAAAAACGTTCACTTGGCTTTGGCTTAAAATAGGGTTTTGTTTCAGTTGTTAAAAGTACCTAAATGAGATGATCGTTTAAGTCGAAACACATTTTGTGCTTCCAATCAACGTTTTGACATAAGATGTCATTTTCTTTCGGGGGGGGGGGGGGCGTTAAAGTGAAACAAAATAATCTGTTGCCGACACTAAAGGAACATTCCTGCTGCCTTTCAAAAGGTTGTTTCAGAATGAGAATTTCCCCTTCGTCGTTTTCCCCAGGAAACTGCACAATTTTATTTTAAATTGACATTTTTCAGAGAAAATAGGTTTTGAGGCAATCATATTGTTTTGGCGGGAAAATGTTCTGCATGAAGGATTTCCACCAGCTGTATTAATACGTTGACCACTGACAGGATACTGGGCTAGACGGACCTTTGGTCTGACTCAGTATGGCTGTTTTTGAGCACGTCTCCCTGTCTGTATCCTTAATATGCCCATCACCATTGTGGCATGGTACAGGACTCCATCCTCTGGCAGCTGGCCTGGCTGCAGTGCAGTTTGCGTGGTCCTCTCAAGCCAGTCTGGCTGCTCTCACGCAGCTCTGGCAGCTTTTGGAACTCCATGGCCCACGTTAGGTCTGGCTGAAGGACCCCTGTTTTCCTGGCAGTGCTGTTAGGGCCTCTGTGCCCCCCAGCACTTAGCTAAGAGCAGGGCTCTGACTGGGCAGCAGGGCAGGGTCATTTGGGTGCAATGCACGACACTGCCGCTGCAGTAATAACAGGCCCTTGTAAGAGCAAAAGAAAAAGTTTGTCATTCTGTATGACAGGTTTTTACCAGGAATTCTGAGTGGGCTCCAGGTTTTTCTCTCTCTTGCGCTGACATAGCCTTCTTTCATCCTGACCAAGAATGAATCACTCCCCGCACTGAAACGCAGCCTCCGCTGGTATGGAGCCTGGCAGCCAGGAGGGCAACATACCGTGTAATGGCTATGGTGTGTGGGAGAGTAATTTGGGACAAGACAAATCCCTGCTGATATGTCTCATGAGATCTCTGATGAAATTGTTTTATTGTTATGGTAGCACTTATGAGGCCCTGGCATGGACAAGGACTTCTCAGTGCTAGATGCTGTACAGACATACAAAGCAATGGGGATGGCCCCTGCCCCGAAAAGCCTACAATCCACATACCAGACTGATGATGGCAGGTGGATAGAGGGATCAAGGCCAAGTGAACCAGGGACTGTGTATAGCAGTTTGAAATCCAGATGTTTAATGCCCCCTCCAGCTACATATGGGCTATAAGGGCTAGTAGAAAAAAATCCTAATTAATTTCCACTCCATTTTTAAATGAACATTTTTCATTTCATTTTGAAATTTTTTACAGAGATTTTTTTATGGAAAAATGCAAATCAGAACAAAAAGTTCCATTTCTTTGTCCAGTTCTTTATTTTTGCCCCCACCCATGCCCTTCCTTTCTGTCTTTTTTTGATAATCCTTTTGTTCTGGGTTTATACAGCGCTTGGCTGTATGATTAAGATTCCTGGGCGCTAGTCTAATGCTAATAATAATAAGGCAATTTTTCCCCAAAAAACCCTTTTTGACAATCTATAAGGTCATGAGAGCTCCAGTTACCGTTGCAATTCAATTTTAACAGTAACCCTGTTTTCACTTTCAAGTCCTTCGGAATTCTCTTCCAAGGATGAAACTTTCCATGATGTTTCAGCAAAAACTGCCTTCCATTTTTGAGTTAAACAAGAATGTAGCTGTTTATATTAATAAATCTTCAGGCTTCATGATCATCTAGTCTGACCTCCTGCCTGGCACAGGCCAGACGATTTCACCAGTGATTCCTGCATCCCACTTCTACCACCTGAGATGATAAAAGGACAGTGTGCCAGGCTAGGTGGAATCTCTTTGGCTTAGGTCTGATTAAAGTAGGCAGGCCATTTGTCGTTTTAAGCTTGACAGTCCACTTTTCAGGTTATTTGTCCCCTTTCTGGTACTGAGACAAAACAAAATCTGCCTTTGTCCAGTATCAAGGATGGGGGATGCCATTTTGATGAGCGTGCTGCTCCACCACTGCTGGTATTACCTGACACGCATCGTGTAAGTGAGTTTACACCAGTTGGGGCGGAGAGGCGCATTCTTCAAAATGGTATCTGTGTGATCCATGTGTGCGAGGTCACACTGGCGGGGGTGGGCCCATGCCATTCCCAGAAGTACCAGAATGTCCAGTACCTGGGCATGTCTGAATGGCCACACTAGCTTATGGTCCCCAACCCTCTGGTATCTAGGTGCAGAGCTGGGGTATGGCACTATGGGGATGAACCTAGCCACCATGGTAAAGCAGGCAAATGGAGCAATGTATTGAAATAAATGGGCTCAAATAAGACCAAAGGAGACAAAGGCTCCTGTAGCCCTGCCCAGCCCAAGGTCATCAGTTGAGATGTCATTTCATTATCTTAAAGGCAGGTGCCTTGTCCCCATGGGGTGGCCAGTAGATGCTCATCTCACAGGAACATTTGCAGGTGAGGTTTTTGCAGCAGACTTGGAGAGCAGCATCCCAGGGAAGCACAGTTTGGCTGGAAGTTCTGCACACTGCACGGTGTCTTGCTGGGGTCCTGGTGAGGGAGCTTGCATGTGTGGCCCTGTACGAAGTCCAGAAAGCCACACTTGCCTAGGCAGAATTTATTCTCTCTCATGCCTACAGCAGCCAATACGCCAGCTGCATGGCAGTGTGAAATGTGGTGTAACTCTGCCCCCTTGTGGTGAATGTGCCAAGAAGCTCTCTGGGTAGATCGAAAGCTTCTTTCTCTTTTACCAAGAGAAGGTGGTCTAATAAAGGATATTCCCTGACCCACCTTGTCTCACCACAGGCAGAAGCAAACTTTCCCTTCATGGTTGCTAAAATAATTTCCAGCTGGGAATAAAATGCCCCCTTTTCAGTATGAGAAACAGATCTTAAACCACAGACAGCTCTACTTAGCGGGCCTGAAGAGTTGGTGTGCATAGAGCATATAAAACACTGTATGAATAACCTGTATGTTCACTGAAGGTCTCTGACTTTTAAAGGAGATTTGCAAGTAGTGTGTTTTTTTTTTTTTAACTGCACTCCTGAGAGGGTTGTACAGTGAATTCTCCAAACAGTGTAGGTAATGGGCATTCTCCTCTGTTAGCCCCCCTGTCCCTGGGTCTGTAGTGGTGGGGCAGCACTCCAGGAGAACTCTCCTGTGCTGGGACTCTACCATTTCACAGAGAATTTCAAAATATTTGGGCTTTGTTCTAAAGAGGAATGAAACTGCATTTTGAAACAGCTAAAACCCTCGCAAAAAGCAACCACCTTTCTTCATCCGGCTCTAGTTAACGTTTTTAGCTTGAGTTTCTCTTGGAGCATTTTGGTTTTTCCTAAGCACTTGCCTAATTCTTCCTCTTATCTCAGCTACTGGGGGTGAGTCATCATGCAGGCATCAGCCTTCTTCATCTGCGTGATGTGGCACTAAAGGCCACCTGTTTGCCATCACTTCCTTGACTTTCCTCAGGGTCTCTTTCCTACCACCCTTTCCTGCCATACTATCTTCACCAGCTCCCCATCCTCTGCATGTGTTCAAACCAGCAGAGAAGTCACACTTCCTGGATTTTGTCAGCCACATCATGGACCTTAACTTCTATTCTAATAGTTTCATTTTTAAATCTGTCTCTTAATGTAGCTCCTTTTATGGGGTGAAGACATCTCATCTCAAACACCTGTAGGTGTTGAACCTGCCAGCTCTTTATCACTCAGGCTGCTGCACCATATAGCACTGTGTGGGGCATCATTGTTCTCTACAGTCAAGAGAATGAACCAGTCATGGTTCCAGAATGAATCAGTCAGGTGAATGAACCAGTGACCAGTGATTCAACCAGGTGAATGAACCAGTCATGAACCAGAATGAATCAGTCAGGTGAATGAACCAGTGATGGTATGGCTGATGCAACAAACCTCGATGCCAACTCTGCCCACATATCTACACCAGCAATACCATCACAGGACCTAACCAGATCAGCCATACCATCACTGGCTCATTCACCTGCACATCTACCAATGTAATATATGCCATTATGTGCCAGCAATGCCCCTCTGCTATGTACATCGGTCAAACTGGACAGTCCCTACGAAAAAGGATAAATGGACACAAATCAGATATCAGGAATGGCAATATACAAAAACCTGTAGGAGAACACTTCAATCTCCCTGCACACACCATGAAGGACTTAAAGGTCAGCATTTTGCAGCAAAAAAACTTTAAGACCAGACTGCAAAGAGAAACTGCAGAGTTGCAATTCATTTGCAAATTTGACACAATCAGTTTGGATTGAACAGAGATATTGAATGGCTAGCTAACTACAAGAGCAGTTTCTCTTCTCTCGCCGTTCACAACTCCAGTTCATCTGCTAGAGGAACACCTCACCCTCCCTGATTAGAGATAACAGCTGGACCCACCCTGTTATCTTTAACCTGGCTCTTGTCTACCTATTCATACCCGTCCCTGGATTCTTTCACTGCATGCATCCGACGAAGTGGGTATTAACCCACGAAAGCTTATGCTCTAATACTTCAGTTAGTCTTTAAGGTGCCACAGGACTCTTTGTAACCCCTGAGATTGTTATTCCATGCTCTTCCAGCACTCTCGAATCTGGATTGCACCTCAGATTCATGCTCACCATCTTCCATGACCCAGCCAGCAAGGCACTTCAACTGATCACCCCAGGCCAGCTTAGCTGGTCATACCATTAGTTTACAATCCTCCAGGTCTTCTTCTGAGGATGCCCTTATTGTCATCTGCACGTAGCAGCATCTCACCTTTTCTCCTCCATTGGGATCTTCCTGCTGACGCAATCTATCAGTCTGATAAATACTATTGGCCAGAGGGCCTGTCAAGAACCGAGGCCTGCAGCATAGCCAGTCTCTGGGCAACCTAATGAGCACAGCTGGCCTGCAGTAGGCTGCCTGATTGGCTACATGGCCTGGCTGGTGGAAAGGGTCAGCAAACCAGATTTTAAGCCCAGCAGAAGTTCAATGACTGATCAGAGCATTCACCTATGGCTGTTATAGCGCTGCTCTTGCTTGTTTCCTGCCTTAGCCCCAACCCTGCTCCTGCCTCCCCTCACTCCAGGTAACCGGATCCCTGACCCTCGGCTCCAATTCCTGGCTTCTAACTCCAGCTCTGACTGGGCTCTGATTCCTGCCTACCAACTCCTGCTTTAACCACTAGACCTGACCACCTGTTAAGGGCTTTCCCTTTCACCTTCCCCTGGTTCTTGCCATGCAGCCAGAAAACAGAAGACCAGAAGTCCAAAGTGCAGGTAAGGCCATGTTTATTGGGGTTAATCAAGCATGAATATCCATAGCTCTATATGCCAGTAGAGCCTTTTCCCCAGTGTCCCAGTTTCCCCTTCCTTAGGAGGCATAATTATACCTGTAATGCACGCACCTAGTTCCACCCCTTACAATTTATGACCATGTTCCATTTTGGAGGGTCTGGGGGCTTCGATACCACCTCTTTTGTATCCCATGGGGAGTGAGGAGGTGCTTCGGTCAGGGATAGGCATTTCTTTGGCTTTTAGTGTGTCTTACACTGTACCTCCATTCCCCTTGCCCATCCCAACTGGTTGCTTGACCTTATCTTGGGAGAGGAGTCGAGGCAGGACTGTCCTTCAAGTATACGCTCATATATTACACTCCCACTATATCCAGCAACATTTTAGCTCTGTTTCTTATCTTTTCTCATTGTGCTAAAAGCCCCCATCTGGTTGTGGGAAATGCAGCACACAGTATCTTTGTTCACACCTATTAGTAAGGATATAAAAGTATTAAAAATCAAAGTCGATATTCTCTCTCAGGCTAACAAACTGGCCTATATACTGTTTCCACCCACGTCCTGGTCACTGACAGGGCCAACCCATGGTGTAGTCTGACTTTCCCTCGACTTGTTGTTTCAAAACATGTCTGGCTCACTGTTTTATGTGCTCTGCTATGCAGGCCATTCACCATAGTTATTAACTCCTCAGACATTCCATATTTCCTCAGCACTGGGGTGAGCATCCTTCTGTCCATTTTATCATATACCTTTTTTAGATCTATAAAAGCCCAGGCACTGTCCTGTTGGTTCTCTAGTTGCTTGTCTATCCCTTGTTGAATTACAAGCATGATGTCTGGGGTTCCTCAGCCCTTCCTAAAGCAGAAGGGTTCTTGTTCGAGGAGGGGTTCCAGCATCCTCCTTATCCTAGCAGTCAGGATCTGTTTCAGTATCTTCATCCCACGGAACAATAGCTGTATCCCTCAATAGTTTCCACATTGATGTATTGGGACCAGGATAGACTTCCACTGGTCTTCAGGAATTCTCTTCTTTTCCATATGACTTTAGCCACTCTGCTCATCCATTTTATGCCTCTCTTGCCCAAGACTTTTGCCATGTCCGCTGTCACTTCCTCACGTCCTGCTGCCTTACCATTTCTCATTTCCTTGACTGCATTTCTCCCCTCCCCTCCTCTCCTCTCCATTTTGTCAGGATCAGGTGCCACTTTAGGCTCATATGTTGGCAACTCCACCTCATAAGGGTTTGCTTCATTTAAGAGATTCTCAAATAGTGTGTCCACCTCTCTTTCACTTGTTCCGGAGTTGCTAGCAGTTTCCTCCGATCATCATTTACAAATGATGTTACAATGCCTTCCTCCTTCCCTTTGCATCTCCTTTGTGTAATGCTATAGATGTTTTTGCCAGCCAATTGTGGGTCACTTACAAACTCGACACTCTCCCTGACCTTCTGCACTGCCTGCTTAGCAGCTCGCTTTGCCTTTTTGTATTCGCTTTCATATCCACTCCATTCATTCCTGCCATTTCTCTTGGTTTTGATTGCACTTTGTTGATCCATCACCACTCTTCTCAGGCCCTCCATCTTCCCCATCAGTATCATCTCCATATCTCTCCTGCTGCCACAAGCCATGTTCTTTTGAGGAGGTTCCGCTCCTAGTCCATGCAAGCCAAATCTGTTTCCACGCATGTATCCTTTACTGCTTGCACAAACTTATCTCTTGCACTTCCCCATCACTTCCTGTTCTTTAATTTTGCTTCCTTTGAGCTTAGCTCCCTAACTGTCCAACATGCCACTGCAATCTTTGCCACATGGGGTTTTAGGTTTGTGCTGCAGCACTACCATCTCACTGGGAATCATTGTGCAGTCTGTAATTTTTCTCCACTAGGATTTCCTCACCAACATCCTGTCAATCTGCCCCCGCCCCCAACTCCCCCACCACTGCTGTATGTAAGCAAAGGACTCACCCGCTTTGGGAGCTCAGTATTGGATATCATCCATTGGATGGCCTTGCACATGTTTACCAGCCCTCTCCCTTCCTCTTTCATAATGCCTAGACTGCATTTTCCTAAATGGATTTCACCCCCCCTTCTGTTTGTGCCTGTGTATGCACTCAGATAGCTCAGTGCCAACAGCAGCAACTCAGGGGTGGCTGTGGCTGCTAGGGGCTGTGAAATGGATTCTCCTTTAAAGTCCGAACATAAGGCTTGTGGATACAATTCTGCAATCCCATCTGCTCCTGTCAGAGGGAGTTCAGATCGATCGATCTATCTATCTATCTATCTATCTATCTATCTATCTTATCTAGGGCGGTTTATAGCTCCCACCATTGCAATATCTAAGTATATAGCCAATTGTCAAACAATTGTAAGCTCCATATCTGAGGCCACAGTCAGAGGTATGTTGCTGTTATGATGCACCTTGCACTGGGTCCTCGTACATCTCCTTCAACGCTTCTCTGTTGCTTCTCTTCCCATCCGCTTCCCCCCATTTCATGAGAAGAGGCACAACATTTAATCAGGACTCAGCACTTGCAACTGGATCAGCTGTAAAGGACACTTTTGAATCAAATTGGCTTTGGGAATTTCAGCATGGCCTATAGCTGCCGGCGTATTAAAACTGAACAATCCAATAAAACAGCCAGTTGAATGTGAGAAGAACAACAATATGGTGAGGCACTGCAAAGAGGGATGGGGGAAAGTTTCTTTAATGGGTGTCATATCATAAAAGTAATTATTTTAATGACTTTCTACTGTGCTCAGCAGTAAATATTCTTGCCATATGTGCTGAGAAAACCGTATCTTCCTCTTCCAATAACCACCTCATAAATTCCAAAATCATAGTGGGAATAAAAAAAACCCTTAATGTTTAGAAAGCACTGTTTAGCTTTTTGATTTTGATCAACTTCTAGCTCAGCCAGTTGGTATCCCATCTCGGGCCACATGGTGGTGCTTGTGAGCTGTGTTTACCCAGAGTAGGCTGTTTCTCCTGTAAAAGAGCTAACTGAGGTGCATTGGCCATTTAGGGCTTGCTCCCGTGAGAGGCAGAGCACTTGCTGCAAGGTGCTGAGCGCCAGTTGCTTCTGTGGAAGCCAATGGTAGTGGCAGATGTTCAGCACTTTGCAGGATCAGGCCCTTAAAGAACTTAAGCCAGTAGCACACCCGGGACCAGGGAGTCAAAGGACATTTTTACCACCCTAGAGGAGAATGGGGTTTGCAGAGCAGCTGCGGTAATATAAAGTTCCCCCGTGCTGCAGCAAGAGATGAGACATTTAAAATGCCTCAAGGATGTTCGTTTTAGGCATTTACGTTCATTTCGGATTCAGCTTAGGTCAGAGGCTCTAAACTTTATTGTTGGGTTAAGCGTGTAGTTCTGCTCACATTACGCAGCAATAAAACACGGGCAAGAGCTGAGGGCATGGCAGAAAGGGTTAGTGTGTGTTTCAAAGGCAGGTGATGAATGCACAGTGAATGCATTGGAGACAGGAGTCTAAATCTCCTCAACCTACAGTTTCTATCACAAATCCAAAATCTAGTTCAGCAGGGAATGGCAGCCCTGACTCTTGGAACTTCTGGGCTGGGATGACAGGGCTGAGGACAGCCATGAGCTGAGCAATGTGTGTGTATTTCTTGCATAGCACCTGCAGTCAAACCCAGGGCTCTTAATAACCCATCCCGTTCAGAAGCACTATCAGGGCCAGATCCACAGCTGCTGTAAATCGAAGTCACTCCACTGAAACCAGGTCAAGATCTAGCTCAGAGTTTTTTTCAAAACACAATTTTTAAATGAAATTCCAGGTAGACAAGTGTGTTGACAGACCAGATCTAAGGTCACTGTGACCTCTTGGGAAAAGGCCCTCTGGACAACTCAACGGAACTCTCTGCTCCATGGGCAGGGATACTTTTAAAAACACGCTAGACTGCATAAGGAATGGAATGCCCTGGAAAACAATCCTGAAACTATTCTAATGCCATTGTATAAATGAATGAGATGCTCTTGTCTGTAATACTGGTTGACCACAACACAGAAAGGGGGACGTTCAGAAAAGAACAAAGGAAGTGATTCGAGGTTCCATAGGAGGAAAGGCTGGGATTCTGCAGGCTAGAGAGGAGACAAATTGGGGGTTGGGGGCATAATAGCATGGGATATAAAATAACAAATGGAAATAAAAAGGTCATGGGGCTGCTCTCATTTCCCAGCTCTCATAATACAACAACAAGGCGACGTGCGACATTTGCTTGGGCAGTTATGTGAATAACGAGAACCATCCCCATTCCATTAGCTGTGGTGAAAAACATACAGGGTTTTCAACCAGCATGTTTCAGGGCATAAGCCAGCCACGGGGGCTGGGATGAAACTCCCCCCATAGATGTAATTGGCTTACACTTTCTTTTACAGCCACTGCCACAGGTCCTTGCTGAAGATAGGATACTGGCCTGGATGAGCCAGTGTTCTGACCTAAAGGGATGCTAAATTAGGTGGGTCATTGGTTTGCCCAGTGTGACAGGAAGGAGGGATAGTAGCTTAGCTGGATCATTGGTCTGATCTGGTATGGCGATTCCCATGTTCTTGATTCTGGAGGGTTATTGGTGGCCATTTCTCTAGCTTGGTTCCGTCGCAGGATGCTATATGAAGTTTCCCTTTGGGATTTCATAACACCCTTTCTTTGTCTTCTGTACATTAGTACTAGTGCGAAGAATGGACATTCCATTTCATGGCAGATTTTGTACTTTGTTTTCATTCCAATTAGGAATGAGACCTGAACATTTGTTGCAAAAGAAAATTCTGGAAAAAAAATGGTTTCAGGTTGATAGAGTCATTTGATTTTGATTATTTAAATGTTCTATTCTATTCTAATATAGAAAATGAAACAAAATGTAAAGAATTTCAGAGTGCACAATCAGTTTGAAAGGACAAATCAAAGCATTTCATTGTGAAAATGTCAAAATGGAACATTTCCACCCTGTCGGAACATTTTCCTCTGAAACAAAATTTCAACGCTATTGACGTGATTTCACAAAGTGTTTCAATGATGGCTGGAACTGCATTTGCTGATGCAAAATGGTTCTGTCAAAGTTTTTTTGGTGAAAGCTGGTTATTGTTCACATGCCCTGTGAACAATAACCAGGAAAGGGTTAATGGGGCTCAGAAGGGGCCAGGTAACCTGCTAGGCAGCACCTGAAAGAGAATTAGACCTGACAAGCAATCCTTGATGGAGGATGGAGCCTACAAGTAGGTGGGGCTGGTATAAGGCCAGGAAGAGACAGCAGAAAAAAGTTACTTTGTGGAAGGCTGCAGTCACTCTCTGGACTTAGAGCGGGAAAGGAGGAAACCCAGGGGGAGAGTAGAAAGGATTTACCCTGAAGGGTGGTGGAGTAGAAGACTGATAGAGGTGGAGTCAGAAAAGGCTCAGGGAAACATCAGCAAGGTTCGGAAGATTGCAGACCCTGGCAGCTGATTTGATCCCTGAGCTGGAACCCAGAGTGGGTGGGCCCGGGTGCCCCTGCCAGTCACTGGGGGAATGGCATAGCTTTGAATTAGAAGACTGCTGGGAACAATACTCAGCCAGCCAGTCCAGTCAGATTTTGATACCCCAGAAGGAGCAAACTGAATAGATACCTGGTCCGGAGGGTCAAGCCACAAAGAAGAAGAGCCATGCCATGAAGTGGGAGAATCCTCACTCTGAAGAGAAAACACTGCAACTCCTAGAGTGTTAGAGGAGCCTTAGCACAACCCAGAGACAGATGGGGAGTCAGACCAAGCAGAGCTATTCCCCTGATGCAGCCATGAGGGGGCACCCCAACAATGAGTAGCCCCATGAAATGCCCAAAGAATGTTCACAATGGGTGCTACTGCTCAGGACTCATGAGTTCGTGGGTCACAATGGACAGCCATGGAAACCAAATGTGCCGTCAGAGATGGAAGCCAGAATAGGGCTGTGCATCTGATTTCTGCAAGGACCCAAAACATCTCAAAAACCTTAGTGTTTCATTTATTGAGTATATGTTTATTAGGCACTTTTGGGAAGCAGTGTGGCTGAAATAAAGTCAGATCTGGCCTCTTCAGGGTATTTCTACTACTCAGGAAGTCAGACATCACAAGGAGATCAGATCTGCCATTATTTGTGTCTTTAGACAGTTTCCAGAGGTTTTACAAATGCAGTGGAAATCCAAATATAAATTCTAGAACCTAAAAACACCCCCGGAAAACTCCTTGGTCATTGGACTCAGAGGATCTGTGATTGCATTAGAGTCAATCCTGCCTTGCAGGGTCTGGAGTCCAGTCTGAATTGGCACTTTTCCTAGGTGGAGGGAAGGATCAGGGCATTAATGAAATTTAGCTACTAAAGTTATTGTTGCATTCAGCACTGTACAGTAGAAAACTGACACAGCACACTCTTGCAGTTGCCACTATTTCTGCCCCATTGACTGGTTTGCCTTTCTGCTTGTGCATTAGTAATATTTATACACATAACTGTGTGTGCATTTGCATGTACAACTGCCTTCTTTAGCTTCTAGCAAACCTAGCCCTTAAAGTGATATCAGTAAGTTCCAGAGTTAACACAACAATGAGGTAACTTTACTCCTTTCGCCTGTTACTTGTGTGTCATATACAACATTACATCAATTCGTATTGGGGAAGGTTTCTTTCATGCCCATAAGGGTTAGTAGAAATATCCTTTTTACAAGGAAATGAGAGGTTTTTAGGCTGCAGATTCTGGGGCCAAGATTTTCCAAGGTGACTAGTGATTTGGAGTCCCTTAGTTTTGGGGTGTCAGTTCAAGACTCCTTCAATGGGTCTAATTTTCAGAGCACAGCAAATTTCCAAAAAAATTAGGCCTCAAAAGCAAATGCATCTCCAATGGAGCACCCAAAAATCACTAGTTAGCATCTTGGCCTGACTCTATCATTGGCCAGATAAATACATCAAGCAACCCAGGCCTGGGATACCTCCGGCCTAACCCATTTACAAACACCTTGCAGCGATTTGAGAGCAATGTATTGAAGTCAATTAGCAAAGCGGCGGAGTTTGTTAGCGATGCATAATTAATTATCCTGACCAAGCTGCATGGAGAAAACAGTGCGAGCGAGTGACCCTTTGATTTGATTTGTACATGAGGCACAACTCAAGCAGCCCTGGTATAGATCATCCTTTTTGTTTTCTTTCCTGCTTCGGTTAAAGTAGCCGCTTACTCTGTTTTTATGAGCTAAATAAAAAGAAGCATGCCCACAGTTTATTGCTCTCTTTTAGCAAGAGACGGGGTGGGGGCAGAGATTTTTTTTGGGGGGTCATTTTATGTGACATAAAATGTTATGGAGGAGCTGACCTTGGATAGAGCCTCCCCGCTGAAAACGACCCCAGCCTCTGATCTGCGTTTGGACGGTGGTGTGTGCGGTGGGGCATGGGATGAAGAGGAGACTCAGGTTCTGCAGAGCTCATCCATGTCTTGGACGTTTTTGCAGCTCCTTTGCAGCCAGATGTCATTAAAGTGTGTGTAGTTCTCACAAGCGCCCCCAGCTAGGCCAGACGCAAGCCCCGCCTCTCCTGAAGTCCCAGGGAATTAGAATTTGGCAAATGACCCTGACTTTATAATGGGCTGACCCGAAATTGGAGCTCTCGGTTTAGCCACAAAGTCTGTTGCTTGCACTGTTCCCCGCCATACCCAATCCAGTGTCCTGCCCAGCCAGCTGCTCAGCCCCCCACTGAATTAAGGGCAAGGAAAGAGTGTTCAGCACCTTCCACTCCCAGGACTCACTCCTCCATGCTACATCTGATTATATTTGTTCATTGTAAAAGAGCCCCAGACCCTCGGATTGTTGGTTTCAAATAGGCCCCACGCAAGTGATGAAAGTGTTAACGTGGCCTCTACAGCCCATTAACTCTCTGGGCTGCACCTGGAGGAGTGTCAGACCCAGCTAGGGAAGGGCTGAGAGTTCAGAGAGGAGGGAGCACAGGACTGCTGCAGGAAGGCCAGGGAGGAGATCCAGAGAGCTGGTAGCTTTGTCTCTTGGGCTGAGGGCGAGAAGCCTGCGAGGATGAGCCTGGGGTTGGAAGCCTGACTGGAGACAGGGGTCAATCAGGGATTGCAGCCTGCTTCAGTCCCTGGCTAGAGGGAGAGCTTGACCACCCGGGGGAGGTGGGCGTGAAACCCAGGAACTCAGGTTGATGTTGGGACAGTTTGAAGCTGGGGCTGGCCTGCAAAGGAGGTGGCTGCCAGCTAAGCCCAGCTAGGCTGAAGATTCAGTTGGTGGGCTGTCTTCTGGCTGAAACAGGCCAAAGAAGGCATGGGGGAAACTGAGGCACAGTTGTCATAACACCTCATACTGTACCTTCCCCCCTTCCCCCCGCAACATTGCCACAAGGCCATAAAACACTGCCTGATTGTAACAGTGGTTATGTTCATGGGGGCAGCTGGTTCCGATCAAATTAGAAATGGGCTCAAGGTGTAAAAATGAGAAACAGATTTTGAGTTGCCCAAGTTCAGGAGAAGGGGTTAGTTTGCCCCATGGTAAAGATGAGGGACATGTCCAAAGTTTGGGTCCAGATGGGGATTTATACTGTGACCCTCCCAAGCATCCAGAAGGGTTTAGATCCAAACTTTTGCTTTAGGCAACTGGCTCTGGATTTTACCCAACCCTGGAATCAAATCAAAACCTCATCTGAGGTTCAAACACCTTCAACACCAATTGTTTTGTTTGACATTTTGTTTCCACCCCAAGCAGAAGACAGATGCACTGGAAATGCCAGAGGATTTCCAGGCCAATGGTGTCTGGCGTTGGAGTGGGTGGCTGGAACCTCTTGGTTCTCCCCAATGACTTAGGCAGGCTTTGAACTGGTGAGGAGAGGTGAAAGGCTCTGTAGCCAGTCTCCAGTCCCCTGAACACTCCAATCCTCCCATCTCCCCAATATTCAAAGTGCCCTCAAACCTCTCCCTCTGGCTCCTGACTTGGACCCAAGAGTCCTTCTATTTTCACTTGGTCAACTTTCGTCCCCTGTAATTATTTGATGTTATTATTGCTGCTTCCCTGAGAACTGACTCTTTATGCCTGTAATTTATGGAGCGTGTCCGCTTGCACCAAGTCTGGCTGCTGCCAAGTGTTTTCGGTTCTCTTTGCATGAAGGAGGCTCTGGAACGTGGTAGGGGCTTGAAGTAGGTGGGGGATATTCAGATCCGGGGAGATGCTCTGATATTATGGCAACGGGCAGCAGTGTAAACCCTAACACAGACAGACTCCCAGAAGCACTGTGAGCTATCTCCATAGCGGAAACACTTTGTGGAATTTGGAATGGGATAATTGCAGGTTCTGATGGCTGCTTCTTTGCCCAGGACACAAACTCAACTCTTTCTGCTGTGTCCCTGGGCAGATTCTTCTCCCCTGAACTCCTTAAGTCCTGAACCTAGTAGAGGTCCATTATGCTGGGCACTATGCATACACAGCCATTGCCCTGGAGACCTTGCTAGGCATCTGGGGAAAGAAGCACACTCAGAGGACAGCTTGCTGGATGGGGGAGGGAGGGAGGGAGGGATAGCTCAGTGACTTGAGCATTGGCCTGTTAAACTCAGGTTGGGAATTTTTGGTTTGGGGTATTGCAGGCATGCTCTAGAAAAGAGATGTCGCTGTAGTCAGTTAATAGAAATACCATAATCTGCTGGCCCATAAGAACAGGGAGATGTTGCAGGAGGACAGGCCCCTTTAAGTGGAGATGGGGCCAGCCCCACCTGTTTTGTGATTAACTGGATTGTGGCCGGAGTGGTTGGGACTAATGGGCTCAGGTGTGAATATGGTGAACACCTGGGCAAGTGACTCAGGTTCCTGAAGGAAGCCCTGACACAGGGTCTGTAAGAAGCAAGGAGGGCCCTGGGAGAAGCTGCTGGAGTCCCTGGCATGGAGTAACCCTAGGAACCTGTCTGGAGGAAAAGAGTCTCTGAGAGGCAGTGCTCCATTAAAAGGAGGAAAGAGCTCTGTGGGAGTGTGGGCCAAGTGCAGGGAGTTTTAGTAAATCATAGGCTGTGGGAGGGACTCCAGCTAAGGCAGCCTGGGAGTTGGTGGTCTGTAACAGAGCTGGAAGGACTTTCAGGGAACCCAGAAGGGGTGAGGACTGAGCCTAGGAGAGCCCAGGACGGGCAGAAGTATAGTTTGTTTGGATGTTGGTTTGCAACTTGGTTGGACTCCAGTTACCCTGGAAGGGGACTGAACTTAAATGTGACCTGACTGGAGGGCTGCTTCAAGGAAGGTGTAAAGAGAGAAGCCATCATGGGGCCAAAGAAGTGGTCACCAGGGGGAGCCAAGCTGAGGGTCCCTGCAAGCCTGCCAGGGGATGCAATGGTGATGAGTGGCATTGTCTGTAAATTAGTGGATTCAGTGAAGTTGTTGTTATGCACTGCAATTGCCTTCCCATGTACAGCTCCTAATACAGAGCCCTGGAGAACCACCTGTAGTGAACAAACTGCTGGTGTAGATTACTCCCCACACAGAGCAGGGAGAAACCTGGGAAACAGAGCAGCAAAGCCCTGGACCTAGCCCTAAATATTATAAGTTTTATAGTAATGTTTCCAAATGCTGTACTAAATACTGTAAACAGTAATGTTTGGGACCATTATTCTAGAGTACAGGGTCAATACAGTTCCTTATACATCCCTTTTGGCCACTGATCTAGGGTGTAAATTGGTGTATTGTCACTGATTTCAATGCTTCTAGGCCAATTAATAGGATCTGACCCTAGTGTTTTGCCATTGATTAGTTCACACTAGAATCTTTTCATCAGATCCTTTTTAAATTCAATGTTCTGTATAAAACATGACCTTGGATATGAACCATCCTGGGTTTGGGTGTCCTGAGCCAAAAACAAATGATGCCATCCTCCACAAACCTACCATTAACTCTGTTGCCAGTGTTCAAAATTTCATTGCAAGCCTTGTGCTGGCTGGTTGTTTTTTGAAGTCCCTGACTGCTGGAGTTATGTGAAAACATGAGTATCATATCTTCCATAAGTGAGTGGAGTTTGTAGTCCCATGACTGTGGAGAGAAGTTTGAAAACTTGACCCAAGTAGACCCCAAAGGCTCCCAAACCAGAAGCTAAATAAACACATCCCCAAATGTGTGTGTTAAACAATTTCATGACTTTTAAGCCAACCTCCGGCAGCTCGGGGGACCTGACTCATGATTTTTGAGCACTTGTGGTTGGCAAAACTGAACTGACAGTTCTAATGTGTATAGACAAATGAATTCATGAGGAACTTTGTCATTATTTGCAGACAGTTTGGAAAGAGAAGAGTGCTCTGGAAAGTGCTAAAGATTCATTATTCTCAATGCCGGATAGGCCCACCTGCCTCTGGATCTGTCTTCATTGTTTACTCTGGGAAAACATTCACACTCTGGTTTAGAGTTCACAAGCCATTTCCTCCAGCTAGACTGGTTAAAGGTTAAAAGCAATGAGTTTCTGCTCTCTTCTCTGGTTTATTTGCCTCTTGGGGTAATTAAATATCTTCTTTAAAAGTTCACTCAGGGATGCACTTTCTGAAGGCTGAGCAAGTCTGTTTAGTCATTTGCATGGAGGTTTTATTGCTGGTCTGGTGGTTCTGTGCTGAGACAGGCGTTATGTTAAATTGCTGTGGTGCTTTCATTTCCTTTTTCTTTTTCCTCCTGCTTCCCAGTGTTTCTCTGATCTGCCTTGTAAAACCTCTCAGATGCTTTCAGGAAAAAGGGATTATTCTCCCTACCCCTTTCCCCAGGAAAAATAGATCTGATCCCTGCTTATGCCTCAGTGTACAGGAAAATCTTTGAAGTAAATTAAACTAAATTAGTGTCTATGATACAGACTGAGGAGCCCCCTGCTGTATTCCTGGCCCAGCCCTTTTCCTAACCTTTAACCCCCCCCCCCTTGCTTTGCCTTTGCCTTTGCCTCTAATTCACCGTGAAACACCTGGGGGTGATTTGGAAGTGTTCCCATCTGCCCTAGCACATGGCAGCAACTCCCAGCACCTATTCCCCAGCCAAGAAGATGGGACGATGTAATAGGTCTGGGAGTAAGCTGGGATAATGAATTACTTTCCCCTTATTATTCAGTGTCTAATATTTTTTTTTCTTTTCTCCCCTTCCTTCCCCTTAATGAGAGACCCCCACCCCCAAGTCTAGTCATGACCCCAGCCCGAGTGCTGGTGTCTCCAACTCCACTGCTGTAGGTGGAGCTGCACCTGACCCCCTTGTCACAGAGGAGCGGGCATGGGGGCTGGAATATTTCAGAAGTGATGGGCTCTGTGGTTCATTGTTAAAGCTCCATGGGTTACCTTTTCCCAATGCCCAAGCAGCCCTGTTGTGTGAGACCCAGTTGCTCAGGAGCAGAGCTTGGCTGTGGGTGGTTGGGGGCGGGGGGAGAGGGAGGGATGCTATAGCTTTGCCCACAAAATGAAACTAGGGAAATTTGGATTTTAACCAGTATAACAAAAATGCTTGGGCAGGGATTGGATTGTCAGTACCAATAGGCACCTACGTTGTTCTTGGTACACAGGGTTTGAGGGCAGGTAGTTGAGCGCACACAAGTTATATACGTGTGGGTACAAGGAGGTGGTTATATATGCAAATTATGCACACACAGGTGCAAGCAGGTAATTGCATAGCTAGTTATTCACACGCTGGTGAAAGCAGGGAATTGCATGTGCAAGCTATGCCTTTGTGGGTGCAAGCAAGCAATTGCATGCAAAAATAAACATGCATGGTATTGAGCAAACAATTGCCTGCCCCACCCCCCATGCATGCAAAAGCATAAGCCTTGTGCACATGCCAGATATGCACTTGTGGCTTCTCACTTCTTTGGAGGGAAATTCGGTGCTCCCGAAAGGTGCTATTTTCAGAGCCCAGGAGATAAGAGTTCTCTTCCCACAGAACAGGGGTGACCTAGGCTATGGCAATGTGTGCTTCCTCCATAGCTCCTCCCTGCCACTGTAACTCAGCCCTGAGCTGCTCTAGGACTGAGTCTCCATGGCATGTTTAACTCTCGGCTCCTCTGCAGGCCTGTTGAGGGGTTGGAGAACTACCTATGATCTAGTTTTCAGGCAGTATATATTGTGATTTATTGTAATTCCTAAAAGCATTCAGGTGGACAGAGCCTTGTGCAATGGAAGCATGTTGTATAAATATAGGTAAAATAAATCATGGCCGAATTAAATCAAGAGGTAAAAACCTCTATGATCACTGGATGTGTTTGGCAGAGAGAAAACATAAGCAAGGCCATACTGAGTCAGACCATTGGTCCATCTAGTCCAGTATCCTGTCTTCCAATAGTAGCTGGTGCCAAGTGCTTCAGCGGGAATGGACTGAACAGGGCAATTATCAAATAATCCATCCTCTATTATCCAGTCCCAGCTTCTGGTGGTCAGAGGTTTAGGGACACCCAGAGGGTAAGGTTGCATCCCAGACCATCTTGGCTAATAGTCATTGATGGATGATCCTCCATACACTTATTTAGTTATTTTTGGAATCCAGTTATAATTTGGCCTTCTCAACATCCCACGGGAATGAATTTCACAGGTTGACTGTGTGTTGTGTGAAGAAGTACTCCAGGGAGGTAGAGTCACGTAGTAGTTGGAGCAGCTTTAAATCTGTTAAGAAACTTAAGTCAAACAAAAATCAACCTAAAGGAAATAGGAGTGTCTAAACAGCCTTTAGTGCCAGCATCTTGCAGCCTCACAATGCTCTGTGATTGGTCCATGAAAAGTCAAATGGTCATAAAGGCAAAGGGAGGTTGATTCAGGGCAAAAAAAGGAGTAACCAATAAATCTCTATTAATGTAAACAATGTGGTCTTTACACAGAGTTGTGCAGAGAGGGGATCTATTAGCTGCAGTGCTGGTGGGGCCGGGGCAGACGGGTTAGTGCTGTAAGGTCAGACTAGGTTATCTCGTGCCCTCTAGGGCTAAAGAGCAGACTGTCTGAGCAGGTTTCTATGGCTTGCCACTTCTCACCGCCCTGGTAACATTAGAAATGGAGCTAGTGCTCTTCCCTGCAGGCTGATTCAGGTGTCTATCAGGGAAATTTAAGGAAGTCATCTTTAGCAAGGGGGCAGTGGAGTAAGTGATGATGGAAAGCAGTGCTAACTGTATGTGACAGAAGGTGGTGCTATTCATCAGGCCTGTTACAAATCTAGCCTTGCTTTTGACTGTTCACTGGCTGATCTTGACTTCTTCCGAATTTGTTATTCCTAAGGGTTTTCTTTCTGTGGTATTTTTTATAAGAGGACACAATGTGCAAGTGTAAATTAGTGGGGAGTGTGTGTTACTGTCCTCCCATGCCTGGTCTGCAGAGAATATTATTTGTCTGGATTTTTGCAGCATGTAGGAGCCCCTGGCATGGCTGTGGACCTGACTCTGCTAGATGATGTACGATGAATCTGTTGCACACAGAGCCATGGAGCTGCCCTACCTGGAGCGCCCTCCTGTGGCAGGCCATGCCATGACAAGTGCGCCTGCCATGGTTTCCCCTCTCAGGTAACTGGAGGACTCTGATTTCAGCAGCCTCCTTCTTTGAGGCCAGCTTATTATCAAAACTATAATGCAAATATGTCCCTAACGAAGGACACCCCAGATAGTCCATTTATCAACCCAGTGCACAGAGCCTTTGAAATCCTAGGACAGGATGCCCTGTGTCCTACATGCTGGCACCTTGTGTCACGCCTTGCTTCCTCGTCCATCTTCTAGGCCAGTACTGGGACAGCCACCCCGGCCCTTCAACCTGCTCTCCTCAGCAGGATCCGCCACAGCCCCTCTTCTGGGAGATCATCCTTACCAGGGAAGTGGCTCTCATTTTCCCCCTGACTCTCTCGCTGTTCCCCAGCTCTTTGGGGTAGAGACATCAGTGGGTCTGCTCCTCCTGGCTCTGGTGTGGGGAGGTCAGCTGGCAAACCCCTCTAGCTGCTCCCCCGCTGCCAGCCTTAGAAACTCCTGCTTCCCTCTGAGACCTTGAACTGGTCTTCTGTCTGCACGGAGCAGCGGCCAGGCCAAATGATGTTGCGACCTGGCACACAGAGAGTCTATTCCTGTGCAGTGGAGCACAGGGGAGTCTCCTGAGAACTGGACTCCTGGTGGTACCGGCTTGTACACTGTGTGGGTGAGAGACGGGGGAGGCTCCCCAGCCGAGGAAGACCCAGAATCCCTGAGCTCCCCTTTAACACAGAGCATGGCAATGTGTGTGTGTGGGGGGGGTGGAGCGCGGGGGTTATTAACAGGAATGGATGTGATCATGTAACAAAAGGCTGAGCATGTAGCTTTCTCTCCCGCTTTGGCTGTTCCTAGAGTTCCTGCATCAGGATTGTCCAGTCCAAACTCCAGCTCCTCTCTTTCTAGAGAGCTACTTCCACCTCCTTTGTACCTGGCTGTGGTAAAGAGTCTGCTTCTCCATTGGTTAGCGCTCAGTTAAGTCTTGAAGCACCCAGCCCCCTTCTCAATAATTATCTGAGCTCATGTAGCTGGGGCTATTCGCAAAGGGGACATTTTTAATCAGTCTTGTTTTCAAAGGAGATTCTTCCCACCCCAAAGCCCTGCCAGTCCCATGGTTGTGGGGATCTGGCTGCGGTTGGAGTCAGCTAACGTGCAATAAATAGTATTGGGTGGAGAAAGGCAATTCCATTTTGCAGAGGGTTGATATGTCAAAGTTTTGGGTTTTGTTCTGATTTGGAACAAAAATTAAAATTTTAAAATTCTCTGTAAAAGAGGATGGAGTCCTGGCTCTGGGGCACTCTGCCTCGTGGGCTGCCCTGGAGCTGGGAATCTGGGAGCCAGCACACACACTACTTTCAAACTCCTGGTTCCCTGAGGGCCTGGAGCAGGAACCAGGCAGTCTACTCGGCAGAGCAGGGACTGTCTCTGACTCTGTACAGTACCGAGCTCAACAGGCCCTTGATACTAGTCAGGTACTTCTGGGCCCCATTCATCATAGTATCTGAGCACCTAATCCTTTTCAATGCACGCCTCCCCAGAATCCTCCTGTAAGGCCAGGCAGTGCCCTCATCTTCCCATGAAGAGATGGGGTGTGGAGACAAAGTAAGGCCAAGAAGCTCAAGGATAGTTACGTGACTAATTCCCATTAAATTGATTACAATATTATTGATTTCGAGGGGAGTAAAGCACCTAAATGCCTTTGCACAGCTAGGTCTAAGTGACTTGCTCAAGATCAGAGAGGAGGCTTGGGGCAGAAGAGCAAATTGAACCTGGATCTCTTGAGGCCTGACCCACAGGCCTAGGCCATCCTTCCCTTCCAGGCATTATGCTGTTATGAAGGGAGAGGATAAGTGACTTGCCCAAGGCCTCACAACTTACCCTTGAAAGAGAATCCAGTTCTCCTCAACCTCAGTGCTTTTACCGGAACAACCTTCCATGCTGTGTCTTGTTCAGTTCCACGTTCAGCCATTGTCTGTCCTGGAGGCTGAAAAGGTGTGACGCTCTCCAGCGGCAAAGCAAAAGCTGGAAAGAAAAAGAAGAAAAGGGAGAGAGGAAATCAGAGTATTTATTTTAATCATTCTATCTTCTGAGAGATAATTCTTTTAATTTTCGTCACACAAAGAACATGTCCTGAACCAGAAGGGGTTTTCCTAATTCATCATGCTGCTTTGCCACATAATACCAGGGCTGACAACCAGAACAGTTTAAAATGAGGGAAGTGGACATAATTAATGCTCATGAATAACAAATGCTTCTTTATTAAAGGGCTTCTGCTTGCCCCCGGACCATCTGCTTGACATCACTGGGCCAGGATCCTGAGGCTATAATAATTTGCAGCTTTAATAATTTTACCTCTTAATTAAAGCTCGGCTCGGAGCGCGGCAAAAGCAGGCGTGGCCCAGTCCAGGTTTGATTTGAACTGAGTCTGCCTCGAAGGACAGAGAATAGAATTTGTCCCTTTTGGAACTAGCCTCTTACCCAGGCAGCGGGGCCTGGGAACACGATGCCTTCTGTGTTTGAAGCTAGGCCTGGGTGTTTGGCTGGAGCCATTACGGGGGTCTTTGCACCCAAAGTCAGTGTCCAAGGCAGCTGTGCCTGCGGTCGCAGTTCAGATTAATGTTGACCCTTTTGTGATAGCTGGAGAGAGGGGAGCCTGACACATCCCCTGCCCTCTTCCTCCCCCATGTTCCCCCATCCCCCACTGTCTAACTTAGCAGCATGGGCAAGGCCAGGAGAGGAGGCAGCAAAGGAGTATGGGACAGGAGCCGGGTGTGGGTTCAGGCGCCGTGCAAGCCCAGGCTTGCGGAAGAGGGTGCTTGAAACAGGAAAGTCCAGGGACAGGGATGTAGGCAGGGGGAGGACTCACCAGGTTCCCCCTCTATCCCCACGTTGCCCTCCAGAATAGAACCCTAGTGCTGTACATCCGCTGTCCTTACACCCCCAGGAGCTTGCCCTCTAAAACTTGCTGTTGTTTCCCACCCCCTTGAGTGACGGGGTGGCTATAGCCTGCTGCTCGCTAGGATCACATCCGGTCACACAAGCTGAGCAGTACCAGGCTCTGTCAGCACTTTGGGGGAGACCTCCGAGGAGGTGCGGCAGGAAGTAATGTCGATGAGGAGACGTTAGCACTAAACCCATCCTGTTAGCAGGCCCGAGATTCTGCCTTTCCAATGGACAGTCTGAGGTGCTGGCTTGGATGCTTGGTAACCGGCTAGAAAGGTTGGGATTTTCATGCTGGCGGAGCGCGGTGGTCAGCAGAGCATAGGACTCTATCGGCGTTAGCAGGATGTGCCAGCTGTGTCACAAGAAGGTGCAGGAGGCTGCATAATGGAATGACCTGCCATTGGGGAAAAGGGAACCCTGGAAGGGACCAGCAAAGGGTTGGGCCATCTCAGCGACCTTTCAGAAGAAGGGGGCTTTGCTGTGTTTAAATGTGATGAATTGACAACGCGTGAAATATGGCGAATTAATTCGCACCTCGCTGCTGCTAGACATGAGGCCGAAGGTTGAGGTCCATTAAGAAAACGATGTATGAATTAATATCCTATAATTCACACATCAGAGAGCCTCTCATGGATAGAACGTTTTACTCTAAAATGTTGTTTTAATTATTTACTTGTTAATTGATATAGGTCTAGAGTCGCCAAAGGGTCATTAACAAAGAGATGTTTGCTGTTTGCTTCTTGAATGACGGGTTGTTTGAAATGTAAAAGTCAATAAATGACATACGATGCTGTGGGCTAGGCTATGAGGTATTATGGGCTTTCTCACTGTTACAAATCTTCTGAATAATCTGCATATGACTGCGATTCATTTAATTACACCGGACCCTCGCTAGAACGTGGGATTTGGGATCCATGCCAAGTCCCGTGTTATAGCGGAGACCGCGTTGAATAGATACATGTTTTTGTGACCAAACTAAATTTGGGATCCATGGCCACAACTGCATTCTATTGGAATTCGGGTTCCATAGACATGCGTTATAGTAACGGTCCAGTGTGTGTGTATTGTAGTAGCACCTAGCAGCCCCAACCATGACCATTGTGCTAGGTGCTCTACAAAGACAGAACAAATGACACTCCCCCTCCCCCCCAAAAAAGCTTGCAGTTTAGTATAAGAAAAGAAACAGCTGGAGACAGCCAGTGCAAGGTAACAGTGGGTTAGCCCCACAAAATACTGACTTACAAAGGGGATGGGTGTGATATAAAAACCAAAACTGATAGCTCAGGCCATTAAAACTCTCTAGAACAGGAAACCACCACATATCCCAGTGCCTCTCCCTCTAAAACTGCTCCCTTGCCAGGCCATTTCCATGCAGTGTTTGAGTGCAGGAGAAAGCAGTTAGTTGATAGCACAGTTAAAATGAGAGAGGTTTTGTTATACAGAGAAATGTTGAAATTTTGGATTTGGCTTATCCCTGCCATTGTTTTCAGTTTATTATTAATAACCTAGCACCTGGAAGCCCTAGTCAGGGAACAGGGCCCCATGTGCTAGGCGCTGCACACACACACAACAAAAAGTCAGTCCCTGACCTCAAGGAGCAGCTGGCAAGGCCCGCTGTGCTTGAGAGTCAAGGGAGTTGTGCTCTGCTACTTCTGTCTGCTATGCCTGGTGGTAAAACATGCTCCACTTTTCAGCTATGGCTGGTGGTACAGTGGGGCTTGCTGACATCTCTGATCACTGCTCCTCATGATATAGACAACACGATCTGCCAGTCATGCTCATCAGACCTGGCGATGCATACCACAGTGCCTGTGCGTAATGCATGTTGGTTTCGTGAGCACAACCTGCCCACCAGGACCACTCAGACTGGTGGGACAGCAGAGGAAACTTTTGTGTCTAAAAGCATCACAAACGCTTTCAGGACACACTCCTAAAAGTACAAGGTGGCTGCTATGTATGATTTCATGGCCAGTATCTGGAATATATGATTTTTTAGTATTATGTTGATTCAGTTCTTGAGTGATCTCATAAAATTGGGTGCACGGCATAACTGCAGTAGCTGATTTGTCATAATACAGTGGTTGCCACTAAAATGTCCATATGTGTCAATGGTTATAGCACACTGGTATCTGAGATCACTACAGATTTGAATGGGACAAAATTGGGGTGGTATGTGGTAATGGCTGACAAATATACACTGTACACAGCACTGCCAAATAAATGGGATACCAAGTAAAACTAGTCAAATAATGCCAAAAAGGGTGGGTGGGGAAAGGATTCTTAATAACTGTCAACAATTTCCATGAAAAGTTTTTGGTTTACTGACTAAAACTCAAAAATAGTTGGACTTTGAAAACTGTGTTCAGTGCAAATGTTCAGGTTTTGGCTTTAAAAAATTTTTCTATTACCCAAAATTTTGCTTTACCCAAACTCTCTGTTCTGATGAAAAACCAGAAAAAGTAATCAAAAATGACTTTTTCTTTGAACCTTTTCATTTTTAAAGAACCCCTTTTTTGTTGAATTTACATTTTGATGAGGAAAAAAATGCAACCAGCTGTAATACCTAGATCAGGAGGAATCCCTATATGTCAGACCCAGGAAATTAACTCATGTATGAGTCTAATCTGTAACCCTGCAGATTATTGAGCACGGTGGGGTGCACATAATTACATGAGGAATATCCCAGGCCTGCTCCAATTAAAAATATCTGGCCATACGGCCTGGTGTTATCAAACTGAGAGCATGGGAGAGATGCATGATGGGAAAAGTGCATGTAAATAGAAGTGAATGATCTGTGGTCATGGATTTGTCATTGAACTGGTCTGTGGATCAGAACTCAGCCTTCTTCCTCAAAGGGAAAGAGCCTTGAAAAAGAAATGGACAAAAGAGCCTTTTTCCTTCCTGTGCTGGGATCAGTTTCCCTTTGGTCACAGGCAGTTCAGATGCAGGAGTGGAGATTTGCAGCAGCTGACTTTAGTTCAGAATATTCCTCTGTGGCTTTTGAAGCCTCATGCATTATAGATTGAGCTGTCATGGGAGGGCTGTCATGGGAGGACCCATCCCTTCCTGGGTGAGCTGTAAATAAACCTGATGTGTGTCTATATCTGCCTATATCTCTGTGCAGCTTAAATCAAGTTTCAAGGGAAACCTTCTCACTGCATATATTTGTTGTTTTAATCTGCCTTGATTGGCTGGACACCTTTGGTTCATTGTCAGGAGGAAGCCATAGGGAAATACTGGGGTAATATCCTTGCCTCGTTTTACTTGTGGATGGAAACTAAATGTCAACAGGTCAGCAGAGAGAAGAACATGGTGTATCCAGCTAAGCTTAAAGGTGCACCAATGCAGGGATGAACAGGGAACCTCTCACTCCCCTTACTCAGTGAGCTCAGGTCTGCGCCATCAGTGTCTCTGTGTTCATTCCACTCTGGGGACTGCAGGGTTACTGCCTTCTGCTCCCCACCATTCCCAATGAACAGGAAGCTGAGAAAGGAGCAGAGACAGGGAGCAGGTGGGACTGTGCTCCGTCCATAGGCTGGCACACTAGGAGGGACAATCTGCTGACATTGCTCATCCCACCCTGTGGAAGAGCTTGTGGCTTAAAAGCCACTCTTAGACCTTAAAGCTTTGTCCCTAGTTTGAAATGTCTCAGGGATGGAGCTCCTGCCATTTCCCTGAGGGTATCCAGTGAGAGAGTGTTAGCTCAGACTGTGAGGGTGTGTGTTCTTCCATCTTCAGCCTCCATTTACCTTTTCCTTGATTTTCCCCCCGCCCCCTTTCCTCTTGGTACCACTCACACGGAATAAGTCTGTTAACATTCTCTCCTTTTAATGTACCCCAATGCAACACAATACACTTTCATTTTGCATAATGTCGTACACTGTATCCCCCAACTCTTTGCAGCCGCTTTACCTGGGATAGGAAAGAAAGATGGGCAAGGGTGGGGCGAGGTACCTTTTCAAGATTCCTTTCAGGATTGCCTTGCGGTTAAGCCACCGAGCTAGTCCTCGGAGAGTCAATGTGCAAATTCTTGCCTCTGCCACACAGACACTGGGTGTGGCCCTGGGCAGGTTACCTAACCCCTATTCCTTAATTCTAGAGTTGGTTGGAAAGCTTTCAACAGAATGTTTTTGTTTTGTCACAAAACACTGATTTGTCCAAAGTTTTTGCGGAAATGGATCATTTTGGATGGAGCTTTACTGGGAAAGTTTTCTCAGACCCAGGGTGGAATTACTGATCCAAACGGGGGATGAAGTGGTGGGGGGGAAGAGCTCACAGATGCTATCGCCTCATGGGGAGGCTATTCAGCTGGGCTGTTGGAAACAACGGGTTCAGATCCCAAGTCAGTCAGAGCAGAAACAAAACAATTGGTTTGGGGGGTCATCCTGCTGTGGAATGAAAACAAATCCGCAAACCTCACCCTTTTTTGCGAACCGGAATTCCTGTTTTGCAGCCAGCCTTACCTAATTCGTCATGTGTGAAATGCTGATAGGACGGCCACCTTCCTGTGCTGTCTGCTTAGGCAGTCAGCTCTCTGGGACAGGGATTGTCTGTCACCAGGTATATGTGTAGCACCCAGCGCAATGGAGCTCCTTGACCTCCCTTGGGGGCCTCCAGGTGCTGCCATGATACACATTAGGGCCGACCCCAAATGTTCAGAACTCCTGAGACTTTTTCAAAAGATAAAGGTGAGGGTCTCTCTGTTCACCTGCTGGTTTGGAACATTGCAGGATTCCCTGTTTCCAGCTTTTTGTTCACAACCACAGGGCTAGAACTCTGTTTATTTTTAAAAAGAAGCTGACATGCTAACATAGGACACAGGACTGGAAGGACCTCCTGGGTCTGAGAGTCCAGTCCCTTGATATCATGGGCCATGATGGCATATAATCCCATTTGTAAATTGATAAAGCACCAGTTTATAGCTAGGTTGGGTGTTTGCTCCCCCATCCCCTTGGGTGACTGGTCCAGAACCTCTCTCCTCTGGCGGTGACCCCAGGGGCTGAAATGTGAGGAAAAAACACCCTAAGTCCCAAGACTTGCAATAAAATCATGAGTGTTGTCAGGCAGCCCTGGGTATAAAGAAGAAGATGAGAAAAGATGTGAAGACACAAGGAGGAGGCGAGTCAGAATGTTAACGGTTATTAGCCAGGATGGGTAAGGAATGGTGTCCCTAGCCTCTCTTTGTCAGAGTGGGGTGATGGATGGCAGGAGAGAGATCACTTGATCATTACCTGTTAGGTCACTCCCTTTGGGGCATGAGGCATTGGCCACTGTCGGCAGACAGGATACTTGGCTTGGCCATTCTTATTGACGGGAATGGGATTGTGACACATGCCTCCCAAAAAGGATATTTCCAAAATGGTGCTGATAACTGATTCCAAATGGAATGAAAACACGGATTTCACAACAGCAGAAAGACAAGCACCTTTCCAGTTTCAATTTTAACCCCCTACCCCAATTTCGGATATTTGATCCCCATCAAAAATGTCCTAAATTGACAATTCAGTTGAGGTAAAATATTTCCATATAATGCAGGCAGCTTTTCTCCAAAGTCAGTGCTGCCCAGTGAGAAAACAGGAACAGAAAATATAGATGTAATATAGAAAATACAGCAGCTATATTCCACGCTGGTATCTGCTTCTTGCTTCTGTATTGGTGAATCCTCAAATCCTTTATCACGCCAATTTGTCAGGACAATTTGGCGGTTAAATCTCTCCCCACAAGAGGGCGCACTTGACCTTTGTAGGCTTGTTGAGTTTTAAAGCGTAGAGCCTTTCATGTTAAGACTAGTCAATGGAATTAGGACCTGATCCTGTAAACACTGATCAGCTCCTGAGAGCAACCTCATCTGCCTTGGAAGGCAATGGGTGTTTGAGGATGCTGAGCAGGTCATGTGGCCCTCAGCACTTGCAGGATCAGAGCCTCAGTGTCTAGGCGGTCAGTCCCAAACTCTCACAAACGTGGGCAAAAATCTGTGCTGGGCTACAGCCCACATAACCCCAATGAAATCGAGAGAATTGGGCCCTACTGGCTCGATCCTGGAGTGATCAGAGCCACCTTTAGGCATAAGGACACTAAGCAATTGCTTAGGACCCCAAGCAGCACAGGGGGGCTCCCTATTTATTATATGTGTTGTGGCGGGGGGGGGGGGGGGGGGGAACGGGGACAGTTCCTGTGTAGGGCCCCGAGTGAGCTGGCACCGCTCATGATCAGTGATCTGCTGAGCTGAGCGTGTTGCAGCATGGAGGCCCATGCATGTGTAAAATATATTCTAAAAGAAAACTGCTCTTTATTCTGGTGTTTAGCTTACCAGGCACTGACTTCTAAATTGACAGGAAATCTGGCACGAAGAGCTCTTCCACCGAACTGGAATAGTTTCCTCTTAAGAAATATTCTAATCAATGCACTCACAGGTAAGTATGCGTAAGAAATGCAAACTCCCCCACAGCCTTCAGCCTCTGACTACACATATGAATTCTGCTTTTCAGTGCACGCCATTTACATGCCTTGTAAAGGGATTTGTGAAATGTGAGGGTGTTTGGAACTGGAGGGGATTGGGCTCACAGCGAAGAGGCCAAGCGTAAAGTCTAGATCCAGATCCCAAACTTCCTGCATTCAGATCCTGCATTTTGGTTCAGGCTGATAGCTGGTTTTTCTAGAGTACAGTGCATCATAAAATAACACCACTTAGCTCTTATCTAGCGCTTTTCATGAGTAGATCTCAAAATGCCTTACAAAGGAGATTAGAATCATTTTATAGATAGAGAAACTGAGGCATAGGGCGGTGACATGAATTGTCCAAGATCACTCAGCAGGCAACCTTGAGAGCCAACACCTGAATCTCAGTCTAATCCTTTATCCGCTAGGCCAGAGTGCGAAGGGCACAAGCCCCACTGCCTGCTATGTGCCATGGTCCCAACCCCTTGGCTTTCAATAATTCTGCTGTGGCTTGCAACATTCCTCCTGGCTCTGCCTCTACAGGTCACAACACAAGCTGCCCCAGTGCCTGATCCTCAGGCTTTCCATGCATTGAGATAATCTGCAGTTCCAACGGTATCTTAATCATTCTGGAGAAACATGGCTGAGCAATTACCTCTTCCAGACAGTGCTGCTTAAATGGGGAAAGGGAAAGGTTTAGGGATCTCGTCTGCAGCAGGCTCGGGCGGAGCAGTCTAAAACTGAACATAGAATTAGAGCTGGTCGGGAATTTGCTGACAATGAAAAAACTTTTTTTTTTTTCCTCTTCAGAAATGCCAGTTCCTGAGAGACAGACCGACCCACCCTTGAATTGCCAAGAAGACAGGGGTTAGGGCTAGGGTTACCAGCTTTGAAATGCAAAACACCCAGTACCAAGCCTGCACCCAAGGCAAGTGCGCCACAACCCCAACCACAAGGCAACTCCACGATCCCCCATTCAACGTCCACATACAGGATCTAGAGAGAGAACACATCTAGGTAAGATTGAGAACATCACGTCTTCTCACTTTTGCATGAGTCAAATCCTTTCTCACGCACATGCACGGTGCGCTTACAGGGTGGTGGGCAGACTGTCAGGGCCTGCAGGTATAATAGGCCAGGGAAGGCTCTGGGCTGGGGCTGCTCCAGCCAGAGCTCGGTTTGGTCGGCCGTCTGGGGCTGGCCCGGTGCACCTCTGGCAGCGGGAGGGGCAGGCAGAGGGGCTCAGGGCTCCAGCTGCAGGGCCTTGTGCAGAAGGGGTGGGGCACTGGGGCTAGCCTCCATAAAGGGAGGGGCCACCCGCTGCCCATGGCAGCTATATTTTTTTCATCTGTTACCGCTTAAACTCCGGCAGTGGGAGCACTGCAGCATCTTTAGCTGGACACAGAAACTGAATGTTAACTGTCCCAATGTATTGTGATAATCATGCAGTCCTTAGACCCATGTAAACCCGCCAACCCCGCAGAGTAAATTATTTTTCTGGCAACTGGCAAATCCATACAAAAACCTGACCAGGCCAGTCAAATACAAGTCAGTTGATTACCCTAGTTAGGACACTCCCCTGGGGTATGGAAGACCCATGTTTGTAGCTCCTGCTCCCTGAGCTCTGCAGCAGCTTCACCTCTGCATTGCAATGTAGGAAAGGGGAGTAAAGGGAGACAGGAACCAAGGGCAACCCCTTCGCCTTGCAGATTGGAAACAGCAGGCAGCTGCTGCAGACTACCAAGGGTTGGCGGGGTAGAGGGGGCAGATTGCAGGACTGTGGAGCCAGGCAGTGGGTTTGGAGGAGCTGCAGGGTGGAACAGGTCTCACACACCAACATGCAGGGATTACGTGTGTTCAGGAAGAAGGATCATGCTTTTTTATATAATATCTTTATCATTAAGCACTAGGTTGAATAAAATAGAAAAGATGGATCTCGGGATCACACTAGAGCTACGTGGGAAACTTTTCTATGGAAATAAGAAAAAAATTGTTTTCTTCCAAAATTTTCCAGTTAAAACAATCGAATCTACTGAAATTGTGTCAAAAATGGACATTTTACCCAGAAATATCCCTTCAAAAATGTGCATTTTTTCTTGAAATAACTTTTCAGTGGAAAGTTGTCTATCAGTCCGAGCTCACAGTTTTAGGCCTTTCTCTTCTGAACCATTTGCTGTGGCTTTAATATTTATTTATCTGTTGCAGAGGGGGCTGGCTCCTAAAGGCTAATTTGCAACTAAAATGTTCTTACATTTCATTGTTCTGAAGGAATCAGATTCCACAATGATTTCTCAAATTTCATCAAAATGGGACAAAAGGACTTCATCTGAGGGTAAGAAGTGCAGAGAAATTGCATAAGATAAAATGAATCATCTCATTTCTTTCTCCAAATGAGTTATTAATCACACCTCATTTACATATTCATTAACGATAATGTGCACGGTGTTTTTTTATTAGTGGGGCAAAGAAACAATTACAAGTGAAAAATGGGGCGTCTGTTTATTTTGTAGAGTAATCACATGCTTAACTTCCACGTTTTTTAAAACTGATGCTTTTCCTGTTTTTTTAAAAAGGAATTCAATCTGGGTGAAAGAGGCCTGATTCATAATTGCAAAAAGTGGTGGTCTGTGTTTCCACAGAGCAGGGGCAATAGCGACAGTGCAAAATTCTTCTACAACTTGCCACCCTGAGCCAGAAGGCTGTGCCTCTAGCTGAGAGAAGGTAGTTCCTTCCCCCAGCAGCCATTCATTTCTGGGCCTCTCTGCTCAGATTGCCAGGAAGGGGGACAATTTAGGACCAGGGTTTTGTGCTGTGGACATTTGTCCTCCAAATAGGGCTTGCCAGAAAACAAGAATTCCATTTTGCAAAAAGTTTGCAGTGTTGGAATTTGTTTTCATTCCCCATTGGAACAAAGCTCAGAGCTTTCAAAATTCTCCATGAAAAAAGAGAGAAACAGACCTTTACCCTAAACAGCCAACAGCTGAGTGGTTAGGGCCTGTAGCTGGGGTGAAAGAAACCCCAGGTCAAGTCCCTGCTCTGAATGAGGCTATAACATCAGCCTCTCTCTTTCCATCTCTGCTGTTGGACCTGTTCCGCTTCCTGTAAATAAATATTCCTTGGTGCAGAGAGAGACTTGGGGAGAGCAGAGAGGACACTTTAGGCTGGGTCTCCCCCATGCCAAAAGAGTGTTCTAACCACTGGGTTATTGGTTATATTCTCATACTTTGCTTTTGACCAGAAATCTCACCTTGGACTGGAGCAACCTTCCCAATGAAAGTTTTGTTCAAACCAATAGGTTCCTGTGAAAAGTGTAAGTTTTGATGAATCAGCATTTTCTGATGGAAAAACATTTTGATGAAATATTCCTGACCAGTTCTACTCACTAGCAACTGGACGCTGCTTACTGCCTCCATTTGGTCATAGCACTTGGCTGGATCAATGCTGGATAATTCTTCACTTGGACCCGATTTGAACAAGTAACTCGAAAGAAAAAAAAGATTTGTGCTTCTGACCATCGGTTCTCTGCACCATCACGGTTACAATGCACAAAGCTGGATTTAATTAAAAGATGTAATGGGGTTTGCCAGGTCATTGAAATGCAGATGTTGTTTGCTGTGTGCAGCTTTCAACTGAGTAAGAAATGAGATACTTACTAGGGCTTCATGAAGATATTATCACTGTCAGGCAGTGGCATCAGAGGGTTTCATACATTTTAAGGCCAGAATGGAAACATTATGATCATCTAGTCTGAACTCCAGCATGATGTAGACCAGATAATGTTGCCCAATAATTCCTCTATCAAACCCTGTGGTGGGGGAAGCATGTGTTGAGCTAGGAATGCAGATAACAGAGTTGATTGGCTGGATGGGCTGTCAATCACCTATAGAGACAGCTGAGGGACTTCCTTTCCTTGCAAAGGGTTCTGGGTAGGAAAGCCCTCTATAAAACTCCTTGGCTTCTGGCTAGGCATCAGAGTCTGGCCATAGAATTGCTCAGATGGACTTGAGCCTGCTGGAGTAATGGTATGGAAGGGTTTTTAATTATTATCCGAAATAAATGTTGGATGTTGGTTTGTTTAAACCTTTTTGAACTGGGTCTTGCTGCTTTCTGGGATAACTGTGCTGCTGTACTCTGCCACAAGCCCAGAATTTGTGGGTGAGCTAGTGCTCGCTTGCTTGCTTTTCCCCCCAACCCCTGCTTTTGGTGCACCAGGGAAAAAAAATAAACCAATTTTTGCTCTTAACAAGATCTCATTATTTTTAATTGGTGGACAAAAAACCACCATCATGCAGATAAATCAACAAGCTTCTTGGAGCTCATCAGTGAAATGGGCTGACCTGGGCTCTGTTAATTTCCTATAAAAAGCTCAGTTGAGAAAATGTCAAACTCTCATATCTACAAAGGCTCACCAAACATATGTGCCTTTGGGCAAAAATTGTCCTGAAGCACAACGTGGTGGTTTCACACACCCTTCTCCCCTTGGCATGTAGTAAGGCATGGTACGTTGCATCTACTGTAAACTGGCAAAATGCCCTGTCTGTGGTTTCCAGTGGGGTTTGAAAGAGTCTGTTCAGCATGTTTGCTCTTCATTAATGAGATTTTTCTATAGGCTTCTGTTTCTGTGTCTCAAAGCTCCTGCTGAGTCCTGTACATGCTTGGATCCCTAAACTTTTGTATTCAATGTTCTGTAGGAGCACTGCACCCCCATGCCAGACATCTATATGCCTAAGGCCCACAAGATTCATGAAGTGGGGGAAGATAAATATTCCTCTGCCTAATTTATATGTGGGGCCTGATCTGGTTGGTGAGATTGGAGCATTCCTACCAGATCAGGCCCCGTAAGCCAGCTCACACAAAATGGTAGTGGGGCAGAGGGAAAGTGGCAGAAGCCGCTAACAATCTGCCTCATAACTCTTTGTCCATTGGTTAGGGCACTCCGCTGGGATGTGGGAGACCCCTAGTTCAAGTCCACCTTCAGCCTGTGGGAGGAGGGGTCAGAATATTTCATATCTCAGAAGTTGGACCTTACAGGTATCCACCCTGTTCAAATCCCTTATCACCCTGGGATGGAAGGGGCACTCGAATCTGGGTCTTCCACATCCTGGGTGAGTGCCCTAGCCCTGGGCTAAAAGCTCTGAGGGATATCCTGCTGTTTGTATCTGGGAATCATAAGCAGAGGGAGGTGCCTCCTGGTGGCTTGGCCAGAGGTGCTGTCACCATGCCTCTGTGGGTCACAACTGAGAATACCAAACTCAGGACAAACCCCTGAAAAATAGGGTCAACACACCCCAAAACTGGTGGTTATTCTCCCATAAGATATACCAAACCAGCAATAAAAGTAAACATCTGTTTCACTACACAGGCTAACAAGAAGTCAGAAAAGCAGTTCCTTAGATATTCCAGTTCTTGTGTCCCCACCAAAAACACTAGACTTAAACATGAGTGGTTCTTTAAAACCATTTTAATCAAATAAAAGGTTCTTCTGATCCCAAAGGCCCAGCCACACATCCAGGTCAATATATAACTCAGATCTTACCCAATAATCATGCTGTTAGAGTTAAAATTGGTGAAAAGAATAAAGTACATACAACCCTGAACCAAGAACTTTGTAATTATTGTAACAGTGATGGATTAAACTGCTGGTTTAAGTCAAATCTCTGGTTGTTTCCAAATCATTAGTAGGTCGTCCATCCCTTGATTAGAATGCTGCCATTAGTATAAGTTCATAGTCCAGAGGCTTGAGCAGGAAAGAGGCAAAATGGAGGGGTCTCCGGGTCCTTTTATACCTTCTGAAAAGTGGAGGGAAATCTTTTGTTTCAAACAAAAGCCCTCAGCACAGCTAGTGGAAAATCTCAGGTGACAAGATGGTGTTTAGAATCACATGGGCGAGTCACATGTCCATGCATAATTTTGCTTAGTCACAGCAGTGGCCATTACCTATACTTCAGATGGAAGGTTCATAGGAAAGTCCATTCAGTGTGGATGGGTATCTTCCATTGTGCGCTAAGTGTTCTTTTGATGGGCCACTTAATTTGAATAGTCCCTTCAAGAAGTTCAGGCTAAATACCTTGTGGATGTTACCCCAGGAGCAAACATTTGAAATAAAGGTATAGAGCCAATACTCATAACTTCAAATAAAAAATGATACTTGCATACAAATATAATAATCATATTCAGAAAATCATAACCTTTTTATAGACACCTTACTTGACAACCTTTGTACAAGAGTGGTTGCAACTATAGAACAGTTGTAGCAACAATGATCTACATGGTCATATTTTATCAGATAACGTCACAGAGAGTGAGGCTCAGCACATGCCCTAAAGTCCTCAGAATACCCCTACCATATTCCTGACCAGAACTTTGAAAGAACCTCAAAGTCCTTGATACACTGTGAGCCTAGCCTGTAATCAATGCTGGGAGAAGGTCTGCCTGCTGCAGACATGACCAGTGTGGCCCATGATCTATGTTCCTTATTACCAAAACTTAATCGTAGAATATCAGGGTTGGAAGGGACCTCAAGAGTTCATCTAGTCCAACCCCCTGCTCAAAGCAGGACCAATCCCCAACTAAATTATCCCAGCCAGGGCTTTGTCAAGCCTGGCCTTAAAAACCTCTAAGGAAGGAGATTCCACTACCTCCGTAGGTAACCCATTCCAGTGCTTCACCACCCTCCTAGTAAAAAAGTTTTTCCTAAAATCCAACCTAAACCTCCCTCTCTCCAACTTAAGACCATTACTCCTTGTTCTGTCATCTGGTACCACTGAGAACAGTCTAGATCCATCCTCTTTTTGGAAGCCCAGATAGCTGAAAGCAGCTATCAAATCCCCCCTCATTCTTCTCTTTGTAATGTCTTCATTTAAGGAGCGTCTCATGATGGAGGATATAATGGGCAGTAGAAACGTGATTCAGACCATTAATTCATTTCACTTAGTCTATCCAATGGCTGTCCAACAGTGCCAGCGCTAAGTCTCTTCTGCCACCCCACAGTGTGCCTTCTCTTCGCCATATGCAGAGTCTGGGCACTTGTTCCAATAGAGGGGAATGCAAATAGAAATATTTTTGGTGGCATTAATTGCTGGGGATGTTAAGTAAGCACAGCAATCTCTGCCAACGGCTTTGTGATTTATCCCCACAGAGTGCTCAACACCTTGACTGTGCTGTGACAAATTGAGCTGATAGAAATCCAGTGCCTTACCTTCTTTCCCGCCAGTCTCTCTCCCTCTGCTTGCAATATCCATTTTTAAGTGCCTAAAAACCATTAACATCCATAAGAACAGGCCTGTTTTTATCAAGCTGAAAGGTAACAACTTCAGAACAATTACAAGGGTACTAGCCAAAATTACTTGAACATATAGCACTCATCATTAATAGCTTGTTATAAGCACAACTGATGTATATTACTATCCTATACTACGCTGATCCACTACATAAATGTTTTCTTTAGTATATTTCTAATGTTGCTAATTTATCAGTTGCTGTCTGCTGTCTGTTAGCTTTGAACAAATGGCTGGTATTAATCACTGGAGAGCCATTAGGTGCCACAGCCATGGCATTAAATCAACTCAGGAGTGGCACTTGTAGGAATATTCAAACAGAAATTAAAAATTGCCTGGGTAACGTTAGCATGGGAAATGCCTCTGGGATCTGAGCCATTTACTGCCTGTGAATACTGATCCTGTATGCAGAACGCATTGCGTGGGGAGCCCATTCATTTAAAAGCTATTAAAAATCGTATTTATTATTTTTTTGTTTTAAAAAAATTGTGACTAGGAACTGAGTGTTGTCTTCCTGTCCCTGCCATGCTGAGCTGGTAACCACAGGGGCAGCCATTACTCCAGTTTCTTCATGTTGCTCTGCTAAGGTGCCTGAGTTGCATGGACACTTTCTCTGGGTCAGAAGGGAGTTCCTTCTCCATTTTCAGTTCACGTTTTGGTCTCTCCACTTAGGTGGCCATCAAGGGTGCCAAAGAGTGCCATTGATGAGGGGGCTTTGCAAGGTGAGAACACCCCTGGGAGCTAGACTGAGATCTCCTAACTCATTTTACAGAGGACACTGAGCAGCCCCAAATACTATCAGCATGGGTGTGAAAGTTTTTCTAGAAGGACAGATGTGGAGAATCGGATGTAAATATGGATGGAGAACAATGCCTGTCTTGGCAATTCAATATAAGAAGCCATTTGCCTGGGAAACTGATTGAGAAATCTTTAATCTCCATTCATCACTGAGAGACAAATTATACATGTGCATTTTATGATATCTTGTTTAAGTCAATGGGAGCTACATAACGTCTACTGGAGTTGGGCAACATTTTTATTTGGACTAATAGTTTATTTGCTGCCATATGCAGTTTTGGTTGACCTGACACTATTTCTGAATTTGACGCACAATTTCAAGTAGTCACAAGGTGGAAGGAGCAGGAAGAGGTTGTGTCATTGCTTCCACTGTTCCCGCTGTATAACCTTTAGCCTAGTGGTGAGATCACTCATCTAGGACCGTGGGAGATGCAGATTCAAATCCTTATTCTTAAACAGCTGTGAAATGTACTTTTTTGATTCGCAGAATATTCAGGGAAAAAAATCAGACTAGGTGTGACCCAAATCAATTTTTTTTTTTAGAACTGCCTCTGAACTGCAAAAGCAATTATTTACCCAGCTCTAACTGCCTACCTAAGAGCAGAAATCTGGACTCCAGTCTGCTCTCTGAAGCTATCTTCTGGCTATAAGGTTATTCCATGATTGCTTTTGGCCAAGTTGAGTCCTGTTGTAAATTTAGAATCTGTTCCAATGCCAATTGAAATCAATAGAAAGACTCCCAATGGCAAAAAGGAGCATTGGAGCAAGTTCACCAAGGGGGTAGCTCATAGAAAAAGCAACATGGCATTGCAATTTTTCATTCAAAGAATTTTTTTGATGAAAAATTGCTTTTAAATCAAAATGAATATTTCCAGGAGAAATATCCAGTTTGAATAAAATAGGTGTCCAACTCCCTTGCGGCAGCTTTGAAGAGCCACAGGTATGATTGAAGGATTAGAACACATGAAGATATGACATGATCCAGCGACTGGAAGTTGAAGTTAGATAAATTCAGTCTGGAAATAAGATATACATTTTTAATGGTGAGAGTCATCAACCATTGGAACAATTTACCAAGGGTCGTGATGGATTCTCCATCGCTGACAATTTTAAAGCAAGATTGGATGTTTTTCTAAAAGATCTGCTCTAGGAATTATTTTTCAGAAGTTCTCTGGCCTGTGTTATACAGAATGTCAGACCAGATGATCATAACAGTCTCTTCATGCCTTGGACTCTAGGACTAACAGCTCAGATCAAAAACAGTACCAGTGTTAATTAAGCCTTATAACTAGAGGTGGGCAGGAAATGTCTTTCCCTCCCATAGGAGTTTCTGAGACTTAATAAATTTTGAATTGAGATGTTCCATTTTGATAACTTAAAACCGTTTTGGTGTTGACCTTTTTGTTTTATTGTATTTACATTTGTATCTATAAATTAACTTAAATTTTGAAACAGTCATTTGGAATAAAAAATGGAACTTTTTCATTTTGAAAATATCAAAACTTGGCATTTGGATAGTCTCAGAACTTTTTATTTCAAATATTTTCAAACGGGAAATTTGTCAAAACCAACCCTTCCCTGTGAACAGTTTCAGTTTTGATGGCTCATGAAAAAAAGTTAATTAAAATGTTCCTGACTACCTGTACTCATAATACTTTCCTTTACAGGTGAGGAGACTGTCGCATTGAGTGGTTAAAGTGATTTGCTCAAGTTTACACTGTAAGTCAGTGCCAAATCCAGGGATCCTGACTTCCGAGCCTGTCTGTCTATCATTACATCACATTATCTAAGGTGTTCCTGGAGAATGTAAGTTCTTTTTGTTCTGTTTTCATACAGCATCTAGCCCAATGGGGCCCTGGTCCATGAGTGGGGCGGGGCTCCACAGTGCCATTACAGTAAAAATAATATATTTTATGCCCACATACTTCCTAGGCTAGGAAGCACTGGTCCAGTTAATACAATACTTACTGTTCTGAAGGCTCTGCCGAGTGTCTGTTTTCTGCGCTTGCCCACCACTGCAACAGAATCATTTTTAAATCTATGGTTGGCCACTAGTGGAAAACTCTTGGTGGCTGCAGTGAACTCTCAATGGACATTTGTTCATAGGAAAACAAACCAAGGAATTTGGGACAACTGTTTACAGCGGCTTTGGAGGGGTTTTATAATTAGCTTTTGGTCTGCCATTTATATAAGCACTAGCACACTAAACATTTTGAAGTATAAAACCCAGTATTCATAAGGCAAGGTTGTTCTTTCATTAGAACACACTGGTCTCTTCATTAGTGCTGTGAGTAATTTTAAAGGGAGAACTTTATAAATATTACTTTGTTGGTCTAATAAAAAGGCATTATTCAAGGTCTTGCTGTTTATGGATAGGGATACATTGTAACTTTGCAGTCATTCTTGGCTTGCTGGCAAGGTGACTATTTACAGACACCTTTCAATGCAGTGCATGGGAGTTTGCACAGAGAAATCCCATGAATGAATTGCAAATAATGGGATTTGCATGTGGATAAGAACTGGATAATGTTCCCATAACCAAGCCCTGGGGGATGAATTATTTTTGGAGGATTGCACAAATCATTCTGGTTTTCTGCAGAACTTACCATGGAAGAGTAAGAAATAAACCCTAGGGAAGTAGAATGTTTTTTTCAAATTTCACGTTTTTCAGTCTTCCCCCACCCAGTGACCTGTGTTATGTATGTAAATCTGAAATAGCCAGATATGCTTATTGAAGGAAACAAACCACGAGCAAATCATTTGTGCTGAGGTGCACCTTGTGCCTTAGATTGCCATAAGCTCCTTCACCATCAAAGCCCTGTTTTCTCCCTGCTGGGCAAAGGCCTCACTGTTCTACTGCTGAGCCTCCATTCTTGGAATAAACCTCATTAAGTAGCTTATACAAGGGCTTCCAAGTTTATCTCTAGAGCTGACTGGAAAAATTCCAGCGGAACACTCTTTCATTGGAAATTGCTGATTTGGCTGCAACAGAATGTTTCACAGAGAAGTTAGGTTTCAGTGATGTTCCAGTGGAACGCAGGCAGGGTGCAGATGGAAACCTACTGGGTTTCCTGGAAGCCCTGGCTCCTAAACCTGTGGGTCCTTGGCAGCCTGGTGAACCTCCAGGCGGATTGCCTGAGGCTCAGGGATCACAGGATTTCCAGGGTCTGTCTCTCAGGGGCAGCTCACTCTGGGGACTGCCCCAGAGTCAGGGTTCCATTTTCTTTGCAGAGAATTTTTGAAATGTTTGGAGTGAAACTAAATTTTAAAAGATCACAATATTCCACAAAATGGAATGAACTTTCTACATCCAGCTCTCTTTATCCCTATTTTAATAAATCTATAGATGTATGGACCACTGGGGTTATTTAGTCTGACTTGTTGCATAATACAGGCCTTAAAACTTCACCCAGTAATTACTGCGTTAAGCCCACTAAGTTTGTGGCTGAATGCAAGCGGATCTTTTAGAAAGGCATCCAAACTTGATTTTAAGGACTCCAAATAATGGATAACCCACCACATCCCTTGGGAAACTGTTGCAATGGTTAATTCTCCTCTAATATCAGAAATCTTCTCCCCATGTAGCCTATAGACCATGATCAAGTGACCTCTTCACCTTATCTCCGATCAGCTAAATAGATGGAGCTTCCTATATCTCTCACTGTCTCCTTTGCTGTAATGACCTTTGACAATGTATATAGCCTAAATTCCATCTTTTACTGAGGACTGACTCATTACTACTATTCAAGAACGAGGAATACATGTGGCACCTTAGAGACTAACAAATTTATTTGGGCATAAGGTTTTGTGGGCTAAAACCCACTTCATCAGATGCATGGCGTGGAAAATACAATAGGAAGATATATAATATATATATATACACACACACACACACACACACACACACAGAGAGAACATGAAAAGATAGAGGTTGCCTTACCAACTCTAACAAGACAAATCAATTATAGTGGGCTATTAGCAGGAGGAAAAATCACTTTTTTTGTGGTAATCAGGATGGCCCATTTCAAACAGTTGACAAGAAGGTTTGAGTAACAGTAGGGGGAAAATTAGTATGGGAAAATAGATTTTAGTTTGTGTAATGACCCATCCACTCCTAGACTTTATTCAGGCCTAATTTGATGGTGTCCAGTTTGCAAATTAATTCCAGTTCTGCAGTGTCTCATTGGAGTCTGTTTTTGAAGTGTTTTTGTTGAAGAATTGCCACTTTTAGGTCTGTAATTGAGTGTCCAGGGAGGTTGAAGTATTTTCCGACTGGTTTTTGAATGTTATGATTCTTGACATCTGATTTGTGTACATTTATTCTTTAGCATAGAGGTGTATGATTTGTGTACATCTGTACTAGTTTCTTCACGTTTCTTTGTTCTCACTTATTGGCTGTTCTGCCATCTGAATTTCATAGCTACACGCATACCTTCTGCTGGTCTAGTCCCCCTTTTTGAAAGGCTTGTCTCTAGGGCTACTAAGCTGATATCTTCACTAAAACTAATTAAATATTTTTAGAAGGGTGGGAGAATCTTTCCTTTTGCATAATGAATAGTATATTTTTTCCCTTAAAGCCCCCCAAAATGGAATTTAGTGCTGCTTCTAGACGCTGTGGTCCTTTTCCTCCTCATAGGCCTTATGCAGACTATTAGCTGGGCAAGCTTTGTCCATGTTGCCCCACCGATATCCCCCAGGTTTGCTCTTGATGATTCATCTGTAAGGATGGGAGTGTAGATCAGACTCCGTGACCAGAGTAGTCTTTGGCTGTTGTACTGACAATGCCAGGAATATCACCAGCCTTGGTGGGATACTGGAGGAGGTGGGTATTTGTAAAATGGGAATCAGGTTGTGATTGCCATAAAGATTCACACCATTTCAAATTTTAAGGACAGTTAAAGGCCTTTGGATGCCATATGCATGTATAACTGGCTGGTCAGCAGGGGTGTTACATATCCTCTTCTGGACCTCATCCACAGAGCGTAGGAGTCTCCTGTTGTTAAGGGATGTAGGTCTGGAGGATCATGTGCTTATTTCTGGATGTCCCAGGATCAAATCCTAGTGATGACCAATATAATGGCTATTATACATGCTCTATTAAAACAGATCCGAAACCTGCCATTGGGATTTTTCATTGTACCTATTAAGAACTCTGCTGGGGAAAGATACTTGGACTTTCGAACGAGGGAGTGTATTCTAGAGGCTTATTATCTTGGTGTGTGAAAATGTCCTACTTGTGTTTTCTCTAACCATGTTGCTGCCTGATCTGTATAGTCCATATCAACAGGATCTGCTTGGAAAAGTTCCGAAGAGGCCAAACCCTGGGTTCTTAGTGAGTTCACATTAAAAAAACAATTTTGCACTGCTGCTTATGCTGGATCTAGTCTATGACCGGGGACTTGACTCTCCTCAGTCTGATTCCTCTAGCACAATGGTTCTCAACCCGTGGCCCATGGGCTGCTTGCGGCCCAATCAGCACACAGCCCACAATGGTAAATAGGTTGAGAACCACTGCTCCCAGCATCTTCCACTAGTGCTAATTCACTCCCCAACCCCTGTGTTAGCATTTTAACAAACCTGTAGCAATTGAATATCTAAAAATCCAAGTAGCCACCCCAGGCATGACTCTGGATTGATTACATAGCCAAAATCATTCCCAGATCTCTGTTCTTCTTGGAGAGAGTGACATCAATGGAGCCGCTACTCTGAATAATATAGCCACATGCCCCATCTGCTGTGTGATACCTTCATATTTGGCACCTGGATCACTTATAGGTGAGTCTGAGTGGTGTAGTGCATTAATTCATTTTTTTCTCTTTCATACCAAATTCATAACAGCTTCCATTTAAGATCTCAATCTAATCTTTGCTGCAGGCAAGGGGCAAGGTTGCAATGAGGTAAAATGCATACAAAGCAGCTGAACTCCCTCGTCCCTTTGGAATCAATCTCCTATCTGGCAGGTAATGGAAATGTAAAGCCTACCTGCCTTTCTCTTTCTTCCTCTCTCAACTCAGATCTAAACAGTAACTGCTATAAAGCATTAGACTAGTATATGAATCCTTTGTAAAAGATGAAGGGGAATGATATATTTTTAAGAGGGATCTTAGTGGCTCCGAACTTAAAAGCATCAGTGTAAATTCCTTGCAAGTAATGTGCTCTTAATTATTCATTTTACTTGGCATTGCTTAAAGAGCCAAGTAACAGCTTCTGTCTCTTTATATTTAGTCTATTATTGTTTGAAAAAGGACAGAGGGAGGCCAGAGTGGTGCAGAAATGATATTCACTCTTATATACATATGTGATCAACAGCCAGCATAAAGGGGAATAAAATCACCAGCAGCTGAGAGACAATGACATTTTTATAGACCTCCTGGCAAATCTGCAGTGCCTGAAAGCTTGACAGGTATTTGGCTTAGTCTCCTGTGCTTTCAACGACATTCCTCTGCAGACTAACTGCTGATAGTTTGGTCTGGCAGCAGGACTGACAGTCTCTCTATGCACAATGGCCAAATAGCAGCCATCTGCTTTGAAGGCGTCATTGTTTTTCATTTATACCGCGCTGGAGGACGAGTGGTGAGACAGAGTGGGGCTAGTTCAGCTGCAGGTGGGGACCTTTCTACTGAAACATTTAAAACCTCATGTGCAATGTTCATCTGGACGGGCTTCTAAAAGTTGGTTAATATAAAGGAAACTCAAGTAGCATTGGCTGGACTGGAAGGAGGAGGCATGTAGCGGTGTGGTAACCCGCTCCAGCCCTGACATGGTTAAAGCCAGCCCTGGGAGAGGGCTGGGGGCTGAAAGGAAAAGCCCAGGCTGATGGGGAAGCAGCCATAGCTGGGCCATGCCCCAGTCAGGGCGCAGCTGGGCTCTATAAAAGGCTGTGAGCCAGGAGCTCAGGCAGTCCCTCTCTGACTGTAGAGAGGGAAGGACTTGACTGCTTGGGAACTGAACAGCCTACCTGAGTAGAGCAGGGCTGGGAGGAAGGCAGAGGGATCTGGGGAGCTCCTGCCTGGAGACCCCTCAGGCTGCAGGGCCTTGTGCAGGGCCTAAACAGGTTCTGGGGCTGCTAAGGGGCAGTCCCAGGCTAGATAGTGGCAGTAGGTCCTACCCCCCATGCCTATGATGATTGGCCCTTACCCTGCAGTCTGCCCCAGGGAGCAGGGGCTCATTGCTGACTGGCAATAGCCACAGGTTGAGGCAAGGTGGGATAAGGGGGTGTGGGTCCCTGGGCAGGGGAGACCCTGAGAGTGAGGGATTACCTCCAGGGGGCAGCACCCCAGATAAAGGAGCACCGGGGTCCGAGAAGGACACGGGGACCGGCGAGAGGCGAGACGTTTGCCTGCAGAGAGCTCTCTAGCTAGGAGAAGAGCTAATTCCCAGGCAGCCAGCAGGAGGTGCCGCCAGGGTGAGTCTTCACCCTGTTGCAAGGCACTGCAGAGCTTGTTTGGAGGGAGGAAGACTATTTTAGTGTACTATCTGCCTTTCAGATCAGGCCACAAAATATCAATGCTGCAGGTCTAACAAGACACTCTTCTCTTCATCAGCTGAGCAGCAGAGCCCCTGATGGTGTTGTGAAGGTTCACTTCATCTCAGGAGCACTTCCTGCAGGCTTCTCCGTTCTTTACCCAGTCCCTCTCCCACTTCACAAACAGTGTCATAGGAAATGGTAGCTAACGTCTCAGTGAGTCTAGCTATTTGCTGTAATCCCTTGCGCCCTGATACCGTAAAGCACTTAGGCAAGTGTTTATCTTTCAGTAGGTGAATAGTCCCATTGACTTTTGGGGACTTGAAGGTAAGCTCAGATCTAAGTGCTTTGCTCAGTGGGCCCTGAGAGGTGAACAGGGCCTTGCTGAACAAAGTTGTAATAGGGTTTTCATGCTGCACCCCGAATCTCGGGGGGGAAGGAATACTGGTGGGAAAACCTCCATAAAGGGGCATGTCTGACGTTTGTGTCAGTTCTTATTTTCTCTACGTTGTCCATCTCTGTTAGAGATGCAAGCCATTCTCAAGTGTCTCGAAGCAAACCCACAGCAGCTGTGGGAGGTCTCCAAATTGTACTGAATGTGTGTAAACCCCCCTACTGTGTTCTGCCGATGATCAGAATTTATTGCAATTGTTTACCAAGCATTGTCAGAGCACTCAGCACTGGACAGAGAGGGAAAACTTTAGTCCCTCAGTTACCTCCATGCCTTCTTTCATACAGACTCCTATGCATGATATAACCTCACGAAATTCATCCATAAGTCCCCCAAACCATCTTAACAGCCCTCTTCTGCCATGCTGCTTGCTATGAATCGAGCTGAGCTGTATACACATTTTTGTCTGCTCGTCTGCCTCTGCTCTAGTCTGCGATGGCCTGTGCTTCCAGGACATCTTTCTTGGACGTTTTGGAAAGTTCCCAGTTCTAATGAGTGCTCCCATAAATAAAGAACAGCTATTCATACTAAGGAGATTTACAATTTAAACAGATGCAGACGACAAAGGTCAGCTATAGATACATGGATTGAAGGTACAGCTGGTTGGGAAATGTGGTGATTTGTTTTTTCTTCCCAATAAAAAAATTGGACAAACAGTTTAAAAAAAATCATATCTGGAAAGAAAATGCATTTTTCTTTATTTTTGTTGCCACACCAAAAACAAAGTATTTTTAGTTTCTTGGCTACAGGTGAGTCAAATTTTTCAATCAAAGCTTTTTTTTGGCAATCAAAACTCTGGTTAAGAGTTTTGGTTTTTACTGAAAATTTTCACTCAAGAGGCTGAAATCGTTCACTGTTAGGTTGTTGAAAACTGAACCTTTTTTTTTGTTTTCAATTTTTCAATAAAATGCCATCAAAAATGGACACTGTGATGAAAAAATCTTTAGTTCAGGAAAAAAGTTTCAAATGAAAATTTTCAACCAGCCTGTTGCCAATTCAGGCTGAGTTTTATGTCATTGCCACTTTAAATCCTAATTTGGCTCTAGGTTCATCCGAATGATGGCCCTAGCTCAAGGAATAGTTGGTGTTGGGCAAACATTTCCTGAGTCTGGGTTGTATAAAATCCTCCTAACCAGCCAGGCAAGTTCTGTCCAATTTCAGGTTTCAATCTGGAACTTCCGATGTAGCTTTCCAAAGCAATGCCACATAATTTAACACTGATGCTATTTTCTGTAGCCAGGACTTGGGAGGTCTTAATATTCGTACTTAGTATTCAGTATTGGGGAGCCTCTCAAATGGCAGCACTGTTTACTGACTGCAAAATGGAGAGAAGGTGTGAAAGCAATACCACGGGCCAACAAGCTGGAGTGCTTTGCAGAAAGATACCCAGTGTATGGGCATGTGGAGATGTGCTGATGGTATCAATTTTTGGAGAGAGTCCAAGACAAAAGGGAAATAATTTACCCCATATGCAGGATAAATGTGCTGGTCAATAAATGCTACCACTATGGTGTACTTACCTATACTAAATGGTTGCAAAATTTGTGACTTCTATAGGATGAGTGCATGGCACATACCAGCAGCTCCTTTCATCCCCCTATTTCCCCAGTCCTGGATGTTCCCTGTGTGCCACCTTCCCATCTCCTAACGTTCCTCCAGGGCTTGTGATGGGTCCTGTTCCAGGGTAGCCTATGTCATTGCCTGCATGAGGAATACTTTCTCTGCCAGCTCAGGGGCTTCTAGAGCTGCCTGCACAGCAGCGTGACGGGGACATAGGAGGAAGGAGATTCTGTCTCACACACCAGTAGTGGAGGAAAGTGATGCTGTGTTATAGGAAGGAAAGCATTTCCTCTCTGTTTTTGGGTATGTCTCTGGAAAGTGGTGGCCAGGAAGAAGTATAATGACTGAAGGGAGGAGCAGTGATGAAGCCCAATGTTGCTGCAGTTCCTGCATAAGGAAGGGTTGCCACTGTCGGCTGTATCATCCTCTATCCCACAGTCCCTGTGAATTATGAGCACCCCTGCACCACAAGCAGTCATACTTGGGGTTTTCCTTTTTGCATCCTGCCTCATGGGCAGATCCTGTCCCACACGTGTATCTAACATTGCTTGAACAGCAAAAGGATGCTCCGCACTAGGGAAGCTGATATTATTGTTGTGTTATAGTTCCAACAGAATGCAGTGTCTAGAGACCATTTGCTAGTGATAGTTTTCTCGGGAGGCATGGCACTCCAGTGTGTATTTATAATCACTGTCTTTCCTCTACCCATCCTGAGGGAACATAATTTTTTTAAAAATCTTTTTCACCCCTGCAGCATCTGAATTGTCCTACAGCTGTGAAAGAGAACATAAGGGATCTAGGAATGTCTCCAGGGTTCTGGGATTAGCTATCGAGAAATAGATTATGCAAATAAATAGTGTGGACCTAACTCTCCAGTTGGCCTTGAATAGCTCTCAAATTCAGATCACTTCTTAGGAGGATATCTCATGAGTAGAGCTGGTTGGGAATTTTCCATCAAAAATGATTTTCAATGGAAAATGCAGTTCCACAAAATCAATTTTTTTTGTGAATAAATTGCTATTTTGCTAAAAAAAAAAGTTTCAATTTTCTGTCAAGAAAATCAAAATGAAATATTGCAACTCAGATCATGCCACCACTAAACTGCACCGTCCTATGGTGCCCCAGTTGCCTCCTGGGAGTTGTAGGTCAGGTGTTCCATGCCTCCATTGTCTCCTATGGGCTGGGACCTTGACTGGACTACCTCTCCCATGAAGCGTCAGAGTCCTGCCTCTAACCAAGCCAATGGTTCATGATGGGACTGTGGGACATAATGAAAGCTGTAACTGGAGATTGAAAGATTTTCTCTTTATAAAGAGGTTTCTAAAGCCAGTTCATTCTTCTTTAACAAGTTCTTAAAGGATGACCACTTGAATGGCTAATTCTCCCATCATTCTTAGAAGTCAGCCAACATAACGCACACATGAAAGGGAAGGCTGAAAGATAGGCAACTGCTCCTCCTCCATCCCTGTCCTCAAATCTGTCCTTGAAGTATCTAAGGTTGTCCCTCTATGATGGTGGGTAAGAATTCACCACTAGCAATAAACAAAAAAGTGAAAGTGAGATTATCATCTTAATACAATTATATTTTTATAAATCTTTTTACATAGTTTTTATTTCTGGTTTTAGGACTTCAAAATATTCAGTATCCTGCAAGATTCTTTACATAGTTTACCTTTTAAGATGTGTGGGTCAGTAGGAGCTTTAGTAATTGGATGGATGGATAGTGGGTCCCATTCACTGTTGCATTTCTCCAGGTGTTCTGACATTTTAAGCTAAAAAAATGAGTCTTCAGAGTAAGAAGTTTTGGAATCAAATCCAGTGTGAACCAAAAATGTATGGGAATCCTCTTCAAGTAGGAAAGGATCAGACCTGTTAGAGTTCAGCAGTGTAACTTATTGCTAAGCACTGACACAGCTAAAGAGCAGCTCTTGGTGGAAAGGTACTACAGCACTGTTGTGAAGAGAAAATTAAGCGTTCTCATTGGACTTGCCTATCCATAACCATTAGGCCAGGTTATTCTATTTATAATAGGAATTCCAGAATGAAACAGATGCCAAAACATGCACAGCTGGGGAGCATTGAAAGAGCTCAAGGTCTCGGTCCTTCTCTTCAAGACATTCAATGCCTTGGGCCCAGCATACCTAAAAGATTGCCTAAAGTTCTGAGGATTGTGCTTCAGTCCTCTGGCACAATGGAACCCTCTGTAAAAAGGGTAAAGCTTATTGGTACAGGAGACAGAACTTTCCCTGGGGAGCTGGTCCAAGACTGTGCAACAAATTCCACCAAGATCCTCAACACTTCTGCACTTCTCAGACCTGTCTTCTCTAACATAAACAAAGAGCAGAATGGCTCCACAACCTTCCCCTCTCCCTAAAACCGAAACCAAAATGCTCCTCTGCACACATAATTCTCCCTGAGGTGTCGGGGGAGAGGATGAGAGAGAAAATGACCACATGTGACCGATATTAGTCACATAGTATAATGCATGACTAGAAGGTGCTCGGGAATTATGGTGATGAGAGATATAAGGAACTATATTGAATAACGTTAATAGCTGTAGATGAATAAAGTCTGACACCCTTCCTGTGAAAGAAGAAAGAAAATGCAAGTTTATGGCCACGCATAGGCTCGATCTTGTGAGGTACTGTCTTGTGCAAGTTAATTGAGTACCTCCAAGTCCTATTGACTTCTGTGGGTAACACTCAACAAGGGTCAGCTCCTGTCTATCTATAGTGTAGTGCATGTGGTCTAAGGGAAGAGTATTTAATTATGCAATGTTTCAGGCAGTGTAGAAAAAGCCATCCAAAACTGGCTTTAACGTGCCAGGTCCTTGCCTTGGTTTGCATCCTTTGAAGTGCCTCTTCTGATAAGATGGAGGGAATTGTGGTGTCAGCCCATAAATCTCCTATCCTTTTCTTCTTTCCTTTAAGGCAGAAGATTGGGTTCAGATAATATCTCCAAACTGCTGAAAGCGATTTTCCAGAGCGTGTTAATTGCAATCTTCTTCTGAATGCCTTCGAGCTCTTAATAACTTTGTAATTAAAGTGCAATTAACAAATTAACTTGTATACATCAAACAGAATGCTAATGTTGTTAATGAGGAGATAATTAGCTTGTGTCACTGAGGGACCCTTGGGGTAGCTTCAAGATTAGGAACACTTTCTACACATGTATGAGGTTACTGGTGTCGGCTGAGAATGAGTGAATCAATTGTCCTTTGATGTTGCACAGTTCAGCATGTAAAGATGGCCAGGTAACCACAGCAAGCAAATCGAGTTTTCTCATTTAGCTGCTCTCTAAGCAGCTGGCCAGTGTAATACAAAGCTTTTCTACAGCACAGCTGGAGTGCTCATTAAGACACATGACCAGGCTTTGAATGGGGCTTAACAGGTGATGAAACCACTCACCACCATTCAGGTCTGGAAGCAATAGTTTGGCTTCCCAATAAAGCAAAAGCCAATCTGTATGTATTTCATTCAAGCAGGCATGCTGGCAATATGGAAATAATATGGTAGCTGTGCCTCTCCTCTCTCACTACAGGGTATCCATCTCATCTATCATAATGCATTAGTACTTCATGAGTCAAGGGAAAATGTAGTTATCTCTATGGCATCCTACCAAAAATAAGCATATCTGCAGCACACCAATCATAAGCACCATGAGTCTTTCAGCCAAGAAAAATAGGTACCATTGATTCCCTTGTATGCCTGAGAAACCACAAGCAGGTTTTGGGCCTAAGAGGAGTGAGAGTAGAAAATTTCCAGACACTGCTCTGGAGATCAAGGGTCCATCAAATACCCTGAACTGGGATCAATCTGTTCTACATGGGAAAGGCTAAGAAAGGAATGTGACTGTAGAATGTCCTGGCAGGGTTAAATCAGGAAGTGGAGTAGCAAATGAGATGTGGTTGGCGTGACCTGGCATGAAGGGAAACTTGGGTACAGACGGGAGTCTGTAGAAATGACACTCCATTTGGTTTAGACTTGTATAAAGCAGGGCTAACCGTCGTGTGGTGCTCCAGGAGGCCTATCTCCACCAGTGCTGGGTGGGAGGGGGATGAGGCCCAATGGATTACTCCAGCAGTGTACATAACCCTCCCATTACCATCATGTATGTAGTGTGACATGTAGGTGTTCAGAAGCAATAGTGGTGCACGGCACATTGGTTCAAATATAAGTCAATTTCATGTACGCTTATTATATTTCGGACAATATATTGCACATGTACGTCAGGGTGTTGTTAAATCACGGGCTGAGCTGAGTGAGGCCCTAAACTCAACGTAATGGCAGGGCTGCTCTGGGGGCAAAAGGGGTGGTATGTCCTGTTTGAGAGGGCCCCCAAAAGCATGGACTTTCAGTGAGTGGCAATGTGAGCTGGCATATGGAGGTCACATTGTCACTCAGGTTTGGCCCAGCTGCCGCTCCGCCACAATGGAGAAGCGGCTCGGTGACCCTGTGCGGCAGGTCACAAAGCCTGGAATGGGAGTCAGGCACAGCCCTGCAGGACAGAAGCCACTGCTGCGGGGTGAATGCAGAGCAGGTTCCTTCTCCAGTACCCTTTGCCCTCAGGCCCTCTTTGGTCTCCATGGCAAATTTTTTGAAAGGATGGGGGTCTCAGTTTCAGATTTCCACCCCCCCCCCCAACACTCTGTGCCGCCCTGCTTGATGGCATTTCTGTGTCAGTTTGTCATGCAACACCTTTTGAAAAGTATCTGATCAGTTCCAATGTTTGGGATGTCATCTGGTCACTTGAGCTGGCTCTAACACATGCAGCACCACCTACAACACTCCCAACCATTCAGAATTAGAGGGGCCTGACCCAAGAGGAAGCCTGGGAGGCTGTTCCTGAAAGAAAGGCAAGGAAAAACTTTGCGGGGATTGGGTTGAGCCCTAGCAAGAAGCCCTGAGAACGGAGGATATGGGACCTAGAAAGGAAGCCCAGGGAAGGTCACTAGAGGCAGAGAAAAGCCGGAATGTGGATAGTTAAAAGGCAAAGGCTAAAGGAGATGGTACTGAGATGGGATCCCTGGGGTGTAGCCTGGGACTCTGGAACCACTCTACCCCCTGAACTCTCCCCGGCCTGGGCTGTCTCTCACAATGCCTTGCTAGTGACCAGCAGCAAACCCCTCCAGGAGCTATTATCACTCAGCACAACTTCACATGCAGCCCCACCAGCAGCTAGATTGCATGGATGCTCCCCGAGCCACTCATGAATCACACAGAGAAAGGCACCGGAGCGAAATCACCCAGCTCCCGACACTGTACCGCAGAAATATACTGTCTTGCCCTGCTCAAGACGAGCAGTGCAAATTTATTAATTGGTTCACCACTTCATCAGCGGAAAGTGGACATACACCCGTCTTTGCAAACCTGAGCAGATTTTCCACACACTTCAGGCAAACTCACTGGTAAAGATAAATGGTAAACAAATGTATTGACTACAAACATAGATTTTAAGTGATATTAAGTGATAGGCAAAAAGTCAGAGTTAGTTACCAAAAGAAAATTAAATATAAGCACACAGTCTAAACTCTTAATGCAGTTAGACTGGGCAACATCTAGCTTAAGCAGTTTTTCTCACCCCACTGGATATTGCAGTTCTTGATATACGGATTTCATCCTTGAAATCTGGGCCAGTGCCCTCAGTTGGAGTCTTCCGAGTGTCTTTATTGCTTGCAGCATAGGTGGGTGAAGGAGAAAAGCCCAGCATGAGGCCTCCCTGGTGTGGCGTTATGCAGGTGAGTTATTGAATTGTAGCTTCCTTTCTGGACAATGGTTGTTGATGGGTTGTTTGTCACCCCACCTGGATGTTGGTTAGTTTGCTTGCTGTTGCCTCTGGGGAGCTAATATCTGCTCGAATCCCCAATTTAAAGCATGTTTTAGTGACACCCATACAACACAATTCTCATAATTTCGTATGCATTAATGATATACATATATGGATAGAGAAATGACTTTCAGCAGATGGTAACCTTTCCCTTGATACCAGGCATGATTTACATGTAAGATCATGATTATATAAAAATGAGGACTATGGGGGTTACAGGATGCTCCCCCTAGGTATAGAATGTCACACTTCCCCCCTTAGTTTGTTGCAAAAGGGTTAGTCACTGTCTAATTCAAAGGAAGTTTGTGTTATAGTTCTCTTGGTGTCCAATGTTGGGAGCTGGGGCAATTTGGCTCTGGTGCCTTTCTCTGTGTGATTCATGCGTGGCTCTGGGAGCATTCATGCAATTTACCTAGCTGTTGGCCTCCACATGTGTGTTGACTCAGTTAAGTAATTTTTCACTAGGAATTTCTTTAATGACTTCAAGAAGACCTGTTCCCCAGCCCTCAACTGGTACTACATGAATAATGTAATTCTATAATTGATCATGAATTACTTACAGGATAAACTACATTTTCATTTGCATTCAGAACAAACGAAGCTTTAAGAAATTATTGCTTTTTTTCCTCTCTTTTTTTGAAAGGACTCTTTAATCAGCTCAAATGAGGCTTAAAAGTGATGGAAATGTCTGGGTTTTTTTTTTCATTCTCAGCCTGCTCAAAATCAACCTAATGATAACAGACGGGAAAAGCATACTTTATTTGCAAACTGGGAAAGGGGACAAAGAGGTATAGAGAGCACTTGCACTTTTCATTTGTCTGCATCCAGATTAAAATCTTTGAGTTACTGGAATCTTTTCTAATTCTGCAGCAAGCTGGATTGTTATGGAAACCCAAGGATTGTGCCATTGTTTCTTGTTAGACTTGGTCCCTGTGATTTACCCCTGGAGGAGTTAGGAACATTTAAGGATGATCCTTAGATTGCACCTACTGTTGCCATAACGGCAGCATCTTCTGCAAAGGGAACTGCCTATTTCTGACTCCACCAGTGCCTCTGGGTATGTACCATGTGCTAAGATCCCTGCAGCCCCCTCAATCTCCTCACCCCGTTGCTTAGTTCTTCTCCTCCCTTACTACAGTTCTCCCTTCCCCCTCTGTTTCTGTCTCCAGCACCTCTCACACAGGCTGGGGTGGGGTCCTCACTTCACAGCTGCCACAGCCCCTCCTTTTATGGCTGCTGGCCCAGTGGCTGAGTCTTCCTCCTTTCACTTGCTCTCTTTCCTCAGCTGGCTGTTCTCGTCTGTCCCCAGCCACGTTTGCCATGTTCCACTTCAGTGGCTGGTCCACAAAGTGAATAAGAACTTTCTACTGCTACTGGTTACCAGCGTTTAGCTCTAGTGAGAGACCTGTCACTTGGTGCTGAAGTGGTTGTGTTCTGTTCCTGCTTATGTCCCTCTGGTCTTTGGGTGTACTACAGATGTTCACTTAATAATAAGATAGTATGAAACTGGTACCTCTATGTGGGCATGTCTGGATTTACATCTTTCCCACTCGGCATAATACCACCATTGGCAAGGTGCCTTAACCCTACTCCAGAAGGAAGAGGAGTCCATGCTCACATGGTCCTCGACCTCTCTGCTGAGGACTGCCAACATGGAGGAATAAAACATGTCGGTTGTGATGGCAAATCTGTGGCAAGGACCTCTTTCTGTCAGGAGTTGGACTGAGACCCACCCAGCTTATTTCATGAAGGCCAAACAGCTGTCAGACAACAACAGCTATTGACCTGGTCCAAATCTGAATGAATGACCTGGAGGTGAAAGGCCACTTATCTCATTACCAATCTCCTAAAACACCCGGTCCCCTGTGGTAGACTCATTTATAATGTACCCTGTTTAGCTGTGTGATATGCCTACAGTAAGATCCCCATTGACTTATTCATAGATAGCATTGCTTGTTGAAATGCAGTTGAGTGGAATAAATACATATCCTGAAGTGAACAATGCACAGCATCCGCTGCTGAAAATGACCCAAATCCAGATAACGGTGTGTGCATTTAGACGGTCTTATACTGATGGCTGCTGTTTGTATCTGAATCATATCCCCTTGGATTTAAAACAAATGTCTGTACTCTATTTCTACAAGTGATTTATCAATGCAAATATTTTCCCCCACAGTGCTTTTGGGCTTCCTTGTCTCTTAGTTTCTCACAACCAGTCCCTTCTTTATGCTGTCCACATACAATGGGATTATGTTCTACCGCCACTCTGTTGCTCTGTACAACCTTTGTGATTCCTGGTTCCCCCTCAGGGCAAACCTTGCCTTATTTATAGGACATCTACTGTAAATCGCACACCCACGCTGCTTCCTGCTCTGAGGGGCACGCTACAAAAGGGACCTTCAGAGGCAGCATAATTAGCTCTGTCATGCATAATTCCCCCTCCGCTACCCTGGGGCTGATACAACTCCATTCAAGAAACCTAGGGAGCAGCTACCAATCAGGAGTGTAGTAAAAACCTTTCCAAACTGGGGTAGCATGGCCCACCCCACCAAAGTTAATTGGCTGGGGGGAGGGCGGATTTTCTGCAGAAACATCTTGCTACCGAAGGGTTGAAATGTGCATTCTGGGCCTGATTCTCCGTTGACGTCAGTGGGTTTGCTCCTGAGTTTGAGGTGTATGCGAGATAAGCAGCAGGCTCGCCAGCTGTAATTTTTAACCAGGTGGCCAGAGCAGAACCCCAAGCAGTCCCAGGGAGGCCAAAGGAAGAGGGGCAACCTGATAACATCTTTGTCTTTGCTATGCTGGTTCATATCGATACAATCATATGATACCTGTAGCAGTTCCTGATTCTGACATCACCCTGGCTTTACACCAGTGTAATGATATTAATGTCAGTGTGGTTATTCCTGATGTACGCTGGTGTGAGAGGTGAATCAGGGTCACTTTCATTCTTCAGAAAATATTGCTAAAGATTAGCCCTGATCCTGCAAAACCTCTTGTTCTCTTACAAATACACAACTTCTCTACTGTATTTATTTTGGTGTAAATAATAATGACAGAGATCCCTATATAAAGCTCGAGGCACCTAACACAGTGACTATCACAACACAGACCCAGCAGCATTGAAACAATCAGGCATGCGAGACCTGGGTGGAATATGTCAAATTAAACTTTAATTTTTAGTGAAAAATGTAACTTCTGTGACAAATATTTTACAGCAGTGTGAATGCTTATGGCTTGATGTTAATATTAAACTATTGCAACAGTTATTCCAGGATAAGGAATATTTTTCACAGTCAATCAGGCCAGCCGGGATCCATCACAAGCCAGCTTCACCTTCGGCCTGTGACTCTACAAACTCAGAGGAGCAATGTAGTCCACACAGTCTTTTTACCTGTGGTAGCACCGGCTTATTCTGCTGTGTTTATCTTCAGAACATCCCCACCCCACCCCCCAAAAAATCCCCATCCAGTTTCTACTTTCTTTAGCATGAGTTTAAATTATATTGATGCTGACATCTATCTATCTCTATCTCCACACACCCCCAGTTTTCACAACCCTAGTTCATCAGTTTAAATCACATCTGAGTGTGAATTGATCTTATTCCAAACCCTGCTTCCACCACCTCAGCTTTGGCTTTAAATTGTATCTAGTCTTAAATCAATCTTCATTCCAGCCCTCAGCTGCCTCCTTCTTAACTCTTCCATTTCAGTTGGAACTGTTCTTAAACAGGCCCTCTTCAAAGATCTCTTCCCTCTCTCAGCAACTTCTTCCTTGGTGTTTCCATTTAAATTCCCTCATGAACTAGATTTCATTCCCTCCCCGCCCTGCTGGCTTATCTGGTTAGTGTTTTCCCCTTTACATCACATCTAGTTTTAAACCGGTGGGATTTTTTTAGACTTCATGATATTCTAAATTATTTTTCAATTCCTGGTCTCTTCTGAATTCACTTCTGCTCCCTGACACCTTCAATGTCTGTTTTTTCAATGATAGCGGATAGCAATGATTTATGAGACACATTATCACACAAACCAGCACCAAACTGAGGGCAGATGGGCAAGGGGAAGATCACAAACATTATAGTACAGCAAATGTAGATAGAGGGCAACATTTTCAAAGTTACCTCAGTGACTGAGGGGCCAGATCCAGACAGGGACTCAAGCGACCACCTGCCACTTTAAGTGCCTCAGACTCACATTAAGGTTACATCTATGCTGCATGCTAGAGATGGCATCACATGGCTACATGCTGTGGGGGAAAAGCTGCATCTATGAGTGGTCACTACCCCAGCACAGAGGTGGACTGAGGTCATCCCTAGCTCATTTCACACAGGTCACTGAAGAGCCGTCCGATGGTAATGGCTTTTAGCTGCTACTGACCTGGGCTGGATTTGAAATGGTGACCTAGAGGTCAAAGGCTTTGTGTCCCATGCCCTGAAGGTGAAGCCAACTTTTCTCCAGGACAAAACTCATTACACTCCCTTGAGCACTCAGCATTGTCTTTGGAGGGTCCTTCTTCCACTGGAATTCAGCCTGGCTGAAGCTGCAAAGGACACTCCCATCCCGTTGCTTTCTTTCCCCCAGTGGGTCAGAACAGTAGAAATGACAAGCTGCATGCTCTGTTTTGTTGCCTGCAATGGACTCCCCTATAATAGGCTCAACCGCCCAGTTTTAATTAAGAAAAATGACTCCCCCTTCCCCCCTCCCATGCAAGACAGAGCTCCACAGCTCAGAACAATGTGTAAGAGATACAAGTGGAGGCAGAGAAGACTGGATGTCTCAGGATTGTTAACAGGATTTGGAACGTCACACCCCCATTAGCAGTAAGGCTGGTTGGAAATTATTCAGACCTGTTTTCTGATGGGAAAACTGGGGATTTTGACTAAAAGAACATTTTCATGGAAAGTGTGCTATCCCCCCCAACCCCCATTTTTTTTAACACAAAAAAACAAAATTTAGGATTTTGGCCAAAACCTTTTTGGATTTCAGTTGCCAAAAAGTGGGGTGACGTTTAAAATTTGTAATGAAAAGTTGAAGTTTTTCCTTTGGGGAGGGAGCGGGGCAGGGAGAACCAGTGTTCTGGCCAGCCCCAATTATCAGTATAGCTTGGCGGGAGCGGGCAGAGGTGATGGTGTAGCTGAGCAGTTCTAATCCCATCCAGTAGAGGGCAGTGATGCAAATCTGAACCAGTTCCTTCACTTCCATAAAACTGCCCTGTGCTTTTAGCTTATTTGCCAAATGCATAGCAATAAAATCTCTTGGTTGCCCAGCTCTGTCCTCACCTGGCAGTTAGAGGGTGAGGGAAGTGAAAGGCTGTGCTTTAGGACTCTGCAGTTCACATTTGGCCCTGAGGCCATTATTCAGCAAGGGTCTTTACATAGCCATAATGAAGAAACACAGAACCACTGGGGGCATCCATCGCTACATGAACTGTTGCACAATTGGAGCATTGGACTCATTTATTCCCCTAAAACCCAATGTAGAGAAAAGAAAAGCCAGACAGATTAGAAATATTTTTCCAACTCGAAACTGAGGACAGATCATATAAGACCAAACTAACATGGATTGTTCCCTGCTTGGGACCTGACAAAATCCATGGGTAGACTCCCATTAACTCCAGCAGATTTTGGTACAGGCCCTTGCTGAGCAAACTGGATAGAAATCTTATTGGATGTGTCCTGTAGCTCGCACAATTATGTTCTCCATCGGCAGTGGGTATAATATCCGCTAGGATGGAACAGATTTCTCCCCCGCTCATCAGCTCTGTTCTGTGGGCCAGTACAGAGCTGGGGCGGAGCTAAGGCCACTCTTCCTTTCTTCTTTTGGGTAGTTTGCCCCCTGGAGGAAGTAAGGGTCAAGCAACATTTTTGTGTGTGCGCCAACCAAAACAAACAAGTAGGGCTGTCGATTAATTGCAGTTAACTCACACAATTAACTCAAAAAAACATCAACCGTGAATAAAAAAATTAATCATGACTAATTGTACTGTTAAACAACAGAATAACAATTGAATACTAATTGCTTTTTGGCCTTTTGGCTAAGAAAGCATTATCTAAAAAGTATTTGTGGATGTTTTTCTATATTTTCAAATATATTGATTTCTATTGCAACATAGAACATAAAGTGTACATTGTGACAAAGAGTCCTGTGGCACCTTAAAGACTAACTGAAATTTTAGAGCATAAGCTTTCGTGGGTTAATACCCACTTCGTCGGATGCATGCAGTGGAAGTATCCAGGGGCAGGTATAAATAGGTAGGCAAGAACCAGGTGGGAGATAACAGGGTGGGTCCAGCTGTTATCTCTAATCAGGGAGGGTGAGGTGTTCCTCTAGCAGCTGAATTGAAGGTGTGAACAGCGAGAGAAGAGAAACTGCTCTTGTAGTTAGCTAGCCATTCAATATCTCTGTTCAGTCCCAAACTGATTGTGTGAAATTTGCAAATGAATTGCAACTCTGAGCGAGAAAAAACACAGAACCCTGTGGTGTTAGTTTAAGTCACTTTAACCCAAGGCTAATTGTATGGAGATTTGGTTATCCCCAGGGACATAGTAACCAGTGAATTAGCACTCATTTACAGTATTGCTCTACATGATCTAGGCAATGCATGTTTATGTAGAAACTCTTTCGGTTATTAAATGTCCATTATCTACACTGATTCTTATATAGGGGGACCCCTGTAGAAGTATTATACATACAGCATGTTTGTACATAGCAAATGAATTCATGGTAATCGGCCACTAAAAATAAATCACCTAGTTTTTTCCTCTTTGGTGGAGCAAGGCTATCTGAAATGTGTTTGAAGGCAGCACAGCTCTGATTTATAATCAGACTTCCTAGAGATCACATAAAAGTTAAATGGGGAATGATGGAAATTACTCAAGGGAGAATCCAGGCTGGGTAATCGGCTTTCACGCTTCCCTTTTCAACCACACTGGGGGAAGTCAAGCTCACCAGCATCTTGCAAGGGCTGAGATGCTGAACTGCATCATTCCACTAGTTCTTTCTGATAAAATAACGAAGAACCCTTTGCCCAGTTGTAGCTGCCTGGATTCAAGGATCCCACAGCACTCTACAGATATTGGTGAATTAAGCTGCACAATTTTACCTCAGCCCCAAGGAGTAGGTAAGTATTATAACAGTTCCATGGCTGTCTAGAAATTCACAGCTGTCACTATACCACAGGCAAAGGCGGCCCAAAACCTCATAGAAACAGGGATAGACCCCAGACCCTTCTGCTTTAAAATCTCAAAACCCTACCTCATGTGCTGAAAGGAGAAAATTTATTAGCAGCTCACGGTTTAACACCTGCCCCCCCCCCCCGAAGTGCTCAATATTTGGTCCATTGTGGGACCAAAGTTAAGCAACTCGAGTGCTTTGGAAATGCCAGGGTCACACAGTTGAGCAGCTGTGATTGTGTCCATTAGAAGGCACTGGTGCGCACGTACACTAGCCAGCCCAGTGCTCTTGAATACCTTGTTCTATTTAGGTTCTTCTATCTGCAGGCCCTAGTCTGAAATAGCTCATAGTTGTCAATTTTCTAAGTGCCTTGCAGGACCCATTTGTTTGCAGAGATGTAGGAGGGTTGAGGTACTGGTCTGTGTGTGAGGGTGTTTGTATTTAATTATGTGTTGCTCCTGGATAGAAGAGCAGAGTTGATTGCATTGCACTTTGGGCCTTTAAGGATATGCCTACTCTGTGTTGTAAACCCGGTTCTGGGGACTCGGTGTTTCCAAGCTTGTGGACCGGGGAGTCACAGCCATGCAAGTACATCCATACTGTAATGTGCACACCTTCTGACTCAGGTCTGTGGCTTGAGCTGTGTCCATATTGCAAAATGACTAGGCTTGGACCAAGTAACAGCTGGATTTGGGCTCTGGCATACCCCCTATCAGGGTCTTAGGACCGAGGTCCTGAGTCCTTGCTGACATGAATCAGATGGAGGTGGGTGGTGGATGGCATGATGGCTTTGGCTTGAACCCGAGTCAGAGCCTGGCTTAGGGTATATGTGCACTGCACACTAACATTCAATAATTGATAAGGTGCTCCGAGCCTGTGCATAGGAGCTTTTTCTTTATTCTAAATGAATAATGAATAAATGAAATGAATAAATTAGAGTATTTTTCCCCATCTGTAAAAAGGGATTAATTTGAGGCGCAGTAGGTATCCAAACCGGTCTGTAACTTGGGAGCATAAGCTGAAGGGAAGGTGTAGTAGGTTTCAGAAAGGACCCACAATGCATTTAAAGGCATTAGCATCCTCTAGAACAGTGGTTCTCAAACTTCTGTACTGGTGACCCCTTTCACATAGCAAGCCACTGAGTGTGACTCCCCTTATAAATTAAAAACACTTTTTAATATATTTAATACCATTCTAAATGCTAGAGGCAAAGTGGGGTGCAGGCTGACAGCTCGTGACCCCCCATGTAATAACCTCACGAACCCCGGAGTTTGAGAATCCCTGCTCTAGAGCAAAGGAGGAAGAGAGGATGTTGGGAGAGAAAGCTTCATCCCAGTTCTCACGATTTGTTGTTTGTCTGGCGCAAAGATGGAAGACCATGATGTTCTGGTGATCAGATATGACCCATCCTGGGGCCAATGATGTTGGGGACATTAGATGGATATTTCAAGAATTAGTTTAAGAAATTAAATTGTTGGTGGTGAACTGGAGAGGTTCAGAGAAGAGCCATGAAATGATCCAAGTATTAGAAAACATGCCCTTAGAATGATAAGCTGAATAGATTGAGATAGTTGATTCTAAGAGAAGATTAAGAGGTAACTTGATTACAATTTAGAAGTATCTACATGGGGAACAAATATTAAATAACGGGCTCTTCAATCAGCAGCAAAAGGTTTAACATGATCCAGTGACTGGAAGCTGAAACTAGACAAACTCAGACTGGGAATAAGGTTGAAATTTTTAATGATGAGAGGAAATGACCATTGGAACAATTCACCCAGGGTTGTGGTGGATTTTCCATCACTGGCAATTTTAAAATGAAGATTTGGTATCTTTACCTAAAAGATCTGCTGTATGGATTTTGGGGGAGTTCTATGGCTTGTGTTACAGGAGGTCAGATGAGGTGACCACAATAGTTCCTTCTGGACTTGGAATATATGAATCTATGCAACTGGGGATTCTCTTGAAGCAGGTAACCCATAGGGAGATATTGTCAGGATTGTTACCTTTGTTAGGTAACAATGCTAAATCACAGGGGCTGATTAAGAAGATTAACTGAGCTTTCATGTAGAGACGAAGTAACTGGGTTTCTGGGACATGAGAACTATGTCTTTGCCATGATCATGAGCTATACTGACTGGGTGGGCTGCACTTTTCCTAGACAGAAGCAGGTAGGCTGGCAGAGAAATTGGGAAGTTGACTCTGTGTGTGTGTGTGTGTGTCCCCGCACATGTGCATGCTCCTTTAAATTATTAGGTTGTGAGGAGGAAACATCAAAGCACATTAGTCATGGGAGTTTCGAGTGTCAAAATAGACGCTCTATAGCCCAGAAGGCTAAAACCACCGGAAAAAAATATTTGGAAAAGGATTTATCCTCTGTAGAATGTTGAGGGGGAGGGAGGGAAAGAAACACAGCAGACAAAAGGGCAGTCTTTGTTTTTGCCGCCGCCTTCACTTCTCAAAGTATCCCCATCATCACATGTACCAAAGAGAGCTAAGCCGCAACAGTGCTAGGAACCACTGTCCTGAACATTTTATATTTCCCCCAGTGCTGAATAAAGGAAGATATCTCTCTCTCTCTTTTTTTTTAATAGGAATTCAGTTTTATTTGACGGAAGCCACCTGGTAGAAGGGAAGAAAATAAATGTCCGGGAGCATCATTGATAAGACAGAGAACTAACCATAAAGGTGTATGAGGTGAAGCTAGGCATATGGACCAAATCTGCAGCAGGTGTAAATGGGCATAGGTCTCTACAGAATAGCATCTTGATGGTGGATCAGATCTTGATGAGATCAGAATCAGAAGCTCAACTGGTACAACTCACACCTTTTTGCCCTTTCCCTCGAGGAGAACGTTACACCAGTGATGGGCCTGAGTCTCCGTCACAGTGGTGTAAACCCATGCCCAATGGGCCAGCTTCTCAGCTGGTGTAAATTGGCATAGTTGTACTGAAGTCAGTGGAGCTAAGAGGATTTATGCCAGCTGGGGATTTAGCCCAGTGAAGTTACACAAGGACAGACAGAAGAGGATCATATCCTTAGACTCACAGAGGTTGATTGCCAAACTTAGAGTCTGGCTTTTACAACCTCTTATGCTGAGTGGCACTAAGGACCCTGGGACTACTTGTAGAAACAGGAACTGCTCAGCTGGAATAAAAGGTGGAGAATCAGACTTAGACTCTCACCCACTTACCAGTGTGTAACTTAGGGCACCACTTCTCACATTGTCACACAGTGTTTGACCCTACTCCCCTCCAGGGAAAACAAAGGGCCTTTTTCCTCTCCTACACCGGGGAACTTTTTCACTTTTTAAATCATTTGTCTATAGGAAAATAAGTGCAACATATAGTAAGTAAAGATTCAAGAGCGATAAGGAATAAATCTTTGAGAGAATACAGAAAAAATAGTGATGATAAGGCTGTGCTAATAACAAGACATGGCTTACACGATACCTTATCACAAAGGCAGTGGTATTGTGCTAGGAGTTTATTTTTTGATCACTTTTCTATGCCACTGATTGTGGTATCTTTTGGCCCATGGGGTCTAATCGCCTCTCCCATGCACATGCCAAACTCACATTAACTGAACTGGAAGCTATGCATATATACCGAGAGAACAGATCCCCCTTTATGTCTTCAGGAAGGGCTAGTATATGAATTATGAGCCAGGAGAAGAGTACAGAAATTAGAAAGTGCCAAATTAAAGAAGGTCTGGAAAGCAAAATGACAAGGTGAAAGCTACTAGCCTCCAGAATTAATTACTCAAACAACAGGGCCACAGCAGAGTGATGTGAGCTTGGAATGGGTGCTCCAGCCAGCTTCAGGTGCAAAGGTAGATTTGTTCCCGGCTCAGGGTTTTCATCTCAGTGCTGACAAGGTGATAATTCAATCCCATAAAGTAGCAAATTTTCACTTACTTTTTAGTATTAATTTCCCTCCCCAATAGACAGCATAAAAAAAGGAATACCTTTTCCTCAAGGCCTCGGAACAGAAAGAAATTACCATGGCCAGGGATGACTTATAGGTTTATCTCAGAAGGCATCCTATAAATAACACCTGAGGATCTAAAGTCATTAAATAAATCTCATGATTCACCCCATCCAAATTGTACAATGTCTTCAATGGCCTTTATAAGAGCACATCTTCTTGTCTCCCTTGTGTGTTTGTGCAGTGTGCGAGTGTATATAATTGTCCACCTCTGTCCATAAAGCAGGATGTGTGTGTATGTACACTAACCCCCACTCCATTCTGTGGCACACAGAAGGGGGTAAGGAGGGCGATTTAGTATATGGAGTCCAGTGCTGATACTTCGCTGTCATTCTTAAAGAGCCATCATCCTGACAGCTCCATTAATAGGTATAATTTCTCACTCTGATTGGTGGCCTGAGGGCCTGCCACTAAATGCACATATCAAATCAGTGAAGATCATTCACTGGCATTGGACCTTTGAAGCCTAGCGAAGTCCAGGTGAGTGTCTTTAAGCTCATTTCTTCTGCTCAGTTTCCCAATAGCTTTCTCATCCTTTTTTTTTCTTTAAAACTGTGTTGGGGCCAGAGTTTCAGGGAATAGGCTGATTCTCCAGTGCCTGGTATGGGATGTATATCTGTGCAACATGGGATGTGAAACACTGCCAGCGGTGTGAATGAGAGGAAAATTCAGACCGGATAGCATCCGATACCCTGTTTGGAGGGAATTTATCCATGCTATGGGGTTGAGTTCAGTTCAGAAATAAGGTGTAGATGGCTTGTCCTTCCCCAATTCTGGGGCTGTTGGGAGCCAGCTTGGCTTAGGGTGGTCAGGGTGGCCCCCAAAACTGCCCTAAATTATGCCCTGGCTCCTATGGGTTTTAGGGTACGTCTATGCTGGAATCAGGAAAGTACATGTAGTCCTGACCAAGTTAGTTTGCTAAAAAGAGCAATGTAGCCACGGTGGGGTGAGCTAGCCGCCAGAGTATGCATCTAAGGTCCCAGAGAGGCAGGACTGTACCTGGATGACTAGCCATCCACCATGGCTACACTGACATATTTAGCAAGCTAGCTCAATCAAAGTTAGCTCTGGAGTGCCTATGCCTGCTTCAGTCATACCGCTTGCTCTATTGATGTACCCTGACGCAGCAGGAGGGGGTGGGAGGCCTTTGCATGCCCTGGGCTTGTTCCCTGCGTGCCTCTGACCTGGGATGGAGGCATGATGCCTGCTTTGGTCCCAGTACAAAGATGGGTCAGGCCTTTTGCATTTGCTGTGCACAGGTGTGAAATAACTACACAATGTGCGAAGCAGTGGAGCTCAGGCCTGTCCTGACTGACTTATACCCGCAAGAGCAAGCAGCTGTAGCCTTAGCGCTGACGCTCCCCTTTCCTCAGTCTATTGTGCCCAGTCTATTACAGCACGTGTCACATCCAAATCCCACCTGTGCATGCGCTGATGGTCATATGGAAACGCGTGGGGCTCATTTATGCCCTTTGACTTCAGTTTCAGAGTCCCAGGATTAGATTTCTGAGGACACATGCATCCACCTTTCACAGCTGGGGCCTCTGGACCAGATCCTCAACTTTAATAGAGCTATGCTAACTTACATCTGCTGAGGATGTGGGCCAGTGATTCACCAAGGCATATGAAGGACAGGATGGGTGAGTCACAGCCAAGGGTTTATCCTGTGTGGTTTAATCCATTAGATTTAACATATGGCTCAGACCACTGGTCTAGCTCGTCTGGTATCAATGTTAGGACTAAATGTGAATCCCTGTGCAAAGGCAGGGTAAGCCGGCTTTGTGCAGAGCAGTGTCTTGGAGGGATGAATTCCTTCCTGAAGGCCACCACACACCAGCACAGCTGCTTCCGGGCTGCTACTTGAATTCCTGGGGTTGTGGTAGCAGCTGCAGCCCTTATGCCTCCCCTCCCCTATAGTCAGAGATAGCATTTGATGCCTCCAGCCGATCTTGCAGTGCTGCCAGTTCCCTGTGGTGACCAGCTTATGCACAGACTGATCGTAGTTTCTATACTTTGCATAGTCATCTGTAACTGTGGACTAGCAATTCTATTTAGAAACCATGCTCCTGCCCCGTGGCTATCAAGGCTGCCACCAGTTGCAGCTCATCTAAAACATCTAAGATGAACATAATTTACTGGGGAAGAGTCAACATGTTTTTTGTAAAGGGAAGTCATGCCTCACCACTGTACTAGAATACATGCGGACAAAGGAGATCCAGTGGATATTGTGTAATTTTTCAGAAAGCCTTTGACAAGGTCCCCCACCGAAGGCTCTTAAGCAAAATAAGCAGTCAAGGGATAAGAGGGAAGGTTCTCTCATGGATTGGTAACTGGTTAAAAGATAGGAAACAAAGGGTAGGATAAATGGTCAGTTTTCAGAATGGAGAGAGGTAAATAGTGGGGTCCCCCAGGGATCTGTACTGGGCCCAGTCCTATTTAACATATTTATAAATGATCTGGAAAAAGGGGTAAACAGTGAAGTGGCCAGATTTGCAGATGATACAAAACTGCTCAGGATAGTTATGTCCCAGGAAGACTGTGGAGAGCTACAAAAGGATCTCACAAAACTGGGTGACTGGATGACAAAATGGCAGATAACATTTAATGTTAATAAATGCAAAGTAATGCGCATTGGAAAACATAATCCTAACTATACATATACAATGATCAGGGCCGGCTCTACCATTTTTGCTGCCCCAAGCAAAAAAAACCCAACCTGCTTGCACTGCTGCTGCCCGGACTGTGCTGCACCAACAGTGGACAGAATGCCGCCCCTTTACCATGTGCTTGCTCCGCTGGTGCCTGGAGCTGGCCCTGACAATGATGGGGTCTAAATTAGCTGTTACCACTCAAGAAAGAGATCTTGGAGTCATTGTGGATAGTTCTCTGAAATCATCCACTTAATGTGCAATGGCAGTCAAAAAAAGAGAACAGAATGTTGGGAATCATCAAGAAAGGGATAGATGATAAGACAGAAAATATCATATTGCCTCTATATAAATCCATGGTATGGCCACATCTTGGATACTGTGTGCAGATGTGGTCACCCCATCTCAAAAAGATTCAGGAAAGGGCAACAAAAATGATTAGGTGTACAGAACGGCTTCCATATGAGGAGAAATTAATAAGACTGCAACTTTTCAGCTTGGAAAAGAGATGACTAAGGGGGATATGATAGAGGTCTATAAAATTGCGAGTGGTATAGAGGAAATAAATAAGGAAGTGTTATATACTCATAATACAAGAACTAGGGGTCACCAAATGAAATTAATAGATAGCAGGTTTAAAACAAACACAAGAAAGTATTTTTTCACACAACACACTGTGAACCTCTGGAACTCCTTGCCAGAGGATATTGTGAAGGCCAAGACTATAACAGGGTTCAAAAAATAAGTAGATAAGCTTATGGAGGATAAGTCCAGCAATGGCTATTAGCCAGGAGGAGCAGGGATGGTGTCCCTAGCCTCTGTTTGTCAGAAGCTCGGATTGGGTGACAGGGTGTGGATCAGTTGATGATAACCTGTCTGTTCATTCCCTTTGGGGCACCTGCCATTGGCCACTATCAGAGGACAAGAAACTGGGCTTGATGGACCTTTGGTGTGACCCAGTATGGCCGTTCTTATGTTCTTATGACTTGTAGCATCTTGGTACCTTCCTTGCTTGGCTCTTAGCCAGCTGCTGTCAGTCTGCTATATTCAACACAGTCCCATCATACAACTTTGATAGAGAAACATCCTAATGCTTCTGAAGGCGTCAGCTCAGTCTGTGGCAGGCAGCCACTTTGGGATCAAAGAAGTGATTGCATCACAGCATTTTTAAGCTTAATAACTTGATCATAATGATAAGAAAATAAAACAATTAAATATCAAAAAACCATAATTACTAATAATTAGTAATAGATTTTTGAATTATAGAAACAACTTCATTACCAAGTTTCACACCGGTATTTCTCTACTGAAATTACTAAAACTTGAGCAATACAGTGATGAATCCAATTTATTTTTACCTTTTGATTTGCAGTGCTATAATCAGAAAAAGCTAAAAATCATTTATAGGGGTTTGGGGAACACCCACTTTTTAAACTGTTTTGAAATGCTATTAAGATAATCTCCCCTCCACTTTCTTTCTTCACTTTGAAAGAGAAAAATAAAGACAATTAAGTTTTCTCCTAGATTAATTTAGAATAAATTTCAGCATGGAGCACTCTTTTATTCCTGAGTATTAAACCACTAAAATCAGGGGTTTACTCTGGAAAGCACAACAGATTTGCAGATTTAGTACCCATTGGGGAATGGCTGGAATGATAGGAGCACCAAAATAGGGGGTTGGGGGGGGGGGGCGGTTAAAGGAAAGAAAAAGGGCTTAGTGAGAAAGAGGCTTTGTGCTCCTGGTTTTCCTGGTATGGATTCAAGTGACACTTTCTGCTGAATATGTTAACATTCGGCCCTACAACTGATGTGCCAATTCCCTCTGCCCTTCAAAGGTTGAAATAACTTTCTCCTTTAGAAAGGGGATGACAAAGGGCCAAGCAAACCCCTTCCAAAGCACATCGAATCTGTGATAAACTTCATAATTAGCTTCTGTAATAAAGTACTTAATCTGAATAAATGCTCTTACTAATTACAACAGGAAGTTTTGTCAGAGCAGTTTACCTACTGCTGAGATGAAGTGTCTTTCCCCTGGCTCTGGGAACCAATACCCACTAGGGTCGGTATCTCGACAGGAGCCCCGGGCCTCAATTAGCTCTGGCAATTCCGAATGAAAACAATTCTCCATTTTCTCATTAAAAGATGAAAGAGGAGGGTTTTTTTTAAAAAAACACCCAGTGATAATTTTGCTGCTGTGAAGAAGCTGCTCCTTTTTCATGGCTCCTGATTATGAAAGACAATGGGATTAGTTCAAACCGAGTTGAGAGGCCTTGGTGACTCCTTTACTGGCTAAATTGCCAGCGAGGGTGGATAATGGGAGATTGATTAGGGTTAATAGACTTATTTCTACAGGTCACGCCGCACAGCACTCTGGGTTGTGGTGCTCCAAAACATATTATCGCAAGCCATAAATCAAGTGGCTTAGAGGCAATTCAAGCCGGCCTCCCTTTGAATTGTTGGCTAACAATTGACTTTTGTCTCCCTGTTGCTACTGCCTACGGCTTCTTGCCCCACGACTCCTGGCAGTGCCCAGTCCTGAGCGGTTCAGAGCACCTACTGCCACGGGCCAGGCACCCTCAACACCCATTAAATTAATTGTGGGGCTGGGCATGCCCAGCGCCTTACAGGATCAGAGCCTTCAGTGCTGCCACAGGATGATTCTGACAGGTGGGAGGTAGGGGTGTTGGTGGGGAAATGAAGTTTGTTTTATACGCGGATGTCAATGGAAACCTTCAAAACAGCTCCCTGGAATATCAAGGTTTGTTTTCTCTTCATTTCTAAGACTATGACATGCTCTCCCATGACCAGCACAACTGTGGAAGGCTGTCAATCTGTTTTGTGCTCAGTGACCAAAATTACTAAAGTTGCGTGAGATTTAGAAAACAGGAAGTTGGGAGTGGGAGTAGGGGAGGAGGAAGAACAATTCCCTCATGGTGTGAACACTATTTAGACTTCAGCATGTAAACCTGACTAGAGAGTGGTGGATTATGCTTAACATTTGGCATAAATCCGCTTCTGGAATCATTTTTAAAAAATGTGAAACCCACGTTAAACGGAATGGTTTGTACATCAGGTTTTTTTTGTACTGTATTTTTCACATTAAGAAAACCAAGGCTGACACTCCCTTAGCAGAAGGGGAAGTTAGAAAGAGCTGTCTCTGTGAAATTTAGAATAACAATAAGAGAATTTTCTCACACAATGAACCAGATTCTGATCTCACTTGCACCAGTGATAAACGTTGAGTATCTCCATTGCCTCAGTGGAATTAAAAACTGTTTCAAAATGCTAGTTATCTACATTAATTGAGATAAAAATACAAGATTTCCCCCATTTTCTCTTTCATTTGCAATAAACATAAGTTCCACAGCAGGCTATACTGTCACAACACAATTCATTGTTAGACACAAATACGTCCAACTCCTTGCAAAAAAAATAGCACAGTAAAGACACACACACACACACACACACTCTCTCTCTCTCTCTCACACACACCCCAGCTTGCAACAGTGCCAGCGGTGTACTCAGTACTGTACCAAACATTGAGATCAAGACCGTTCATGTTCTGAGGTGGGAATAATTTTGAGCCTGTGCACGCAAATTCAGTACAACAGTTTGTTCCTTCCCAAAAAGCATCAGTACTTTAAAAGGAAGAAAAAAGTCAGTGGTAGCATCTCCACACTCATAAGCAACCCTACAACACAGCGTATGCAGCTCAGCACTCACGAATACATTGGACAAAAGAATTACAGCAAACATATTCACTTATTTATTATTACGGTGGTGGTGAGAGGCCTCCACTGAATTCAGGACCCCATTGTGTCTCTGCTCCATGGGGTTTTTCATTTAAATAGACAAAGTGTGGGAGAAAAGAAATATTATCCCCATTTTATAGATAGGAAACTGAGGCACAGAGAGATTAAATGTCTTGCCCAAGATCCACATTGTCTGTGGTAGAGCCAGAAATGGCAACCAGATCTTCCAAGGCATAGTCCATTGCCTTAACACCTTTTCTTTTTCACAGTTTATCTGCAAACAGACCTAGATTTTATAAATTTGTTCATTATTCAAAATGCATTAAACTAACAAGAGGCAGGGAGGGATAGCTCAGCATTGGCCTGCTAAACCCAGGGTTGTGAGTTCAATCCTTGAAGGGGACATTTAGGGATATGGGGCAAAAATGGGATTGGTCCTTCTTTGAGCAGGGAGTTGGACTAGATGAGGTCCCTTCCAACTCTGAGATTCTATGATTCTGTGAATGGCCTATCAAAACATTTCAGCCTTTGAGTTGCTCTCAAGCTACTACTCCAACTACAGTATTGTTTCAGGTATTCAATGTCTGCAGTTTATATACACCATGTTACCGGTCACCTGAGTTGCACACTACTGTAGCTCATTCGATCCACAAAGAATTTTCTAAATGGCTGCCTACTTCAGTACAACTATTCAGGCAAATACATATTTGCATGAATTGTCATTTGTAAATACGTATTGCCACATGTAGTTGTGTGACTTCCCGCTGCCCTTCTATACACTTTCTTGCAAACACAATTTCCTTCATGTGAATGTTTGCAAAACTATATACAAAGGTATTCAAAGGGTGCTTTGGAAATCAGTATCTTTTATTCGAATAAATGATTGAATAATTGTTGGCAGGCATCACCCAGCTTTGCAATAGTTCAACAACACAACAGCATGTGAATGCTGTAGCAACTCCACAATAACAAATGGGCATGAATAGCTCAGGCTATGTCTTCGCTGAAAAAAGAAGAAGCCATCTCAATGTAACAGCCAAGTGGAGACAAGACACAGTTAGCTAGTTTATACCTTGATGTAGCTAGTCAAGGTCAACCTTCTACCTCCTGCCTGGAGTTGACCTTGACTAGCTACATCTGAGTAAAAACTACAGAGCCTTATCTCCATGAGAAACGTGCATCTAGATAACTCTCTGAAGGTAAAACCACTTATTTTTACAGTGAGGACAAAGCCACCACTAATAACAAACCAGCGTGCACAAGCATAGCATGTCCAGGGGAAAAATCAGAAGATTTCATTTTCAACCAGACAAGCAATTACTTTAAGTATCCGTGGTGGGGGGGGGGGGGGGGGGAAATGGATTTAAATAATGATATAAATGTCTCCACCCCTCAATCCTGGTGCTAAGGCTGAAAGACGAAAGAGAGGGAAAGTGATAATTGGGATTGATTTCTACATGTGTACTCCTTCCATTGCTATGCCCTGTAGATTCAGGCTTTGTAAAGTGCTAAGGCAAGTGAGTACTGGGAAGAGGCTAATAAGCAGCTGCATCACAATGGCTTTAAAGAGCTGTCAGGGTCAGCGCTGGCGAAGTGGAGTCAATTGTTGATGGACAATAGAGATCAGGGAGAGGAGAGCATTTCAGGTCATCCTCAGCATCCCTGCAAGACAAAGAGGGGCCCGGGCCTCTCTTTGAAAGGAGACTCTGAACAAGATGAGGCAGCCCCACTCACGTTGTCATTTAGTTCTGAGCACAGCCTGCCTGTTACCCACAAGGATGAGAGGTTGCTGCCATGTCAACTTTTATGGGGCCTGGTCTAGGGTAAGTGTCCATTGTCCTGTCAACAAATGGCACTTCTCACATAACAGCCTTGACTGACAATTGCTAGGAGCCAGCCACTCTGCTGGGATCTCTTATGCAACAGGGATCATGGTAACACCAAGAGGAGGAAACAGACCTGAAAAGCATCTTAAAACTGCAGCTTGTGCTCTGTCTTATCTTCCTGCTGGCACAGTGATCGGGACCCTGGCATGGCTGTACTATCTAATTCCCAAGTGCATGAATGGGGTTAAGCAGGTGGATTTGGTGGAGTGTGCTCTCAGGTTAACATCGAGCTGAAACTTTGGGGAATAGGTGTCTGTATTTACACCCTATCACCTCAGATGAAGGCCTATGGGTAAAGTTTGTTGGCTCCTTCCAGAGTTTCAGTGCTGACTGCAAAGGCGGTTTTGCATGTGTAATGTAGCAACAGAAGCAGGATTGTGCCCCTTGTTTGGGTTTCATTGTCTGACTTGATAACCTGAGTTTGGAGAGGAAGGACGATTCCATGTCAGGGGTGGTTAGTCTGGGAACTAACTCCTGGATTCAATTCCTTGCTATAGCAGAGATTTCCTGGAGTGCTTTTGGGTATGTCACTTAGGGGCTGATCTTTACAGGTGTTTAGGTGCTGTGGGAGTGGGACAGATCCCCATCCCAGCCAGGAAGAAGGTAAAGAGCTCTGGGCACAGTCACCATCTGGCACACCTGTGAGGCTCGGCAAGCCTGAAGATGGGTGGGCTTAACAAAGCAAGAGACAATCTTGGCCTCAGCAGCTTTCAAGCAAAGCTATAATTCTCCCTCCAGTGTTAACTGGATATAGTGTTCATTTTTTACATCCTGTTCCAAACTATCCTGTGGTATTGACATGGCCATTAAAAGCATGATGTGTTCCATCCCTCTCCCCGTTGAAGTAGCTTTATTTCAGTGGTAAAATATAATGTGTAGGAATAGGCTGGTATCTCTTTAAATCAGGGGTCAGCAACCTTTCAGAAGTGGTGTGCCGAGTCTTCATTTATTCACTCTAATTTAAGGTTTCTCATGCCAGTAATAAATTTTAATGTTTTTAGAAGGTCTCTTTGTATAAGTCTATACTATACAACTAAACTATTGTTGTATGTAAAGTAAATAAGGTTTTTAAAATGTTTAAGAAACTTCATTTAAAATTAAATTAAAATGCAGAGCCCCCCAGACCGGTGGCCAGGACCCAGGCAGTGTGAGTGCCACTGAAAATCAGCTCGTGTGCCACTTTCGGCACCCATGCCATAGGTTGCTTACCCCTGCTTTAAATAGTTGTGAGCCCTTAGTGATGCTCACTGTGTTTTATGTTTTGAGAAGCTGCAATAAACCAGTCAGAGGAGCATATAGTCAGATCTCTATGTCCCAAAAGCTGCATGGTGAAGAGATGCAGGAAGGACCCTTTGCAAAATGCCCCACTCCTCCTTTGTGTAGCTGCCAGTGCGCCCTCTGCAATATATTTACCAAGCCAGTGGTTTGTGTAGAAAGAGATTGTGAAGAAGAAGATGCAAAAGAGCTGCTATAAATGGCATGTTTCCTGATGGAAACTGCACAAATTGTGCCAAAAAAGAAACTGTGCTGAATGGCAGATACATGTGAAGTTAGAGTAGGAATCCTGTCTGGCTCATGAAGCAACTGTGTCATGGAGGCTCCTTTACATGCTGCTGCTACTAGCCAGAGGCTCAGAGTATATAAAACTGCTTAAGTTTCTTCCAAACTTATGGACCAAAATTCCTAGCTGCTTTAATATTTATTAATGGTTTCCAGCAACGCCCATGGGGTGTCAGATGCTTTCCTGTGGCAAAGGTCTGCAATCTGTGGCGAAAGGACTCATAACCTAAAGAATGGTGATAATGGATTGGAACTATGGGTCTTGTCCAGTCAATGACAACCATAGCCTTCTGAAATGTGCAAGGTGCACATCAGTGGCTGGGTGACCTGCCCAAGGGAGAGGAAAGGTTGGCTGGCTGTAGGAGCTCTAAATAATTCCATCAAAACCTAGTTCTTACCCACAAGCTAGACAGAAGGGGAAGCAACAGTGCTTAATTTGTAAATAAAGAGCTGACGCGATTCAACCAATTAGGTGCCGAGGCTCATACAATTTTTTTACATGCTTTAGTTATACAGAAGTTATTGGGCTAAATACCGGGGTAACTGGGTGAAACTTTTGTGGCCTGTTTTATACAGGAAGTCAGACTAAGTGGTCTAAGAGTGGTGCCTTCTAGCATTGAAACCTGGAGGTTAATTTCACAAAGAATGGTAATGAGCCTTGTAGCGAGGCGGTGTGGTGCCCAACCGCCCCGCAGAGGGACGAGCTTCCCCAGAGGCAAAAGGGAGCTGGAGAAACCTGCGCCCCTCCCCCAAAGGCCAGCCGGCCAACTCGGAAGTACAAAAGCTCGGCCCCGGAGCTCACTTCGGAGGGAGCCAGCGGAGGGGCCGGAGGGAGCCAGCGGAGGGGCCAGAGGGAACGGGAAGCCCCTGTGATCCAGCCTGAGCCCAGGAACTGGCCGAGCCTGCCCTGCGCCCGCTACCCGGAGGAAGAGGGACCGAGCCCACCCAGTCCATGCTACCCCGAGGAACCTCCCAGTCTGCCCTGTGCCAGCTACCCGGAGGAAGAGGGACCGAGCCTACCCAGTCCATGCTACCCCGAGGAGCTGCTGCCTCTGCCTCCAGACAGCGACTTGGAGGAGCCCATGGAAGTCACCGCGCCTAACCAGGTACCCTTTGAGGGGGAGTTAGGAAGTGGCCCGGGGAATGAGTCTGAACCTATGTCAGTGTGTTGCGGTCAGGATCCCCACTGACTGCAGCAGGCCTGTTACCGCTGCTGGGGCCCCGGGCCGGGACGCAGTGGAGCGGGTGGGCCTGCGTCCCCCCTGCCACCCTTAACCGTGGGTGGCAGTCTCCCCCTCAGCCCGATGCCAGTGCTAGCTGTCTGGCGCCGCTCAGCCCCTGCTTGAGGGTCTGAGCCCTGACTTTACCCTGCGTTTGTTGCCCCGCCCTGCCTCCGGGCCTGGGCCTTTCGAACTGTTGCTGCTCAGCCCCTGCTTGAGGGTCTGAGCCCTGACGTTACCTGTGTGGGCTGCCCGCCCTGCTTCAGGGCTAGGGCGTGCTGAACTGGTGCCGCTCAGGCCAGGCTGAGCACTGGAGCCCCCGGCCCGGGTATTCCCCAACCTGGCTGGGGGGTGTGTGTAGCGAGGCGGTGTGGTGCCCAACCGCCCCGCAGAGGGACGAGCCCCCAGTGGCGACCCCCTACTAGCCTATATTTCCCCATTCTGTACCACGTGATGGGGTGCTCTGCTGGGTTCTCTCTGTAGGGAGTCTGAGGCGATTCCATTCAGGAGTTTCTCCTGAGGCGGTTGCGTTCCCTAAGGCAGTTGCAATTTCTAATTATGAATTAAAAGGCCAAAGGTTCACATTGGTGTCTGAATCACTATAAAGCCTTCCAAGCCAAGTGCCACGTGCGGGATTTAGGAGTTGCGATGGAGGAGTGCCTGTGTAAATGATCCTGTGCTCTTCTTCAATAATCAACATGAAAAGCATTTCAGCTTTTGTGTGGATTTCAACCACCGCAGATCATTCATCAAAGAAGAATCTTGTGGCCAAACTCCCCTTGGGAAAAAAAAAATAAAATCAAAACAACTCTCAGTTGTTGGGCGGGGAGCCAGGACTAATGAAAGATGAGATACAGGAAGAATCGTGCTTCAAGCACTGTCCTTCATTAATATCTTCAATAAACAAACAGCCATGCTTAGATACTACTTTCTCTTACGCACCCACTGTTATCACTTAACTAAATTCCACATGAAAGCACACTTGTCATAAACCATTTCAACTACAAGCCAGAGTTAATATATTAGCACTCATTTCATTTGCATTTTAATGGTGAGACTACACTTTCAAATAAATGACTGCACTTCATCAAAGAATTACTTCAGTTGGACTGTAATGCTTCTTTCCCTTGTGGGAATCATGTGGTGAGAAGCTTGAAACAACCACTCCAGCAGCTCAAACAGAACCATGGGGTTCAAGAATATCAGTCTCACTCTTTATAGTTTATAGTAAGGGGAAGAAAAATAGCAACATAAAAAAATACATATGTGATATATTTCTTTGTACTGGAAGGTGACATTGATTATGTAATTCCAGTTTGTTTATTTGTTATTTACAGTGACTCCTCTGGTTCATGTAGAGTAACTAAGAATTATAGGTGGCCTTGAAGCAAACCTGTGGGAACAAAGCACTGGGGAATTCTGGATCTAGACAATTCTGATCTCAGCATTGTAGCTCAAGGCCCTTCCCTGTTTTCAAACTGGCTTTCACAGCAAGCTAATACCCAAAGTCTTTCAATCTTTGACAAGCTGGGTTGGAACCCAGAGTGCCTACATGCGTGGATGTGCTGTTCTGATAGTTGCGATCTTGGCTAATGCTAGGGATTGAACCAAAGGCTTCCAGAGCTAAAAAGCACTGGTCATCATAGCTTGAGTCAAAGTGCCAGGCTCCTATGCTCTGTACATCAGGCACAGTGGACACCAAATTCACACTGACCAATGGGTTACAATGTCTTCTCAGGTGTCAGAGAAAGCAGGGTAAACATAAGAGGAACTAAAAATGCCATCTGAAAGGGAAGGAGAAGCAGTTGCCCCTGTCTCATGCAAAATGGCCACCTTACACCATTTAAAAAACCAGATTCCAGAAGGGGAGGCTGGAAGAGTCTCTTTTAAAACAAAACCAACAAGGAGTCCTTGTGGCACCTTAGAAACCAACACATTTGTTTGGGCACAAGCAAATTTGGGATTTGAACTGATGCCCAAATAAATGTGTTAGTCTCTAAGGTGCCACAAGGACTCCTTGTTTTTGCTGATACAGACTAACACGGCTACCCCTCTGAAATCTTTTAAGACAGTAGATGACCCTGGATAATTCTTAGAGATGAAGTCATCACAGATGGCCTGATCTATTTCCCTCTGAAATCAAAAGACAGGTCCAGGGAAACTGCTCCTAGAGAAGAGGCTGATTTCCCATTTTTTTGAAGGTCAGAGATCAAAAGGGAAGACACTGGGACTGGCTGAGATAGTTATGGCCTTAGATACACTGTTTCTGCAGTAATAATCTAGATACGTTTTGAACATCAACTACATTAAAGTTACCATCACTGTTCACACTCACCAACAAGCTCCTAGTGAAAGACACTCATACTAACCCACTCGCCTACTTAGTAGAGCCAGCAGCCCCTGGAGGCCTGAAAGGAAGAGAAGGAAGAACTGTAGGTCTGGCCAGGTGAGACATAATGCTAGAGCAGAGGAGGCAGGCGATCTTGGAGGTCAGGAGTAAGAGTAAGATGCATTGGAAGCTTATGGAGAAAAACTTGCATAAAGCACAGAAGAGCCATAATTAGATGTAGAGATGTTAGTTCCTAATTTTCTGAAGTAGCACATTTACCAATTGGGGAAAAAAGCCCTTGTTTTAAAAATATTAGGTTTTGAACAAGCATAGCAGAAAAGGGAAACAAACACAGGGAGTTTATTTGAAAGAGGAAAACTTCAGAGCAGGCAGGCACTGTATCTCCAGGTGCTTATTATTAACCCACTAGTGAGTGTGTGTCTTATAGGTCCTGCTTCTGTGTCCAAGTCACAGAGGAGATGAATTTGTTACAGCCACAGTTAAGGAGAGCTGCCCTTTTAGCCCAAGTGCAGCAGTTAGTTCATGCTTTCAGCTCTGGTGGTCCCTGGTTTAATCCCCAGTGTGGCAGCCATTACACATCTACAGTGCTTTGGGTGAAACATTGGCTAGAAGTGGCAGGAGTACAGATTCTCACATAATATTTCAGCTACTCGTTGTTCAGCCTAGCTAGAAATTCTTCAAGAACAGCCTTTCTTATGGCATTTCATTGTTTCTGGTCCCATCCTGATTCCAGAAATGCAGAGAGGAATAGGTAGCCAAACTTTTTCCAGCCTCTAACTTTTTCAGCTGTAGTTCTGATCCTTTCCCAACTGGATTACCCAATGCTAGAGTTTCTTTCTGCTGGATTTTCGGTACTGAAGTCACTTCTTTCCAAGTATAATGGCAGTGAAAATCCAGGGGGCTATTGCATTGTCCCTAAGCACTACTTCACTAGCACTCAAATGTAGGGTGACCAGATGGCCCGATTTTATAGGGACAGTCTTGATTTTTGGGTCTTTTTCTTATATAGGCTCCTATTACCCCCCACCCCCCGTCCCGATTTTTCACACTTGCTGTCTGGTCACCCAACTCAAATGAAATAAATGGCCAAGCAGATAGTGATTATTAGGAGAAGTGCTACCAAGCTGTAGTTTGGATCTGGTATCTGATTGGGGCCCATCTCTATATGAAAGAAAATTGCAAATGTATCCTTTCCCAGAGTACATAGAGATCCTGCTTAATTGCCATTGGGATTCCAATAGCTGAAAAAATCTCCAAAATGTAAAACCACAGGGGCTGAATAGACAACATCAAATTGCCCTTAAACAAACAGCAGAATAAACTTAAATCAATTTCCAGTTCAAATTGGAAACCGAAGTGTCAGCCTGCATTTGTTGAAAGGAATGATGCTGGGATGAATGACACACTTGTGTACAAAAAAAAATTCACGTGTATTAAACCCTGCATTAAATAAAGACGGGGTAATATGGAGAGGTAGAGCTATTATTTGCTACACAACCTAGTGATAATGGAAGATGCTGGGAAATAGTAAAGTGTGAAATATTAGCAGAGATAATAGAAATCCCTTGCAGCATTTTTCACCCTTTGTTACAAATTAACATATTGTATTGACAAACGGAACAAGGAGTCTCTAAAACAACCCTCACTGCCTGTTTGCAGAAGGCCAGCGTTGCGGCCTAAGATTTGTATCTGCCGTACAAACTGGTTATTGATTCAAAATCACTTTATTTTAAAGGGAATTTTTAATACTGGAGAAATGCACCAGGCAGACAGGCTCAGAGGCTGATATGGACCAGGGACAGCATAGGAAGCAGCCCTGAGAGCTTCCTGCATGCCACCTCACCCTGGTGCCCAGCCCTATAGGAGTGGGGTATTGCTGGGGGTCAGAGGACAGCTCATGTTCCATGCCTGTTGGCTGCTGTCAGTCTTATAGAATACCAGTAGCAATGATGAGGTTTTTTGTGCCGCAGGCACTTGACCAAAAGGAGCTGGACTCTGACCTTTCAATCCCATTTTACACAGGATGCAGGACAGAGGCAGGGGAATAATGACTTTTAGTCACTACTGTGGGTGTCTGGCAACAAAGTAGCTCTTGCTGGTTGATGTGAAGGTTCATGCGAATCTCCAAAAAGTATGGTATCTTGTTCCTTCCAATTTGCCCTTCCCGAAGCACCTCTTCTTCTGCCCCTCCCATTCGTTTGCTTGATCTCCTACGTTTCCCATTCTCTCTCAAAGCCAGGTGCCCCTACCTATGGTCTTCAGGGAGTGACGGGTAGCTACATCACATCTTTCTGCTTTGTCAGGGCAGCAAGGATACTAGAAAGGAGAGCTGCCGTCTATTCTCATTACATTATGATTTTGAAGGACAGGAAGTGGTCTGTTTCCCAACTACCCCCACCTCCCACTCTAAAGAGTAGAATGGGAAATGCTGCTAAGAATTATGGGTATGTAGTCTAGCTCTGGCCTAGTCCAGCAGCTGCTGGAGGGGAGGGCTTTCCAATGTCAGCTGCTCCATGGTGGTAGAGATGGCTGTTGAAGGTTAAGCCACTTTCCATCTCGATGGGTTGTAGAGATAGCAACACACCCACCTGACAAAGGTGGAGGATAAGGAGCTGCCAATCACACCCCCTGAAAGACTGCAGGGAAGAGAAATGTATTCCCATGAGGGAACAGGGTCAGGACAAAGAGGAACAGCAGTAGGATGGCCAGACAACTTCCCTACACAGCTGATATACAAGGCAGGGCCTGAGGGACACTGAGAGAACAGCTTTCTGCTGGGCTTGCCTGCTTTTATGTGCCAGTCATTTGCCTCCCTTTCATGTCTGCTGCTTGAAGCTGTCCAGAGGTCCTGAAAACATCAGCATCAGGTGTTCAGTCTGTAGCAGGACGCAGGAGAGACAGGAGCTCACAATAACCTGTCTTGATTTCCAATGGTAGGTTAGCCACAGCCAAATGAGCTATACCAGCTCAGTGGAGAGGTCGAGGATTGAAGGAGCATGAAGGCTATATTACCCGCCCAACTCTAAAAGGGTTGGGGGCCTATCAGTTAAGGGAAACTTACACTACCACTCTCCATACTGAGAGCCTCCACAGTTCTCAACTGTCACCTTTTATTGGCATGCCCCATTCATTTAATACAGTATTTTAATTGTTATACTTGTTAATTTAGGGATCCCTCAAATATGTTAAAATAGTTCCTTAGGCATGTCTGGAAAGCTTTGTTCCACGTTCCACCCTGGTTATATGTAATTCCCCCAAAGTCTAAGGTGAATAGGGTGGATAATATTTATACCACTGAATTTCCTTAGCATTGCATGGGCTTTTAGTTATGTAATTCCCTCGGGACATTATAAGGGTCTGCTAAACTGAAACACCCACAGCACTTTGGAAACCTGCCCTATCGCTTTGCAGTGAGATGCTGCTTCCTATACACTGTATGAGTTCAGACCTAATATCCATCTCTTTAGGAGCTGGTGGCTAAAACAACTCTCATTTACCTTCCACGTGAAGAACCTGGGGAAAATTCCTTGGTTGTAGCATTTTACATATATTCAGGGGTGGCTTGCTCTCTGGTTGGGGACTCTAACATATGCAGAAATTTGCCTTGCTGTGCTGTGTTTGAATACTACAGCTCCCCCTGGGATTTCTGAGATGGTCTCAGAGCTCAGCACTTGCTCCCTCTTGGTTCAGTTGATGTCCCTGATTAGCAACAGCTGGTCCCATCTCTCTTGCCCTGTCCCCTCTTAGATCAGTGGTTTTAAAAGGCCACCCATCTTCTCCTGAGCTTGGCAGGGCAGAGGGAAGACAGGCTGGGAGTGGGTAGCTCATGGATGTTGGGGGAATTCTCCCATTCTCTCTGCTAGATTGTTTTAGAAGAAATAGGCACACTTTGTTTAGAGCACTGAGGACTCAGAGTAACTCCATGAGTTTCAGGGTGGGCATGGAGGGTTGACTTCCTGCTTTTCCCCCTAGTGAATGCAACCTCTGCTTTGGTAGTTGGACTTTTTGGGACAAATGTATGGAACAGTTTGTCCTAATCCAAGAGAGGAAGAAATACTCGGGGAACATCTGATCAATATGGGGGAAGGTCTTGCTCAGCCTGCATATATGTCCCTCTCTGTATGATCAATGATGGGTTTGGAATCTGTCATAAGCCTGTTACCTTTCTTGTTGCACATCATTTAAAGGAAAACTGAAATGATTAGGGTTAATACTTTAGATAGCTACATTACTTCTGGGGGATTTATGTGCCAAAAAATTAAAAATTCTGCACACAATATTTTAAAATTCTGTAAAATTTGGCATATTTTATTTGTCAAAATAACACAGTATAATTGTGCCAATTTCAATTATTTTGGTAATTTATTTCAAAATACCTGCCATGAGCTATATCTGTAACAATATAGACAACAAAAAAGATTCAGGAAATGTTTTTTGACAAATAGATTCCTTACTAGGTATATTAATTCAGAATTCTGAGTAATAATTCATTTAAAGTACAATACAGAAATGCATTTCCTGCACCCCTCCGACAGAGTGCAAAGGCTTGGGGGAGTTAGAGGTAACAGAAGAGCTGAGGAAGAGGGAAGTAATTACTCAGAAGGAGCCTGGCTGTGAAATTGGAGGGTTGTTAGGTGTGGGTGGGAGAAGTATGGAACAGGGGTTTTATTGGGGTAGGGAGGGATTGTCAGGGAGCCTCCACCATGCAGACCCTGGCTGACCCATAGCCTCTCTCATTCAATCAGGCACATCTGCCCCTGTCCCGATGTGTTCCTGCAGATCCCATCCCCATGTGTCCTTATACTTGCATTCAGCCACCCGCTCCCCACATCCCCATGTGACCCTGCACCTCCTCCCTCCTGTCCCCATGTGGCCCTGCATCCCCACTTCCATTCAGCCATCGTCCTAGTATTTTTCTGTAGATGGTGTATAGCTTTTCAAAAGGCTGGAACTAGTATAACCAGTGTCAGAATAAAGCATTGGCATGTCCATGGCCACTTATGAGATGAGACTGTTAGCTGTCTAGCAGATGAAACATTAATTGTCACCCAGGTCAGAGGCTATAACATAAGATTTAGGACATGAATTGTCTCATTTCTAAATTTATATAGTGCCTAGCACAATGGAGCACCAATCACCACCGGGGCCTTTGGGTGCTGCAGTCATTGATGAATGAAGTCATTGAAGGATGAAATAGCGGTAGCAAATTAGGAGCTCAGTTCTGATCCTTGTTGAAGCCAACGGGAATTTGACTTCAGTAAGGGCAGGAGCTAACCCTAGTTCTGTAACGATACTTGGTTTAGTAAAAGTAATTACAGTAATCAGTTGGTGAAATTCTCTGGCCTGGCTCATGCAGGAGGTCAGACCAGATGATCACGATACGTCCCTTCTGACCTTTACATCTATGAATCTTCAAACATATAATTCTAGTGGAGGTAAAGAACATGCAAGAAGATGGGTCAAAAGGCTCCTTTTCTTTAAAATAAAACCAAGCCCATCAGTTTGAAGGTGATATGTTTATTATCCCCCCAAAATGAATGCTACAAAAAATAAACTCAGGGGGCAACCATCCCCATTTTGCTTTTAAGACAGATTTTAATCCTAACAAGGCCTTGGGTTTGAATGATTGCACTGCACTGTCTTTGCATTTAAATGGGAAGGTAGCTCACGTTTTATGTGTTGCTTTTATGGGGGTTTCTTCGCATCCTTAATGCCTAACCATTCAATAATACTCCACTTTGCAGGGCCCAGGAGACAACCTTCTAAGCAAGTATTGGTTCTTTTATTTCCAACACAGGAGTAGTTATGAAACTGTCTACACATCAATGACAAATTATTGCAATCTGAACAAGAAATAGAGTAATAAAGATCACACTGGCTGAAAACTTAAAAGCTACAGACAGAAAAAGATAAAAAGAAGAAGAAAAACTCTCAAATGCAACAATATAGCTAATTGGTACAAATGAGCTAAGCTTTAAAAACAGACCTGGAGATTAATTGCAAAGTTTTCGTCTTTCTTTCATTAGTTCCAGTGGCTCTAAACTCAGTGCTGCTAAGGATCCATCAGCCCTTTCCAGCAAAAGCCTCTCATTTCTGAGCACTTATAACTCAGCTGTGAAAGTGCATAGCTCTGAACTAAGGCTTGGTGTGCAAAATTTCACTCCTGCAGAAGCATGTTTCTTTATGTATTTTGTATACCAACCAAAAACACCCAGGTGGACTCACACTCTTTGGTGGACTGATCTGGTCACTTCTTAGGATTATAGTAAAAATAGGGGAGCAAGACTTCACATTTCATTGATTCATCCTTCCTAACACATTCTGTCTTGGTAGTCCCTTCTGAGGCTTGGTAGGGCTGGGTTATGAAGTTGGGAAGAATAATTGCCTCCACTGCAAGAATTGCTGGATGAAGGTCTACGGCCTGTATTATGCAGGAGGTCAGACTAGATGATTGTAATGACCCCTTTGGGCCTTAAAATGCATGGATGAAATTCCAGCCCCATTGAAATCAACAGCAAAGTTCTCATTGATTTCAGTGAGGCCAGGATTTCATCTTGTGAATTTATTAATCCTGTTATCAGGGGAAGGATATAGTCCTCCAAGAGACAATGTGTGAGCTATTAAACTGACACACTACACTTTTCTTCTCCTGATCCACCTCTCTTTACTTCCTTCAATACCTTGTCTTTTGTTTCATCTTGTGTCTGGATGGTATTAACAAGGACCATCTTGTTTTTCTGTGTTTGTACAGCATCTAGCACAAAGGATTCCTGCTCTATGACTAGGGCTCCTAGGTGCTACAGTAATACAAATAAATAATAATAATAATAGTGAGTCATGGCCTATGAACATTTAGAGGTTCAGAGGATTGGTTCAAATAAGCACTCAGAAGTGCAGATAAGGCTTTACAAAGTATCTAAACTATTCTGACCTCTTGGGCCTATCAAATGAGGCAGGCAATCTTATGTGAATGGTTTTGCTTGTAAGATTTCTGGTTCTCCTTGGAAACAGGAGGATAAAATCCTGGGCCTCTTAAAGTTGAGTGGATGTTTTGCCATTGACTTCAGCAGAGTCAAGATTTCACCCTAGGAAAATAACTTTACTGTTGTGGGAATCAGATAATTCAGAGGCAGCTTGAAAATGAAAAATAATGAAGGAGGCAGAAGAACAGGTGAGGAAAGATATTTAAACTTTTTATAAACTCAACAAAAGTTTGGGGGAAATTTGGAGGCAAAGATCTGGGTTGCCTTTTATTGCATCCATACATGCTGTTTGGCTCACCCCTACCAGAGAGTTCAACATGGCAGGGTTCTTCTCTGTAGGACCACAGAACAGATTGAGGGAACCCTCTGCCCCAGACGAAAGAGTAAATGTCAGCCCCTACCACCGGTTCAGCCCTGTGGGTGTGATTTGACATGCAGACAATCACTCTAATAGAAGATTCAGTGAGGGGAGATTGCAGGGGGAATGCTTCAAGCGTTATCCTGAAATGGAGATTTCCAAAACAAATGTTTGACTCAAAGTGTTAGAAATGTTCCATAATCCTGGATTTGAACATTTCTGATCTTTGGAGAGGTTCAGAATGTGAGCCCTGATTTTGATCCAGATTGTGCAAAAGGTCCCCTGCCTTTATAATGAATGAAACCAAAACCCCAATGCTGAGTCTCTAAACTTTGGAGAGCTTGAGACCTGGATCCGGATCTGACTTTTCAGACTTAATGCCTATATTAAGTTGTAGTGACAGTTACAACTCATCACCAATTCCTTTCTGCTTTCCAATGAAATCTTAGATCCACTGGAAAATGGACATGAGACTAAAACGCTTATAGAAGCAATAAAATACCTTGGCAAGTACTTGATCTATACCTTATATGAACATTCCCAACTACTTCTGTGCTGGGGTTTCTTTTCTGTTTATGCAACATCAAGGACTCTGTATATACTGTATAAAAGAAATAATATTTGAGCTGATGGACAACAGAGGGTGTGATTCAATCTTTCTTGTGTATTTTCTTTCAATCAACAATGAGTATGGTGGCAAAACTGATTATTCTTGCAACAATTCCCCTTGGGCCTTCACAAGGACTGGAAGCCATGCTGTGATCACAGGTAGAAATATTCCAGTTGACAAAAGGGAAGCAGCCTGCTTCCTTTTCCTTTGATCTGATGCTTTTAAAGTATGGCAGTGTGAGACATATGTCAGAAATGTATGCCACATGAGTGCACAATCTGAAGGCTTTCTGGGCGCAGGGAATCTGTGTGAGACAGTGGCACGGGGAAACAAATGAAACCACAAAGCAACCACGTCATTGCTCAAGACACAAACTGTGCATTTCTGCTGACAATTGAGCTATTCAGAGCCAAATCCTAATCCCTGCAAACAACCCTTTGCATTGCAGTGTGACCCTACACTGGGCTGGGGAAAAGAAAGCCTTCCTTCTGAGCCAGGGTACAGAGCTGAAGAAGTGACTGCTACTGCAGCCAGGGGGCCATAGAAACTAGAGTTGTGTGTATAACAGATATTTTTTGGTTTTCTGGCAAATCAACCAAAAGATCATTTCTGTTCAAATCAAAACCAATTTTTTTTCAATATTTTCAGTGAATTGAAACATCGTTTTAAAATGACATTGTTTTGACTGGGTTGAATTAAATGTTTTCTTCTACCCAAACTGAAACATTTTGTTTTGATATTGAGCATTTTTAATGTTTTTTTAATTAACAAAAATAAAATTAAAGTAATTTTTGAAATGAAAAGTCATTTCAAATATAAACATTAAAACACTTTGAAACAAAGTCTTCTAATTCTTTTCAGAATGTTGTTTTTCAACCAAAACAATTTGGCAAAATCAGTACAAATTTGGGAAACATTCTGGCATTGCTGAATCTGGATATTTTTTACCCAAAATATTGTTTTGGTCATAAAATTATGTCCAGCTCTAACAGGCACAGATGTGGCATTTGAAGCACCCCATTTATAGGATTTTGGCCAATGGAAATTCAACCCAAACCTTCAAGTTCTGTTTCACTTGAGTGTGAAACCCTGAGATTTGCATTGTAAATTGCCTTGGAGTCCCTTGGAACTTGGCCCAGTTTCACTCCAACCCTTGCAGAGCATGACATGAATTTTGGTTTGGAAACTAAACTGAAGCTGGGCAACTCTAACTTGGCCTTGGGTTTCATTGCAGAGCTCTAGCTGTGAAATATAAATAAAAAACGTCATAAGTTTACAGAGGATCTGGAATGTGTCTGCAGATAATAAGGATGCCATTATATAGCCCACACATGGCTGCATGTGTGACAAGGTCATCCCATCTCAGAAAGATACTATAAATTTAATATTTTCAGTGCACACAGAGGAATTGGAGATGTTGGAGTCATTAGACTGATCAAAGCATATAGAGATTCCCTATGCAGTTTATTTACTGCCCTAGAGTTCTCTGTCTTCCTTTTAAATCTTCAGTTCTATACTCCAGGAAAGGCCTCGGGCTACTAACTAGCATAAGGTCTAATCCCAAGAGAGACCAACCAGCCTCATCTTCTGCTAAAAAGGAAGTTGTTGGACCTCAGCATTGGCAGAGGGAATAGAAGTCACTCTATGCAGAGGGGCAGGACAAGACCTATGTACTTTATTAGCCATTTTGTGAGGTCTTAAGTGACTCATAGGCCCTCTGCACAGGGAGGAATTTCACCCAGAAGGAGATCAGAACTTTGAATGTTCTGGTCTTTAGAACCCAATATTGCTGTCAATGAAATTAGTGGCAAAACTCCCAGGCCCAGAACTCAAAGGTATTTAGGCACTTAAACTCCATTGATTTCAGTGGGAATTGGGCACCTAAATAATTTGAAGATCTGGGCTCCAGTGACTTCAGTGAGAACAGGATTATGCTGACAGTTTGGACTCTTCCCATCTTACTTGATTTCCTGCCACATTGTTGCAATACCTTTTGCCACTAATATTATTCTAAGCACCGGCAATTTCCTTGGGAAGCCGTTTTTCGTTGACTTAAGGCACATTTCTCCACCGGCCATCCAAGCCTGTTTTTCCAGGTAGCAGTGAAGTGATGATGGCTGGAAGGTTTGTCCACTCCTGAACTTTTTTGTGTAGCTGCCCAGCTGCTTCCTGATGACCTAATTCCTCTGTGTTGTCTATTTCATCAGGAAAGAGGAATAGCAGTTCATAAATTCAAGATATAAAGACATTCAATCCATTTCACATTCCTGCACTAACACTTTCAATCAGAAGTCTACTTCCCTCATTTTTAACCCCACCACAAAGATTTTTTCTTTCTTTTTTTGCAATAGCAGGTTTTGGTGTTTGCTGAAACAGAAGAGAAAAGCCACACTGTCCACTATTGCTAGCAACTTTCTATACTGTACCAGACCAAGGTGCCAAATACAAATATTTTTAATGATGCAACGGACGTTGATATGTTTGTTTTATTCATAATGGGTCATGTCCTGAACTTCTCACTCAGGCTAAACTCCTGAACTGGGCATGGTCTTCAGAATTTGTCTTAATCACATTACCAGGGACAAAATGAGGTGCAGTGAACTAATCAGCTAGTCATTTGCCTCTGGAAACCTATATTCAAATTCTGATTGAGTGAAAAATTGCTTGACGATCTTCTTGCCTGATCCTCTGGTTAACTGATCTATTTTGCAAAATCCCCACCCTATATTGAAACAACTGGGGCTAGATTCTACCATGAATTCAACTGTGCTGTGCAAACAGATCTGGTTTTGGCTTAAGAGAAGTCTGTGACAAGTACAATTATTTCCAATCCAAACAAAAATTACCTGAACTTTTGGACAAGGCAGCTGATGTCTTTCAGGGCGATATTGAAACCTTAAAACATATGACCACAAAAATTGTGGTGTAGGTACAACACAGTACTGCTCTTGTAGAATTCTGGTGGCTTCTGAAACACAAGATAGTGAGGGCCACTACAACACTCACAAACTATTTAAAGGCATACCACCCAATTCCTGTATGTGACAGTGGAGAATTGGGCTTGTTAATAGTTTCAGTGCCAAAGTCTCTGGTCAATTACACCAGTGTACAAGCAAGTGAAGAGTTAGTTTGGATTTACACCAGAGTAATTGACAGCTGTAAAGTGCCCTTCTTTGTGTTTAATAAACAACAAACTAACATTCATCTGTTCTTGATCCTGGGCTTCTTCTGACAATAAATTATACGATCTCTTTCCTGCTTTGACTGACTTTATTTTGGGTCTTGATTTGGAACATAGGTTGGAAAGGCCTCATTATTGAAAATGAAAAGTAAAAACCTAACATGAGACTCATCATAATGCATTTTGCTGAGGCTGATGTTAAATAGGCATGAAATATGGAGGAGTGATTATTGCATTCCTGCCATGATATTAAAATAGATACTTCAATAATGAATTAGATCTTGTACTCAAAATGCTGATATCAATTTGAGGCCATTTGCTTTCTTTTTATTGCTCTGTAGCTGTGCTTTTCTTGCTCCTAGGGCATCTTTTTAGGACAAGAAGAAATTATTCAGCATTACTCTGTCATCTGGCTAGATCGCTGCCAGCAGGCTGTGGCTTTTTGATATATTTGTGTGCTAGCTTACATGCTGTCCAACTATTAGCAGCATGTTCAACCTCTCCCAAGGCAGCAGGTTGGCAGAACATTTGGAATGATGCTATTAAAGTAAAGCTCAGTGCACTTTGGAATGTTCATGTCAAACTGCATACTCAGAAGAAGGCCTAAAATTTAATTAGGTGTGGAAGGATTAGATATTTATTGGTAAATGTGGATTCACCCTCCATGCACCGACAAAAAAAAATTCCGATCAAAATTCACAGATAGGCAAAGTAAGAAAAATGCCGCTTGAGAACTTGTTTGAGTTTAATTTAATTGATATTGATTTTGCATATTTTGATATGTGGTATTGACAATTTGTGTTTTAATGGTTATAAAGTTTTAACTTTTTTTATTTCAACATCTGTTGATCTTAAAAAATTATTTTCTGATTACCTCCCCCATATTTTTGAGCAACTGTGGAAAAAAATAGATTTCTTTAAAAAAAATCTTAAAAATAAACAAAACAAAACAAAAAAACCCAAAAGAAACCCAGCAAAAATGTGTTAAGTACATCAGAAGCAGGATGCCAGCCAAATAATCAGTTTGGCCACTGGATGACCAAGGGGCTAAAGGAACACTCCAGATAGACAAAGCCCTTGTGGAGAAGATAATTTAATTTTTGCAGAAGATGTGAGGAGGTTTCTCACACCTGAGCTGTTCTTTTTAGGCAACAAATCTGTCCTACACTGAGGTCTCAATAGAAGAGGTTTTAGAACAAAATTAATGAATTAAACAGTAATAAGCCACCAAGATAGATGACATTCTCTCAAGAGTTCTGAAAGAACACAAATATGAAATTGCAGAACTACTAACAGTGGTATATAACCTATTGTTTAAATCAGCCTCTGCATCAGATGACTGGAGGATAGCTACTGTAATGCCAATTTTTAAAAAAAGTCTCAAGAGGCAGTCCTTGCAATTACAGGCTGGTAAGCCTAACTTTAGTACCAGGCAAGTTGTTTGAAGCTATAGTAAAGAACAGAATTATCAGATAGATAGGTCGGGGAAGAGTCAACATGCCTTTTGTAAAGAGAAATCATGGCTCATCAATCTATTAAAATTCCTTGCGGGGGGCGGTAAACAAGCATGTGGACAAGGGGAATCCAGTTAATATAGAAAGTCTTCGACAATGTCCCATACCAAAGGCTTTTATGCAAAATAAGCAGTCTTGGGATGAGACGGAAGATCCTGTCATGGATCAGTAACTGGTTAAAAGATAGGAAACAAAGGGGAGGAATAAATTTTCAGTATTCATAGTGGAGAGAGTTAAATAGTGAGGTCTGCCAAGGATGTGTACTGAGACCAGAACTGTTCAATATATTTATAAATGATGTGGAGGAGGGTGTGAACAGTGAGGTGGCAAAGTTTGCAGATGATACCAAATTATTCATGATAATTAAGTACAAAGCTGACTGCAAAGTGTTAGAAAAGTGGATGACTGGGCAACAAAATGGCAGATGCAATACAATGTAGACCAATGCAAACTAACGCACATTGGAAAACATAATCCCAATTATACATACAAAATGATGGTGTCTAAATTATCACTCAAGAAAGAAATGTTGGACTCATCATAAATAGTTTTCTGAAAATATTGCTCAATGTAGAGCAGCGGTCAAAAATGGTAACAGATGTTACGAACCATTAGGAAAGGGGTAGATAGTAATACAAAAAAATCTAATGCCACTATATAATTCCATGATACCGCTTGAATACTGCATGTAGTTCTGGTCACCTCTTCTCAAAAAAACATGTATCAGAATTGGAAAAGATATAGAGAAGGGCAACAAAAATGATGAGGGGATGTGGAACAACTTCTGTATAAAGAGAGATTAAAAAGACTGGGACTGTTGATCTTAGAAAAGAGGCTACTAATGGGAGATATGATAGGGGTCTATAAAATCATGAATGGTGTGGAGAAAGTGCATAAGGAAGTGGTAAGTACCCTTTTACACAACACAAGAAACAGGGGTCATCTAATGAAATTAATAGGTAGGAAGATTAAAACTAATATAAGGAAGTACTTTTTCCACACACTGCAGAGTCAACTTTTCAACCCGTTGCCAGTGGATGCTGTGAAGGACAAAAGTATAACTGGGTTCAGAATAGAATTAGATAAGTTAATGGAGAATAGGTCCATTGATGGATATTAGCCAAGATACATAATTGGTTGAACAACTGCAAACAAAGAGTAACTATTAAATAAATGATGTCAGATTAGAAGAAGGTCTCATATAGGGTTCCACAGGGATCTGTTCTGGGTCCAGTGTTTTTTAACATCTTTATTAATTATCTGGATGTAGGAAAAGAGAGCATATTGATCAAATCTGCAGCAGACACAAATCTGCGGGATCGGGGAAGGAGGGGTGTGTGTGTGTGTCTGTATGGGGGATAGAGCTAAAATTCAAAGGGGTCTTGGTAAATTCAAAGGGATCTTGAGAACTGGGCTATAAGCAACAAAATGAAATTCAAAAAAGACTACTGTAATGTGCCACACTTAGGGGGAAAAAAACCAAATGTACAAATGTAGGAAACGGGATAACTGGTTTGGCAGCAGCATTGCTGAGAAGAATCTGGGAGTTGTGATGGATCACAACCTCAACATGAGTCAACAATGCGAAGTTGTAGCAAAAAAAGCAAATGTGATTTTAGTTTGCATTAACAGAGGCATAGGTAGGGTGACCAGATGTCCCAATTTTATAGGGATAGTCCTGATTTTTGGGTCTTTTTCTTATATAGGCTCCTATTACCCCCCACCTTCTATCCCAATTTTTCACACTTGCTGTCTGGTCACCCTAGGCATAGGTGATAATATTGCTCTACTTGGCACTGGTTAGGCCTCATCTGGAATACTGCGTCCAGTTTTGGTTGCCAGTATATACAAAGTATATAGAGAAACTGGAAAGGATCTAGAGATGAGTGAAAAAGATGGTCACAGACGTGGAACGCAAGCCATGTGAGCAAAGGCTGAAGGAACTGCATATGTTTGGTTTAGAAAAGAGGAGATTAAGGGAGGACATGAGAGCAGGCTTCAAATACTTGAAAGGCTGCTATAAAAAGATGGAGAAAAGTTGCTCTCTTGCCACAGAGGGCAGGACAAGAGGCAATGGGTTCAAATTACAGAATAGCAGATATAGATTAAATTCTAGGAAAAACTTCCTAACTGTAAGAACAGTAGGACAATGGAGCAGACTGCCTAGGGGGTGTGTGGAAGCTCCTTTACTGGAGGTTTTCAAAAGGAGGCTGGAGAGCCATCTGTCTTGAATAGTTTAGACACAACAAATCCTGCATCTTGGCAGGGGCTTAGACTCGGTGACCTTTGTTGTCCCTTATAACCCGATGGTTCTGTGGTCAGGGGGACAACCCAATACTATGGGTGTCTCTGAACCAGGGCCATCCTTAGGGAGATGCGGGGTCCAGAACATAGGCTCTGAGTTTCTATCTGCCAGGGAGTGCTCATACTTGCTCTGCCCAGGTCCTTCCCTCATTCAACCTCTTTCCCTCAAGATCCCACCTCCACCCTGCCTCTTCCCTTTTCCACCCCGCCTCTTCCCCACCCAGTTACACTTCCTCTCCAAAATACGCTGTGCCCTTGCTTCTCTCCCCTCCCCTCAGCACCTCCAGAGGCAGCGAAGCAGCTGATCGGTGGTAGGTGTTGCGAGAGAAAGGGAGGCACTGATTAGTGGGGCCTGCCAGTGGGCAGGAGATGTTAGGGGGAAGCGGGGGTTAGTAGGGAGGCTCCACATAGTCCCTCTGCCCACCTCCTTACAAAGCGCAAGGCCCAGTATGGCCATTCTTATGTTCTTAAGATTAATATTATCTGTCACAATTATAAAAGTAATAAAAAATTGAATTCTGCCAAGCCTAAATACAATGCAAGGGATGCAAACCTGGGCTATGCAGCTTTTAACTCAAGCACTATATTTTCTATCTGTTTAATTATTTTTGGAGAGAACTTTATGTTGGCAAACCAAGTCCTGTATTTATCAACCAGAAAGGTACAAGAGAGGTAACAGCAAGCTGAGCAACAAGGACCCTATCTAGGACTGTGCAGAATTCACTCAAAACAACATATTCAGCCCTTGGTCTTTCTGGTGTGCCTGTGAAGAAGGAGCTGTGGCCTAATGGATACCATAGTAGGTCAGGACTCTAGAGACCTGGAGTCTATTCCTTGCTTTGCCAGTAGTTTGCTGGGAAAACTATAGAGTTTAAAGCTAGAAGGGATTATCTGATCTGACACTGCCCGCAAACCGCCCAATGGTAAGGTAACTCAGAGAATCTGTCTATGATACACTTTATTAATTCTGTGTGAGATTATGAACCTGTATGTGTCTTTATCAAGCTGCAAACTCCATTTTGCACATTGGGTTTGTTTGCCTTCTCTGTTGTCATTTTACCTCCATGTTGCACTGAAATTCCAAGGGGTAGTGCTAACAATAGAGGGTAATTAAATCTTGATGGTCCTCTATTCAAAAAAAAACAAAAAAAACCCCACCTTGAGAAAGGCTGGCTCCTACCCAGGAGAACTAGTTTGTCAGGGGAGAGGTTGCCTGGCAATAAAATCACCGGCTAGGGGGCTGTGATCACCTCAGGTGGCTGATCAGGAGGTCACATGACAAAAAGAGACTGAAAGGTTATAAAAGGGCAGGAACTGCTGTGCTATTGGTCTTTGGCTATTTTCATCAGCTTGAGCTGAGATGCTGTAGTCACTTGGTTCTAGTTCCATACAGCTGGACTCCCAAGAGAAGGGTGAGCCAGAGTGAGGGGCACCGTGGTTAGGGTGTGTGGCTCTCCTGAGCTTGATCTCTGAAGTAAAGTGCAAGGGTGTTTTAGAATCCTGTGTAAAGTTTGCTTGGGAGTGTCTGCTGGCATTTACCACTGTGTACCCTGAAGAGGTAATCCATACCCCAGAAGGCTCACATCTTTGATGGGACTCTGGGGAACAAGCAAGACCTCCTGAGGAGGCTTAGAGGAAACAGCACCAGTTTCTGGGCCTATGCAATTGGACTGGGGCTGCCAAGAGGGATGTCAGAGATAAAGTCTGCACTGGGAATGCTTCCCTAGAGGACCAAAATGGGGTTGCCAACTTTCTAATTGCATAAAACTGAACACCCCTAGCCCTGCTCTTTCCCAGAGCCCACACACCCTGCCTTGCTCCTTCCCAGAGGCCCTGCCCCACCCCACATGTGGCTCTCTACATTCCCTCTCCCTAGGTAGCTCACTTTCCCCCACCCTCACCCACTTTCACTGGGTTGGGGTGTGATGGGGGGTAAAGGTTCTAAATGGGGGTGTGGGCTCTGGGATGGGGATGAGTGGTTTGCTGTGTGGGAGAGGGTGAGAGCTCTGGCTGAGGATGATGGATTTGGATTGCAGGAGGGGGCTCCAGTTTGTGGGGGTTCAGAACTCTGGGTAGAGGGTTGGGACTTGGGGTTGGGGCACAGGCTTACCTCAGGTGGTTCCCAGTCAGTGGTGCAGTGGGGCTAAGGTAGGCTTTCTGCCTTTACACCATTCTGGCAGTGTGTAAGGGGCCTTAAAGTGGGTGTGACTATAATATACTCCAACTATAAAGCCCCTGTTACACTGTCAGAATGGAGCAGAGAGGTCTTAGTGTAAATGACAGGCCCTCTCATCAGAATAATCCACTGAGCTGCCATCACACTGAAAAGACCCTTCCTTGCTGGAATATTAAAAATTACTCTCTTTATAAATTCAGGGTAAGTCAGAAGTCATCAGTCAGATTTTAATATGTGGATACTGCCTGGAGCTACAAAAGAAATACCTCCATGCTAGCCAGAGCTTGAGGAAGGAGGGAAAAGTAAAAATCTCCATTGCCATAAACATCATCTCCTGTTGTACTTTAACACTCTTAGAACACTTACACATGTATCTTCAACACATTCAGGTGTATGGAACAAATCAATTCAAGTAACTATCTGTGATTAAACCAGTCATTACTCCAGGCTAACTCTGAATGTGTAGAAGTGACAAAGAGTCCTGTGGCACCTTAAAGACTAACTAAAATTTTAGAGCATAAGCTTTCGTGGGCTAATACCCACATCATCGGATGCATGCAGTGGAAGTGTCCAGGGGCAGGTATAAATAGGTAGGCAAGAACCAGGTGGGAGATAACAAGGTTAGTCCAATGAGGCTGAACCAGCTT
>ML677373.1:7064182-7153997 GCA_007922305.1 Dermatemys mawii
AAGCTGGTTCAGCCTCATTGGACTAACCTTGTTATCTCCCACCTGGTCTTGCCTACCTATTTATACCTGCCCCTGGATACTTCCACTGCATGCATCCAACAAAGTGGGTATTAGCCCACGAAAGCTTATGCTCTAAAACTTTAGTTAGCCTTTAAGGTGCCAGAGGACTCTTTGTCACTTCTGCAATTCCAGACTAACACGGCTACCCCTCTGATTCTGAATGTGTAGAAGCTACTATGGTTAAATAGGGTTCAAATCAATTATATTTAAACTTGCCCAAATCAAATTTAATATATGATTTTAATAGCTCCCCATAATACTAAAATAATGCATACTCTCCTTTTTTAAGCCATTACTTAGGTAATAGGAACAGCAGTAATGAGCAAAGATCATAGATGAAGCAAGGATATAAAAGTTGCATCTATTACACCAGTAACAGTTGCTGTGGCTTTTTTCCCCTATATTTCTTGCCTTTAAATTTCCCCCACAGTGAAGGAGAGTCTTTGTGGCCTCTTAGTTGTCCTGGTATATTTCTGCTTTTTAAAAAATGTCTCGCCTCGCCTGGTCTGTGGAAAATAAATGTCTCATTCTGAGATGTGCTGAACAGATCTGGGGAAAAGCTGTAAAAATAATAAATAAATCTGGGACTATTGCCTTGGATTTTTGAACAAATCACTTTGAGTTCATGCCCCTGTTTGATTCCCTTAGGGTTTGAGCCAAAGGGAGTCATTCCACTGACTTCCATGTTCTTGGGATCAAACCCATAACAATTGAAATCCACACCTGTGCAGAAGCCTATGGATCGCTTAAGCTCTCAAAATGGAGCTTATGTGGTGCATGGGGCCTTGAACAAGTCCCCTATGCAGGGATGAATTTCACCCAGTAAGAGTGTTCCAGACTAGATCCTGCCACTGGATCCACCCATGCACCCCGCAGTTTCTTTGTGACACCGTAGTGAATTCCATGTAAATATTCCAACTGGGTCCTTACACTGCTCCTAAACTCTGAGTATCTTCCAGTGATGCCTTAACCAATGTGATTAGAAAAGAATATCGGTCCAAGCTCCTATTTCACATGGATAAGAACATATAGGAAGAACTCAGACATCCAGATGCAGCCAGATTTGCCTTACACACATTGGCCCAGCCGGTGAATCCCTTATTCCTGTTGGCTAATGGGTTATGCCCAAAAGTAGAATAGTTACATTGAAGGGGTCTACTCACAGAGTGAGTGCTCAACAGTGGGAGGAAGGTGTTCAGTCTGGGCCTTTGTGTAGTACCTTTCACAATGAGTTTCCCCACATAGATCTATTAGCACTATTTGTGGAGTAAAGTGCTGTTCAGAACTAATAATGTATCAGAACTGGGTCTATAGCCATCAGTCCCAATAAGAACTCTCTAGATCCTTGGATGAAAAGGATTTAGCCCCAGATCAGGAAAGTCGTTTAGGCACTGAATTCCCACAAGAGGATCTGGGGCTAAGGGCAGAGTATGGGCCAAATCCTTAGCTGGTGAAATCAGCATAGCTCCATTGACTTCCTTGGAGTTATGCCAGTTTACACCTGCTGAGGATCTGGCCATGTTATTTTTAAACAACAAAATCTGTAGAGGCAGCAGGAAAACATACCCAGCAGCAACACCTGTGGCAAGTGGCAGGTATGTTCCAAAAGTTATTTAAAAGCTTGCTTAAAGGATGCGCTGCCTGCCAGATTTAATTTATTTTTAAAAGCCCACTCAAAATTTGATTTGCAAGTGCAAGCCCCCCATCTGCTTTCGGGCTTTATCTCTGGAGTTCAGGAACAAAACATATGTCTTGTGGTTAAAAAGAATTTGTTTAAATGGGTCATATGACCAGGTGATTAATAATCCCTGGACTCTGATTGTACTCATTATAATGATAACATATGGACCTGCAGTCCAACCCCAACGCATTGCTGTGAAAAGAGCTCATAAAATGGGAGATGAAAATTCCTGTGGTTTAGATTAAAGCAAATAGGTTGAGAAACTAACCACAAGCGAACTAAAATTTACTGCACAGTGAAATGAGCTTTTTGCAGCTATATTTATCTCTGTGGGTTTGTGTCTATGGCCAAAAACTTCAAAAACGGGTGCTCCGATCAAGGTGCCCATTTCCTTATTTAGGCCCTTAACTAAAGGGCCTGACTTTTGAGGTCTGAGAATAAGGATGATCTTGTGGTTAAAGCAGTGGGCTAGGAGGCTGAAAACCCACTTTCAGTTCCATACTCTGTGATCAGACTCCCTGAGTGACAGTGGGGAAGTCACATAGGTGAAGGTTTTCAAAACTAGGAGCCAGAAGTTAAGCCCCTCCTTGAGGCTCAAAAGAGCTGACCAATGGTCAATAGCTCCCATAGACCTACCATCAGACGGTAACAACGTTTTATGATTACTGAGCTGGGCTCGATGAGGAGCTATACTGAGGTAATTGAGAGCCCATCACCATTTATACTCAGTGGGTCTGATTCTGATCTCATCACACCTCCATAAATCTGGAGGAATTCCACTGAAAGCAATGGTATTTCTCTAGATTTATCTCAAGTATAATTGAGACAAGAATCTGACCAAGTCAGTTTACTCTACTTGAAAGTCTCTTCCTCCTTTTGAGTTCCATCACAGTTCTTCCACTGCAAATCCTCATTAACGCCTTTGGCTGCAGTAGAACTATTCCAGATTTCTGCCAGGGTGACTGACAGCAAAACCCTACCCCTAAAATTTACAATGAATTTCTCAATGGCATTTTGTTTAATGCAGTATTCGAATTCAAAGTGATTTATAGTATTTGCTTTCCTGACTCTCTGGCTGTGTATTAAAAAATGTTGTGAACTTTATTGCTTGGCAGATATGCAAAGCAGTTACTTAGGAGGAAATTCAACCTATTACAGAGATCTGTGATTATGTTATCATCATTTCCACTGCTTTATGTCTTCTCATTTCCCCAGTTCATAGTGGGAGTTTAAAGAGACAGAAATTTATTTGGTTGATTTTTAAGAACTAAGTTTGTTTCATGGCAGGAAATAATGAAACATTATTACTTCATGTATCCCCGGGGGAGATGGTGGAGTTGATCAGGTGTATGGTCCCAAGAGTCATAAAGGAACACAAAGCGGAACAGGTAACTGGTGTCATTTCAGCTTTGATCTGCTTTTCCAATGTTAACATCATGCTAATCTTTGGAGTGAGAGGTCAGTGAAAGGTTACAGAAGTTACTTGAAAAGGAAATCCTGTCTGTCTGCCTGTACATGTCTATGTAGGAGCATATGAAATATTGATGATGAAAAGCAAAAACTACATTTTCCCCTCATCTTGTTTAGACTCAGCTAGGCCAATTTTTGCCAAAGGTTATCTCGGTAGGTAATATTTTTACAGAGAACTTGGTGCTTCTCTGGGGGAAAAATGGGACACTTTTCAAATGAAAAGGGCCCGTTTTAGAGCAAAAGGGGGCTTCCAGTTGAGAAGGTGAAGAAGTTGGATTTTTACATGTTTTTGCTGTGGGGAAAAAATAAATTTTCTTTGGGGGTGAAATTGCAAAATGGGAAAAAATGGCCATTTCCCCCAAAGGTGGCTGGTGAGGGAGAGGGGAGAAATGGTGAACTTTTCAAAGCACTCATCATATCCTGAATGCATCTGTGCAAAGCCTGGGAAAGCTCAGTAGCTGGTGTTAACATAAAGTGCTAAACTCTCCAGATAGAGTGGTTTCTGTTTATAAGAAACTTTATTACTTTGCCTTGTAGAAAACTAAACATAAGCTCAATTAAACCTACTTACCTTGAAAGTGTCCAAATATTTATTGCTAGGATGCCTGTGAGGTTTATTACTTTTGCTTTCAGCCGTTCTTAAGTACTCACAGCCTCCCTTATCTACACATCCTACAATATCTTTAATTCCAAACGGAGGATACAGGCTTGAATTAGTTTCACCTCTTTTATGGAGCGGTGGTGATCTCTCTCAGCCCTGGTTGCAGGGAGATATTTGGGCTACTATAGGGTAGGCTGCGGCTATTTGGTTGAAGTAGCCTGCACCGTGGCACTCCCTCTGAGCCTTCCTTCTGTCTATCTCCATCCTAGTGCACTGTCTGCTAACGTGAGTGCAGTCCCCAGGAGTTGTCTCTTGCTGCCCACTTTGGGCTGTTAGTGTCATAAATTCCCTCCCTTCCCCAAGAGGCATCGTATTCATTAACTTAGAGGGTAATTTTATCTTGAGGGAGATGCCTTGAAAAATAAGGGCTGAGTGCAAAGATGCTGGCTTCAGATGTGGGTAAAGCATGTCTGAAAGTGAGGCGGCAGTTTTTTGATTGGACAGGATGTTTATACCGTTTGCCTACAGTGCAATCCAATAGTCTGAAAATGGAAACAGAAAGAGAGCGCACAGTAGATTTTTCCACTGGCTTCTTCATTATCATCACAAGAGGCAGACAGATGGGGACAATTTGATCAGCCGATGAAATGCTGTGCCAAGTTGGATTCCTTCATCTGCTCTGAAATATTACATGGCATATGGCAACTGGTATTTTCTGATGTATTCCTAAGATGGCATTGCGATGACAGCATCTCTGTGGTGAGAGATATAAAATGAAACAGGCTGTGTGGCCGAATTCCAGAGAGTAATTTGAATGAAAGTTTGGGCTGACCTCATCGCCAATCAGAAGCATGTCACTGAGATGGTTTATTAATGGGGTGAAGGATTGTGAGGCAGTTACTTATTTAAATAACATGGCCCATATGGTTATTTTTCACTATGCAAAGAGCTTTCTGCTAAACAGAGTGGTGGCTCCATTCCTGAGCAATGTGCCAAAGTAGCTATTTTTGCTGGGGAAATACTCCTGCATGGAAATTAGGGTAGTAATGAGAGCTGGGCAAAATTTTTCAGTGAGAACTATTTTCCAGGAAAAATACGCAGATTAAGTTTGACAGAAGCATTTTTAAAATATGTTGATTTCTGTGAATTATTTGGGTCAACAAAAACCCTACACAAATTCTGAAAGTCCCTAGGTTTCATTTCAACAGGGTTTAAGTTAATCAGCTGTTTGATTTGGAATGAATTTTCATTTTGAGATTATCTTCAATTTTATTTTTAAAAATTCCAAGGAATAAAGCTCAATGGAAACGAAACATTAAGTTTTGGGTGGAACAAAACATTTTGTTTGACCTGAAGTGAATTTTTAAAAAACTTTTCTGTCATTTTGACTGAACATTCTCAACCAGCTCTGCTGGTAAGTCTTGCTGAACAAGGCTGTGGGCATTTGGAGACATTGGCTGCTATAGTCAACAATTGCCTGGGGCATTTGGGCCATGTGGAAAGCTGGATCAGGTGCACTGCTTGTTTGTGTTCACAGCTATGCAAAAGCATGGTTGTATTGCTGTTCCTAGAGTGGGTCAGGAAATGATTTCCACTCTCCCCGCCTCCCGCCCCTCTCAAAAATTTTTTTGACAAAATTGAAAAGTTTTTCATTAAACTCTATTAAAATAAATCCCAACTTGATTTCTTTTCCCAGGTTTTGATAACTGAACGTTTTGGATGAATTTTGTTTGGGAAAATGTGTATTGTAGTCTGAGAGCTAGTTTTGACAAACTTCTGACCAGCTGTGTTGTTACCCTGTTCTCACCCTCTCCATGCACCCATACATGCGTACAGTTTTTCATCCATTTCTTGGGTCTTGTGTTATAACACAAATTTACAATCTTTTGAGGTCGACATGTCCTGTGTACTATAATACAAATACCTCATCATCATGGCAATAATGAAGTAGAACTGTCAGCTCCCATTGATTCCCATAGCGACTCAGTGGGGACTGCTCTCCCAACCACATAGTCAGTGTTCAGAGGAGTAATAGCCCCCTCCCTTGTACCCACTTACCTCTTCCCGCCCCCGCCTGTATGGGAAGAGCTGTGTGCTTTCCTCCAAGCGGGGACACAGCTCTTCTCTATAGCAGGAAATACACGTGGTACATGTATTGACAGTCCTGGACATTGAATGCTGACACTGACCCACAGAACAGATCACACCCATGCAAGCAATGCCCTGCCAAAGTGACCCAGTTCTGCCCTGGGGTGAGCAGATAACTCAGTCTCCATGGTCCATACAATCCTTGTTGTCGAGACTTCCAATGACAGAGCCAATTTGTCCCAACTGTAATGGTGGTTTTTATGATGTGGGTGCCTGTCCACTAGGAAGGAGATGGTGTCCCACCAGTTCATTTCAGTGCACTCCATCGATGTACCACAGCTCTATGCACTACAGAAAGACCTGAGAGGAAGGCAGAAAGATCCCATCGAGAGCCTTCAGGTGGATGGATATTCAGTGCCAGACCAACCTACACTGGATTGGAGTCAGTCACTAGAAGTGGAAGACTTTACTGATCCAGGCAGTCCCCCACCTCCATCTTGGGTACTTTAATGTCCTTCCCCTACCCCCTATTGTAGGAATGGAATCTTTCACTCTTTTTTAATGTGTATTTCTCCTCACAACAGCCCTGGAAGCAAGGCAGGGATATTAACCCCGTAGTATAGAATATGAGTTTCCCCTAGTTCTCAAGGGGGTCTGTGGCAGAGCAAGGAACTGAGTCTCTGAACCCCCAGCTTCTTGCTTTAACCACTGGACCATCCTTCCTCAGGCTTTTTCTTACAAGCCGGCATCTCTTACATTTCCCTAATATCTCACTTCAGGAGGCTTACTGAGGCCCCTTGATGGCATCAAAGCACCAAGGTGCGGGTGGGGGAAAGCTCCATGACTGTTGTTAGGCAATGAGCAGCATTCATCCTGCATGGCTGTCAGATTCCTTCTTTAAGAAAAAACCATTATCCATGAGAAAAACACAGCACAGGCCCATATGGCTCCTAGATGACAGCAAGTTGAATATCTATCTATAACTTAATATAATGGGGGGTAAAAAGGGAGGAAAGTTTCATATCCAGGCTGTATAGGGTTCATCAAAAGCAAAAAATAGTGCTCTGCAGATAAACCCGTCCATTACACAGGCTGCAAATGGAATTTTTAAGAGTTAACAAGCCTGGGTTACACTCAGAACTCTGTATCTAATTCACAAAGGAAGAAAGGGGTTTTCTGCCTTAAGTTGGGCTCAGTAATAAATTCCCATGTCCTATAAACTCACCACATCTAATCAGGCAAGAGTTCCTTCCTTTCCTTGGTTATTTTGCTTAGAGTCCTAGCTCACTGGGCAATAGGGCACAGAGGAACTTGGCAACTTGTCTTATCAGCTAATTCTGGTGTACTGATCTTCATGGAATAATACCTCCTGGAAACAGACTCCTTGTTTCTATTAAACTGGGCTTTTTCACCGAGTGAACAGGCTGGAGAAGCTGAGTAAGGCAAAGGAGTTTTCTTCTATAGATTTTGCAGTTCCCCCAAGAGACAAAGTGTATATTTCTTAATATGATTGCATTGTGGTGTTACATTAATCACATATTGCCTAGAACAATGACACTAAGGACCCAATCCTTCCACCCATTGAAGTTACTGGCAAAGCTCCAGTGAGTTCAGTGGGACCAGGATCATGAAAAGATGGGGGTTGCCATACCAACTCTAAGAGAATAATTAATTAAGGTGAGCTATTATCAGCAGAAAAAAGCTTTTTTTCTCCTAGTATAGCAACCCCCATCTTTTCATGTTCTCTGAGTATCTATATCTATATATCTATCTTCCTACTGTATGTTCCACTGTATACATCTGATGAAGTGAGTTTTAGCCCATGAAAACTTATGCCAAAATAAATTTGTTAGTCTCTAAGGTGCCACAAATACTCTTTGTTCTTTCTACTGCCTGAACTACTCACCTCTCTTATTTACACCAATAACATCTTCGTCATCAGATAGACTTCTGTGCAGTGCTGTGGAGCAGTCAGTGGTCTTGGGACATGGTAGGTGCCAGTGACATAAGGAAAGGTAGGAATGAGATCTTGGAAACCAAATGTAGGCTTCTAGGTAAGAGATTAAAGTCTAGGACCTCCATGGTAGCATTCTCTGAAATGCTTCCAGTTCCACACACAGGGCCAGTTAGACAGATATAACTGCAGGGTCCCAATGCATGGATGAGACAATGGTGTTTGGAGGAGGGATTTGGGTTTATTAGGAACTGGTGAACTTTCTGGGAAAGGAGGAGCTCATACAGGAAGGATGGGCTCTACCTAAACCAACATGGAACCAGATTGCTGGCATGTAAAATTAAAAAGATGATAGGTGAGTTTTTAAAGTAAAAAGCCACCAAGTATGGAGAAACACAGAGGTTCCAACAGAAACGTCTCTTAGGGGAGGATTTATTAAAGGGGATAATCTATATCCTAGTAAAGAGGGGGGGATGGAAGTTGATAAAGTACAGATGGGAACTGAAAAGAAACAGACAAACAAAAAAGAGCCCCATTCAATTACATCACGTGAAGGTAGACAACTCAATACTGGTAAATGTTATAAGTGCTTTTTCACAAATGCTAGAAGTCCTAAATACTAGGATGAGTGAACTTGAGTGCCTGCTATTAAATGAGGATATTGCTATGATAGGCATCACAGAAACTTAATGGAACGATGATTATCAGCGGAACACTGATACCAGAGTACAAAATATATAGGAATGACAGAATAGATCGTACTGGGGGATGGGGGTGGAGATGGTACTATATTTGAAAGAAAGCATCTAGTCAAATATACAACAAAATGTTAAATGAATCAAACAGTGCCATAGTATCTCTATGGATAGAAATTCCATGTTTGAATAATTAGAGCACGGCAGTCGGAATATACTACTGGCCACCTGACCAGGATGTGGCGATGATTGTGAAATGCTCAGGGAGATTAGAGAAGCTACAAAACATAATAATGGGAGATTTCATCTATTCCCACATTGAGCTGGGTATATATCACTTGAGGACAGGATGCAGAGAGAGAATTTCTAGACAGTCTTAATGCCTGCTTTGTGGAGCAGATAGTCCTGGAACCCGTAAGGGGAGAGGCAATTCTTGATTCAGTACTAAGGATGTGGTCTAAGAGGTGAATTTACCTGAAATGCTTAGTAATAGAAACCATAATGTAACTACATTTAACATCCTCGTAGGGAGGGAAATATGAAGGAAATCTACCACAGCAACATTTAACTTCAAAAGGGGGAACTACACAAAAATGAGGAGGTTTAGTTAAACAGAAATTAAAAGGAACAGTCACACAATGAAATGCTTGCAAGCTGCGTGGAAACTATTTAAAAATACCATAACAGAGGCTCAAACTAAATGTATACTCTCAAATAAAATAAAAAACCAATAAGAGGATGAAAAGAATGCCAGCATGTTGAAACAGCAGAGTGAAAGAGGCAGTTAGAGGTAAGAATACTTCCTTTAAAAATTGGAAGTCAAATTCTACTGAGGAACTCTGGTAAATCAGATATAAAAATACAATTAGGCATGCCAACAAGAATTTGAAGAGCAGCTAGCAAAAGACACAAAAACTAACAACAATTTTTTTTTTTTTAGTACATCAGAAGCCTGAAGCCTGCCAAGCCATCAGTGGGGCCGCTGGATATTTGAGGTACTAAAGGAGCACTCAAGGAAGACAAGGCTGTTGCTGAGAAGTTAAATTCTTTGCATCGGTCTTCACTGCAGAGGCTGTGAGGGAGATTCCCACACCTGAGCCATTCTTTTTGGGTGACAAATCTGAGAAACTCTTCCAGATTGAAGTATCAGTAGAGGAGGTTTGGGAGCAACCTGGTAAATTAAACAGTAATAAGTCACTGGGACCAGAGGGGATTCACCCAAGAGTTCTGAAGGAACTCAAAAATGAAATTGCAGAACTACTAACTGTGGTATGTAACCTATAACATAAATTAGCCTCTCCACCAGATGACTGGAGGACAGCTAATGTGATGCCAATTATTTTAAAAAGGCTCTGGGGATATCCTGGTGTGCTTCTGGGGCATTCATTTACTGTACCGCTTAAAATAAGGGCTGTGACAAAGTCACCATGTAGCCCTAGAGGAGCAATCATTGTGCTCAGTACAAGTTTGACGTGACTGGATGTGGAGTGAAATGATGAGTAACTCTGAGGTCCGTTTTATTAATTAACACTCTTGAGGACAGAGCAGGTCATGTGCAATAGATGCTTAAGAGCACACACAATATCAAAACAAACCTAATAAGGACCATTGAATTTTCAAGCTGTTGCCTGCTGAATTTCCTTCATTAGCAAATGCTCCAGTGCCCTCTTTCCCTTACTCTAACTAACTAAATACCAGTGCATTCACCAGGAACCCTGCAGCAATATGACGTAGCAGTAATATGGCAGCACTTTTCTTCTGAGCCTACTCAGAGCATTTTATGATCATTAATGAATCCTGCCTCACAATAGCTCTGCAGGGATGGTATCACTAGATGAAATTTATAGATGGGGAAACTGCCCCACACAGATGTGAAGTGACTCATACAAAGCAACAGAGCTGGAAATAGAAATCAGAACGCCTGTCTTCCCATACACTGCTGTAACCAGACTGCTGTAGACAGACTTATTCCCATCAGAAAGCAATGTGCACGTTTGGGGTGGGGATAAACTTTTGGTGAAGGAAAGAGGTTTTAGTTCCCAGCTTCCAAGGGATTATTAGAGTCTGTGACGGAGTCAGACCAGAAGGATATAGGAGAGTGCTGGAAGGCAGGTATATTAGTCTGAGGATGTGCAGGTCCCTGTTCCCTGGATAGCCAAACAAAGGCTACTCCAGGCCAATCAAGACACCTGGGGCCAATTAAGAACCTTCTAGAAAGGAGTAGAAACAGCTAGCCTAATTGGGACACCTGTAGCCAATCAGAGACTGGCTGAAACCAGATAAAAACCTCCCAGTTAGTCAGGTGGGCTGTGGGTGTCAGGAGCTGTGGAAGGAAGTTATGCTGTTGGTGAGACTAAGTGGTGGACAACATATCATACTGAAGGAAGGAGGCCCTGAGGTAAGGGTGAAGTGGAGTTTGAAGAAGCGGGGACTGCTGTGGGGAAGTAGCCCAGGGAATTGTATTGTGTTTTATGCCTAAAAGGTCAGCCATCTTAGCTGATACTATTAGGGTCCCTGGGCTGGAGTCCGGAGTAGAGGGCGGGCCCGGGCTCCCCCCTTTTCCATCTTCCATACTGGCCTGTGATGAAGGTAACTCACTAGGTGGTGACTCTTGCCAATTATACTGAGAAAGGGAGGTCACTCTGGGGCCTAGATGAGTTTCTGAGGCCCCTAAATCTGCCAGGAAGCGCAGGACCCACAAGTACAGACTTGGAGCTTTGTCACAAGTCCTAATGTATGTGTGCATCTGAAACACTAGGACAAACACCTTGACAGTGTCTCTTTCAAGTCAAAGCCCTACGTAAGAGAAATTCACTGATGTATATTTTTGTCAAAGCTCTTCTCTGTTATGGTATGCACAGTAGCCTACAGAAGTTAAGAAGTTAATGGGGGAAGCAGGCATTAGATGGAAAGATCAAATACATCAGCTCATAGCCAAAGGGATGAAAACGATACGGCACCTGAAAGTGGCAATAAATGTAAAATGCTTATCTCTCATTTCAGATGTATGATTAACTGTTTCTAAATATACTGTGAACAATAAAGGGGAAAAATGCAGATGGCTGTAATGCAGTCAAAATGTTTCACAAATTCTGACTGAACCGCCCATAAAAGCAGGACTCTGGGGCTCTTAACCATGGAGGACACATTTTCTCTTTAAGGCTGAAGAGAAAAATAAAGATGTAGAGGTTTATAAATAATTGTTATGATAGGTTTCAAAGATAAAAGATAGTAGTGGGTATAAACCAAAGCAATGAAATGGGAAGGAAGAATTATTGGGTGGCTCGGGGAATAGAGCATTGGGGAGCATGGGGAATAGAGCAGCATTGAAATTCCATTAGAAGTCCCTGCGCTTCTTATTACTCATGTTTTATTATGTCAGTGCTCGAGGGACGACCAAGAATGAGGCCCGATCCTGCTAGGCGTTGCATGAACACAAAGTAGCAGAGGAGGGTTCCTGGCCCTGAAGAGTTTATAATCTAAATAGAAGAGACAGAGACGCGGTGGGGGAAGAGGTAGAACACGCAAGCAGAGTGAATAGTATGATGGCTGCAAATAGCATGTTGGTGCCACAGTTTTGTGGTGGTGGGAGTTTATTTAAGACAGCAATAATCAGCTACATGGAAAGAAAAAAGGAGGGGAAGAAGGATTGAAGGGGATGGCAGGGTAGCAAAGTATAAAATGGGCAGGTGTGGAGCGAAACTGAGGAAAAGAGACTGGGGATGGGGAGAGATGGAGCAAAGAGTCAAGCAGCACAGGGCAAAGAAAGTCTAGTCAAAACTATAGAAAGTTCTTTGAATATCCAGAGGTCCCTGCTTTGGCTGCTTCTGTCTCTAATGGCTGGGGCATCTGGCTGGCTTCTCTGTATGCAGATGTTTTTATTTTCCTTTCTTTCCCATTCTGAAGCAGTGCTTTGTAGAGCACAGCGTTACGGTTGCAGAGATTCCAATCTCACCTGTCCATAGAGCCTTTGATCTCTCGATAGCTTGTTTGCAACTGTTATTTCACAGCGTGGATCTCTCCTGCATCTCTCTGGGCTGATGAGTCTCATCAGATGGAAAGCAGCTTGTTTAAAATATTTTTAAATCGACATTTTCAGTTTGTTGCAGCCAAATACTTTGACATTTGCATTTATATTGATAATGATAACACTTTGCACTTCTGTAGCACCTTTCATCTCAGGACACCAAAGGGCTTTGCAAACGATTTAGCTTTTCGACACCCCTCTAAAAATATTTCGCAGGCAGAGAAAAAGAGATAATGAGAGCCTGATCTTCCGCGGCCCCTCACTTTGCAATGTTTGCACACACTTTGCAATGGTGTTAATGTGCTACAGAGCTGGAATTCTCCACTCGGCGGCATGGCAGTATATGGTGCTCCTATTGGACAGGGATCACCGACTTGGTGAAGCAGCAGAGAACAGAATCAGAGATTAAAAGGGCCATCAACAACGTGATGGCCTTTTGCGTGTTTTGAACGAGGTGGTGGGGAAAGCGGTGCTGCAGTTTATCCCAGTTCAGTCACCGATCTGGGAGCACAAGCTTTCTGGAGGCTCTGGGCCTGATTCTCAGACCTATTTATGCCACTCTGGCAGTGGAGAGTGACCAAAAAGTGGGTGTAACTTACTCCTACTCAGAGACCACTTTACACTTCAAGTACAGTGTATCAAGGCTGTGGTGTCAATGAGAATTCAGGCAACAGACTCCAGCTGTGTGCTCAGCTGCCAGGATTTTCAGAAGGCAGCTATTGCTGTGTCCGCCTGTTACAAAATGCCCCAGGGTCCCTATGCTGCTCTGGGCTCCAGGTTATTAGCAGTAAGTCATGTGGGATGAACCACTGGCTGGTAGGAAGAACCCAGCCAGACCCTGGTGTGACATCTTGCTCAGGTCACCCACTGAGTTACTGCTCTGCCTCAGCAAGAGTGAGCTTTGCTGCTGCTGCTAAGATCTGGGTCAGCGCCCTGACGCACCAGCTTGTCTGCCTTGCCTGCAAGCTCTTCAGGATTCAGTCAGCCCAAACCTTGCCTTGCAGTGAATTCCAGTTCCCGAGCACCCCAATGACGTCCTTCTGCAGCATTCAATCCCTCTCACTGGACACTCAGAGAAATTAAGTTCGCTGCCTCCAAAAAAGCAGAGAACACATCAGCCGGGAAGGTTAGCTGAAGACCTATATTTCACTTCAGTACAATCTTTGTCTAAGCAGTTTCTCACCTATAGTCAGCTCCCAGAGACCTGAACTACCTTGGTTGAAGGACCCACATTTCTCCGATGTCAAGAGCTCTGGCCTCTTTAGCCCCTCAGATGATGGATGCCAAAATGATATTTCCCAACGTCCATTTGATTAGTTTCCAGAGCTAGGAAAGCTTCCCAGCAGTACAGCCTCCTTTCCCCGTCATGGTTGTTAAGTGATCCCCACTTCCTACTTTAATACCTTTGTGTATTTTTTGTGTAAATGACTTTCCATTGTTCCTGTCCTTGGCTCGCTCAATTTACATTGGAGACACAAGCAGGTAAAACTAGCACTGGACAGGGCTTATGCACAGCCTGGCAAACACATTTTAGGAGCAGATTTCCAGCATAGATCTAGAATTCTTTATACTTCCCCTGTACATACATCACACAATAATAGTAATGACTAGTGTGTTATCAGTTTGCATGTGATGCCTTACTTGAGACCTCTTAGATACAGATTATGACAGTAGTGAGTTGGGGCAATGAGTGTGTCAGCCTGTTGTGAGTTATGTTATAGTGTGCCCTTAGCCAGCTGACATTGAGGGGCTCCTGGGCTCACACCAGGGAACATACATGATGCCAGAAATGACAGCACTGCTTGGAGGGGTGGGGGTGATTCCTCACATATTTCTGCTATATCCACTCCTGCCAGCGGCAGAAGAACTATTGCAGGAAGAAAGCTATGGAGTTACTGCCCCCTACTTTGACCCCAAAACTGATATGTTTCAAATAAAAATACAATGAGATATCCAGTGTCAGAAACATCTAGAACTAGTAAACAGCACAGAAACCTAGGCATACATATGTGATTTGCAAATGAATCCTGGAACAGGAGATGAAACAGCTATGGAAAACAGTGTCCTCTTGATACAGCCTTGCTAAGACCCAGTTAGTGCATCCAATAGTCCACTTGCTTTTGGAAACTTGCCTAAGTCACATAGTGAGTTAGTGGCAGAGGGGAAAACTCTTCAGGCCATTACTTTTACTGTAGAGCATGCTTCCTGTCAGTATGAAAATACTGTATATGATGCTGGCAAACCAAGCACCAGCTCTGACCAAGGCCTAGGCATCAGCTGAGAACTGGCAGACTCACTGCTGGAAGCCAGGCCAATTCACTTGTGTATTAGCATAGATGAAAATGATTGTTAACTGTATAAGAATGTATTTGATGTTTTAAACTTCATGAAAAGTAATAGTATTCTGTATGCATTGTTTTCACTTCTCCGTCTCCTGTTAGAATGTAATTATAAACATTTGCGTTGTATAGAACCTTATAACTAAGTAACTCATCAAATGAGAAAGAAGCCTAGTGTGATGCAAATGAAGAACTTTAATAGACAAGTGCTAATTCTTCCGCATTGGAAGGCAAATGGTCGTTGAGTGTGATGATCAGAGTTCAAAGACTCTAAATGCACTCTTCTCTCTCTCTCTCTCTGCCCTTAAAGAAAGAGCTCACCTGGGTAGTTATCCTGCCAACTTGTTTACTATGAGAAGAAGCTATAAGTATGGACATAAATAAAGATTCTTCATCTCTGGATGGTTTGGATTCTAACAGGGCAGACTAACCGAATGAGAAGACAGAGATCCCCAGAGTTATTTTGGGTAGTCCTGAGAGACTTTGGGGAAACTGGCAGATTATTCCATCTCTGCTATCTTTTGAAATTAGAGACTATTCACCTGTACATATGCTTTAACCTACTTTAATCTCGCAGCAATTCTTATTCCCTTTTCTTAGCTAATAAACCTTTAGTTAGTTTACTACAGAATTGACTACTAGCATTGTCTTTGGTGTGAGATCTAGGATGGGAATCGATCTAGGTGAGTGACAGCTCTGTTAGGACTGGGTGTAACCTGGTATATTCATGATATTTTATGTAAATGACTATTTATCACATAGTCCCTCTTGCCTGGGTGGCAAGACAGATTGGAGAGTCTAAGGGGACTGTCTGTGACTCCATGGTAAGACAAGTTATCATGTTCAGGAGTTCACATTTGGTACTGGCTTGGTGAAATCTAATTATAGAAAATACCACCAAGTCTGCCCTGCTTTTGATAGTCTGCCCTGAGGTTGGCACTCACAGCCATGAGCCACTCCAGACAGTGTGACAATTTATGGCACTCGCAGTTGCCTTCATAGCTTTCAGGAGCAGATCAGCATTCCAGAAAGTGACAGGCGGGCAGCCTTTCTGAATAAGGGTGCAGTGGGGACATAAAGCTGATCTAATTATGACTATAATGCTCAGTGGATAAGCCTATCACACGCCTCTTTAATTTTTATATCAGATAAATCCCGAATCACACAGATAAAAAGTATAACACCACAAATAAAAATGTGATTTCCATTTTCATGTCCTAGCCAATAGTCTGACTAAGGCTGTAAGGACATTTAAGTGGTGGGGAGAGGGAAGGAGGGTGCAAGTCTTTGGTAGGAGGAGTTTATTTAAGATAAGTGTGGCTTGGTACTGAAAAGCAAAACTGCCTGCGTTCTAAGAGGAACATAGGGATTGGCAGGCTGGATTGGACCAGGGCATCCATATGGGCCAGTAGCCTGTTTCCAATAGTGACTTGTACCAGCTGCTTCAGGGAAAGGTGCGAAACCACTGTTGTAGTAAGTTATGAGATAATCTACCCCGAGGGGAAGTTTCTTCCTAGCACCCATTAGTTAGATGTTGCCTTGTCCCTTGAAGTATGAGAAGAGTGACATGACTAATAGCATGACCTGTTCTGGAGAAGATACCAGGTCATGAAACAAAATGCAGCACTGATAGCCAGGGCTGGCGCAAGCACTAGGCGACCTAGGTGGTCGCCTAGGGCAGCAGGATTTGTGAGGCGGCAATTTGGCAGTAGTTCCTCCGGCGAAACATGGCGTGGGGGTGGGGGGGGGGACAGGCAGGGTGGCAGTCATCAGGATAGCAGTCAGGCATCCTTTGATGGTGTTTCTGTGGGAGGTCCGCCGGTCCCACGGCTTTGGTGGCATTTTGGTGGCATTTTGGTGGCAAGTAGACGAAGCTGCGGGACCGGGGGACCTCCTGCAGGCGTGCTGCCGCAGGCCACCTAGGATGGCTAAAAAGCTGACGCTGCCACTGCTGATAGCAAAGACTTCCTGGAGACTTTCCAAGGCATATTTGTCATAGTTTTCATTGAGTCAGTGCTTTGTGGGCATGCAATTTCACCTGAGCTTTGAGGCACTGTCTGAGCAGAGGAGGCCTGACTGCACTATTCCAGGTCATCAAGAGACTCTTCACAGAGAAACAATAATTCTAGCTCTATTATTCATGGCTTCCAGGGCATTAGAATCCTTCTTGTGAGGGACAGAATGATCCTTCTTAAGGAACGGGGGCTGAGAGGAATGGGGAGCAGGCCAGCCAGTGAGGAAGTGATCCAGATGGAGATTTCTGAAACTCACCAGTTTCACCTGCACCCTCCCTTCCTCACAGCTTGCCCTATCTCTGCACCTTGTTGTCTCCTGGAGAAGCAGCTGCCTGCAGTTCACCTCTTCACTCTAATCCGCTTTCCAGGGAAACCATGAATCCTTCCCCCTCTGCTTGGAATCTTTGTGGGCAGTGGGTGTCTAATGCACCCGAACATTCAAAGAGACCCTCTGGTGTAGCTGCTACACCATCCCAGCCTAAGTCCACTGAGAGTCTTGTTATGGGGGAGAAGGGAAGCCAGGGGCTACTTACCTGTTCCACCACACCTGGCCCAAGGAGTAGGAAATGGTCCTCCCTTTATGGCAGCCGCCAGCTGAGGAGCAGGTCCAAAGCATATTGAAGTCAATGGGTCTCTCTCTCTGCCCTTAAAGAAAGAGCTCACCTGGGTAGTTATCCTGCCCTTGACCTTAGTAGACTTTGGATTAGGCTCTGAATGAGTCTAGGGGCCTGAGGAATTCCCTAGCTTGTCTATAGACAGGATGCAAGGGAAGGAAAGATATGAGCTTCCCCAGAGCCAAATTAAAAGAGAAGGGGAGTCCCTACCTCCTCCCTGCAAAGGTCATCTTAGCATCACTTAGTGATGGTAGAGCTTAGCATCCAAGTATCTCCAGTCACTTTGCTTTGTACAAATGGGGAAACTGAGGCACAGAAAAACAAAATTACTTGCCCAAGGCTGCACAGCAAGTGTGTCAGTGATGGATGAAGGAAAACCAACTCTTCATATGAAATGCTTCTGAAGGCTGCAAATTTCCTAAGAAGAATGTAGATTCCTTAGATTGTACATTTTTTCGAGCAGGGACTGTCTTTTTGTCCTGTGTTTGTACAGTGCCTAGCACAATGGGGTCCTAGTCCATCACTGGGCCTTGTAGATAATACCAAGAGAAATAAGAAATAACATGAAGAGCAGAAGAATAAGTTTATGAGCATCTTATCTACGGTACGGCAGAGCCAGGCCAGACCTGACCTGTTTTCCACCCACCTACCTAAATAGATACATACGCTGGGTACATGCTGCTTCCTTTCGTACCAATGTAATGCTATTGATTTCAGTGGGGAGGCACCACTTTAAGGGAAGTCTGAATGGGCCCTAATGAACAATCAAGGAAATGAAATGATACATGATAGTCCATAATGGCTGGAAAAGTGGGAGGCCATTAGGGGCTGCTGTGCCAGTTATTATATGGAGACATGGTGATAGATTGGACCGATATGTAAAATAAAATAAGCCAGAAATTCAGATTTATGACAGGAATCCCAGCTTGACACTCCAGTCTTTATTCCTGTGGGTCCTTTGATTTTTTCCCCCAGCACTGCGAATTAGGGATGAAATATGAGTCATAATTTTTTGCCTGAATTTCCCTACCCTTCTAAGTCAGGTCCTTAATATGACCTTAATGTATTATTTGATGGTTTGATACATGATGCAGTTACTGGGCAATGATTAACAGTGGTTTGCTATGACAATGCAGGAGGTGTCTTTAATCTTTGCAGACTTGGCTTTCAGATGGGAGGTGAGCTGGTAACAGATCCCTTAGTATAGGGATTGGAATCCCACAATTCACCTGGGGCGTGGTCTCTGAGCCAGTCCTAGAATGTACAGAGGCAGTCAGAGATTGACAATGAAAACATGCTCTAGCATTTGATACCATTGATGGCAGACGTTAGATTCACTGCAATTACCCACTCGCCTTCAGAACTACTCTGACACAAGCCCCTGAAGCATTCCTCTCCTGCGCTGCAGGAGTATTAGATTTCTGAGAGTTAACGGGAGGTGAAGCCGATAACTGAAAAAAATTGTAGTCCTCATTAAAGCCATTGGCTGAGTTTGTGTTCAGGCTGGAAACAGAGGCGAATTATGGTTCTGTGGGGCCCTGGGCCAGAGCAAGTGGGGTCCCTCCCCACCCCTTCTGCCTGCAGTCTGCTCCAACCCCCTCCTCAGTGCTCCTGCTGGGGAAATGGGGCCGGGGAGTGCTAGGCAGAGCGGGGCCAGTCCCTGTGCCTCGACCTTGTTCTCTGGCAGGAGTGCCGGGTGGAGCGGGGTATGGGACGGGGGTTCCCATTTTTCTGGACCCCCACTAATTGTTTGGGGCCCTTGGGCATGGGCCCAATTGGCCCAGTGGCTAATCCACCACTAGGTGAAAAATTCCTTCCCTGAATCTAGAGGGGGAAGTTGCTTGGAATGGTCCCTCTTGTAGTTTGTCTTTTGCCCAAAGTCTCACTATGTATGTATTGCTCTTAGGTATTCTTGCGGCCTCCATCCTATCATCTGAGCGCCTTGCACTCTCTAAAGTATTCATCCTCACAACCCCACTGTGCCGTTGGGGAGTGCTATCATCTCCATTGTACAGAGAGGGAACTGAGGCACAGAGATTAAATGACTTACACAGGAAGTTTGTAGCTGGCCAGTGATTTGAATCAGGATCTCCCAGCCTAGCACTGTAACCCTGCACCATCCTTCCTCCCTGTAATGACTGGAAGAGTGGATGGCTATTAGGTGCTACCGTGACAACTATTATATGGAGAGACAGTGATAGATTGGACAGATACATGCAAATAAAGTAAACCAGAAATTCAGGACTACTGCCCTGCAAGACGTGAGGACAGAACAAGGATCTAAACCCTCAATAAGCCTCCTGCTAGCACTGCTTTTTAAGGTGTATTTATTTTTTAGTTGTAGCAAATATTTCAGGTGACAGTCGACCAGATTCAGTATTTGGAGAATACAGGAACCCAGTTTCCATAGAGAAGAGCTCAGCTCATAGACACTGCCCTGAACTTTTATGTTCAACTGGCTGTATGTGCCCCTTTAGAGAAACTGGCATTCAAACTGCTCTATGTGGGCAGATTTCTTTGCCTGCTTGGAGCCCCACTGAAGTCAATGGAAGTCTGCCCAAGGGGAGCAGTTTACAGACATGAGTCACCAGGACTCTGATAAAAAATGACCTGCATTTAGTGGTGACTAGAAAATGCTATTTATTAATTATTGTTATCTGTGCCCAATAGCACCTAGAAAATCTGAGGTGCTGTACAAACATAACAGGTGGACGTGATAGTTACAAACATCTCCCTGCTTTCTCTTTTACAGATCTCTCTGACCAGAATCCAGGCCTCATTTTCATGGGCCACTCATCTAACTGGAAAGTGAGGGAGTTTGTTTTCAGTCCAGATTTTCAAAATCAACAATCCGTAAAAGTCCACACCGCTGACCTAATGTTTACCCAGTGATGCCAAGGCGGCTGGCCCAGCGTGGAGTGGTGGCAGCTTCGGTGCTGTCCTTCAGAATACTCAGCTGTGCACTAGATATGGGCAAACCCAGCACAGCTTCCAGCTAGTGCTAGTGCAGCGTTTGAAGCTATTGCAAGATGCTTTAAGATTTGGTTTAAGGGCTGGGCTCTGGTCCCCCAGCGACCCTGGGTTCGGGAGATGGGGAAAGGAGGAAAAAGCAGAGACTTAGGTGAGTTTGTTTCTTTCACTGCATGACCTGACAGCAGACTTGTGGAACATTGGGCAGCATGGTACAATGGTTAGGGCATTGGATTGGGAATCAGAAGACACAAGGCATGATTCTCTGCTTACTTGTGAATTTATAGAGTTTTCAAGCTAGAAGGACCCATTGTGATTATCTTATTTGGTCTCCTGTATAAACAGGACAAAGAATTTCCCACAGACATAAATCCAGAGTGACTCCAGAAAAGTCACCGACATTATATCAGCATAGAACCAGTCCCTAGACGTTGGCTGTGCCCTGGGCTCACTGTGCGACACTGAGGAAATCACTTCACCTCTCTGTGCCTCCGTTTCCCCATCTGTTAAATGGGGATAATAATTCATACCCAGCTTTGTGAAACACCTTGATCTCTGTGGATAAAAAATGCTACATAAATGCAAAGATTTAATTAGTATTGATTGCTGCTATTATTGTTTCCAGCATCCCAGGATAACATTCCTGCCTCTGCTGCTGGAAAAAAGTGTAAACATGATGATTTCCACCATTTACCTTTCCTTTCTTTACGTCCAGATATGTGAAAAGATCTGAAACTTTTTTTCTCTTGGGACATGGGGTGACCTGGAGAAGGTGAAAACCCAAGGTCTATTGTATAAAAAATGAGGAAAGATGATTCAGTGGTTAGAGTGCTTGCCTGTGCTGTGGGAGACCCAAGTTCAATTCTTGCTCTGTCACAGATATCCTGTGTGACCTTAGACAAGTCACTTCACCCCAGATCCTCAAAGATATTTAGGCACCAAATTCCGATTGAAATTGATGCTAGTGTGAATTCAGTGTTTGTAATCAATGGGCGTTTGATAGCTAAATACCATTGAGGATCCATGCCTCAGTTTCCCCATCTGTTAAGCAGGGATAATAGCACTGCTCTATCTCATAAGAATGGTCATACTGTCAGACCAATGGTCCATTTAGCCCAGTATCCTGTGTTCCAACAGCAGCCAATGCCAGGTGCCCAGAGAGAATGAAGAGAGCAGGTGTAATCATCAAATGATCCATCCGCTGTTGCCCATTTCCAGCATTTGGCAAACAGAAGCTAGGGAAGGTCAGATCATGGGGTTGTGTCTCTGACCATCTTGGCTAATAGCCATTGATGGACCTCACAGAGTGCTGTGAGGAAAAATATGTTAAAGATTGTGAGGCACTCACATACTGTTGTAATGGAGGGCCAAATAAGCACCTAATAAAACAGGAATTGTGCCAGCACAAAAACAGAAGCTCCAAAATGAAGGGTGAGGATGAGTCGATGCTGGCAATCGCAGGAGGGAGTGGCAAAACCAGAAAGCCCGAGATACCAAGGACTTGACCGAGAAAGTTGATTTCCCAAGAGCATGGCTGGCAAAGGGGAAGGGAGCGGAAAGCTGGCTTCGATTGTTTTCTGCCTGCGGTTCAACAGACGAGAAATGGCAGCCTTTACTATTAATCTCCTGCCCTTTGTGAATCTTTAGATGAAGCCTTTGAGTAAATGAAGAAGGATCAGGAAAGGTCTTCATCACTCTTTCTTTCATTGTGATGGGCTCCCAGTTCCTGGAGTAAATGAAAACCATCCCAAACCACAGTCTGCTCTGCTTTGGAACCACAGCGTAAGGCAGCACAACATAAATTATAAACCCATTTTGCCATGAACCTGTCGTCTTATCTTAACTCATGCAAAGCTGGCTGGATCACAGCCTTGGTCGCATTAATCTCATCCTAAATGTCTTAAACATGTTCTCTCTCTTTTCTATATATATATATAATTTCAAACCCCCTCATCTTATTTGGGATAATATGGTAATAAGGTTTTTTTGATACATAGAGCTTTGAAGTTTTTAAATACAAACTCCAGTGCTGTTAGCAAGGGAGAAAACACACTCTATCCTGGGAGAAACTTTAGGAAGAGTAAACACAGATAACACAATGCCTGGCTTAGCATCTGATTACCATTATTTCTGTCGCGTTAACATCTGAAAGATGTAAGTCCAGATCCTCAAAAATATTTATGTCTCTAACTTCCATTAATTTTAGTGGAAGTTAGGAGGGTAAATATATTTTGAGGATCTGGGCCCCAGTCCTGGACCAAAACCCCAAAGTGCTAGATGCTGTACAAACACAGACCAAAACGACTGTCCCTGTCCCAAATAAATTACAATTTAAATATAAGATAAGAGACAACACCAGGTTACAGACATAGATGGGGGAGGGCAAGGAAGTAATGAGATTGATACCATGGTGCTTGGTGCTTGCTAGATAGATTCGATTCAGCAGAAACATTTGAAATAAGTCAAATCTCATTCGTCAAAGATGTTTTAGAACTTGTTCTGCCAGAGCTTTTGGAGAGGCTGACTGTGCTGTAGCCCTAGGTGATAATGCCAGAGATATAGGCACAGTGACACACTATTCCCCGGTTTATATTTAGCTTTATGAAAATGCATATTTTTATTTGTGCCCAGTTTACCAAGTCACGCAGATCACACTGAATCTGTGACCTGTCTTCTTAATTATTTACCACTTTTCAAATTTTTGTGCCAGCTGTGAACTTATCTGTGATGACTTTGTTTTCTTCCAGGTGTCTTTTCTGTGTAATTATCAATAACTCTACCATTTCCATCTAGTAATGGACCAATACCACTGTCAGGACTGTCTGTTTTTAATACATTAAAAACACTCTTTCTTGTCGTTAACTCGGATGGCCATAGGTTGCTTCTTGTGTCCCATGGCTTGCCTTATCACTTTTCTACAATTCCTAACTTCTGATTTATATTCATTACTATCAACTTCCCCTTTTTTCCATTTGTTATATATTATTTTTATAGCTGCCTTCACTTTCTCTCTAACTCAGGTCAGTTTTTTGACCAGTACAGTCTTCTTTTTTGATTGTGAGATTATGGCTTTTGGGACATCTGGTATGGTATTCTTAAATGAGTCCCAATCACCACTCACGTTTTTAGGTTTATATTTTTCCTCCCAGCTGATTGGGCACATAATTGTTTTCAGCTTTGTGAAACTGGCCCTATTATTCTGCTGCCATGTGATAAATGTCATCAAGTGGTGATCACTTGTACCTGAGCTACCATTAATGTTTAGTTCTGCGATCAGGTTGTCTTTATCTTTTAAGACAAAGTCGAGTAAAAAATTCACCCATCTTGGGCTCAGTCCCATGTGCAGTCTCCGGCTCCTTCCTTTAGGAGAGCATTCTTTCCTGTGCTATGCACAGTCCCTGTTTCTGGAACCCTTCCCGGTTCTGTAAGCAGGAGTCCCCAGCTCTCCCATCTGGAGCTCAGCTTGTGTGTTAATCCCTCACTCTCTCCTTAACCAGGAGTCTCTCCAGCTTTCCCCTTTAGAGCTGGGTTCTGCTAATCAGATTTGCTGGTCCTTAACCAGAAACTCTCAGGTCTACCCCCTCAACTTGCTGTAGGGCCTTTGCCAACTTCTTCCTCAGCTGGGCCCCGTTTCCTTAATTAGCACTCAGGTTTTAGGGTGCTCAGCAGGTCAGCCTTTCCGGGCTGTTGTTTTCTGATGTCTGCCTTGCTACAAGAGAGGACACAGTCTTTAAGGTGGTCCCCTACTCCCAGTTCCTCCCCATTTGTTTTGGGGAGTGAGGTGACTTGCCCTGCTCTCTCCACAAGGCTCCTTGCCCAGGCCTTTAAAGATACATGGACAGGATTTCCTCCCCAAGTACCATTCACTCCTGGGATTTCTTCCTCTCTAGCCATATCCCCTGATGTACGTATCTCTTTAGGGTCTGTCAAACCGTTAGAGGGCCATGCCACATGATGGGTGGGCTGACCACAAGATGCTGCTACCATTAATGGCAGAGTGCCCTGTCACAGAATGTCATATGGTACGTTTTTAATGCTCAGTAGCAGGGTCTACATGGCCACTTAGTGCATGGCAGCCTATAGCACAATGGATATGCACCCTGGCTTGCTGCATACTAACTCTCTGTGTAGACAAGCCCTTGTGCTCTGCCAGCAATAGGCTTCTGTCCATTCCCAGTGAGGTAGCCCATAGTGGATAGTGCTCTGGAATGGGACTTAGGACTGCCTGGGTTTTGTTTCTGGCTCTTCCACTGGCCTGCTGGGTGACCCTGGGCAAGTCACTTTGCCACTACATACCTCAGTTTCCCCATCTGTAAAATGGGGATAATGATTCTGACCTCCTTTTTTAAAGTGCTTTGAGCTCTACTGATGATGAGCTCAGTGACTATTACAGATCAGGAGCTGAGTCACAGGGTAGATTATACATAAAACTTCTAAAAGCGCCCAGCTTAGGTAATTTAGACAGTTATAAAACTATTACCCTTTTGCTCCTGGCTGCCTAAGTCATTTTTGAAAATGGGATGTCAGCTCCTAAATCACTTAGGTGCTTTTGAAAATTTTACCCCTGTGGTAGATCCACACTGCACTCTCGGAGTGCGTGCAGCTTACATAGATGTACCTGAGCTAGCTTTAGTCTGGCTGGCTTGGGACCTGGAACAGTGACTCCGGGAAGTACATGCTTCAGTGCAGGCTGTCCAGGCCTGTCTAGAACCCTGGATAATTACTTGCAGGGTTAGCTCATGCTGACATCCATTTGCCATGGCTTCACTTTCCCGGGACTCGAGCTAGCTTAGGTTTGTCTACGCGAGCTGCAATCACACCCCATGAGTGCAGTATCCACGTACCCGATGTGACTTGTCCAGGGTCCCACAGGGGAGTCTCTGACAGAGTCGGGAAATGTGAATGGAGATGTCAGGAATCCAGTGTCCCATGCAGGAAACATTCCTATCCATTCACTCCTTGGACTCTCTGAGACAACCACTGGTGTGCTTCTAGGGACAGGACAGTGATCACCACCTCATGCCCAAAAGCCATTGCACATTGATAAATTTTGCTCACTGGTGTCCTGGGCTGAGCTCATCTTGGTTACCCGGAGGTGAAAGTCTCTTTACCCCTTTTTCACTCCAAATGGCCATTCAGCCTCCCTTCCTCACTCTATATCATTTTTTAAACAATATGATTAATTGTCATTTTTCCTGGGAATGAGACCAGGTAGCTCCATTGAGGCAGATAGAGTGGCAATTGGTTAATAGTCCTACAAAAGTGCTTTTATGCTCTGTATTCACAGTTGTAATTAATGGTTATCTTGTCAAAAAGGTTTCTACTGTATTAAGAAAGCATTCTACCTAGCCCGTTGTGATCCTGCTTGCAAAAGTCTCATTACTATGCCAGCAATAATAGTGTCTAATTAAGCAGAATAAAGAGAGATGGAGCATAATGGTTAGTGGATAGAGAAGTTATTTGTCAGACGGCGGCAATAAATTACTCTGAGCCTTCCATCCCGGGATGCTGTGAAAGATGCAATGTAAGAGCCGACGCCGGAAACTAGTTTTTCTTTTTGACAAATCGACCAGCTCTAGATTTCTTTTTTTCATGGAGCTTTTTCTTTCCTTTAATGAGCAGAGTAAAGCCGGTGAAGCTGGAGAAGGGAGAATAATGGAGGGTTCAACCGGTCGTTATAATGGGCTGAATTGTGTATTGCTATGTGGCCAGAGAGCTGGAATGGCCCATAGAAGATCTCTACCTGGCTCTGTGCCCTGGTAAGCTTAGCTTCTCTTCAGCATATTTTAGCTCTTGAATTATTGCCAGGCTGTTGCCCCTTCCCTGGAATGGAACTCTGCAAACAGCTACCCATGTATAGCACAGTGGGAGAAAGATGCAAGAGTGTCATTAAGGTCACCCCGAGAGTCCCATGCTGTGGATAAAGAACAATTCCTGACAAAATGAGGTGGTTGGAGCTGTACAGAGATAAAAACCTGCCTGTCATTCTGTTGCATGAACCTATATTCCAATTTTATCAGCTGAATGTGATTCTCTTTTATCCGGTTTGCTGTTTGAAGGGATTTGGAGCAGAATAGATAATCCTAACTTTGAACATAAATCACTGGGCTGCATGGCTGATAGACGCTTTGCACTTTCTTATGATAATGTCTGATTGGAGACTGGGAGGGAAAATGCCAGTAGCTTATCTCTGTAAAGCAGTGTTCAGAGGGGGTGCGGCTGGGCTCAGTCAAGAAGGGGGTGATGTGAGGTAGAGTCTTCTGCTATTGATTTAATTTTTTTCAAAATCTCTACTTGAGCAGAGATGCTCTGGGATACACCCTTGAGAATGCCGGGTCTCGGGGACTGGTGATGTCAGGCAAAAGGTGCCGAATTATTGAGGCCAGCGCAGATGTGACCTGTGGGAACCTTCCCAATAATGGGGTCTGTTCACTTTGAGGCCATTGGGGTAGCACATAGTGCATTGTTTTAAACTTTGAATGGTTTGGCACAGCCCTGGCTCCTCCGTTTGCTGTAGGCTCAGGGGAGAGTTGAGAGTGGGGACGTTTCCTGGATAGAGAGCCTAAGATGGGCTAAGCATGACATAATACCCATAATTCTGGGGATCATGGATTGTTATTGTTCTGCTAAAACCAGCTTTTTAAAAACATGACTCCTGCTTTTTCATCATCTGCAGGGTAACGGACAGAGCCCAGAAAGTGTGGGATTGTCCTTCCAAGGGACTAGGTGATGGGTAAAATTTTATAAACTGCCTAAGTGACTTATGAGTCCCATTTTCAAAAGTGACTTCAGGCATGAGCATAAACCTCATTGAAAGTCAGTGTGATTTGGGCTTCTATGTACCTAAGTCACTTTGAAAAATGAGACTCAGTGTGTATCTACACAGCAATGAAAAACCCACAGCTGGCCCTTGTCAGCTAACTTGGGCTCAGGAGGCTTGGGCTGTGGGGCTGTAAAACTGCAGTTGGGGCTGGTCTGGAGCTCTGAAACCCTTCTCCCTCACACTGTCCCAGAGCCTGGGCTCCAGCACAATCCCAAATGTCAACACCACAATTTTATAGCCCTGTGAGCCCAAGTCAGCTGACACAAGCTAGCTGTGGGTGTTTAATTGCAGTGTAGACACATCCTCCGGCTCCTCACTCACTTAGACATCTTTGAAACTCTTACCCGATGGATTCTTTATCTTCTCCCACAGGGGTATTGTTATGATGATAGCCTCTTGAAGCCCCACTGGACTAGGCACTGCGAGCACACCTATCAAGAAAAAGGCCCTTACAGTCTAAGAGCCCCAGATGGTGTGTGGGGTAGGGAAGAACCACCATCACAGGAAGGTGATATGGACAGACTGATCCAGTAAGTCAATGGCAGAGGCTAGACTAGAACACAGGTCTCCTGTGTCACAGGCTAGTGTGCAACCTAGAGGAGCCCACTGCCTCCCAACGGAGCAGCTACATTATTAGTTATATAGAGTCTGGGCCTTGCATGGGTGTACAGACCTGGGGGAAGTGCAAGTAGCCTTCCCCTTGTGCTATCTAAACTGGGGCCAGCTGCAGATATCTGAGCAATGTAAAGAGGGGATGAGGTGAAGGTCAAGTGCCCGGCCCCATATCATGGGTTCAGCTGGCCAACGGTAAAGGGCAGGACATAATCCTGCAATCTCCTAAGACAAGGTGCTTTGGACACGGTGCTCCCGGCACAACATCCTGTCTGATGCTTCTGCTGAGGTGCATTCTGTCGTGATCAGTTGCCCCAGTCTGACCTATAGGGTATTTTCTGACCTCAGGCCAGATGGCTTGAAGAAGTGTGAACTGCTCTGTTCATCTCAAAGAGGGGCTAACTCCAATGTCCAGTGATGATAATGATTTAGATGTCAGCATTATTAACTATTTCATTGCTTAGGTAAAAAAGGAGAGAGAGAGGCATGGATCTGCACAGCTTGCTGTGATGTCTCATTTTGGTGCCGCAAGTGGGTGACATGTTGGAAATGCTGCCATTCATTTATTTCACTATTTAAGGAGCCAAGCCCAAGAAGCCAAAAATCAATTTTTTTCCACCGAAGGTGGGTACTTTTTCTTTTAAAAAACAAACATTTGGTCAAAACCCCAGTTTTCTAGTTGTAAAAAAAAAACCGTTTTGACAGAAATGGTTTGACTGGCCTTTCTGGTGATTCTATTGCTATCTCGAGTGGGTCTATGACTACCTCTATTCTGCGAGCTAGGACTGTGATTGCCAGCTCACGTGTACATATTCATGTTCGCTCAATTAGAGCTAGCACGGATTTAAATAGTAGTGTAGTTGCAGTAGCACAAGCAGTAGCAGCAGCATGGGCATGGCTTAGCAGTGCCAAATACATACCGATGAGGTTCAGGCAGCTGTAGCTTGTAGTGCAGACGGAGCCTAAACTGTAAGACAGTTAAGTATGTCTCTGAAAACACTGAAACTGATGAATGTCCTGTAAGGGACAGTTTGACTGATGAAATTTGCTACTGTAATTAATTTTTGTATATGTGATAAAATGTATATTGAGCTTGAACAGAAGAACATTTTCTTATTTTGAGTTGACTAGAAAAATTTAATTTCTTCTTTGTCAGTTTTTTGGTGGCTTGCACATTCTTTCAAAAACCCAGTTCTAAAGCTAGTGTTAGCTGCAAGCCCAGTCAGAATGCCACATCTAAATGTGACGATCTGAATCTCTTGACGGTGCAGGAGCCAAATCCAAACAAATTTTGGGATGTTCCTCCAAAGAGCCGTTTCCACTTAAGTAAATCACAGTGGGAGCTTGTTAAAGGGTCCTAGTATCGGTTGCGCATTTTAAACATTGAAACGGGGCAGTTCTGGAAGAAAAGGTTGTGAAAATCCCATAGCTCTGCACATCAGAATGCCATCTGAGTCATTTTAAAACCGCTGCTTTGCTGAACTGCTGGCTTTGGTGCAGTTGGCAAGGTTGATAACTTTACAGTGTCTTTATTTTTCCACTGCCATCCCTCAGGCTAATGAAACTGATCTCCCCAAGCATATACATAAATAAAATGGGACTGCAATTTTTCCTGCTGTTACCAACCAAGAGAACTGAGAATATGGCCCAAGTGATACTGACTGTGTGAAAAAGAAATTGGTATGAAATGGGAAGAGAAGGAAAACTTGAAGAGAGATAGGGAGGGAAAGAAACAGAAGGTCATTAGAACCATTCTGAACATGTTGATCTTAAGAGGAAAGAAGAAGCATGGTCTAGTGGTCAGAGCTGCAGAAGTGCTCCATAAATTGGAGGTCACTTTACACAGAGTTCTTAGTGGTTACAGAGCTATACATGGGGGGAAGGGAGGATAGGAAATCCGCTTTTTATTCCAGTCTTTTTCACTTGACCTCTTTGTCCCTCAGTTTCTTCATCTGTACAGTGGGGACAATAACATATACCCATCACGGGAAGGTGGCGGGGGGGGGGGGCATTGTGAGGCTGAATTCATTAAGGTTTGTAAAGCACCTTAAGATCCTCGTTTGGAAGGTACAAAGTATCCTGTTTCTTGCTGAATTCTCCCTCTAATTATTTAGAGCTCATTCGTGAACCCTGCTGCATAGCTGCACATGGGGAGATGGTGGAGCCTGAGATGGGGTGGAGAGCAGCTACTCCCAGGCTGCTAATCTCCCTGTGGATCAGGTGGCTAGGAAGTGGGCAGAGTCTTGGCTCTAGCTCCTGCCCAGTGCCCCATAGCCTGTGATGCTACTTGCTTCTGCGCTGGAGCAAAAGAGAAACAGGAATCAGATTGTGACTTTGAGTCAAAGCGTTTGAGAAAATCGATGCCTTTCTGCAAAATGCTTCAGTTTAATCAAATGCACTTTTTCCGATGGCAAAATGTTCCATCGGAAAAAATTTAACCAGCTCTGCCCCTTACTTGGATTGTAGGGTTACAATCCACCCTTTAGAGACAAATTCGGATGTGGTGTGAGCAGGAGTCACATTTTACTGTAGTTATGTTGCCTGTACCCAAACCAGATCTTAATCCAAACTAAATTCAGCTATTTGAGGTCTTTCTAGAGCTCCCATCAAGGGTTTTTTTTGCTGGTTTTCTATCTGTTTGTTGTGTGTCACTGACATTCTTTGCCTTTGGTTACCATGGGGAGGCCCTGGAAAAAGGTGAATCTTGCAGCACGCTCTAGAAAGAGTTAAGTTGAGGCTCCGCCTTCTTTCCTCCAGTAGGATATTCCACAGTAGAGTGTTGTGGAAGGAGAGTATCTTATCTCCAGCTCTGAGAGCTTCACCCTGGACAACATCAGCTGCAATGTCCTGAGGGGGGCAGGAGTCACAGTGGGTCATGGGTGGAGAGGTGAGCACTCAGGGATCTGGGCCCAAACCTGCTGCGAGCATTATGTGCATTAATGTCATTAGTCACTACAGCACTAGTCTGGAAATACAGAGTGGATGAAGGTCAGTGGACACAGATGGAGCTCAGACTATTGGTTTTGGTGAGACCAGGGGTTCTCAAACATTTACGTAGTATGGGCCACATCTTCATAAAGAGATTGTCTCATGGACACCTCCCCTCCCATTCACAATTGCAGGGACCATTTCTTCCCCCATTCATGACTGCATAAGGTTGCAGTGGAAAAAAGTAATGTCACAAAAGAAGTGACATTTTGTGACAAAAAGTAATGTCACAAAAGAAGTGACATTTTGTGACAAAAAGTAATGTCACAAAAGAAGACATGACAAAAATGACATTTTGTGACAAAAAAGTAATGTCACAAAAGAAGCTGATGCGTCTTTAGCATTTTCTAATGCTGTTTAGCAATTGAAAACAAGGAGAATCCAGCTATCCACTGACCACGGAGAAGTACTTGGCAGACCACAGTGTGAAGACTGCTGGTATGCGGGGGAAGGGGGAGGGATAGTAGCTCAAAAATGAGTCTTGGCAGGAAGAAGCCCTAGATTCAGATTTTGAAACTGGCTCCCTTTTGGCCTTGGTCAAGTCATGTAACTTTTCTGCCTCACTTTGCTTATCTACTAAACAAGGATGCTATTTCCATACCTGCCTCACAGGGCTGGTACAACTAAGTTAACTAAAGTTGTAAAGTAATTTGTACACGAAAAATGATACAGGGTGCAAATGCTAAGAATCATTCTAAACAGTGGCTAATTGTTTTTTCTTTTCATTCTTTTATGGTCAGTATTAAATATACGGATCAGTGATACTCCAGCTGAGGTTTGAAAGCTGCAAGTGGCTCTTTAATGTGTCTCCTGTGGCTCTTTGCAGCACATGATATTAAAACACTGTGTGATTTAATTATTAACCAGTCTGGGGGCTTGTCTACGCTGGCACTTAACAGCGCTGCAACTTTCTCACTCAGGGTAGGAAAAAACACACCCCTGAGCGCAGCAAGTTTCAGGCTGTAAAGCACCAGTGTAGGCAGTGCACCGGCATTGGGAGCCATGCTAGTATAGACTAGCCCTAAGTTATTAACCAACCAGGATGCTTTTACTACGTTATTAACCAATTGCAGTTGATAAAATAATAATACTTGGTCAGTCATTTTGCAAGATTTTCTCCAACTTCTTGCCAGTTTTGCTTATAGCTCCTCCCTATACATTGGTGGCATGGCCCAGTGAGAGCCAGCAGGGATTAGTGGTTAATGCAAAAGACTGGGAGTGTGGACTTCTGGGTCTAAGACGGGCTCGCTGTGTGTTTTGAGCAAGTCACTTTTTCTCTATCTCCACTTCGGTTTCCCTCTCTGTAACGGGGGGGTGGCACTTGTCTCTTCACTCCCAGGTGGTTTCTGAGGATAAATGAATTCCTGTTGCTAACATGATCTCAGAACCACGCTAAGGAAATGCTGGAGATAATCAAAGTATCACTGCTTGACACAGTAGGTACTAAAACTAAATACTTCCCTATCATACTGTTTAAATATGACTGTATAGTACTATAATAAATGAAACAACGAATTCACACTCCTGTAGCTCTTTTGTATAATGTTGATTGCTAATTTGGCTCCTCATCCTCTGAGGCCTGAGTATCACTGATACAGATGAATAGATTTTAAGGCCAGAAGAGACCATCATGATTCCTGCATCAAGCCTATAACTTGTGTTTGAAATAAAGCATATGTTTTAGAAAGACACCCATTGTTCCAGTGGTTAATTAACCTCACTGTTAAGAATCTCTCTCTCTCACTCACACACACACACACACACACACACACACACACACACACACACACAATGATGGATTATTTCCTATTAGACATTAATGATTTCAAGGTAGGTCAAGTTTTGGTCTTAAAGTACCGTTTGTTTCCCTTTTTCCTTTTCATCAGTTGCAAAATTCCTGATTGTTTCCACACAGATATTAAGGTTAAAGAGAAACCAACACAAAGGAACTGACTAATGAACTCTGAAGGATCAAGTCTCCATTATGATCTGTAGTTTTACATTCAGGAGACGAGTCTTCTATGTGCAAGTACCCATGCCCCAGGAGCCTAAATACATTTAAGTCTCCTCAATTCAGGTGCTGGAAAAACAGAACTAGTTGAGATATTCTGTGGATTTTTGTTCTTTATTATTATTTTTTTTACTAGTCTGGCTAAATATATGGCTTCTAATACAAAAAATGCAACTTGATTAAAAACCAAACTCATCACCACCTGGGTTTACCCCAGATATTGACGCCCATACACAAATGTGATTGTGTTACTGAGGGGTATTAGCCCAGATTACAGCTAAAACAACGGTGGAGCTCGCCTTTCCTGGTGACATGTGGCCTCACACTCAAATGTCCGGGCCCTCCCATCAGACTAGACAGCTGCTCCCAGTCGCCCTCAGACTGCCTGGCGTCCAGGGAATGGTCTGCTGGAATGTAGTATGGGGCACCTGCTGCAAATCTCACTAAAACAGCAGGGAAGGGGACTACTAATACAAGCCTCCCTAATCCTAGGTGCTGCCCTGCCTGCTCTTAGTGAGCTACCATTACTGGAAAGGAAAACAACGTGCCCCGGGAGACAGGCTTTGCTGAGGAGTCTGATTGCAAAACGATATGGCTGCATGGTCACCCGCTTTCACCTGTAGAATTGACTGTAGATAACAGAGTAAAGATGACTATAAAGCACTGTGCTCCACTTCTGAAGCTCCTTTTGAAGGGAGAAGTTACCCAGCCCCTCTTTGGAAAGATCCCAACTGTTACGGTGTTTTGGGGGTAGCCTAGCAGTGATACAGATCAAACCAAAGTCTGGAATTCCACAGAGGAGAAAGCACTCACTGCAGATTGCTGGAGCAATGCATCTATCTCAGAGGCCTATGGGGATACACTGTGCAGAGAGAGAATCACTTTTATCGCATAGGACTTGCCCCACTGGATCAGGAGGGACAGTGTGCGGATCAGAGGCAGAGTGTGATGGGGATGCCCATTGCCCCATTCCTTTCAATGTCATTGTTTAGATTTGACCACACTGTGGAATTGACAACTGGTATGAAAATCATGTTAAAACGGGAGGTGACGAGAGACCTGGTCTTCCCCTGGCCTTTCTGAAATGTCTGACACTATTTCCTGCATTTTAGAAGGGTTCATATACCAACAGAAATTTTGCACAGTATCTGTTTTACATGATGTGTGTGTCTGTCCCCTTGAAGGGGAGGGGAAGAGGAGCCAGCATGGGCAGAAAGGCCTGGTCTGCACTCAAAGGTGTACCAGTTTAGGAAAAGGTATGGTTTTATACAGATTTAGTTACACTGCTGCCACTTTGTGTGTGGATATTCTTATATCATCTTAAACCCCGTTTATATCAGGATTACAGGCATCAGTACATTGACAGAGGGCAACTAAACTGATATAAGAGAGTCAACACACAAAAGTTGCATGAGCTTAACCAAGCCAATTTAAATGAAACCAGTGCAACCTCTGGGGGTATCAACACTGCTGCTGGAATCATGCTTCCCAGTTTGGATAGACAGAAATGTGCCAGCTCTGTTCGAGCAACCATGTTAAAAATAGCAGTGTTGCTGGGGTAGCATGAGCTTTGGGCTAGTTCCCTGAGTAGCTACCCAGGGGGTTCAGCTGGTTTGCAGTCAGGTGACTTGGGCTAAGAACTCTACAGTCCCTCTCTGGTGGCTAGTAACTGGAGGAAAGGCCTGGAGAGAGTCAGACACACAGTCAGCCCAGGGTGGGGCTAGGTGAAGGCCCTGAAGGAAGGCCAAGTTCAGGAAGGCAGTGAGGACCCTGAGGCAGAAGACCTTAGCTGCTCTCCACAGGGTTCCTGGCCTGGAGCCCAGAAGAGAGGGATGGCCAGGGTTCCCTTACCAACCACCAAAAAGTCTGGGGTAGAAAACCTGGGGAGAAGGACTATTGAGTTTGGATCCAGGCCTGCAAGGAGAAAGCTCAGGGTGGTGTCACGCCCAAAAAGAGCGTGTCGATAACTCTACAGAATCAAGGAGTGGAGAGGAGTTAGGTTGATCTGAGCTTAGTGTAACGTAGCTTGGGCTGAAGGCTGAATCATGGAGAAGAAGCAGACCACCATAAGGCTGGAGCAGCTGTCTGCAGGGATACTACAGAAGGAAAGTCTGATACACCACAACCAGCCACTAGGGGCCGCACCCAGCTATGAGTCCACTCTTCTACATTTTTGTTTTAACAAAGTAAATGTTTTGTTTTGACTTTCACATTACATAATTATAATATAATAGCCCAAACAAAATGTTTTGACCATATCAAAAAGAAACATTTTGATAATTTCTCAGCGAAAGTGTTGATGAAAATATTATGTTCCTGTGAAATGTGTTGATTTTGTTGAATCAACGTTTTCTGCTGGAAAAACAGTGTGTGGGAAAATTTTTCAACCAGCTCCAGTGAAAATGACTATAACCAAAGTGCTCTCAAATATGGAAGTGAACAAAAAAGGGGAGAACAACATATATATATTTTTCTGTAATGCTTTTCCATTTCTGGCATCTTAGGTGTTACTTGTGACAACTGCAAGTAAAAACATTTCAGACAGAAGTCTGGTGTTGTAAGATGACTGCGTCATTTGAAATAAAAAGAAAACCTTCAAAATAGGAGAGTAACTGATTGTTCTGTACAACCCCTGAAGCCTTTGACTGAAGATGTGGTTATAAGTGTATTTTTGGCATATGTACTACAGGGATCCTATAGGTTTTGATTAACATAGTCTTGGGTTCCAGAGGTGACATTCTCCCTTTCTATTTTGTGACATCAGTTACCAATCAGAGCCAGAATGTGTATTTATATAAATGGTGTCTTCCACCCCACATATGATTAAGGCACCATTTGATCTCAAAGATAGAAGCTGTAATTGACTTCGTTTAAAGATTAACTGAGTGTAATGCCTTCTGAAAAGAAAAAAGTTATTATTAAAGTTGTCAATCAAAGAATTGAAGCTTTTTTAAAAAATACACAGGCTGGAAGTGTTCTAATTTTAATCCCCAAAGGCCAAAGCAAATTATAAAGATGAAATTAGAGATTAGCAATTTCCATTTTCTTACCTTTCATCTTCCACCTTCTGCCAGGAAAAATCACTCTTTAGCATGGAAGGGCGAAACAGTTGCTGGGATATATTTATAAACTGCCTTTGTAGCTAGAGGTGCTGTGTTTGGGATTGGAAGCAGGGAGAAGACTGAGAAGCATGATCAAGTTTTTGATTGATTTCTGGTGGCTTGCAATGATACTACTGTATTATATTCTAGAGAACAGAGGTTGTTGGGTACTAGGTTGCAAGCTTCCAGGCTCCAGTTCAGCCAAGCTTTTAGGCATGTGCCTAGGTCAATCCATAGTCAGAAAATTAATTAAGTAGGTCTCAGCTTTAAGAACCTGTTTAAGTGTTGTTGAACCCAGGGAGGACTTAAACACAGTAATCCAGCCCCAACATATCCTTGGGAGTACTGATGTCTCATGGTGGATGCCGACTTTCAGGTAATGTATGGTGCCTATCTCTGGGTAGTGGTAATCCTTAAACGACAGGCCATGAGTGCATTTTGCCTTGCATTGGGGTGCTACATTTTACCAGGCCCATTTTACTGTAACAATGACTGATCTTCAGCCAATAGAAGCAGCATTTCCATTCCAACTCCATTGTTTCAGGGGTTCTAGAACCCAGATGTAAAAAGTCATATTGCCTCTATATAAATCCATGGTACACCCACAACTTAAATACTACGTGCAGATGTGGTCACCCCATCTCCAAAAAGATATATTTGAATTGGAAAAGGGTCAGAAAAGGGCAACAAAAAGATGATTTGGCGTATGGAACAGCTTCCGTATGAGGAGAGGTTAATAAGACTTGGACTTTTCAGCTTGGAAAAGAGACGATTAAGGGCAGTTATAATTGAGGTCTATAAAGTCATGACTGGTGTGAAGAAAGTGTTATTTACTCCTTCTCATAACACAAGAACTAGGGGTCACCCAATGCCATTAATAGGCTGCAGGTTTAAAATAAACAAACGGAAGTATTTCTTCACACAATGCACAGTCAACCTGTGGAACTCTTTGCCAGAGGATGCTGTGAAGGCCAGGACTACAACAGGGTTCAAAAAAGAACTAGATAAATTCATGGAGGATAGGTATGTCAATGGTTATTAGCCGGGATAGGCAGGGATGGTGTCCCTACCCTCTGTTTGCCAGAAGCTGGGAATGGGCAATAGGGAATGGATCATTTAATGATAACCTGTTCTGTTTGTTCCCTCCGAAGCACCTGGCATTGGCCACTGTTGAAAGACTGGATACTGGGCTAGATGGACCTTTGGTCTGACCCAGTGTGTCCACTCTTGTGTTCTAAGTGCGACTCAGGCTGAAGCTGGTTATAAAATCTAACTGAGGATTATTTTTAAATGTGCTTGGTTTAAAGCAATTCACCTCTTTTATATTAGTCATACAACTGCCAAACTAAATATGCCATAATACATAGTAGCAACTCCATTGTCACTTAAGACCATGATCTTTAGCAGCATCATACCGTGCTGTACCACTGTGGGCACTTAGAGTTAGTATCTTTGAACACAGATCTTCCTGCTCTGGTACTCTAGAACCTTGAGCTGAAGGAGACTCTCCATTATGGCAACGCAGGACCTATGACACACAGCTGCTATGCAGTGATTCTGTCTAGTAGAAAGCAGAAATGTCTCAAGCACGCTAGCCTGCTCTTACCGTGCATACATTTTGTGGTTCAAGGGGCTTTTGGGGTGATTTGATTTTAAATATCCTTGTAAACCATGCTATATTCACAGCCCAGGCATCTAGAGCCCTTACTCATTCACAGAAAAAGCACAGTACTGCAGCAGCAATGCAGCTTCTCTTCACATTGCCCTGCTAATAGCTCTACCTACATTATACATTTCCTACCATTCTGCCAGCAGTGTAGTTCCACTAGTGGAAACACTAGCCTAGACTGACCCTCAGCATCTCTACCACCATGGCCTCCATGCTGAGAGGAAATTGAGATGACACAGTGGTTACAGCCACTAGCACCAAGATAGGGCTGCCACTGTTGCTACCTACACTAGAGGTATCAACAGCGAGAAACTTGAGAAGAAAAGTCCCCTAGAGAAGGGCCAATGTTTCTCAAACCTGCCCTTCTTTAGGGCTAACAATCTATTTCAGTCCCAGGGTTCATTCAGTTTTTGGCCCTTCTGATACTTCTGGTTAGCTGCATCTTTGACAGATGTTTGAGGAGCAGAAGTAGCTTGTTGGTATACACAGTGGTTTGTGCTGAGAAGATCCCTGCTTTGTCTGCAGGTGGTCACATATCATGGCTAATCTCTCATGGCAGTGACCAAAATTCTCCTGTCTTTAGGAGAGGGAGGAAGATCCAGTGGTTAGGAGAGCCAGGAGAGCTGGTTTCAATTTCCCACTCGTCTACAAACTCTCTGTGTCTCCTTGGCCAAGTCACTCAGTCACGGTGTGCCTCGGCTCCCCTTCTTTATCATGGAGATAATATCTCTGCCCTGCTTCACAGGGCTGCAGTACAAATACAAAATTGTGAGGTGCTCACACACTGTGGTCATGGGAGTCATATAAGTAGCTAAGACAAACAGAGCCCAGTGAGGAATAACTGGAATTTTCCAGCTAGACATTTTCCCATAGAAAAATGCTGATTAGTTGAAACTGAAACTGTTGGCAGGAAAAGATTGGTTTTGACGCATTTCTCAACTGGAAAAAATGTAGGGAAAGAGTTTTGACATTGTTGAAATGGAAAATTTTGGTTTCCTGGTTCAAAATGGCTTTTCATTTAGAAATTTAAGCTGATTATCAGAAAATATTTAAAATTAAAGATGGTTGAAATTCAATGGAAAAGTTTTGAAATGATTGAAACAAAACATTTCAATTCACCCAAACAAAAAAAAAAATTGGTGGTGGGGTGGGGCGGGGAGATCAGTTTACAGACATGTTCAAAACTTTGACTTGTTGTCCTGCTTCAGGATAGGGAATTTTTGACAAAAACCTCAAATATTTTCCTGGCATGGTAAAATGGCTTCTAGAATAACAGTAACAGGGCCCTCTCTGCCCTTGTCCTCCTGCCTCTCCTTTTCCTTTCCGTGCTTCATCCCTCATGATCTAGCCATGGTGCTGAATTTGGAAGATGTACCACTTTGTCCCACCTGTTAGGACAATGTCTAATGTTTTTGGTTTGTGTTCCTCCAGCTCTTACAGCAGGTATGAGCTGGATTTCATTTCCCAATGAACCGTTGGTCAAGCTAATCTCCAGTGGTTATTTGTTTTAGTAATGGGGAAGTGGACTTCGTTTGCACTGTGTCCATCTTACAGTTAGAAGTAAAAATAAATATTAAATGGGACAGGTCCTCAGCTGATGTAAATGGACATAGATCCAGGACTGCAATGGAGTGACACTGATTAACATTAGTTCTGGCCTCGTAAATACAACAGAGAACAGATGATGCTGTATGATGTCCATATACAGAAACAGAATAATCAACTCTGCACTGCTAGGTGGATGGTTCATAGGATCAGTAATAGGTTATAGAGTCATTCACCTCAAGGTACCGCCAGAGCCGTCTAAGAGCCACTCAATGGCCTATGTGAAACAAGCAAGGTATCTTTTCCCAGTCCCCAGTGGACTGATGTCCACACTGCTACACACTCTAATTAACACAGCTGTGGGCAGTGTCAGCAGATTGGCCATGGACTGAACGAGCATGGAGACTGAATTGCCTCCTGTCTCCTATAGGAGGTCCCATCAGGTCAGGGCATAGGGACAGTGTGTGGATATATATGCTGCTGCTGCCCTATCTCTGCTATGGATAAAAAGATGCCTTCAGCTTCCAGGGTTTTCAAGCTGGCGTCTTTCACTAATATTGAAGCATCAAGAAAGAAGGGAAACAACACAAAACAAAAGATGCATTTCTACAAGGCCTGGTAGCCTCTACCCAGCCAGCTGGATAGTGTGTGTCTATGGTCTAATTGCTTCTCTTAAATAACAGGGCCAATAGATGTGTGGATAGATATTTGGCAGACAGAAAATAGAGTCTCGCCGCCGGTATGCATGTGGAGTTTTGTGGCAGTGAATGTGTTTGATTATTACTTTGGCTGGGCAGCTTTTGAGTCTCTGTATCCTGGAGTAGTTCTGAAACACTCAAGCCATCCCATGCCCTGGAGCAGGGAGTATATGGGGGAAAAGGAAAAATATACAAAGGCTCTGCAGCTATAATGGGAATTTCCATCCTAGAACAAGTGGCTTTTGTCTAGGGAGAAGACTGTGTATAGGAGGCTAATATGAATTTGAGACAGTGTTATGCAACCCAGAAAGGACTTTGGTGTAAAATGAGCAATGAGGTACTGTTATGCATGGAAGAAACTTGTTTGGTTGTGGCTGTGAGTAAATTGTGTTCTGGCTTACCAACAATATGGCCGGTAGAACTGGAAGCTACTGCTTATTCCTTAGAGATTGGAACGCCCTATGATGGAGCAGCAGACAGACAGACACTGGGGCTTTTTATACCTGAGAGAGTAATGTGACCTTTAGCCTTATGCCCATTCACCTTCTGGGAAATGTAGTTTATTAAATGGGTGACCACTTTGTTGCAGACATTGTTTGTGATAAGTTAGGTTAACAAACATGGTTTTATTATGGGAATTTGGGGCTATTTAAAGGGTGGCAATGAGTATATTTATTAAATGCACAACAGCAGTGGTTCACAACCTTGTTCCTTACAATGATCCTTTCTTCAAGCAGCCCCACTCTCAAACCCTCTCCCATGTAGCTGGGATCTGGCCTGGATCCTCCTTCCATTTAGGAATATGGGCAGGGCACTATGGTTGTGATACTGTTTGCAATCCCATTAATAAAAACATTATTGTTAGTCAGTAGGCATTAAAAAATGAAGTCAATTTTTTCAAATGCTGGAACCTAAAAATAGGCACCTACTCTGTCATCAATTCATATTCAAGTGCTGCAATAAGCGGCCAGTTTCTTGGAGATGCTCAGCACCTGCAGCTCCCATGGATTTCAATTGAAGCAGTGAGCACTCAGCACCTGTGAAAAATCAGGCCACTTATTTCAGCTCAGAATATGTCCAGTCTGGGATCCTTTAATGGCTGGCATAGCTTCAGTGTCTCTTGGGAGGGTGTAATATTTGATTTTCTGGATTGGCTTATCTGGAAAGGCTGGTGTCCTCCTCTTCTCTGGAAATAGCAATGAACCATTGTAAATTTCATGTACATTTTTCATTTGGACCATTCACACTGTTCTCTTCGCCCTCTCCTCTCTCTCCTGTGTGACCTTGAGGCAGCCAAACGGAGATCTTTTTGCTCAGAAAGAAAGGGGGGCGGGAACCCTGCAGGCGCAGCAGGGGATTTTTAATGCTGTTTGAGGAATCATTTCGCTGGAAGTAATGCGATTAGGGTTACAAGCATTCATTCATACACTCCATCGGAGTGTTCATATCAGGCACCCCTACCGTCACCACATGATTTAATGGTCTTCTGTTTGCACACTTAGTTTCCTGTGGGTCTTTCTGAGACCTGATTAACCTCCCCTCCCCTCAGAGGACAGGATGGGATACAAGAACCAACACAGTATGAGCAACGGGGGGAGAGGTTATTATTTATTGGTGCATTCATAGTTCTCATGTGTTTGCACTAGAGCAGGAGGGAGGAAAGCTATCTAGACTCTGATGTGGTTGAAGGAAGCTGGTGACAAGGGAAAAAAAGGGACTTTGCAAAATCAACAGACTTTCTCAAGAAGTTTTATGAAATCTTGTAGACCAGTTTTAGGACTGTGGGACATTGTTTTGACTTGGGGATACTTCCTGTGCATGGAGATCTCTGTCCCACTGACCCAATACTTGGGAGCAGAACTGAGCCCTCACACTGTATGCAAATAAAAGACAGTTTCCTTCTAATGAAATAAACCATTTTGCACCTTACAGCAGAATATCAAAACCAAGGACTGTGGATGGGGAAAGACTGTGGGCTACATTCTTGGGCCTGCTATAGCCCTTTTGCAGAGGGGCCATAAAGCCAGCTTGACCAGCCCATGGGGCCTAGAGTTGGAATAGCCATTCTGTTCATCACGCCAAGAAGAGGCAGCATCTCATGGTGTGTGGATAGGATTATAGTCTCTTAGAAGTGAGTAGCATAGTTACCTAGTCCTGAATCATCTAGGAGATTGCCCCGATATTGTCAGTGTTGTTTGCTAACTAGTGGTCCAATCCAATCAGCGGAGCTTCAGCCTGCTTGTAACCATGGCAGAGACACATCTGGGTCCCACTTGACAATCAGAAGAGGAATGGAAGAAACACGTGAGCTGTGCAAATAAATGGCTACTGCCTGGAACAAACTCAGCCATGAACCCTCATGACTCATTGCTCCCATTGGGTGCACATGGCAGAGTGAAGTGCCTGGAATTAACTAGGTCATTCTCTTTTCCCACTGCACTTGAACTAAAATTAAACCTAGACTTGAATCTGGCTTTTGCAAAGTGCAGATTGCAGTCCATCCCAGCAGATGCTCACAATACTGCCAGCTATTGCACAGAAGACAGAACTTAACTGGGAAACCTGGGGTCAAATTGCTGCCCTGCCAGAGACTTCCTGTGACACCTTGAACTAGTCACTTACCCACTCTGTGACTCAGTTCCCATCTGTACAGTGGAGATCCTAGCACTGCCCTGCATCACAGTTGTGGGGATAAATACATTAAAGATTGTGAAGTGCTTTGAGATCTGCTGATGAAAAGAGTGTTATTACTGGTACAATGGAAACCGAAACCTTCATCAGCATGTTTATCGTCAACATTTGAAAATTTGGTGAAAAATTTTCTTTGAAAAATCAAGCTGGAAAATTTCAACTTTCTCCATTCATGAAGAAATGTACTGATCATGGCCCAGATTGTAATAGTGTTCATATTAAGTACTGGTTCAGTCAGTGAGACTATTTGTGATGTTAGATGCTATACAACATCATTAAGGGTAACACGATCTATCCATGGGCTATTTACTACTCATCCACCTCTGCATTTCACAGAGGCCTCAGTCAGCAAAGTACTTATGAGTGTATGTAACTTTAAGTACATAATGAGTCCCTCTGGCCTCATTGAGAATAGTTGTGTACTTAAGTTATGTACATTCATAGATTCATAGAGTTTAAGGCCAGAAGGGACCATTAGATCATGTAGTCTGACCACCTGTGTAACATGGGCCAGAGGATTTTTCCCAGTTCCCCCTTATTAAATATTGCTGGGCAGGAAACATTTTTTTTGGTTGCACAAGAATTTTCGAGATTTTGAAAAATCTTCCCTGTCCTAAATCAAGACAAAGTTGAAAATTTGAAATTTTTTTAAGAACCAAAAATAATAATAAATTGTATTGGGTCAATTGAAATGTTTTCTTGTTGATTTCAACCCTTCATGAAGTTTTCTAAAAACTTTTTTCCCCTATAAATCAACTTAAATTTTGAAACAAAAAAGTTTGTAACTGAAAAATGCAACTTTTTGTTTCCAAACTTTTTCAAAATGGGAAATTTTGTTGAAAAGTTTCCATTTTGATGAATTAGCATTTTCTGATGGGGCGGGGAGACATTTCATTCAAAAATTTCCAATAAGCTCTAGTATTAATCACATTGCAGAAATGAGGCTAGAGTGGAAGGTCTACAAAGAATTACAAAATAAGAAAAATGTAAGTTAATGTGTACATTTTGGAAGTGCCTCAAACCCTGATAACTTGAACCATTTCACGCAGAAACTGAAGAATGTGAGGGTTGGTCTGCACATGGAGTTTGTACTGGTATAACTATGATGGTTACAGGTATAATATTTTTTACCTGCTCTAGTTTTATACAGGTAAAATGCTTAGTGTGGACACATTTATACTGGTATAAAGATGGCTTATACTAGTATAGCTTATTGCTCTTCCCACATAGAGGAATAAATAAGGTCCTTCATTTTCAGTTTTTATTGTGTTTCAAATTTCCTGGGAATGTATCAGTCTTTATAAGAAGAAAAAAAATGTAAAAATAGTGAAAATCACTGAAAATGGAGGGTCAGTGGGAGGGGAGCCTCCTCTCTACAAGCCAGTCACGGCAGCAGTCAGGGGGTCATGGAAGCCAGGACCTGGTTCCCTGCCTGTCTCACTCCCTCTCAGCACAGCAGCAGACCCCAGATCCTCCTCTATGCAGGTGTCTTCTTCTATCCAATGGGCACTTTGCGAGGAGGGAATCAGGGACAGGGAGTTCCAGCAGTTGCAAAATTTGAGTTAAAATAGGTAAAACTGGACTACTTGCTTTTCCAAATGTGGGCAGAAATTCAGTGAGCAATGACAAAGAAGGGCCTTAGGAAAAAACTATATATTACCATTTTTCTATTGGTATTACTGCGTCCACACCAGGGGAGCAGGGAGAGGTTGTACCTCTAACTACAGACAAAGCCTCACTGTTACAAAATTAAGAGAAATGGAAGAAACTAGGACAGAAAGTGACTGTGCTGAGTTGAAGCCCAATGAAACCACAGGTGTGCACTGAAAGGCCTTGGTTTAGCTTAATTAACTGAACAAAATTTGCTAATTAGTTTTCATTATTCTCCTACTAAATGAGCATAAGACTATTTGGAGCAGATCTGTGCAATTGTAGGGGATGCATGCTTACTGGAGGTGCTTGGAGTGAAAAATTCTTGATGGTCCCCTGGTGGGAGATAAATCTAAAATGAAGGAAAATATGTGTATTACACTGGGCCTTTTTAATAGTGCTGTGAATTGTCTCCTTTCAGTCCTGTGCTGAATGCAAAGATGCAGTCAGAGAAGAGAATGGAAGAGACCTCTTAAAGAAACTGATTAAGCAACCAATTTACCCAAAGAGCCATCTGTAAAATATAGTCTCTTCAAATGCTTCCGTAACAGTCCTGTTTGTTATGTGGGAGGCTGCTAATTGTGAGCATATTTGCTCGACTGTAAAAGATGTTGCTGGCACATGATAACAGAGTACGCTACATGTTGAATTAGCCAAACTAATCAAACGTGTCCAAAAAAAATGTGACAGGAGCCAAGCCCTGATCCCCACTTGGGTTTGGTCTTCAGCTGGTTTCGTAACATTCCTGGGCCCCCAGTTTAACATTAGTAACAGAGATACCATAGCAAATCTATGACCACCTGCAACAGCATGTTGTCACTGTGCTACTTGTCATGGTCTCACAGGATGATAACTCAACTCTCACTCATCCTACAACACCATCATGCAGTACAGTGGGTGTTATCTCCTCTCTTACAGTATCAGAAACTGAGGCACAGAGAAGTTAGCTGACATGCCCCCAGATTGGTTAGTCAGTGGCAGAGTTATCGCTAGGACCTACAGGTGGAGCATAAATGAGATTGGAATCTGGCCCATCTCTTCTGCCTCCCCATCCAAGGTTTTTACAATTAGACAGTGTACATGCTGGAGCAATAGATAATCTTTCACATCATTCATAGTTCATACAGAAAATTAGCATCTGATAGGGGCTAGGCCAGAGGTGCATTGTGATTATTGATCTTGACTGGCTAACACTTGAATGAATTCAATATTTATTTGTAGAATAGGTTGCCAACTTAACTGACCTCTTGATGCTATCACAATACAGAAGTTCCCCGCCTTACGGAAATCTGAGTTACGGAAATCCACGCTTATGGAAAAAGCTCCGTAAGCTAAAAATAGGAGGCGTTTTTTGCATAATGATCGGAGATACATTTCTGACTTACATAAAATTTGATTTACGCAAGGCGTTCCAGAATGGAACACTTGCATACATCAGGAAGCGTCTGTACACATATTAACTAAGTTAAAAGAATGTGAAGCTTTCAAAGACCAGCACTCAAGTTTGGAACTGCTGGAATTAAGGATGCCTGTGCAACCTTAATTTGGCCCTCTTGTGTGTATGCATTATGATAGTCTTTAATTACATGATCAGACACTGTTCCTAATGGGAAGTGTTAGCTAACCTTAACTATAGATCTAATAAACACCTATAAAAGCTGTCACAATCTTACAAGAGAGGCCCTCCCATCTGTGGAAAGACAAGATCAATCTTTCATAGCTTCTCCCTTAGCTCAGTGAGCACCTGCCTGCTATTGGGAACTGGAGCTGTACATGTGTACCCTTACAAATGGTCATAGAAACTCTAGTCTGTCTCTCCAGATCAATGGGTCTTTCACAAGAAGTTCCTTTTTCCTGCTGCTAAGTGGCTCCAGATGTTAAGATATTCAATAAAGTTGCTTTTTTCAGCCTCTGACTGAGTTTAAAATATTCAGTCTGTAGCATGGAGAGCCCAGAACTTTCCCCACTGTGACACACCAGATTGAAATGGTAAATACTAACCCAAAATAGGGGATCCTATTTTCAGTTTGATGCTATTTTTGATTTTTAAGTTACTTCTTTTGCCCAACCATGTGTGCACTCTAAATATTATGTGCTAGATGGTGTCTTCGGGCACAGCCCCGCAATGTGGGGAAGGAGAAAGGGGAGGGAGGACTGGGTATGTTGCACTTCCCCAGGAAAAGCCATGCTTCCAAAGCACCCTGCTGAGTCATGGTTCTCCCTTGCTTCTTCCTTGCCTTTGGAACAGGAGGTGGGAGAGTAATTGATTGCTGACGTATACTGGTGGCCAGTTATACCCTTGACACCCACTCCATTACGGCGCTGTCTTTGCTACTCTGGCCAGCAAGTTGTTGGAGTAGCAGGACAGCCAAAGCACTGCAAATTCCCCCTCACCTGTTCCAGGGAGTGAAGAAATGGGTGAGTAGCCTGGCTCACTCCTAGACACCTAGACACAAAGTGGAGAGGAAGTCTGCCTAGGAGCAGAAATGGGGTCATCACTCAGGTAGTCCAAATCCTAATCTAGTCCACTTTGGACAGTTTTGAGATGAAAAGTGGAGTGAAGCAAGGATGTGTGCTTGCCCCTACACTCTCTGGAATCTTCTTCTCAATACTCTTGAACTGTGTGTTTAAAGACCTGAAATATGGAGTGGATCTCCACACAAGATCAGTTGGGAAGCTCTTCAACCTGTCCTGGCTTAAGTCAAAGACCAAAGTCAAAAAGGTGTTAATCAGGGAACTTCTGTTAGCTGATGATGCTGTCATCATAGCCCACAATGAAGATCTACTACAAGAACTCATGGACCGCCATTCAGGTGCCTGTCAGGCATTTGCTTTCAGCATCAGCATCAAGAAAACAGTTGTATTAGGAGAGGGAGTTCCACAAGATCCTTCAGTTACCTTAAATACAAACCAGTTAGGCATAGTCCCAAACGTTCAGCTGTTCAGGTTCTACAGTGACCACCAACCTCTCGCTGGGTGAAGAACTAAAAGTTTGCATTGGAAAGGCTGCCACCACCTTCAGTAGACTAACTAAAAGAGCATGGACCAACTCAAAGCTGACCATCAAGACCAAAATGCTAGTGTACCAAGCCTGCATCATCAGCACTTTCATGTATGGTGGGGAACATGGACAACTTATGTTCCTCAGGAGAAAAGGTTGAACAGTTTCCATCTACGTTGTTTACACTGCATACTCAATACCAAATGGCAGGATAAAGTCATTAACGCAGAAGTTCTTCAAAGGGCAAATTTACCAAGTGTGACTGCCCTGCTCAAGCAAAGATGCCTGTGCTGGCTGGGCCATCTGAGTTGGTTGCAAGACAAATGCACACCCAAGGACATGCTATATGGGGAGCTGTCAGAGGGAACAAGAACAACATGACGTCCCAAGCTTCACTATAAAGACACATGCAGGCAAGATATGAAGGAATTTGGAATTGATCTGGACCAATGAGAAATCTGGACATGAACATAACAAATGGCGCCATCATCTTCATCAAGGTATCAAAGTCCATGACAGGAGCTGGCTCCTACAGCTTGAAGAGAAAAGACCCTGCGGGAAGCAAGCACCTCCCACGCAAGATACAGACGTTTGCAATAACTGCCAAAGATCATGCAAATCTTGGATTGGCCTAATCAGTCACAGCAGACATTGCAAACCATCTACATTCTGGATTGCAATTCCCACCGTCTCTTGCAGATGAAAGGACGCCAACAATCCAGTCCTGTCTTTTTTTATTACAAGGGCTTTCTAGAGTTTTCACTCACATGCCCAAGCCCAGAGGGGACTTAATGGTTGAGAGTCTGGAGAGGGGCCATGTAGTGAGGCAGAGTAGCCTCCTTCCAGACTGGAGAGCGAGGGAGCACTGCACTCGCCTTGGTGGGCGGAGCCAAGCCCTCCTCACCGGAAGTACCAGGGCGGGGCAGGAAGTATAAAAGGAAGGCTTTGCAGCTCAGTTGTGCTGGAGCCAGCGGGGGAGACAGACACCTCTGCCTTGCTGCAGCACCCAGAAGCAGAACCTGTGCTTTGCCATGCCCTGCCCCCAGAGGAGACGAATGTAGATGAGGAGTTGCCAGGATTACCATTGGATATATACCCCGAGGAGCCCGAGGACCTGTGGAGGCCAGAGGTACCAAACCCCGGGGAGGTAGGAAGTAGCCCAGGGCAGCCGACGACTGACTACAGGGCTGACTGTGTCTTAGCTTGTGTGTTGCAGCTGGATCCCCACCGACCCAGTGGCAGACTATTCTGCCACTGTTAGGGCCCTGGGCCACAATGTGGTGGAGTAGGGCAGGCCCCTGTCCCCATGCTTATGCTTTTAGCTTGTGCTAAAAATAGTAGCCTAATAGTAGCCAGAGTGGCACTGGATAGCCACCCTTAGTACAAAGCTGACTAAACCCTGTAGGTATGTACTTAGGGTGCCAAGCCCATGCCATGTCTTATGACTGCCTCTGCTACCCCAGCTGTGCTACTTTTAGCACACTCACTCAACAAGCGCTAACACGAGTATGTCTGTGCAAGCTGGGGTAGCAGAAGCAGTGGTAAGACATGGCATGGGCTAGGCACCCTAAGTACATACCTACAAGGTTTAGTCGGCTTTGTACTGAAAGTGGCTATCCAGTGCCACTCAGCACCGACTGCACACGTGGACAGAGCCTGTGGCACAAGCCTCTTGGCACTGCCCCTGAGTTGGTGCAGTTTATGCACCACCCTTTTGCCTAAAAGCACAGTCCAGCCCTAAATAGATTGTGTTGCTACAAGCAGCAACTATAGAATCAGGCGCCCATTGATACAGCTGCTTGCCACCTTCATTCTCACTAGAGCCGGCAGGAACTGGATTTTCCATTTTATGGGAAATTTCTCAATGATTTCCAGCCCAAAGAGGAATAAATAAATAAAAAATCAAAATATCCTGCAAAACGGAATCCTGAGGAAACAATAATTTGGGTTTGATCAAAATGTTCCGTTTGTGATTGTGACCATTTAAAATAAATTTCTAAATGAACAGTGGAAAGGTTCCATTGTGGAAATGCCAAAGCAGAATGTTTCAAGCTCATCAAAGCCTGTGGTCATTTTCCCCCCATCTGAGATTTCTCCGAAAGCAGCATCTCTGTGAAATACATTGCTATGGATGAAACAGGCATTGTCAGACAGAAAAATGTTTTGCTGGAAAATGTCCAACCAGCTCTAATTCTGACACCTAGCTGTGATCCAGAAGGGACAGGATCAAGCGGACAACTAACAGCCAGAGACTCTGTGGAACGCATATGGGATTTTGGGAAGAGGCAGAGCAACACAGCTGCTCCAAAGCCTTTTTCATATGCTATTGCTCCACCCGGCACCCCAATTGGCTCTTAAATACAAACAGTCTGCTCCACCTCATATTTAGTTTGGTTGATGGTGACGGGTGTTTGTGTTGGAAAGTGCTGGCACGTCCCCTGAGGCTCTTGCCCTTTGCTACTATAGCAAGCTCAATACATATGGCGGGGAGGAAACAGAAAGGAAGGGGAGTTCCCTACGTTAAATATTTACCAGACGAGCCTCTGTGTTTCCCATCTAGTAAGATCTGTTTGTCTGTTCGTGCCTCGGTGTCTGCCCAGCTCTCTGGAGAGCAGCATGAAATGAGCTGCCTGGGGCAAACTTTAATAGACAAAGTGCATGTTGTCTTTTCTCCGGTGCCTTTACGAAGCCCCAGAGCTCCATACCCTGGTGTAAGGCACGGCTGCCAACAGCTCCCTGTGAGGAATCAACCCATCAGAGGCACACACTGTGTGTGTTGGACCTTCTCTGCCCAACTCAGCATTATTCATCCAAAGCAATTGGAATCAGAGACCAAGAAAAGCAGTATTGAAATCAGAGAGGCTTTAAAATTCACAGAGCCTAACCTAACAGGTAAAAGGAATGAGTCCCCTTCTGAGCTCTCTTTCTCTGTACATCTAGCGGCAAAGAGGCCGGGTTTGTGTATAGGTGATACTGAAGAATATGGGCAGGAGAGAGAATGGGATGTGAGTGAGCCCCACTCCTGAAAAAGCATGTTAAGTTTTTTTATGTGACATCATCCACGAAACGGACACATCGCTTGCAGAACTCTCAGTCATTTACTGGGTGGGGAATTTGTAGCCCAGAACAAGGTGAGATGGCTTTGTCAAATGAACTCCTGATCAGCCTTTTCAAATACACCTTTCTCTCCTCAGAGCGCACCTGCCATGCGGGGGATAACACGCCGTGCAGTAAGGAAGTAGCTTTGACTTGGCTCCCCTGATAGTCACTAGCTCCTGTCTGTCTCTTTGGCCACATCTACACTACCCGCAGGATTGGCGGGTAGCGGTCGATCTATCGGTGATTGATTTATCATGTCTACTGTAGACATGATAAATCGGCCCCCGAGCGCTCTTCCCCTCAACTCCGGAACTCCACCACTGCAAGAGGTGTAAGCGGAGTCGACAGGGGAACGGCAGCGATTGACTCGGCACTGTAAGGACGCCGAGGTGAGTCAACCTAAGAGCGGTCAATTTCAGCTACGCAATTCACGTAGTTGCGTATGTTAGGTTGATCCCCTCCACCCCCAGTGTAGACCAGGGATGAAGCTGCATATCTTAGGTCAACCCCACCCCAAGGTAAACCTGGCCTTCCTCTCCTGCAGAATTCCTGTCTCGGTGCTTAATTTGTAATGAAAGAGGTGCCGGGGCTCAACCCTGGCACAAATTAAGCACTGTCCTTCCCCCTTCTCCATGACCTGTCCCTCTGCCTGCTTCAAAGCAGAACCCCCCACAAGAAGCACCACATGTGCTCTGAGGGGGATCCCAATCTTCACTCATATGCTCCGAGACACCAGCGAGGTTCTGCACGAAGCTAGACTGGCCCTAGGCTAGGCGCAGAGAATTACTGGCCCCATCTCCCCAAGGCACATCACCTCCCTGCTCACTTTTTCCCACCCAGAAGGGGCAGGAGGGAACTGAAGTGGGGCGAGGAAATGAAGTATAGTAGAGAAGGGGATGAGGAGGTTTCTGATCAGCAGAGAGCCCAGTCAGTCAGAAATCCCTCTAGGCAAGAATCCTAATCTGTCATTTCTCAATGCCCAACCTGCATCCCGCAGGAGCAGGCCTGTGCTACAGCATTTAATTCCAGAGGAGTAATCAGTGCCCTACCTAAGGGTTAACTGGCAAGGAGACTGCTGACATCCCATTGGCCATGGCCTAGGTTTTTAGTGTTGACCAGCAGCCCCAGAAATGAGCTGAAAGGAGAGAATTTCTCACATCTTCACATACAAGACACATATTCTAGCTTTGCTCTGTTGCTGACAGTGGAAGGGAGGAGCACACAGCTGTCCGCAATATCTGAGTCTGGTAGCTGCAACAAGACTCCTTTTGATCCATAGCTGCTGGCATCTGCATTTACTGTAGATGGCTCTGTCAGGTTATGAAACCCAGAATAGGTGCTACTGATAAAGGGCTCTTTCACTTTCAAAGGGACGCTTGCTCTTGCTGTGAGGCTCCTAACCAAGCTCAGGATGTTGTTGTTTTACAGGTTTAAGAATAGCAGCCGTGTTAGTCTGTATCCCTAAAGAAAACGAGGAATACTTGTGGCACCTTAGAGACTAACCAGTTTATGTCAGCATAAGCTTTCATGGGCTATAGCCCACTTCATTGGATGCATAGAATGGAACACACAGAAGTAAGATGCATTTATATACACAGAAAGCAGAAAAAGTTCGAATTTACCACACCAATTCTAAGAGGCTGTTTAATTTGGAGGAGCGATTGTCAGCAGGAGAAAAAAACCCGTTTGTAGTGAAAATCAAGTGGATCTGTGTCTGACAGCTGATAAGAACCTGTGAAAAGAAACTTAACTAGGGAAATGTATTCAGTTAGTGTAATGACTAAGCCATTCAGAGTCTCTGTTTAACAGTCCTTTTCTCTAAATTCTTTACTCCTATTATTAGCATTAGACAATGCTGTGGTTTAAGCAGGCTGCCTGGTCAGTATACTCATTGCTGGTTGGACTCACCAAGGGAAGAACCACAGGTGCCAAACCCAGTCAGATCTGCTGCCTATAAGCATGGTTGCTCACTAGGATACTATAGCAGGGACCAGTCTGTGAGCAAAAACATTGTACTTTCACTCCAGGAGAGGTAAAGGTATGATACCTGAGGGGGTTCACTCAGAGACCAGAGTGGGGACAGAGATGCAGCCAGCATATCCAGTTCTGGTTCCATCACTTCAATATCACACAGTGCCCCTGGGCCTGTCTGCTGGCTCCTGCCTGTTTTCAACCACTCTTTTCCTCCACCCCTGCTCCATGTGCGTGTCTGTGAGCTCTGCTTCTTGAATGTATCTTTCAACTTTATTGTGAGCGGTGTTCTGCTCAGCCCTTGTTGTAAGAAACTCAGTGGATTTGATCTCTTTTAGAAGGGCTTTGTTAATTTCGTGAAGGTGCTATGAGGCAGTCAGGGGTGGGCAGTGGGAGGAGGTTGGATAGGGAGTGGAGCCAGGCTGTTTGGGGAGGCACAGCCTTCCCTACCCGGCCCTCCGTACAGTTTCGCAACGTCGATGTGGCCCTTGAACCAAAAAGTTTGCCCACCCCTGCTCTAGTGCTAGCTCAATACGTATACATGTGATTTAGACAATAATGGCCTGATTCTCAGGGCTGACGCTCATCCCATTGACTCTCTGATCCATCCAGCCTATGAAAACCAGCCCGTCATTGTCTCTGCTGTACACAGTGCATGGATTCCTCACACAATCCATGGGGGAAAAGCACTGATATAGGGACATGTGAGCCCAAGGGAGAGGTCAGTTCCACCCCATCGTGCAATCAGGCTATAGTAATCAAAATCCGGAAACACTGTGGCTGCCGCGGCTTCTGCTGCCATTGGTGAAGGAAGGTGGTGGCTCTTTCCCACACCCCTGCAGTTTTTCTGATAATTCTCCAACCAAAATCTTAGAGGGCAGGGATGAAAAAGACCTCTGAGGCCACGTGATCCAGCATCACTTTGATCTGGTCCGGAGTCTTAAGAACCATTGTGTCTCTTATGTGCTCAGTTTTCCCTGAGCCAAATCCCAGAGCTCTGCTAAAATCAGACCACGCCTGCCAGAACCTCAGACGCTATCTTGACCCATCCCTTTTGTGGAAGTAGGGCCAGGGGTTGATCCTGACCTTGCTCTCACTAACTCTAGAGGAATTATTCCTGATATACACTAGCATGGAGGCAGAGTGAGTCCTCCCACAGCGATCGTCATATTTTTGCTGGACTACAGCAATGCTATTTTTTCTAAGCCTCCACTCCAAATTAAAAGCCTATCCCTGCTAGCACTGACATGTGTGCTTAACATTGTGCATGGGAGTAGCACTGTTGAAGTCCGTGGAAAGAGTTAAAGCATGTTCAGAGTTGTTTGCAGGATCGAGGTCTAAAATGACAGAAACCTCCGCTCAGCCATTCTGCCTGTGTCTGTTGTCCATCAAACTAACTAGTACTTCTCCCTCTGCAATGTTCAATTAAAGAGCAAGGGAACTCTTTCTACTCTGGCCTAGTCATGGATGATGCTCTCTGGTGAGCTACACTGGCCTAGTTTTCAGAATTAGGAAGCGTGGCAGATTTCTCAGGTTCCTGAAACTGCATCACAGAAGATTATGCAAGTAGCTTTTATTTTGTTCATGCCAAAATCCCCCAGCAACCACTGAAGATAATCAATCAAGGGAAAGAAACTGTGGAGATACTCCCTCTTTCTCATGAGGGAAAATAACCCCTCTTCACCAGCACACTAAAACGTAGCAGACTTTGATGATGTTGCTGAGGACAGAGTTTGGCATTATATGGCAAGGACAAGGGATATGGTGGGTTTATTGCAATACTTTGAATGTTGGAGATATGTGGGACTTTTATATTGAAGGGTGTATTTTGTTGGTGAAAGGGCTGACTGTGATTTCTGGGAGTTAAGGTATGTTCAGGAAGGATCCCATAAATCGACATTTCCTTGCTTTTAAGAACTTGGGTGAGTGAGTTTTGTCCTTAAGTGTAACCCTCCTTGTTTTAAGAGGATAGAGGTGATGTTTTCTGCGTGGGTACATATTGAGGTCATGTCCTATATGGCAAAGAAGGCATGGAAACTTTTCCTCAATCCACCAACTCAAAACTCTCAAACAAAACTTCCCACCACAAATCAGAGGGCAGTGTTTGGCTTCATGTCAGGAATAACACGTCTTGTATTCCCTATTTTTATTGGTAGACTCCTTGGAGGACCAGAGCACTGGGAATGGCGCTTTCTCAGGGCTCAATCCTGTTCCATTAAAATCCCTGGGAGTTTTTCTATTGACTTGAGTTGGAGTGGGGAATCAAACCCTCAGTAATCAGCTGTAGGGTAGGAAGGTACTGAATCTTTCACAGACTCTTTCCTCTGGCATCAGCAACCATCAAAGATCTTTAAACACTAGGACCAAAAAACCTCTTCCCCTTTGGATTGCTCAGTCTTCATTCTCATTGCCTGTGAGGTCCTAATCCTCCTCATTCTCTATGGTCACCAAGGGAAACTGGATAGACAAAAATGTGAATTTTTAATAAAATAAGTAGAGAAATATTTTTCAGGAGTAGATAGAGTGGAAACAAAACTTACAAATAACAACCCTAACTCCTGATTTCTAGGCTCTTTTATTCATAAAAGTATTTACTTATTCATAGTAAAGAAGGAAAAAATCACAAATTTAATGGTATAGCTAAAAATCGTGGGGGGTTTTTTTGTTTTGTTTTTTACAAATTATTGGCTCCTTTTGCTCTGTACGTATGCTATGTTGTTAAACAGAAATAACTCAGTCCCTGAGAGTGTGAGCCAAAGTGGAGAGGGATGGTTGGTGGTAGTGATATAGAGTAAAATTATCACAAAACCACCCGGATACCCCTCAAAATATTGCAGTTTACTTCCAAGTTTTGGAAGCTGAACAACAATTAGAGCTGTTCAGGAAAAATTATCAGAATTTTTTTTTGTTTAGAAGAAACAAAAATGCTTGTGGAATTTTTTTTTTCTGAAAATTGTAAATAATCTTGAATTTTTTCTTTTGAAATTGTGGAACAATATCCACCCCAGTTTTTTATTTAATCTGCACTCCTTTTTCCCACTAGAAACGTGCAGGAAAAGTTTTTAAAATTAGTGAAAGTTACATTTTCACTTTTTAAAGTCATACTTTCTTTAGCTTTTTAAATTTCTTTCTCTTTAAAATATTAAAATGTGAGTGGCATTTTTCTCATTTCTCCCATTTTTCTACTTTAACTTCCTCTGGGTGCTAGATGTTGAAAACAAACAAAAAAACAAAAGAAGAATGTGGGAATTTTTTGTACCAAAACAAAATGAAAAATTTGAAACAAAAGTTTTAAAATAAAATATTTAGTAAAATTTAAAATTATTTTGGCAAAAAAAAAATTAAACAAAAATGAAGTTTTTTTGATTATTTTCAAAATATTTCACAAAAATAAAAAATAAACGAAAACCCAGTTGTGCTTAGCTTTGAAGGCAACATTTTTGGATATCTAGATGTAGGCTAGTAGTGAAAGCAAAAGGCTGCCAGTGAGGATTTGTGGGTTCTTTCTCTATCACTGTCTGAGTGACTTTGGTCAAGTCAATTATCTTTGCTATCTTTTTTCCCTTTTCTTAAGTGGGAGACAATAACCTCTCCTGTGAAACTGGTAAGCATAAAGAATCTGAACTCAGTATAGTTTGTGAAGCAGATAGGAATCCTGAAATAAAAGGCTGTCTAGAACTGCAGTGTGTTACTTCCTTCCCTTGCTTAAATGCAAGTTTAGAATCCAAAATTTGGGGGACTTCTGAAAAATCAGTGCAAGATTTTTCAGTAAGGGCTTGCTCCCATTGAAGTCAATGGCAAATGCCCTGTTCCCTTTAATGATGCAGGATCAGACCTGAAAGGCCTGAGCCTGAGAAGTTCTGAACACCCACAGATTCAGCATCTCTGAGGATCTAGCCATGAAAGTTGATTTCACAGACCTGTACAGCTCTGCTATCGCTTTCTCATTGGCGCCATCTAAAAGCATATAGGTGAAACTGGTCAAGCAAGTGGATAACTCCAAATGGATTTATAGTAGCAGGTACTGATCAAAATGCATATCATTCAAAGTAGAATAGTCATTGCCCACCCCAGGATGCCTCCAGCGAGTAGTAGAAATGTCAGAGTTTGTAACACAAAGTCTCTCATATGTGCTTCAAGTTGGATTTGCCATAATATTCACCACTAGAGGGCACTTGAAACTCAACAATGCCTTGTTACACTGCATTTGATGTAGGCATTTTACTAATTTCTTTTGTCCCTAGTTAGTTCCAAAATATTCCAGGCAATTTTCTCATCTCATAAAGTGGAAAAATCTAATATTGTCTGATGAACTTAAAGAAACCACAAAATCAGATGGCAAAACTAAGGATCTTAGAGAGAATAATTAATTGCCAGCAAAATGATTCAGGAAAGGGTTCTTTACTCATGCCAAGATGAAACATAATACAAATAGTGCCCACACTTTCTCACTATCCATATCTTAATACAGAATTCATGAATTAATGTGAGCTCTGTTGAGTTCTTTTACACAAGGTGTTCCTTTCACATGGTCTTATCAGAAATTGTTGACATTCAAAAGTTTCAATCTGGTCAACCTCACAAGGTTGGATGTTTACTCAAAGTTAAATGTATTCAGACCTCTTTGGCTTAGTCTTTGGGTGGAAACAGGGTGAGGACAAGGCCCCAAGTCACAGGTATAATGGGAGGTAGGTGCCTAAGTGCCATTGAGTATATGAGACAAGGTTCATTGTGATTGTTCTGCTGTGTCTTGGCCAACTTAGAAATAACAGAAGAGAAGACAGTTTTGTAGAACTAAGATACATCCACTGAAATCAGAGGTGCATGAGACATTAATTAATAAACAAATGTTGTAACCAAAAGTTTCAAACCGTATTCTGTTGGGGTGGATTCATCTGAAGGTTTTGTTCAAGATCTGTGTCAGTTCTCCCATTTCTGTCTTATCTCTTCATGTGCTAGCAACCACAATTGTGTGTACTTGGCAACAAAATCTCGTTCCATTTTATCTGGATCCTGAAATCCACAGTTCTCATCCTTATTCCAGATGTAGAAGATCCATACTTGCAATTAGTTTCTGATCAGCAAGAGAAATCAGGTGATAAATCTTTACCTGTTGGATTGCCAGTCGGCGATCATGATTCCTCGCCATTCTGCTACACATTCCGTTTACACTTAGTGGTTTGTCCCAGGGAGATCCCCAGAATGCTGCAGATTTCAATTTGCCTGAGGAAGATCTGAATTTTCTTCCAGGAGGTGTCTTCCTTTATTATGGCTCCTCGGGGATGTTCTCTGCTTAAGTAGAAAGAAAATGATTTATAATCAATGAACTCATTCTGCCAAGGACATGTGTTTTGACAGATTGCCACCTCCTCTGTCCTATGAGGGCCAGAATCCCTTTTCTTAACTTGGCACTTTAACCTGCAGCATGTGGCCCCCTCACCTCTGTCTGTCCATCTGTCCACTGGCCCTGGGTCCTCCCATGACAGTCTAAAGCAAACCACACTGGTGGGGAGGGGGTGAGTGGAATTTGGCACCTCCTGTTGCCGTGTGCATGACTGCTTAAACCCCTGCAGCTTCCCAGCAAGCTTCTCAGAGGTATTTGGAATCCAGGGGATATTTCCTATTAGATTTATTTAATAGTTTTGAGGTGGTTAAATAGAGACTGACAAATTAATTCCAACTTAACTACTTCCCTTTTGGTCTCGCTGCCTCTTGCAACTCCCTTTCAGCCCCTTTAAATGAGAACATCTGGACATGTTGGGTAACTTTGGCAGCTGCCAATAGCTTCATGTATTGACTATAGGATACGTTCTCCTCTGATTGTTAGCGTCATGCATGCGTGTTTATTATCTTCAATAAGATAGAGAGCGTGCCATGCAGCAGAAGGGGAACTGGTTGATTTTTGTGACATGCAGCAAAGACAGACAGGATCATGCTTTATTTAAGGTACCATTTATAAAGGGTTAATACATTAAAGGTGTCTTATTAAATGGTTGAAAGATTGTTACGGAGTCTGGCAGATCCATAATTTGAAGCTAAACAAATTTAGACAAGAAATATGGTGCACATTTTTAACAGGGAGGGGAACTCACCATTGGGAGCCATTGACCCAAGGATAGTGGTGGATTTTCCAACACTGAACATTTTTAAAAACAGATTGAACGTTTGTCTAAAAGAGAGATGCTCTAGTTCAAACAGGAATTAATTCAGGGAAGTCCTGTGGCCTGTGTTATAGAAAAGTCCGATCAAATGATCACAATGGTCCCTTCTGGAATTATAATCTGTGGATCTGAATAGGTTGCTGATAACGAGGCTTGTCAGAATTCAATTTTTATATTTGTATAATTTCAACAGCTATTATCAATATTTATTTGTAAGTGTTTTTTATTTGTATTGATTTAAATGTTCTCAATTGTGAAAAATTGGGTGCGGGGAGAGAATCAGACAGTGGGTGACTCAGAAGATGATTATTTAGTGACAGTAGAAATTCAAGAAGTTAAAGCTTTCTAACCTTTAAAAGACAAATTGTCAACACCACATGTCAAAATAGACAAGATATGTGTCCTTAAATGAAACAATAATAAGTTATCAGGCATGTGCGCTCTGTCCGCTTCTCCCACCCCCCGGCCCCCAAAAACTTCAAATGGTCTTGGTTTTGTTCCACACTGGAATGGAACCAAATGTTGCCACCTCCATTCTTCTCACGAAATTAAGCTTCTGTTTTCCACCAGGCCTGCTTATAACTATTGATAACTCATCTCTGAAACATGCTTATAGCAAATATTGCTAATAATGTATTAACCCCTTATAAACTATGTATTAATGGTGACCAAAAGCACTGTGAAGACATGCAGTGTAAGTGAACAACTGCCCCACTTGTGTTAGGCTCTGAGACTAGTTCAAGGAGCTCTCCTCAAAATAAGCCCTTAGACCCTCCTTCTAGGGTCATAACTGAGCAGGGGATCATGCATAGTCCCAGACCATGTCCAGCATGGGTGGCTGCTGGAGAGAGATCAACAGGCGTGCATGGGAGTGTAGCATAGCCGAAGCCACAGCTAGGTAGGTTTTGCAGGGTACCTGGGGTCCCGTAGGAATGAGGCACACACACAGCTGCTGAATAAAAGTGATGAGTTTATTGAAGGCAAAAGTGACACACCCGCAACGGGGGCTACCTTCGTTGCTGCCCCTGAGATGGGGAAAGCCCGACGCACCGGAGCAATGCTCAGGGTGAAGCCCACCGCACGTGGGAACACAGGCAGAGAAATAACAGGAACATTTGCATCTCATGCATACCTCATGAATAACTAATACCTTATTTTTGTTTTGTTAGTATTACATAATGCAAGCAGGTGTCTCATTAGTATTGCACAAGGCGAGCAGGCAATGAGAACTGGAGAGCACCGATATGCGAAGTATGCAATAACAGAGCAGCAACCAATAACAAAATTGTGACCAGTAATACCTTTTCTTTCCCTGGAGTTGGGGGGAAGAGCGCTCCTAACTGCCCACCCGTTACAATTTCTTCCGGCACCCTACAGTAGGAAAGATTAAATGAAAGATACCAGATGCCTGGAGCAGAGGAGGGAGCTTACTGTGAATGACTAAGGCCAGGTCTACACCACAGAAATACTTCAGTATAACTACGTCGCTCTGGGGTGTGAAAAATCCACCCTCTACTCTGAGCGATGTAGTTACACTGACCTAAGCACTGGTGTAAACAGTCCTATGTAGGCAGGAGGGCTTCTGCCCCTCTCCTGAGGTGGATTAACTATGCCGACTGGAGAGCTCTCTCCCGTCAGTGTAGACAGTCTTCATTAAAGCGCCACAGAGGCACAGCTGCAGTGTTTTAAGTGTAGACCTGCTCTGAGGGAACAGAGAAACAGGACGAAAGTCCTCAAATAAACCAATTGGTTGTGTCACAGCCTCAGGTATTGCTTCTGTTATAAAGAGGGGTGGTGAACCAGTGCAGTTCAAATAACAGCCTCTCCCCATCAGTCTTTGCTCAAAACTCAAGCCAAGTGTTTTTTTGAGGTTAAAGAATTTGGTTGGATTTTTCTCCTGGCCTCCTTTGTTTGGCTGATAAAGGTAATAGCGTACATGTAATATACTTAGATTTCAGTAAGGCATTTGTCTTGGTACCGCATGACATTTTGATTAAAAAACGAGAACAATATAAAATTGACATGGCATATATTCAATGCACTAAAGCTGGCTAACTGATAGGTCTCAAAATATAATTTTACTCTGGCCAAAAGGATTAATGCAATCCTGAGATGCATAACCAGAGGAATCTTAAGTAGGAGTAAAGTGGTTATGTTACCTCTGGATTTGGCAGTGATCTGAGCACTGCTGGAATCCTGCGTCCAGTTCTGGTGTCCATAATTCCAGAAGGATGTTGATAAATTGGAGTGGGATGAGAGAAGAGCCACAAGAATGATTAAAGGATTAGACTCAAGGAGCTCAATCTATTTAATGAAACAAAGAGGAGATTAATGGGTACAGTCTGTAAGTATCTACATGGATAACAAATATTTAATAATGGGCTCTTCAGTCTAGCAGAGAAAGATCTAACATGATCCAGTGGGTGGAAGCTGAAGCTAGACAAATTCAGACTGGAAATAAGGTGTACATTTTTAACCAATGGAGCACTGGAATGGGTTACCTATGGAGGTGATGGAATCTCCTTCCTTAGAGGTTTTTAAGGTCAGGCTTGACAAAGCCCTGGCTGGGATGATTTAGCTGGGGATTGGTCCTGCTTTGAGCAGGGGGTTGGGCTAGATGACCTCCTGAGGTCCCTTCCAGCCCTGATAGTCTACGATTCTATGAATTAACCATTAGAACAATTTACCCAGGGTTGTGGTGGAGTCTCTATCACTGACAATTTTTAAATCAAGACCGGATGTTTTTCTAAAAGACCTACTCTAGGAATTATTTTGTGAAGTTCTGTGGCCTGTGTTATGCAGGAGGTCAGACCGGATGATCATAAAAGTCCCTTTGGGCCTTGGAATCTGTGAATCTATGAAAAAAATATATAGTTTAATTGTTTTCCCCTTCCCTCCTCAGTGCATGTGGACCTCTTCATCTTCCCAATTCTTTGTTGCCATAGCTTCTGCTCTTCTGTTATACAGTGTTGGATGTCTATTGCTGGCTACAGTCCCTTTGGCTATTTTGCTACCTTGTCAGTTGCTTTAAGTATAAAGAATCAGATCTTCAATCAGAGAAGCTCAGGGCAGCTATTTAGGGCATGGCTACACTAGAATCTTCAAAGCGCTGTGGTGGGAACACTCCCGCGGCAGCGCTTTGAAGTGCAAGTGTGGTCACACGCGAGTGCTGGACGAGAGCTCTCCCAGCATGACTCCCAGTGCTTGAAGCCTGTCCGCCCTAGCGCTTTAAAGCACTTAGACTTGCTGCGCTGTGATTTTTCACCCCCCTGAGCCAGCAAGTTAAAGCGCTATAAACTGTTCTGTGTAGATAAGGCCTTAGATTTACACCACCTGAGGATCTGGTCCACTATAGTGTCAAGGAAAAAATACTTATCTTATTTGCAATTAACAACATTAATAATGGGCTTGACTTGGCAACATTAGCAGGGATTTGGCTTAGACCCAATGATTGGATATTGGTAGCAGAACTGCCCTTCATATTTGAACTCTATCTTTTCTGCTTACTGTGGCAGCAATTTTAGCATTTGGCTTTATCTGTTGGGTATGTTTTAGGGAGTCTGTATTCATATTTTGGCTTTTTTACCAAGCAGTCCTTTCACCCCTACACACTGGAAGCAAAATACTACCACCCGTGGCAGTTTCAGTTGGTTGGTGTTTGCCCAAGCAATTTTTTAAGATGCTCTCCAGATGAGTCCCTTGTTTCACTTGGAGTTTTGTGTTGAGGATAAATACAAAAGATGAGGTCCTCAGATGCAGTAAATTGGCTTTGTTCCATTGAATTTGAAAGCTTGGGTAAAGTCAAGGTTTGTCACAACCACCATTTTCCCCATATCCAGCCTAGTTAAAATGATACAGCCCATCTCCCCCTTTCCCCTGTATAAATGCAGTTATACCACATAAAAATGCATGTACTTCTATAGCTTATTCCCAAATGGAACAAGCTACATGGCTATGAGCACCTTTATACCACTATAACAGCATCCATACTAGGATCTGCACCGGTATAACTATATTGGTAAAAACCCACACCCTTAACCAAAATAGTTATACTGGTACAAAACCTGTGTTTAGACCATGCCAAAGTCTTTAAGTATGTAAGGGTATGTTCCCTCTTGAAACTGGCTATTGCTTCTACTTTACTAAGGAAACTGTGCTGGGGATTATTAAGGGCCATTTCTTATGAAACATTCAGCCACTGGCAGCAATCTGATGGCCTTCAGGAAGCATCTGTAGGTGCATAGGATGTGCACTCCTGCCCTGCTCTTAGTTTCACTGTAACTGAGAATATCTCTGCTACCATTCAGTGGGGTAGCTTTGGCTGAAGGGTTTACAGTAACAAGCAGGACATCTGTGGAATTTGCACATGGGTACATGAGCTGGCTCACAAGACAGATGTGTCCTACAGTAGGGCTCTGATTCAGAGTCCTGAGACTTCACGGGCCAGATCCTGCACTTGAGGTAGCTCAACTGGAGTCTGTAGAACTTAGACATTTGACACCAGCTGAGGATCTGGCCAAGTGTGTTGGTTTTATCAAGAGCCCAGGAATTCAGATCTGGATTTAGGACCCTCCAAATTAGGGTGACCAGATGTCCTGATTTTATAGGGACAGTCCTGATATTTGGGGCTTTTTCTTATATAGGCTCCTATTACTCCCCACCCCGTCTGGATTTTTCACACTCACTATCGAGTCACCCTACTCCAAATTTCAGTTTTGATTGTGGACTCTAGTTTTAATATTCACTGGAAAATTGGGATGATTTCTCTTGAGGTGTCTGGATTGAGAATGGTTGTGGCATCAGAGAGGAGAAAACATCCTTGAAAACCTTGACCACGGCAGCAGAAGGTGATGGAACTTTTTTTTTAAGGTCTGTGGCTTCCTTTTAAGGGAGGGAGCTGTAGGAAGAAGTGTATTGATGGCAAGTGTACATGGTCAGCCTTCAATTCCTCTTAGGCTTTTAAGAGCTGAAGACCGTGTAATATCATTACTAAGGTAGTTTTCCAAGGAGTTACAATAAGGTCTCAGGCACGACTTTGATTTCATCTCCTTGAGGATAATACATAGGCAAGCCAATGTCTGATTTTTAAAAAAATTTACAATGCGGGGGTGGGGGGAGTGTAAGTTCCCTGCAAAATCAGGGGCAGAAGGATGGGGGAGAGTGAGGGGAGGTGCTGAGACCTGACCAGGGAAGAGCTGGCTCCAGACTGGGAATGAGAATCCCAGGGGTTCCTACATGTAACCAGGCCCATTCTAGCCCCTTTGAGTCTTGCTCCCTTCTCCCCAGGCCAAGCCTTGGCCTCATAGTGGCTGCTCCAGCTCCTCTGAAGTCTGATTTTGCCTTCTCCCCTCTGCCCCCCATCTTCCTGGGCGTGCACAAGTTTACGTGGAGGCAGAGCTCCCATGAGATTTCCGTTGTGGGGACACTAGCCCCCCCTGGCCCATCCTGCTTCTGCTGCCCCTGATCTCCAAAGCTGAACTCTTATCAGCTCAAACATTTTTTCATTTCTCAAATTTAGCATGTTCGCACCAAATGCACCCATTCCTTAGCCAGCTAGCCCCATTAATAATATTTATAATATTGAAGGGGAACAAAAACTTCGCTGCCTTCTAGTGAGAGGAAACTATCATGTTTCATGCCTGTGTCACTAGAGGTTTATTGACAGCCTGGGCATATAAGGATATGCATCTGTGGTACGTGTGCACACACTGAGGACAAGAACCGCTATTTTCGATGGGAGCTGTATGAAGCCGGTGTTCTGAGCTTTCCTCACAGTTTCTTCCTTGAACATAAGATGTATGTCTTCTCCATTGGACTCAAATTTAACCTCACTAGAACATCACAAGCCCTGTCTTTTTTTTCTTTTTCAGGGTCCAACATGCTTAAAGAGAAAGAAATAATCAATCTGGCCTTCAGACAAGTGCAATGCTCAGTATTTTTTTTTCTGTATCATCCAATATATTTTATTCCGTTTGCCATCACGGTTGATTTTTTTGAGGGCTTGTGGTCCACAGCCAGCAATTAACATCACTTAACAGCTTTTCAGTGGGATAATTGCCTGTTGTCTTCACGCATAGCGCTCATTGAAATGCTAAGCGCCGTCAGGGCACTGCTGTCCAGACATTTCCAAGCCAGGTATACTCTGCTCCAGACTGGATGCTAAGACATTTAATGGGCTATGTTGTCTCTGAAGAGTCACAAAAGGAGAAATGGTCTGAAAAGGATTGTCCCTGAGGAAGCCATGGAAGTAATTCCCGTCAGTCTGTGTGGAGGTTTTTTGTTTTTTTAGAAAAAGCAAGATTATGGGGAGCTGGACAAAGGAAGATAATCCGGCATCCAACCGTAAATGAGCTGGAAGGGTTCAAATTGTGTTGAGTCAGTGGGTTATCACCAGAGCAGAATTGGATGCACTCAGTAATGTGTTTGTATGTGGCCTCAGCATTGGCATGCAAAACTGTGGATTTTCAGCAGGCTCTGTGAAATGCATCCAGGTTGAAATGATGCCATTTTCTCTAGATGTCACGGGGCCTGAATTCTCCACCTGGCATTTATCTCGGCCTGCTGACATGTCTTGACATGACAACTGTTTGTCCACGCTACCATTTTACCACATGGGACTTACTGTGTGTTACAGAACACGGGGTAATAACAAACCTACTGTTCACCTTGACCTACTATCCTGTGGGAGAACTGCCAAGTTTCTCACTTTCACCAGGATTCTCTTGGTGTTAGCTAATGTGAGTTAAGAACCTACCTTTTTTCCTAGTGAGGACAAGACCTTAACACTTCTACAGCATTTAGGACAATGGAGTCTTGGTCTTAGCTGAGTCCTCTAGGTGTAGGAGTAATATAAATCAATCCTCATGTCATCAGTGTGAATGGAGAGTGCTAAACTGATGCTTCTCAGCAGATCTAGCCCAGTGAGAATTTTGGCAGAAGATGGTATGTTGGATTAAGCCTTATATTTGCATATCCAGCAATGATTTAATCCTAAACTGCAGCCCCCTGGTTGATTACAGTGCTGCAAGTGGCTCCGGGAGGTCTCCTACAATGCCTGTTCTCACATCGCTGGTCATCTGTTTGATCTCTACTGCCCTGCTCCACCCCTTAAATTCTCTGGGAATTTTGGAAGTCCCCTCCCTGTTTGCTCGGTGGCCTCAGCGCATCTTTCCAGCTTCTGTACCCAATGACTGGAAGATAGCTAATGTAACAGCAATATTTAAAAAGGGCTCTAGAGGTGATCCTGACAATTAGAGATCAATAAATCTAATGTCAGTACTGGGCAAATTAGTTGAAACAATGGTAAAGAATAAAGTTGTCAGGTACATAGAAGAACATAAATTATTGGGCCAAAGTCAACATGGTTTCTGTAAAGGGAAATCATGTCTTACTAATCTATTTGAGCTATTTGAAGGGGTCAACAAACATGTGGACAAGGGGGATCCAGCGGACATAGTGTACTTAGATTTCCAGAAAGCCTTTAACAAGGTCCCTCACCAAAGGCTCTTACATAAATTAAGTTGTCATGGGATAAGAGGGAAGATCCTTTCATGGACTGAGAACTGGTTAAAAGACAGGGGGGAAAAGATAGGAATAAATGGTAAATTTTCAGAATGGAGAGGGGTAACTAGTGGTGTTCCCAAAGGGTCAGTCCTAGGACCAATCCTATTCAATTTGTTCATAAATGATTGGGAGAAAGAGGTAAAGAGTGAGGTGGCAAAGTTTGCAGATGATACTAAAGTGCTCAAGATAGTTAAGACCAAAGTAGACTGTGAAGAACTTCAAAAAGATCTGACAACACAAAGTGGTTGGGCAACAAAATGGCAAATGAAGTTTAGTGTGGATAAATATAAAGTAATGCATATTGGAAAAAATAATCCAAACTATATGTACAATATGATGGGGGCTAATTTAGCTACAACTAATCGGGAAAAAGCTCTTGGAGTCATTGTGAATAGTTCTCTAAAGATATCCACACAGTGTGCAATGGCAGTCAAAAAAGCAAACAGGATGTTGGGAATCATTAAAAAAGAGATACAGAATAATATGGAGAATATCTTATTGCCCTAATATAAAACCATGGTGCGCCCACATCTTGAATACAGCATACAGTTGTGGTCTCGTCATCTCAAAAAAGATATACTGGCATCAGAGTAGGGCAACTAAAATGATTAGAGGTTTGGAAAAGGTCCAATATGAGGAGAGATTAAAGAGGCTAGGACTTTTCAGCTTGGAAAAGCGGAGACTAAGGGGGGATATGATAGAGGTATATAAAATCATGAGTGGTGTGGAGAAAGTGAATAAGGAAAAGTTATTTACTTGTCCCATAATATAAGAACTAGGGGCCACCAAATGAAATTAACAGGCAGCAGGTTTAAAACAAATAAAAGGAAGTTCTTCTTCACACAGCGCACAGTCAACCTGTGGACTCCTTACCTGAGGAGGTTGTGAAGGCCAGGAATATAACAGGGTTTAAAAGAGAAGTGGATAAATTCATGGAGGTTAAGTCCATTAATGACTATTAGCCAGGCTGGGTAAGGAATGGTGTCCCTAGCGTCTATTTGTTAGAGGTGGATGGCAGAGAGAGATCACTTGATCATTGCCTGTTAGGTTCACTCACTCCTGGCATTGACCACTGTGGTTAGTGAGGATACTGGGCTGAATGGACCTTTGGTGTGATCCAGTATGGCCATTCTCAAAAAAAAGAAAAAAGAAAAAAAAGCATTTACCAAAGCAGAATGTATGATCACCAAAAATTACTACCCAACTTTGCGCAGACTTTGCCTTATCTGTTCTTCTTCTAAATGAAGTATAGAAAAGCAAAAATAGGCATTGGTATAAAACAGCTACCTCTAGAAACCTGGTATACACTATTTTGCTTTCTGATATTTCATATAAATGTCATATTATTACTGTTACAAAATTAGCATGACTATCTGTAAATAAGAGTGGTCATTTTTGAAGATACTTAAAATAAACAAACTGAGATCCAAAATGCAGAAAAGTCACTTGAATGCCTTGTCCCTCATGGTGGTAGAATTGGAGTCCAGCCAACAAACAGCCCAAATTATAATTAAATTTATTCTTCAAACTTTTAAAACAATACAGAACAATTAATACTTTTTTAAATGAAATTGTTTTCTTCATAGCTGTAAGCAAATGAAAGTCGGTGATTAGGTCATCAAAGTTCATTTCGGTGACAAAAAATGTTTTATTGCAAAATTGGTGACTTCCTTCATATACTGGATCTATTCCGTGAGACTCATCCTCAAATTGTTTTCTTCTGTGAGGAGAACACAACTCACGATAGTACTGAAATAGTGCTACACATTTTCTTTGCCCTGAATTAAAAATTCTCAAACTAGTCATGCAAGATGGCATCAAATATTTCCAGGTATTACTGCAAATTGATTTTTGGCCATTTTCTATAGCTGAATGCTGGTCAGTTTGAACCGCTGAAGCACAGTGTTCCAAAAATGTACCACGAAAACTGTCTCCAAGTGTTCCATTTTCTTCTGAAGAGAAGCTGCAGTTTTAAATGAATGTCAGAAGCCTGATTGGTACCTTTTGACAGATCCTCCAAGGCTTGTCAGAAATGCTATAGTTTTGAAACAATGCCAGGCTAGAATCAGTACAGCGACACCATCACATATGACAGACTTTGGAGAGTCAACAATTCCTGGCTAGTGTCAGTATTTCCATTGTGGAAAATAGTTTTCTGTTGATATGTCGATGCAGAGCAGAAAGAGTACAGTGACTGCCTAGCCCCTCTCTCCCCCTCTCCCCACAACTGGCTGCACCTGAGCAACTGTTAATTAACACTGTTGACTCCAACTACATTTAGGGAATGTGCAGCACAGAGCACGTACTGTATTAGTGTATTTTTTCCATAGCAGACAGACCATTGTAACGACAAGCCGCATTACTAGCATTATCCTATGATTGTCTGTGGCAGTTACATACATCCGGACCTAGGTTATTTATCATAGCCAGCTCAACTTCAGCCAGGTTTGCACCCATGTGGTTCTCAAGTAACTGAAACCCAATGAATCGCTCAATAATTTGCCTCCTCTGAATTAATAAATCAGAAGATGAATGTGAGCTGGTCTACAGGTGCTACACATCAGGCATTGAATCAGCAATTGCAGAGAAATATTTGGTGTGCTGTAATTCTCCTGCTATAGTGTTTTTGATTTTCTTTCCCATCAGTTCAATGAATTCACCACATATCGTTTGACCAAACAGCATTTTCTAAAGGAAAACTATTGCATTGAACGCTTTGTAAACAGCTCTTGTTATTACCGTAGTATGTGTAAGATGCAGGCCTCTGCATTAAGGATCAGATTTTGCCTAGTTTCTCCACAGTTGCACAAGGGTAGTATATGGCATAGGGCACCAGAAGTCTCCTCATTATCCCATTCACAGCAAGCAGGCACCATCACAGTTCCTGTGCTCCCCAAAACCCAGGGACTCCTCTCTTCCAGTGTCAGCTGGGCTTCAAGACATCCCAAAGGGGCAGAGAAGAAGTAGGAAAGGGGGCCTCCATTCTTGGTCACTGGCCCCCTCAGCTGGTGGGCTGCACTAGAGAGCATACTGTGTACCCTCCTATGGGATGCTGCAAGCATGCAAACAGCCCCAGTCCAACCCAGTGTCTTTGTTTTCAGTGATTTGCCAGATGCATGTCTTTTTCTCTGCCTGGTGGCCGGAAAGGACTTCAGTGCCCGCTGGGCTCAATCATCAGCTGTGCTGAGTATAAATCCAGTCCCTCAATCCTGGGCTGGCCAGAGGCCAAAACGGAACCATGTCTAACTTAGAGCAGCCTCAAAGTTGTTCTAAGACACACTACCTCCCCCAGAAAGGCATTCTGAACCAGGGCCCAAGACTGAGCCCAAAGGCTGCTATATTCAATAGCAGTGATAGACATTGGCCTACATTTATTCCAGAACTTTTCCTTGAGAACTGAGGGCTCTTTGCTTGAGTTGCTCACTAGTTAGCCCATCTCAGATAATGAGGCTGTCAGGGAGGATGAATATAGCTATTGTTGTTATCTTTCTTTCCTTTATACCCCTGGGGTAATTAAACACACAGACTATCTCCTCGCATTTACACTAGGGGAAAAACAGGAGTAATTTCACTGAAATCGACAGAGGAACAGTGCAAGTGAGAGGAGAATGAGTCTCACGATCAATGGAAAGATCAGACTTTTGTGAGCTCTGGATCACTCCCTGTTGCTGAGACATCTGTGTTCCCAGTGTTCACAGCAGTATTCTTGGAGTGATATGTCTCCAGAACATGTCAACACCACATGTCACCTGCCTGATTTAGGGGGGACTGGCAGACATTCCACCACAAGGATAGGAAATCTCCTATCTACTTCTCATTTCTCTCTCATTTCCTTCCATGTTCTCCCTTCATGCTTCATGTTGGAGGCTGACAACAGTATTCACCATGCAACCTCAGCAGGGTTCCTTGAGGCAATTCCTTTGGCTGCCTTAATTGCTCACCCCTTTGCTTTTGGATGCCACTGGGTGACTGGGATCAGATTATCCCTCTCCCTGTCCCATGCACCAGGATGGAGCTGGCTGGAATGAGGCTACCTTGGGGGGCGTTCATCTCAATCAAGTGCCTGTTTTGCTTTGCAATTCAAACAGTGCCAAAGCTCCTTGTTTGTTAGCCTGCTTCTTGGGAAGAAGAATAAATCTTCTTGCCCTGGGCTAAAATATCCCAAGGCAAGTGGCTTCCTTAGATGAAGCTAGGAACAGTCGAGTTGCTGTGCCTATCTGCAGAACACAGGGACTGTACAAAAAGTGCTACATTCTAAAGGAATCCATGGTTCTCTGGATGCATTAGTGAGCGAGAGAGAGAGAGAGACACAGAGAGATCATTTCTCAGCCAAGTTCTCCTGAAAGGTCCCTTTTTGATCATTTTGTTTTTTGCAACTTTGGGAATGATTCCCTCCCCACCCCCACCTGCCTCCTTTGGGGGCCCTCTTGGTGTACATAGCTGCAGGGACACCACCCAAGATTTATCCGTCATTCCCCCGCACCTCCCTTTGTGTCGCTTTTCCAGTTTGATTTCATGTTTGCCCGTCTCCAGCCTTCAGATGCCAAAGCTGCATTCCGTTCTCACTCCTGTCCTCCCCACTTTTTTTCTCCTCCCTCCCCTGCCCCGGGGCCTTGTGTGACTTGTGTAGCGGAGGCAAACCGAAAAAGGCCTGTGCGACTTCCATGGAAACAAAAGCCTGTTTTCAAACACTGTTCAGAGAAAGTGTTTCTATCTTGGGCCTTTAATGACCTGAACTGTCCCTCTTTGGAGAACAGCAACAACAAAAAAATGGGCAGCTTCTCTTTTCTGCTGCGTTTAATTATGATTATTCTTTGGAAACCATGTGTTGGCTGGTTCTTGGTTATGCACGAGCATTTACTTAGGGAAGATATTAGCAAAAAATGAGTATTTTGTTCCTCCCAGCAATTATTCCCAATAGCGATCGATGGGCTCATTTTCAGCGGCGGTTTATATTTTCCCTGTGAGCGGAGTCCTTAGGTATTTCAGTCTTGAATAAATAGTTCTTCATGGTGTGTGCAGTGGCTCAGGGGCTCCCCGCTGAGATCATGTCCTTAATACAAACAATACACCACATTTATTCTAAGCTGACCGCACTGACCCCCAAAAGTTTGTTCCCTCCACTGGGAGTCCTCAGCCCTTTCACTCAGCTGAATGGCCCACACAAAGACCTTGTCTCATCTACAGTCCCTTCCTCAACAAAACTGGTAGGGGAGGGGAGAAGAAGGAACAGACAAACCTTGACCCATCCACCTAAAAGAAAATTAAGGAATTTGCATTTTAAACCTTAAGTGGCTGTCCCTTATCCCAGCCACCCCTCCACCCCCATTTTAATGCTTTCTTTTCTAAATGCCTGAGAAGTTGCAGGCCCACATCATACTGACTGAGCTGATGTCTCAGCAAAGATCAGAATCCCTACTGGGATGAAAGACTCTTCTTTTTTCTCCTTTACATTCTTATTTCTCTGGAGATTTAGGGGGAAAATGCTGCTACTTAAAGAAATAGACTCTTTCTCCTTCCTTTCCCTCACTACCACTTTTTGGGGGGATGAGGGAAGGGGCACCAATGTTTGTCTTTAAAGATTTCCCTGAGATTTCACTCTTGCTTTCCTCTCTGTGCTAATTGTTTTTTAGCCTTTATAAATGGCAGATCTTCCCAGGCAAGAAGTTTAAGGGTTGAAAGTGCGAATGTCCTGTGAAAATCTGATCCCATCTCCTTCCCGCAGTAATCTCTCTTGAATGGTGGTTTTTGTTTTGTTTTTTTAATTAATCCAAACAAACAGGGCTCACCCTGCTACAATCTGAGGCGCTCCTTTGCAATTTACGAAAGACTGACTGACATGAAAATGGCTCTTGGATTCATATTAGCACAGGGTGATGTTCAGGAGGGTCCCACAGAGCTGGATCAGTTTTGGAGAATTATTGCCAGTGTAGGTGCCACTTGAATTCTATTGGACCTGCAAAACTGACCATGAGAACCAGGCTTTCCTTGCATCTGCAGTTCTTTCCACCCACTTGCTGTCTTTGGTTGGGCTATGTTAGGAGGTTATAGTCCTGCTCTGTTATTAACACATTCAGGGCACTCAGGGCAGGTCTACACTTCAAACACTGCATCAGCACAGCTGCACGGATGCAATGCTTGAATAAAGACGCTCCATACCAATGAGTGAGAAAGAGAGAGAGCTCCCTTCAGCATATTTAATACACCTCCCCGAGAGGCGATAGCTTTGTTGGTGGGAGAAGCTCTCCCATCCACACAGTGCTGTCTACACTGTGGGTTAGGTCAGTGTAATTATGTCTCTTGGGTGGATTTTTCACACCCCTGAGCTACATAGTTATACCAATATAGGTCTGTAGTGTAGAATAGACACACATCCGCTCTCAGTATGTCTTCACTGCAGAGTTAACTTGCATGATCAGCATCTGAGTCTCAGCCCCAGGCTTAGGCTAGTGTGGATATGATCAGGCACATGCAAAACACTACCCGAGTTACTATGTTCTCACTGTTACAGCACTCCCCCCCCATGATTTCAGATAAACCTTAAGAATGGAGGGCCACATGCTCAGCTAGTGTGAATCAGCATAGCTCCTATGAAGTTAGTGGCATTATGATTTACACCAGCTGAGGATCTGGCCCTGGGAATCTCTGCCTGATGTGTTATGGTCATAAAAGAACCATGATTCCTTTTGTAAATGCTGCATCTGTTTTGGAGCCAGATCCTCAGCTGATGTAAATTGGCTCCAGTGACTTCAGTGGAGTGTTGTTGATTTACACCAGCTCAGAATCTCTTTTCTCTTCAGAAAACTACAAGTTCTGGTTCACCTCTACATTACTCCAGTTTCACCCTCATGCAACTGCTCTGATTTCAATGGGGTTACACTGGTGTTAAATTGGAGTGACAGTATTGAATCATGCAACAATGTCCTAGCTGTATTTTTTCCCTCCCGTAAGTTATTGATTTCTGTTTAAGGCCTTAATGCCAGCTCAAAGATTTTGTCTGGGAATTTAATTGTGTTTGCCTCTCTTCTATTGAATTATGTGTCTTTATGCTGCAATACAATACAATTTTACTTAGCATCTGGTAATAAGAATCGGTGACTGTCAGTCAGTCCTCTAACATCCTTTTCATGTGCTATCACCAACTCAGGCCACGTCTACACTAGGGACTCTTCTTTGCTGGTATAGCTGTACAATGCTGGAAAGCACTCCTCATATGAACCCTGAGCATCCTAGCAAAATGACACATTTCCTAGTACACCAGTAAAAGCACAGCTTTGCTGGTATAATTGTGTCTGCAACAGGGCCTTTGGCCAGCATGGCTGCATCAGTTAGAATCACAACTTTTCACACCCCTTCTTGCAGAGGTTTGTAATGTAGATAAGGACTCATTGTGCAGCCTTTGGCATGTCGCTTCAACCTGGTCTAAACTTAAACCTTTCAGTGATACAGTGATTTTTCTTAGGGGTGTGATTTTTTTTCTGACATAGTTCTATCAGTATAACCACCTTCGCGTGGATGACGCTAAATTGGTATAAGGATGGCCTATGCCAGTATAGCTTATTTCTCTTCCCATCTGGCAATAAAGACACCTTTATACCAGTTTAACTGTTAATTAGGGTAAATTGTACTGTTTTAACTATAATCATTAAATCATCAAAACGGTACATCCTTTTCTAGTGTAGACAAGCCCTTAACCTCTGTTCCTCAGCTTGCCCAGCTGTGAAAAGGGGATAATAGTATCTATCCCACAGGTTGGATGTAAGCACACATTAGATAATGTCTGCCATGCGCTTTGAGATTCTCTAGCGAAAGGTGCTCTTGAAGTATCACATATACCATTATTTGTTTCATATGATGTAGATTGTAAGCTCTTTGGGTCAGGGGTATTTTCTCACTAGTTGTGGCCTCCAGATGCTACCATAATACACATAATTAAGACTAACACTAAAAGACATACAGCCTGTGTTTACAATGCTTTACAGAACTCAGGTCAGGTCTATATTAATAACTTTTGCCTGTACAACAGTAATGTTGGTTACGGGTTTGATTTTCGGTTGACATTTCAATGCCAGCCAAAGTGCTAGTGCAGACACAGTTATACCAGCATACAAGTGATTTTGCTGAGATAGCTTATTTTCCGCAGAGAGCCAGTATAAACTGTACCAGCCAAAGTTTCTTGGGGGCGAAGAGAGAGAAAGGTGTGTTGGGGTATTTTTGATGGATATAAACTTGATGTACAGTAGAAGGGGCTGCCTGTGTAGCTATACTGCTAACATTACACCAACGTGCCTTTTCTTCAGATCTAATGTAAATAGGAGCTAATCTAATGTAAGGGAGAAAGGCTGCATGTTTTCAGATTAGAAAAGAGAGGGAGTTTATGACAACCATACTGTCTACTTCGAAACTAAGCTGCATGTAGGTAGGCTGGTCTTGTGGATGTGTCACTGCACGGGCACGCAGGAGAGCTGGGTTAAAGTCTTCTAAAATGTTGAAAACAATGCTTCTTTTCTGTGCCTTATCTATTTAGCTTTTCTCTATTCTAATGAAGCTTAAGGGATTTGGGCACCTACCTATGGGTTCCTTTAAAAAATAGCCTTGGGTTATGTATATGTACACCTAATACAAATGGGGCTCTTATCTCAGCTGGGGTCTCTAGGTGTTACTGCAATGCAAATAATGAAATAGAAAAATATCATGTGCTGTGACATAGCAGTCTGGAGGCACTGTGTGTCCTCTCCAGGCTCTGTGTGACAACATTTCAGGGATTTCTGGAGAAAGGAGCAGGTTCCCCGGGTATTTTTTTGAAAAGCCTTCCTCCTCCATTTACTAACTGCTTTACCCGGCTGCACACAAACATGTTTCTGCTTCATTCTCCCTGCTAACACAGATCTCAGCCTCCCAGAGGTTTTCTGACTTCTCCTTTGCTTACCCAAGGAAACTGCATGACCATTTCTGTTTGGAATTTGTTCTCTTTTTCCCTTCAGTGCTTTTCTTTTTAGGCTCATTAAGAAATCAATAACTGGCTCAGCAGGGCATCGCTTAACCTGATTCTGGGAGGATTTCTAACCCCTGAAATGTGAACTGAGTTTTCAAATTGACTTAGCTGGTCTCGCTTTTGCTCATTTCCACTTGATAATATTTTCTGTACTAAGTCCTCCTCCATCCTCTCTTCCCCAAATACGCACACAGATTTAGTGCTAGTGAAACGTCCTGAGTTGACAGCCCTGCACAATGAAATCCTCTGCTTAGTCACAGAACAGGTACAGCAGAAGCAGCAGTCTCTGTGTAAGTGTCTCGGCAATCAATCCTCACTCCAGAACAACTCTCCATCTTGAACCTGGCTGTGTGAATTAGAACAGTCTTCTTGCCCCATTCATCCTGGGCCTTTCTGTTGAGACAGTCACTTCGATGCCAATTGATGAAATGGTTTTTATGATGTGGACACATGTCCCTTAGGACCTGGCCTGACATCACCAGCTGGTTTCACACAGCACACGAAACAGCCCTTAGAGGGTAATGATTTAGTGTCACTACTGTATTGGGACAGATCTAGAGGCAAAAGGCTCTATATCTCTTTACCTTATATTCCACTTGCCTCCTCTGGCTGCATGTTTTATAGCAATTGTCTCCTCTGGGTATAAGTGAGATGCTATCCCCATGCTGATACCTATAATTAGCTCTGGCCTCCCTGACCTTGTTCCCTGCATCATGGGCCTTGTGCTAGAGCTGTTTGAAAAATGAAACGTTTCTCCTGAGAAACATTTCAGATTTTTGAAAAAGACATGTTCGTTATTTAGTTTCAAATTCAATTTTTTTTTTCAGTTTCTGAACATCCCAGAAATGTTAGTTTTTAGGTTTTATCTCCCTTTATCTCTCTTTTAATTTCCCTTCACCCTTTGTCCACTGGAAAGGGTAGAAAAATAAAACCATAATTTAATAATTTATGGTTATTATTAAATTATAATTTATATTTTATAAATTTTATAATTTATAAATTTTATATAATTTAAATTATAATTTAATAATAAAACCAAAATTTGAGACAAATTTTCAGAGGAGCTCTGCACCCAATGCACACCAAGTGCGCTGAACTCTTAATGAAAACCTGGTCCATGTTGTGCATCACCTACAACACAGCTAAATATGAGTCCAGAAATCTCTTTCACGCACACCTAACTGTAAATCACAGATGCACACACACAATATCGCATACACACTCGAATATAGTCTGTCTCTCATACCCATCCACGCACACACATTTTGATATGCCAAACACACAGGCTTCTGCAAAGCAATTACGTTAGTTGATCATACTCCTAGTAATCAAACCCAAATGTTGCAACTATGCTGTGGCTGAAATCTACCACTTCAAGAAAGTTATTCCACCAGTCCCTCTCAAGATGGGAGGTCAGCCAGATTGGAGTGACCATCTCCCCTCTTCAAAGTCTAGCAGCTAAATTCCATCACTGGAGACACCTGCTATTGAGTAAACATTCTGACATTTCAAATTATTTTTTCCTTTCTGATTCAGAAAAAAAAATTGAAATTCCTTTAAAAAAGCATTTTGGGTGAATCAACATTGCATTTCAATTTTGATTTTTCTTTTCTATTTTGATCTTATTTTTTCATTCTTTTATATTTTATTTTTATATTATAAAGTGATAGAAAATAGAAAATAAAAAAATGTAAATAAATGAACTGTTTCCACTTTATTGCAATGATTCATTTAAACTTTTTAAAATTAAAATGTCATCAATATTGACATGGTCCTGCAGCATGATTAGATTTTGACAGATCAGCATTTTCCAATTATTCCATTATATAATTTTTAATCAGCTCTAACACCAGGTTTTTCAGAAGGGCTCAGTTCCCATTTAAGTACCTGTATGGACTGGCCAGATTTTTAAAAGTACCTTGAACCAAGTAACTCCCACTGTTGTCTAGTGTAAAAGAAACAAGGGAGCGGGGGTCAATGTGTTATACAAGTATTGGAGCTCCCAGTCTTAAGTAGCTTCCAAGGGTGGCAATGGAACCAGTTTTCGATAGACCCTAAAAGCTTGACTCCTGGGAGGTTTCACAATGCAAATGTAGTCATTCTATTTGCTCTTAATGTAACTAAATTAAACACCAGGATGCTTTGTGATGCAGGACAAACTCAGTTCTAGTCTAATTCAATGCAACTATTTATTTCAAAAGGAACCATTGAGTTCAACAAGATGATGATGTATAAAGCAGCATCATTTCTTCACTGGAACAGGAATCCTGGTATCTCAGCTCTTTATCAGCTCCCTTCTCTGTCATTTCCTCTTCCAAAAATATCCCTATTTCCTTTTTGTTTTATTTATTTAAGGTGCCACAAAAACGGTTGTAGATGTCTGCAACAGGAACTATTAAGTTACAAGCCTGTGCTGCAAATCCACTTGCATTAGCAACACTGACAATTTAAAGGAAGAGCTTTTGGGAAATATCTGTTGCAAAGGTTTCTGGGATTCATCTGAACTCCAAAAGTGGTAATATCATGTGACTGAGCAGAAACAGGGACTTTCTTTTGGAGAGGGCACTGGGAGAGCAGATTGAGTTGAAATTCAGCAGCTGGAGAATAATTCAGGGATAGTATGTTTGTATGTGATCTCTGTTTTCATGTCCATTTTAGATGTTGCATGCTAGGAAATTGTCCTAGACTATATCACGATATATGGAATTGTGATCCATCTTAAACAAGGGGTTTTAATTAAAGAAGCTGTTACAAACTATTAAACAGGAGGTATTAATTAAAGAAGCTGCTATAAACTATGCATAAGTAAGCAGACTCCCACACAGCTCAAGTTCCAGCTTTGTCTCCTTTGTTTACCTTGGAGTATGCCCTATTTGGAACTATACAGCCCACAGAAACATCTACTAGTGGCTGAATAGTATACTAACAAATACCTTATTACAAGCCATGGTCTTGGTTCACCATTTTTCTTCATGTTATCTAGTCTTTTTCACCTTTGCAAAGTGAGTAAAATAATACCATTTGGATTCAGTACTGCAATTCCCTTTTGCATGGGTGTAAACAGTTGCATAAGGTGCAGGGCAATAGTGAATGGAGCTCTGTGCCTTGGCTGGCCTTTCTTGTGAGGCATCTTGTAGTAATCATGGGATTGTCAAAAACATGGAGCAGATTAGCACCTTCTGTGGACAACAGGTGAGAGGCCAGTATATTTCTTCATTTCAGAAGTCTGATCAATCCACTCTTCGATCTTGTGTTTGTGACACAGAACAGAGATTACTCACCAGATCCACAGAAACGGAAAGACCCAATAGAAACTGGTCCTTGTCCGAGGATATCTTGTTTTATTGAGAACAGGTTGTCAAGGCTGCACTCCTTCAACATAACACTATATGGTTGTAGCCCCCTCCCCCAACTCCTGCCATTCCATAGTCAGAAAATGCTGCATACCATAGGGGAGTGGGTTAGAGAGAGAACTATGTAAGACGAGAATATAGTTCAAAAGGACTTTCATCTTGTCAGACATTTAATCATGGGATTAAAGAGATCTGCCCTCCTGGAATGCCTTAATATAATTCTTTGCACTTACAGCTGTGACAGATATTGCAATCCCATGCAGTATCTTTGGGGGCCATATTGTACTATGTTGATGTGTCACCATGGGCCAGGGATTGTATGCAACTCCAGAAGGGAGGGGGACTGGGTTAGAAGAGTTGTGGAAGAGTTGGAATGATTTTAGTCTTCTAGGGCCCCATAATACTGATGGATGCCCTCTGGTAAGCTTTTAGCATGCTTATAGCAACTTTTATTTGGTTTCAAAATATGTTTTCTCTGTAATGCTTTCACCTTAAGAACAAATGTGCTTGCTTAGAGGGAGCTGTGTGGTAACTTGTAACAGCTGACAATGCACTTGTCATAGCCCTCAGAGAGAGAAAAAAAGCACAAGTTCTGGCCATCAGGCAGACTGGCTTACTGGGAATGTCACAGTGTAAGGCAGGGAGCTGTGCAGCCTTAAAACCCTTGGTAATAAGGGAGTGGGACAGGGGTCCCTGCCCAGAGACAGGGGATGGCTAGGGATCTGAGGCCTGACTGGTTATTGCTGGAGTAGGCAGCCGAAGTGGTGGAGGCAGGAGCAGTTATCTTGCAACTGTGATGCTTCTTGTGTGAGGATCTCTAAACATTAATCCATGCAGCTGCATAGCACTGCAGAGAGATAAGGATTACCACCACATTTTGTTGGTATCTGAACTGAAGCAAAAAGACTTTCTAAAGATCCTATGGCAAGTCATTGGCAGAGACAGGAACAGACCCCAAATGTCTTAGCTCCTAATCCCTTGTTCCCAACCCCAAGTCACTCTGCAGAAGCTTGTTCCAGCCTAGTAAAGGAAAGACAACCTCTGTCTTTCTAAACCAGCCATGGCAGCCCAAAGCTGGAGTCTGACCAGCAGCGCCTAAAAACAAAAGGCAGGGCTGCAAAACTGCTTTCCTCTGCAGCTTCCTGTGTAACTCATGGGGTCTCCATTCCATGCAAGGGAAGTATGAATGCAAAAAGCATGTGAAAATGTAATGCCCATAACCAATGAGGAACAGTTTCTATCATCCCTGTCTCTGATCAAAAATACCCTGGATGCTTCCAACCTGGGATTTGGTGGGGAAAGGCTGCTATTCTGGGACAGGTTTTACATCTCATTTTTTGCAGGGCCTGGAAGGAACAGCCTCTCAACTTTATTCCAACTTTAAAAGCCTGGGAGGGGAGGGGAATGGAGGAATGAAAATCCCTTTACTACAGCACTGTCAGCCCCTTAGTTTCCCTTCAAGTCTGACAGGCTCAGGATGAAAGGTTTGGTGACAGCAGCCTGACAGTGCACATCAACAGCTTTGAATGTCTTAACAACCCGACTACTGGAGATGCATTCAGAAGAGTCTGTGAACTGCTTTTCCCCTTTAAAGCTCTTCCTAGCCCATGTTGTCCAGTGAAATCTTTTGTAGTTAAAAATGTGTGGAACTCTTTTTTAATGCCTGTGTGCACACAAACACAAAATGCTTTATTCCCTTTCCTTAGTTTTTTTTTAATGTCTGGCTTTCCTTTAATTGCTTTTCCACATTAAAAGTTTCCTTCATAGACAATATGGTGAATTTTTATCCTTTAATTTTGTTTTTAAAGCCTTCAGCTGGTGTAAACCAGCATAACTCCACTCAGTTGAGCTAAACTGAACTACTCCAGCTGAGGATCTGGCCACATGTATAAGACATGCAAAATGAGTTTTTAGTCAAAGGAAAAAGAATCTATGATCACACAACATACCAGTTCTTGGAATTTGCACCATATAATATAATTCACCAGCCATTGTGTCTTGAACTGATGATCACTGATTGCTATAACCATGGTATCGTTACATAATAATTAAGTTTACATGGTGTTGTGTCCAGTCATTGGCAGGAGTGGATATGTTTCTATTGCTTCAGTTTCCAGGCAACAAATACAGTCGGATTGGTTGATTTTTGTAGGGATTTTTTGTGGAGTCATAGGTAATATCTAGAAATAATGGAGTAGCTCCGAAATCTGAAGGTTTTATTTGACTAAGTACCTCAGATGTAGATGCTTTCTCCGCTTTTGGATCTGCAGAATGGAAGTGGAAAATCTCATGAGAAGAAGAGTTTCTTACTGTGGGCTTGACTGTTAGCTTACAATGTAGCCATGGCAATGCTGTTTGAAAATGTGTTAAGTGTTAAGTTAACCCTAGAGGTGAATGAAGGTTCTCCTTTTAAGGCCTGTGCTTTAGGAACAAAAAGATTTGGGTTCTGTCTCTGCTGTTGTCGTTGTTCTGGAACAGCCTTCCAAGGGGAGTTAGTGGAGGCAAAAAATCTAACTTGTTTCACAACTGAGCTTGGTAAGTTTATGGAGGAGCTATTGTGATGAGGTCACCTACAATGGCCTATCACCCATCCATGACTACTATTAGCAAATCTCTCCACCTGCTGATGATGGGACACTAGATGGGGAGGGCTCTAAATTACTACAGAGAATTCTTTCTGGCTGCTGGGTCCCGCCCACATGCTCAGGGTCTAACTCATCGCCATATTTGAGGTCAGAAAATAATTATGAGCAAATTCAGCTGAAAGAAGGAATTTAAATAGAAAGTTGTGAATGATAACTGGGAACTGTTTGAGAACATTTGACTCAATATCCAAACCGCCATAACTGAGAAAGGAAGATACACAGATTAATAAACCAGGCCTGGCTTAGTGGAGAAGTGAAAACAACAATAACAATGTACATATAACAAATGGAAAAAAGGGGAAGTTAATAGCAATTAAAAAACAATAGAAAATTGATAAAGGAAGCTAAACGATTCAAGAAGAAGTCTATAGCCGTCAGAGTTAAAGAAAATAAAATAATATTTTGACTATATCAGGAAAAAAAGGAATTGTAATCATAGTATTTTTCCATTACTAGATGGAAATGCTAAAATTGTCAATAAAAGTGCAGAAAAGGCAGCAATGTTCAATAAATATTTCTGGTCTATATGTGGAAAAAAGCCAGATAATGTATTCATCTCAGATGATGATGATGATGAAATACTTTCCAGGGAGATAGCAACCAAGAATGATGTTAAACAGCAGCTCTTAAAGTTAGACGTCTTTAAATCAGTGGATCCAGAGAACATGCATCCAAGAGTTTTAAAAGAGTTGTCCAAGGAGCTTACTGGCCTACTAATGCTGATTTTTTTAAAAATGTGTCTTGGAAAGCTAGTGAAGTTCTAGAGGAGTGGAAGAAAGCTAATGTTGTGCTATTATTTTAAAAAGGGTAAATGGGATGACTCGGGTAATTATAGGTCAGTCAGCCCTCTAGCCAAAGTTATGCTCCATTGAAGTTCTCTTACTGGCCCTACCCCAGGACCTCCACCCCACAGAAACCTAATCTGTTCCTGCGAAGTTCCTCTTATGTTGTATCTTGTGTAGTTTAAGACTCTTTTACACATCATGTTGTGGTGTAAAGCACCTTAGATAAAGGAATATCTGATCCTGCGGAGTGTTGGCCTGTTATATCAGGCCTTGAATCTGGCCTATAGGATTTATATATCCAAACCAGCCCATAAAACCCACTATCCTACTTATTGTACCAGTCAACACTTGATGCATCAGAGGAAGGTTTTAAAAAAATCCCCTTTATTCCATAATGCACCAAATCAGCTGAGCAGTGATATACATGGTGGGAGGGGTGAGGGTAGGTAATCAATTCCTCTCTTACCTGCACAGGTGACCAGCTTGTGGGATGCACTTACTTTTATTATGTTAGCATGTAAGTTACATTTATTAATGGTCATAAAACTCTCCAGCCTGTCTTTAAATCCAGCCAAAAGCATGATTCAATCACCGGAATGTTTGACTTGAAACCACCACAAAGGTTTTGAATTACTCATGGTGGCAATAAAAACATTCTTCTGGCTAAAGCTGTGCTTTATGATTGGCTTTCTTTTTCTCCCACCAAGATATAAATGGTTGAGTCTGAACTTCCCACTCTCCTTCCCCAGAATAATAAGAGCCGGGAACAGACAAACTGAACTCAATGTCCGGAGCAAAGTAGCTGGAACAGGGGCTGTTTAATGAGACACACAGATATGCTGGTGTTAAATGCTGCTTACGGAAATGAGTGTAAGTTAAAAGGCCCTTCTGCTATATAACACCTTTTGGAAAAGTTAGGTGTCTACAGCAGGGATTTTCAAATGGCCCAAGAGAATTAGGCACCTGAATCATATTGCCCCTCAGTTGCAGTTGGGCACCTAACTCCCTTAGGTGCCTTTACAAATTCTACCCATGATCTACACTCAGGCACATGATCAAGAGATATGTTCTGCCATATATGTTGAGTAGTACCTGTTTGCTGCGGTGAATGGTACTATAACAGGGAGTGCAGTATTGCTCAGCATGAGGTGAAGGGAACGTCTATGCTGCAATAAAAACCCGTTGGCAGTGAGTCTCAGAGCACAGATCAGTTGACACAGACTAATGGGGCTCGAGCTGTGGAGCTAAAAATTGACGTAGATGTTTGGGATGTTTGAGCTCCGAGACTCCCCCACTCCCTTGTGGCTCTAGCCTGAGCCCAGCTGTCCACACTGAAATGTTTAGCTCCATAGCCTGAGACCCATGCGTGCAAGTCAACTGACCTGAGCCAGTCGCAACCGTTTCCTGGGTCTTTTATTGCAGCGGAGGCATTCTCTGAATGTCAGAACCTGGCCCCTAGTTCCTGTCTGCAGTGAAGAAATTTGCAACAGCATCATGACATCGATATGGCTGTACTGGCACAAACCTCTAACACAGATGCGCCGCACCGAGGCTTACCTCAGTGCTGTTTGAGCCAATAACATATTGGATTACACTGCACTACTCTCAGCCCCACTTTGCCCTGGGGCAGCACATCTGCATTAAGGGTATAGATGCATCAGTGTGCTTACAGAGGGGAAAATTTCTCTAACGTGCACAGGGCCTAATTGCCATGATTGTCACGGGTGACAATGTGTCGTAGTCAATGGGAGCTGCAGGGTGCTTTGTATCCTGGAAAATCAGGCTGAAGGCAGGGCTGGCCTTACCATGAGGTGAACTGAGGCGGCCGCCTCAAGTACCAGACTGGGGGGGAGGGGGTGCCACTAGGACCCAGAGTGTAGAAAATTGTGTCTGCTGCTGGTGCAGATGTATTCTCTCTGTTTTAGATGTACAGAGATGGTGGAGTGCTGGGCTGGAGGAAGGAGGGCACAAAAGACCTTTCAAAGGTTCGGCCCAAGTGGGGGGACATGGGGGAGTCATTTGAGCTCCACCTCAGGAGCCAAAATGTTGTGGGCCGGCCCTGGCTAAAGGGGACCACCACTGACTTCCAGAGGATACAGGGTGGAGGCGAGGAGGAGAGTGGTTAGAATCCAGAGCTGAATTTTCAGCTGAGGCCTGTCAAGTTCTCACAGGGTTTTTCTAGGAGGCGGGAGAGAGTTATGAACAAGTGTCCAGATAACAATTATTATCTTATAGGAGTTGCACTGCAGGTAGCAGAAAATGAATATTTCCTTGCTTACAAAAATGAACACTCATGCCCTAGATAGAATTTACATGTAATCCAAATGATAAATCAGAGCTTCAAAGCTTGAACCCGGAGAGCCCTGGGTTTCATATATACAAAATAAATACAATTAACGTGAAACCAAATAGCTGCTCAGATTTCCTTTTAACATCCTTCCTCTCCCTCCCTGTTTGCCTTTGAAACGATACTTAAAAGGGTCTCCCCAAAATGTTTGATTTATCCCCTCCTTAGAGAGAGAGAGTCACATGGGCTGCAAGAAACACAGGGTATGAAAACAGTGGGACCACTTTAAAGAACAAGTCCACGGTGAGAGAAGGAGTCCCATAGGATGCAAAAGCCACCTTATTCCTACAGGAGCAGTGATGCAGGAGCAAAACAGCAGCCCATGACTGGGATGGGATATTGAGAAATTAGGCCATTGCCACCATGTTTGGGGTGACATTTGAAATGTCTAGCGGCACAATCACCTTTGCAATGCAGCCTTTCTTGACGTGAATCATGAATGTTGGATGCCCCAGAGATATAATGTATCAGGATGATCCCACAGTGCTTTCCAAAATAGCACACAGCTAGGACTTGAACTGCTATGGGCCTTCAAGGTTCAGAAGAAGCTTGTCCCTGAGAGCTGTGTTAAACACAGCCCTGTGTGCTTTTTTCATGGTGTCTAATACTATTCATGATGTCCTCAGTGGCTGATTATATAACCAAGCCTGCTGCTTTCTCAGCCTTTATGTTGTTCTCCCATAGTTCAAGTGGTAGGGCCCTGTGGTTTTTGGTACAGAAGATCTCAGGTTCTATTTTCCACTCATGACTATGGCATAAAAAGAAAACCCTACAACTCCAGCCCAGACGTTCTGTGGAACCCAGGATTACCGACAGTATCGAAAGTGAGGGAGGAGTGGGGGATGTTGGATGTCATTGCCAAAGTGAAGGAGGAGAAAACCAACCATAAAAATGTACCACATGGGGCTGCTGGCAATTTACAGTTATGAAAACTGGGATTTTTAGTGGAGCCTGAGGGAATGAAGCACCCTGTTTAATGGGAGTCAGATGACTAATTCCATCTGTTCCTTTGAAAATCCCAGCATTTAATATTTCTCCACACTTTTTCTAAAGGCTTCTCTACACTAGTACTTTTGTCAGTGGAACGTATGTTCCTCTGGGGTGTGAAAAAACACACCCCTGGGCAACATAAGTTACACCGACAGAAGCGCCAGTGTGGACAGAGCTTCTCCCATTGGCGTAGTGCGTCTACAAGAGTGATCTTACAGCGGCACGGCTGCACTGGTACAGCTGTGCAGCCATGAGCTCACTACTGTAGAAAAGCCTAAAGAGTAGGCATGTCAGCTGTGATACTCTAACTCCCAACCCAGATGGTCATATATTGCCTCCCTACAACTTCTGAACCCAGACAGTGGGTTCCTATAGCTGTGGTTCCACATTTCCTTTTCCCCAGCCTGCTCCAGTCCCTAGTAATGTGAAGCACACCACCTGGAGCTCAACTCAGGACAGCCACTGAGCCAGTCCCAGGAATCCTATGCCTGTTCCTCGCACAGTGGATTCTCACCTGTTCTTCAGCAGGTAAAGCTCTCCATGGTGGCAGAGGAGCAGCAGGCTTGGCACCACAGTACAGACAGGGACCAAGCTGGAATGAGTTATAGAAATCCTGAAAATCCTCGTAATAGAGGACACCTAAAACCTGAATTGAAAATTAAGCAGTGAGGTGCTTAAAGCCACTGTTGCTCTCCACAAACCTACCTACCTCGCTGTTACACACTTGCATGCAGTGTGACATGCAGTGGGAAATACAGCAAGTTAACTCACGAATCCCTCCAATCAGGCAGCATCTGGGGAGTTCTAAAATACACACTGGATAAAGGTGGTTCTTTCCAGTCTAGGCCAGCATGCGTCTAAGTCCGAGTGATGGGCAGGAAAGGCGAGAAGAAAAAAGGCCTGATTTGGCAGGCTTGGAGAGCAGGAGACACCAATCCCCTTTCTGTGTGCGCTCAAAGCTTTGCATAAAGGCATCTCCTAAAGGGGGCATTTGTTTGGTTTGGACTTCATTGAGTGAAAAGCTCTCAGCCCCATGAGTGCTTAGCTATTCTCTTGTCTAGTGGCTCCTCTACAGCTCCCACAAAATGGGAGGAGGTTTCCTATTTGTAAGAGTGGCCCTGCTTGTTCAAATTCTCTAGTGACTTAAGTTTATTGGTTTTTCCTGAGGTCCAGTCATTTGAATTGCAAACAACAGCCGACTCCTCCACTCCACCCCACCCCCAGCCTGAACAATGAGTGGAGCCGAAATAAAACTAGGCAACGGACACTCTTGAAATGGAGCATGATTTCTTTATGCATGAAAGGGGAGGGTGGAAGTTTCTCCCTTCCGGTCTTGCTCATTGTTCCATGGGATGTTTATGAAAGGGGAGGGTGGGTAGAAGGGAGGGGAGCGAAGGAGGCTGACTCCTGTATGATAATCAGAGATCCCTTTCGTTTCATTTATTTATTCCCCCTGCTTAAAAGTCACTCCTGAGAGGAGATTAATGCTGACAAATCTAGTAGGAAAACTTGAAGAGTGTGTGTGTGTGTGTGTGAGAGAGAGAGAGAGAGAGAGAAAGAGAGAAATAAGCCTGTGCCTGAAATAAATTACACTCTTGTCATACTCTTGATGGAACAAATTCTGCTGTGTAGATTGGGTCAGATTTTGATCCCAGGTTAAAAAAAAAAAGTGTTGGAACTGATGGTGTTATGCTGGCTGTGCTTGTGTGGATGAGCTGAGAACCTGATCCTCACATAAGCTAAAAAAAAACCCCAAAAAACTCCCCTGTCATTTAAGGTCTGACTTCTCCTCTCACAGTCCTTTTATATCCAGGTAGATGCACTGACCTGTGTGGAGTTTAATCCTGGCTTAAGCAGCTAGAATAAAGAAGAGAATCTTCCCCTCAAGCTGCCAAATGCCATCGCCATTAGCCAGTTAAAAGATTTGTTGCGAATTATATTAGCAACACACAACTCAGGATTCATTGTTTTAAAGTCGTGGAAAGTTTCCCAAGTGGCACTTTTTACAGGTTCTGTTCTGGTGGCAAAGCAAGTCAATTTCCTCTGCTAAAATGAGTGTTCAAGGGTAGCTCAAATGTGCATGTGGGTGCTTTGAAAACGCCCGCCCGAGTCCACCGTTTGAGTGAACGTGCTTTGCCATGTCTGTTTTGGCTGGTTATCCCCTCCACTACACCTTCCAAGAGGATGTACTGATGAAACTAAAAGGAGAATCCTGGAGTGTAAATGTGCCCTTTTGCTCAAAGCTTCATGCAAATAGTGGAATACTGAACATCCTGGCTTCAGAGCAAATGTGGCTCTCCTATACAATCCATCCATTAGGTACTCCAGGCAGGGACTTAGGGACATGGTGTGCAGTGACTTGTGAAGGGGAATCAGGCTTCACTGACCCAGCACCCAATTAAATGTACTATATGTCTGGCTGGTGGCCCCGTGGACAGTGCTCTGTATATGTCACATGACATTACTTGCCTCCGCAGTATTCAAGCAGTAATCCAGGAGGACCAGGGCTATGCAGTGTGTATGGGGGAGGGAGAGCAGCTCTAGGCTTTTGCCTCTGTTTGTTTTCCAGTTCTGGCATCGCTTACAGAGGATAATGATTTTGATTATCTCATTTTAGTCCCCGGCATGGCTCCTTCCTGTTGTTTGAGGTGAATTTTGCTGTGTTTGCTTTATAAAGACCCCTGGCTGGAATAACTCAGAGGAGGGATGGGGGCTGCAAGTGAGGATTTGGGGCATTAGTGATAGAACAGAGGCAGGAAGCCTGCCCTATGCCTGGCTCAATCCAGTGTTGTTGGCATTCAAAGTTGGACATTTTGGGCTACAGTCATCCCTAGCGTAACCCATTTGGCTGCCTGGTATTGCACCTCATCTGCTACCTTTGCTAATTAATACTGGGATGCCAGAGCCTTGGGATAGCGGCTGCAGGGCTCTGGGGTCTATTTAAAGGGCCCAGGGCTTCCACTGCCTCTACCACCCTGGGCTCTTTAAATTGTTGCTGGAGCCCGGTCGTTGCCTCCCCAGGGCTCCGGCAGCAGGGCTCAGGAACTGTTTAAAGGATCCGGGGCTCCTGCTGCCTCTACCACCCCAGGCCCTTCAAATAGCCTCCGGAGCCTCACTGCTGCTACCCCAGGGCTCTGGCAGCAGGGCTCCAGGGATGATTTAAAGGGCCGCAGAGGGCCCCTTTAAATCGCCACCCTAGCCTTTCTGCTGGAGTCCTGGGGGTCATGATGGCAGCTGGGACCCCCTGGGCTTCATCAGCAATTTAAAAGGCCTGGGGCTCCACTGCAGTAGCAGCAGCTAGAGCCCTGAGCCCTTTAAATCACTCCCTTTAAATCGCCCCCGAACTGCAGGGCTCCCAACTGCAGAGGCAGCTGTGAGCTCAGGGGATGATTTACACGGCCTGGGGTTCCCAGCTGCTGCTACCACAGCCCCGGGCCCTTTAAATCTGGATTTAAAGGGCCCACCTCTTCCAGTTGAGGCCCCACCCCCTCCTTAGGACTCAGAAATACCAATATATCCTTTCAGTTACTTTCATCCTTGCCAGGAGCAATTCTTGCCCAGTCAGCAAAAATACCTCTTGAGTGTCCTGGCTCTGCCCCCTCAACCTGCAACACACATGAGGGTGTCAGCGGCACATTCCAGGCCTGAGAACGTGAAAGGCCAAATCTTACTCATTTACAGGGATAGAGATCACATCATGGCCAAATTTCCATTGAGCCAAGAGTTCTGCCTTAGCAAAAAGACTTGGAGCTCATTTTTGTCTTTGATGTGGCTTGCTCCTTTTGCATCCTGAGTTAGTCGTTCCACCTTTTAGTGGTGGCAGGACTCATTTCCAGCCAAGCTTCGTGAATCCATTCGATACTTGTCTTTTTTTGCCTGTAAATTTCAGAGCTGGCCTGCATTCTCGAGCACCAAAACTAACACACTCAATCACACTAAACTTTATCTGCTTTACAGGGAGTAGTCTGTTCCAAAGGCATATTGCTAGCCCTTACTCTACAGGATGTAACCTAAGCAGAGATCAGATATGCTTGTTGTCTGGTGGATGAATTCCTATTTATCTGATCTTGACGCGTTGGCTTTATCTCCCCATGGGCTACTAGAATTGCTGGGAAAAGACAGTCCTGGTCATTCCCCCAGAGCCACAAATCACTGATTTAAAAACCTTCTGTTCAGTGGAGAGAAAATAAAGCAGATTTTAGTTAAACAGAGAAGAAGAATCTGTCAAGCGAACTGGCCCTTATCTTAATAAGAATCTAATGAATGGCCAAATGTAGCAAAAGTGACAAAAAGTCCTATGGCACCTTAAAGACTAACTAACGTATTAGAGCATAAGCTTTCATGGGCTAATACCCACTTTGTCGGATGCATGCAGTGGAAGATTCCAGGGCAGGTATAAATAGGTAGGCAAGATCCAGGTTAAAGATAACAGGGTGGGTCCAATGAGGCTGAACCAGCTGTTATCTCTAATCAGGGAGGGTGAGGTGTTCTTCTAGCAGCTGAATTGGAGGTGTGAACAGCAAGAGAAGAGAAACTGCTATCTCGCTGTTCACACCTCCAATTCAGCTGCTAGAGGAACACCTCACCCTCCCTGATTAGAGAT